>OU342736.1:400729148-401329148 GCA_910589765.1 Avena atlantica | reverse complement strand
GAATCTTGTAAGAAAATAAGTCAAAGAAGCACATAGTAATAAGAATGGGTAGATAAAACAAGAGCAACTTCGGAACTTTCAAATATAAAGAGAGGTGTTTTAGTAACATGAGAATTCCAACAACCATTTTTTCCTCTCTCATAATGATTTTCAGTAGCATCATGAACAAACTCAACAATATAAATAACACACTCATCCTCCTTTGGTAAGCATGGAGGGCGATCAAATAAGGTATTAGTTAAAGAGTTACTCTTATTGGGAGGTAGACATGGGTAGCTGCTCCATTCTTCCTCCTCTTTATCATCACCCTCCTCCTCTTTTTCATCCAATGAGCTTCCAGTTTCAGCAATTTCTTCTTCCATAGGCTCCTGCAAGGCATTAGTCTTTTCTGTTGGTGGAGAGCATCTATTAGATGTTAATATAGCCATTTTCTTCCTTGTAATTATCAAAGCAAAATTTAAGTATGTCATAAACCTCATATTTATAAGGTGCATCATCAGTATTTTCAAGCAAATAAGCAAGTTTGAATGCACCCTTCCAAGCAATAAATTCTTCAATTTGTTCCATATCATAAAAGTCATAATTTCCCTTAACATAAGAAGATATAGTAACATTATCATTATACTCACATTGAAAAGGGAGGTCTTTATACCTCCTATAACAACAAGATCTATCAAAGCAATAAGTAACATTATAAGTAGAGCACACGTTTCTAGTAATGGTATACAATTTATTAATTTGTTCGCATAAGTGTTTCCCTTTTTGTGACAAGCGGTGTTCCTCATAATTGAAATGGATCGTATGGGAACCTAGAGGGGGTGAATAGGTGCTACCCAATTTTTAGTTCTTTTTCAATTTTAGGCTTGACACAAAGTAAATTCTCTAGATATGTAGCTACGAGAATTTCCCTATATGCAAACCTAGCTACTAAGCACGTAAAGAGAGGAGCGAAGGAACCGTAGTGGAGCACGTGGAGACACAGGGATTTGTTTTACCACAGTTCCTTCCTTGTTAAGGGAAGTACATCTGTGTTGGAGGGGTGGGCGGTTCTAAGACCACCACGCCACAACAGGCCTCACCCTGTTCTCCGATGGATCTCGCCACGACAGGCCTGATCCACCTTCTCCACTATTGGTACCCTTCGAGGCGGGAACCGGTGCCTTTACAACACTACCGAGGCACACACCCACAACTGAATTGGGGGCTCCCGAGATGACAACAAGGTGTCACAAGAACAAGGTTTATCAATATAAACAAAACAAGGATCTAGGTATTTGCAAGAAATACTAGATCGGTGATTCTCCAAATGAATGGAGAGGAGATGAAGCACTTGATTGGAGTTGATGAAGATCGAGTCCTCCTCCTTCGATTCCCAAAGGGACGGGGCCTTTGAGTGGATCTAGGTGGATCTCTCTTGGATTAAGGTTGCAGATCAGATCTTGACTTTTTTGAATGAACTAGGAGATCTGGTAGGAGGGGGGAGGTTGGCTTAAATACCCCCTGCACAGATATGTCCATTGAACAAGTTTGGGGGCGGATTATCCGCCCCCACTAGGGGCGGACTATCCGCCCCGGGGGCCCTGGGGGAAAACTCCACCCCCAGGGCGGATACTCCGTGGTGAAAATCCGCCCCGTCTCTAGGGATGGCGCCTGAAGAACTTGATGAAGACCTTGGGGGGCGGATTATCCGGCATGACCGGAAAGTCTGGCGAAACTCCGCCCCCTTCTGGGGCTTGCGCCTTGGCAATGAGCATGAGAGGCGGATTATCCCCCCCTCTTGAGGGGCGGATTATCTGGCGGGGCCGAAAAATCCGGCCGAAACTCCGCCCCCCTTCTGGGGCTTGTGCCTATCTGGGAGAAGGGTGGGGCGGATTATCCGCCCCCAAAGGCAGATTCATTTACCTTTTTCCTTAGAGAGAACTGCAACACTTCAACACACATTACATAATCCTTGATATTGTTATCTAACACACAAAACACTAGGGATTATGAAATGTTCTTTCAATCTCCCCCTTTTTGGTGTTAGATGACAATACACTAGGGATTTGCAATGAAACCGGCTAACGACACCTTAAGAAAATGAAAGAGCCTCCCCTAGATGTGTGCATATTTACAATTTGCATTTGAATACACATACACACACTAGAGAGAACGCAACTTTCATAGCAACGATAATTAAAACAAGGTGGGTTAGGAAACAAGGTCATACCACCGGGATGTGATTATAGTCAAGGAAAATAATGAGATTGCCAGGCTCCAAGCACATCCCACAATATTGATGCATACATTAGATAATCCCATAATTCCATATGCCATCAAATAGACCCCATATATAAATCCAGAATTCCATGAGAGTAGATCCACATTATAAATCCGAAATTCCAGAAGACCAAACAAAGTCAAGAACGACATAGTCTTACATAAACCAAGCACAAATAACAAATCAGTTCACGCTAAAGGGGCACAAGCAAGCAAATAAACGACTAAAAGAGAGACAAGTGCTTGCGCCCGACCCATGCAAATCCACGAGACCTAATAGAACTACTTCTCCCCCTTTGGCATCAAAACGCCAAAAAGGAAGAAGAGCGATGCTAACGCCCCAGAAGATCACGCCTCCTCATCCTTGTCATAGTCATCCCCGTCCCCTTCCTTTTCATCATACTCATCATCATCGTCATCAGCTAGAGGAGTAGGTGCCCTCGGAGGTGGAGGAAATAGGCAACTCTCGAGCTTACCATAGTTGATCCCTGAAGTGTTCCACTAAGCATATGGTTCCAGAGCAGTGGGAGGAGGTGGATGGCTAGTGGCACCTGAGACATGGTGAAGCATAAGCTTCTGAGTGTGATCCCTCTCATGGATCCTCCGGTACTCCTCATACTGGCCCTGGTGAGTGTCAATGCCCATACAAAGGATGTGCCGCTAGAACCAAGTGAGTTGTTTAACCTCGCATGCCATTGGGGACACCGCGGAACGACGACCACTAGCTCGTGCATCACGCATGAAGGACTCAGGGGCAATGGAAGGGTGATGGGTCTTCTGAGCCTTGTTGTAGATTTTCTTGGGCTTGTGAACACCATCCAAATCAGTGCCAAAGTCCTCAAGGGGCAACATATGCTTGATGAGCATCATAATGAAAGGGGCATATGGGATTGAGAGCCTGTTTATCATAGCATCCGTCATATCATGATATATGTAGTCCATGACATCCAGTTTGTAACCTGTAGCTGAACCAGAATTGGTGGCACACTCGTGAGCAAAATCAAGGAGAGGAACTAGGTGGCCACGAATCTTGTCATTGTTGCCTCCACTCGGAGATATGCTTTCCCTAAATATGCCAACAAGGGAGGCATACAAGGGATAGAGTCCAGCGAAAGTACCAGCAATACCATCAGGAGAAAGGCAAGGAGCGAGCATAGTGTCCTTGGATGGATTCAGTGGAGAAATGATGCGTTGGCCAGAAGGGGTATCACGGCCGTGGAAAGCATACCCAAGAACCTGCCCAAAAATGCGGAAGTCCGACTGAATCATTGTTGTCCCGGTCATCCACTTCATGGTACGGCGCTCATCACCGCAAATCACAAGTGTCGAGAAAAACTTCCTCACCACGGAGGAATCATAGTTGCATTGGAGAGTCATAAGGTGGTGAAGCCCCATCTTGTTGGTCACATCCAATGCCTCAAGGAGCCTTGCCTTGGGTTGGACCTCGGTCATATTGATGGGGTGCATGGGGTGAAGCTTGAGAGTGGCATACACATCATCATGAATAGCCCGAAAGTGGGCATTCCAAAACATAGAGTCCTCTGGGGACCATCACTGTGAGCCTCATCATAGTAGTCAGTCTGGCGAATGGAGGCATACTGAATACTGTCCATATCCTTGTAGTTGGGCCGCGATTGTTTGCCCTTGCGAGATGCAGTCCTCTTGGTTTTCTTGTTGTCTCTGCCATCCGTTCAGCCTCTCTTGCTGCTCTGCTAACTTTTGTTTCATCAATGAATGTCCCTTCTATAGTGGTCTTGACATAACGAGCACGGGGACAACGAGAGAAGGTATTAGTAGCCTTGGAACCACCTGTGAAAAGCATGAGAGGGATAGCATGGAGATAAGCATACACACAAGTCCAGGAGAAATGGTAGAAATAGTAGAAAAGCAATCCATGAGCCAATGATGTGCATTGCAGAAATCAGGACCAAACCAGACCAGATGTTAATCTCCAGGTCGGATTATCCGGCCCTGGTAGGGGCGGATAATCCGCCCCCCGCAGAAAAATTCTGGAAAGGCCCAGATTTACCATGGCAAAACAGATCGGGCACTAGGGTTGCAATACTACTGATTCTAGCAAGCAAGGAAAACACCAAGGATCTTCTACAACGAGATTTCCACCAAAAAATGAATCCCATATAAAAGGAGAGAGATGAGGGAGTTACCCTCACTCATTGGAGGAAAATCGCGGAGGAGAAGATACCCGGAGGCGAGGTGAAGAAGATCCGGGGAGGGCCCGGAGAATTCGGTGGTCAAATCGACTCCGGGGAGGGGCGGAAGCTCCAACGGCCGCTGGGGGAAGAGCTAGGGTTGGGGGAGGGATGACTTCTCTGTTTGAGCCTGGCCTCCCCGACCCAGCCCTTAAGAGGCAGAATTCGCCCGGGGCGGATAATCCGCCCCCTCTGAATTTTCTATTTAGAACAGATTCAGGCCGGAGCACCCTTGCAAAACCCCTCGATGGTGTACAGAGGACTTGTGTGCAAGAATAGATGGTTCAAGGAGGGAAACAAGGCTTGGGTTTAGAGCAACAAACTGAAATGGTACTACACACCCAAATTTTCAAGAATCAAATCAAACAAAAACCAAAGTTGAGTGTGTTTTCCATAAGAACAAGAAATATGCAAGAAAATCCAAAGAGAGCCATTAGAAACCAACTCTTCTCAAGGAAGAGGGTGGTGGCCGAAGAAACCATGTTGGAGCGCATGGCATGACACCGCGAAGATGTATCTTGAGTTCAAAACCAATGCTCATCAATAACCCACATATCACTAAATGATATTAAGGGAAATGATTTTTTTTGCTTTCGGCATTATGGTGGGAGGGTTATCCCAATCAATTAGGACCACACTCTCCCTATATCTATTCCCGCATCTAAACCAAATACATGAAAAGAGTAAGTGAGTGTGCAAGGGTGGTCAAGCCAAGCTCCTTGAATCTATGATATTTAGCTCATTCCTCAAATAACAAAATCTTGCTTCATCAAGAGGCTTCGTAAAAATATCAGCAAGTTGGTTCTTCGTGCTCACAAAGGATAGGGCAATATCGCCACGAGCAACATGATCCTGAATGAAATGGTTGCGAATCTCAATATGTTTTGTTCTTATATGCTGCACGGGATTATAAGCAATTTTGATAGCACTTTCATTGTCACATAATAGAGGCACTTTGTCACAATTGACATCACATTCCTTTAAAGTTTGCCTCATCCATAATAATTGTGTATAAGCACTTGCAGCAGCAACATATTCAGCTTCGACGGTTGAGAGTTATATGCAATTATGTTTCATTGAAGACCAACACACTAGAGACCTACCCAAGAATTGACATGCACCAGAAGTTGATTTTCTATCATCTTTGTCACCAGCCCAATATGAGTCAGTGTAACCACATAGAGAGAAACATGAACCTTTGGGATACCATAACCCATAATTTGGGGAATGAACCAAATATCTGAAGATTCGTTTGACCGCCACTAAGTGGCTTTCTTTAGGAGCGGCTTGGTACCTTGCACACACTCCTACACTTAACACGATATCGGGCCTAGATGCGCAAAGGTAAAGAAGAGAGCCGATCATGGATCAGTATACCTTTTGGTCCATGTCTTTACCCTTGGGATTGAGCTCAAGATGACACTTTGTTTGCATTGGAGTAGCAACGCCATTGAGATCCGTCATCTTGAACCTCTTGAGCATGTCTTCGATGTATTTAGCTTGATTAATAAAAGTTCCCTCTCTAAGTTGTTTGATCTCGAATCCAAGAAAGAACCTCAATTCACCCATCATCGACATCTCAAACCTGTTAGTCATAAGCTTTGAAAATTCATCGTTAAAAGCTTGGTTAGTAGAGCCAAAAATAATGTCATCTACATAAAGTTGGCATACAAAAAGCTCCCCATTAACCTTCTTAGTAAAAAGAGTGGGATTGATTTGCCCAACTTCGAATCCACGGTCTAACAAAATCTCTTTAAGGTGCTCATACCACGCACGTGGGGCTTGTTTAAGGCCATAGAGCGCCTTATCGAGTTTGTAGAGATGGTTCGGAAATTTGGGGTCCTCAAACCCCGAGGGTTGCTTGACGTATACCAACTCATGTAGTGGACCATTAAGAAACGAACTCTTAACATCCATTTGCTGTAATTTAAAATTATGATGGGCGGCATAGGCAAGAAGGATACATATGGACTCAAGATGAGCCACATGAGCATAAGTCTCACCAAAATAAATTCCTTCCACTTGAGAGAATCCTTGAGCCACGAGTCTTGCTTTATTCCTCACAATAATGCCATTTTCATCTTGTTTGTTCTTGAAAATCCAGTTGGTGCCGATAACATTGCGGCAATCCTTGGGTTTCTCTACGAGCTTCCAAACTTTGTTGCGCTCGAAGTTATTTAATTCTTCATGCATTGCAACAACCCAATTGGGATCTTCAAGAGCATCGAAGACCTTCTTTGGTTCAACCATAGAAATGTGAGCTTGATGATCACAAAAACTTGCAAGTTCTCTTCTCGTAGACACCCTTCTTCGAAGATCATCGACAACCTTATCAAGAGTGTGTCCTCTAAGGTCAAGGTTCCGATCAACATGAGCCTTGCAACGAGTCTCAATATCCTTATTGTTTCTAGGAGGAGTTGATTCAACATTGGTATCCTTGTATTATCCACTACCTTGCCCTTGATCTTGATCTTGCCCTTGATCTTGTTCTGAGTTGACAACAGGAGCTTGCTGCTGAACATTTTCTTTAGGGCCGGATAATCCGCCCATAGGTGGGGCCAGACTATCCGGCCTGGGTGAAGCAGCTGCAAAATCCTCTTCCTGAGAGTGCCTGACAGAGATGGGGAATCCAGGGCCGGATAATCCGCCCTCGGGGGCCGGAGAATCCGGCCTGGAGTCTTCTTGACTGATTTATTATTCTTCTGATCCCCTGGGATGATTTGGAGTGCCAGGGGCGGACTGTCCGCCCCTTGGAGGGGGCGGATAGTCCGGACTGGGACTGCCATTTTGTCCAGGATATTGATGAGCTTCAGAAAGTTGTGGTGTTGGTGCAGAGATTTCTCCAGTAGTAGGAGCTTGTTGATCTTCTGAAGATGAGGGCTCCACTTTAGTGGAGCATTGTCCTTCCCGATCCGCCACAAGGGGTTCCTCAATGGGGCGGAAAAATCCTATGCCCATTCTTCTTATGGCATCTTGGGGTATTTCAACATCTGCATCACAAACATCAACTTGCCCCACATAGGAACCGTTATTTTCATCGAACTCCACACTACAAGATTCTACAACAGTCTCGGTGAGCTTGTTGTAGACTCTATAAGTGTGGGATTCGGCACCGTAACCAACAAAAATACCTTCTAAAGACTTGGACTCAAATTTAGACAAGCGGACACCTTTAATAAGAAAGAAACACTTACAACCGAATACCCTGAAGTATGAGATGTTGGGCTTGTTATCGGTAAGTATTTCATATGGAGTTTTGTCCAAAATCTTTCGGGGGTAGAGCCGGTTAGATGAGTGACAAGCGGTGGATATGGCTTCAGCCCAAAAGTTGTAAGGAGACTTGAATTCAGCCAACATTGATCTTTCCATGTCCATCAAAGTCCGGTTCTTCCTCTCGGCTACACCATTTTGTTGAGGGGTGTACACAGCGGAGTATTGATGTCTTATCCCCTCTTCGCTTAGAAACTCATTCAAAGTGTAGTTCTTGAATTCGGAGCCGTTGTCACTTCTTATTGCCAAGATAGGAACATCGTGTTGACGTTGAACTTCATTGGCAAAGTCAATGACCGTTTGTTGAGTCTCGCTATTTAGCTTGAAGAAATAGACCCATGTATATCTTGAGTAATCATCAACAATGACCAAGTAATATTTCTTCCCACCAAGACTGACATGAGAAGGAGGACTAAATAAATCCACATGAAGTAATTCCAAGATTCTCTTTGAAGACACAATAGTCTTCCTCTTGTGGGGAGAGTCATGCATTTTGCCTTCAACACAAGCCCTGCAAACATGATCTTTGGCAAAGGAGACATTGTATTTTAGTCCAAGGATGTGGCCACCCTTGTGGAGACTTTGCAAAGTTCTCATGTTGACATGGGCTAAACGGCGATGCCATAACCAGCCCACGTTGGCCTTTCCGAATAGGCAGATCGGACCCGAAGTGGTTTTCCCCGAAAAGTCCACCACATACAGGTCATTTTTGACGTACCCAATGAAAGCAACCTTTAGATAATTGCTCCATAAGAGTACCACCAAATCATCATCAATGAAAACAGCAAAAACCATCTTGCCAAGGGCACGAGCAGAAAGAAGGTTGTAACCGAGAGTCTCAACAAGCATGACGTCCACGAGAGAGATATCGGGGGCAACCACAACCTTGACAAGACCCAATACCTGAGATTTAGACTTATCACCATAGGAGACTGCAATATTATCATGATTGGGACGCATCTCCGTGATGATCTCCTTGCTTTCGGTCATATGACTAGTGCATCCACTATCCAGCACCCATTTTGACCCACCGGAAGCATAGCCCTACAAGAGAATTACTTTTTGGTTTTAGGTACCCATTCTTCAATGGGTCCTTTCATGTTAGTAACAAGGGTCTTTGGAACCCAAATAGCCCAAGCAATATATTCATCAAAGGGACCGACATAATAAGCATAAACATCGCCATAATCATCACAAAAGAGTTCATAATTTGGATTGTGAGACCCTGCAAAACCAATATTGTTAGTTTTGTCTTTTGTGACATTATTCTCAGCGGTGCTTGTCTTTGATTGTACATTCTTGGTCTTGTTCTTCCTGGACTTGGTGACATATCCAAGTCCCTCTTTACCATGATTTGACTTTTGAAGGGAATATGCCCTGAGAGGCAATAATAAAGTGTTTATTATGTGTATTCCAAGTATATGATAGATGTTTATTTTGCATGCTATAATTGTATTTAATACGGAAACGTTAATACATGTGTGTTTAATAAACAAACAGAAAGTTCCTAGTTATGCCTCTCTCATAAAGTAGCTCGTTGATTAACAAGATGATCAAGGTTTCCTGATCATAGACATTGGATGTTGTTAATAACGGGATCACAACATTAGTGTATAGCATTACGATCAAATTCATTGAGTTTATATTGCTATAACAACTTATGAAGTGATCCTAATCCTTAGACCATGAGATCATGTCAATCACTAACATCGGAGGAGTTTCTTGATAACATCAAACGTCACACCGTAACAGGGTGATTATAAAGATGGATTCGGAACTAATAAAGTGTTATGTTGAGGCCCATGGATCGAGAGTGGAATTTGTTCATCCCGATGACGGATAGATATACTCTGGGCCCTCTCGGTGATATCACATTGGTTAGCTTGCAAGCAAGTGATTTGATCACTAGAATGTTATATCACGAGAACGAGAAAAGAGTGCATGTCAGTAACGAGATCAAACTAGGTATGGAGATACCGATGATCGAATCTCGGACATGTAATATATCGCAAAACAAAGGGATTAATATACTAGCGTAAAAGGTTCCGACGATCACAAGAAAGTCATCGTTGAATCTGTGGGAGTCGGTATGGGTCTCCAGATCCCGCTTCTGATTATTGATCCGAGAGGGGTCTCGATCATGTATGCATTATTCATGAACCATAGGGTGACACACTTAAGAGACACCGACATCCAATTGGAGCAAAAGTTTCATGCCGGAAAGAATAACAAGCGCGGGAATTTATTTCACTAGATACCGAAACAGGTTTTCGGGTGAAATTGCATAAAGTGGTTATGCATGTGAAATAGAATTCTAGCAAGGGGTTATTTGTGAATGTTTGTCATTAAATTAATTGACAAAATTCTGAATAAAATAAAAGAGTTTTATTTAATGAGAGTTTGCATTAAATTTGGTGGAAATTTAATGGCAAGTTTGAGTGGGATTTTGAGTGGAGGGATTTGAATGGATTTTTGTGAGTGGAGTGTCCACCCACATGAATGAAGGAGGGGAGGGGCAGCCCCCATGGCCGGCGGACACCCCCTTTGGTGCCCCCCTCCTCCTATAAAAGGCACCCCTCTCCTCACTTCTCACTCACACCTCCTCGTGAAGGATCTCTCTCCCCCTCTAGAATTTATCCCCCATGGTCTCGGACTAGCGAGATACATGTTCCCGGTGGCTATTCGACAAGAAAGAGTTGTTCTTCCGCTGCATCGCTAGAGCAAGGAGGCGGAGGTTGCTCGGTGCCTCGAACGTGTGTGCGAGCAAGGATGCGCTGCTGATTTGCGGCGCTAGGACTTCCTCTCGATCTTGAGATCGGCAAGAGATCGTCTACATCAACCACGAGTCGAACTTGTTAAGCTTTGTCGGTCTTCAAGGGTATGTTCTCTATGGATATACATCCGACTGTTGTTTCTTTCTAGTAGATAGATCTTGGTACATAGTTTACATCGTAGGAATTTTTTTGTTTTCTATGCTGCGAACCCTACAGTGGTATTTGATCCGGATCTATGAGTAGATGCTTTACACCGGTAGTACACATATGAGTACGTGGGCGATGATGATCATGTTGTTGCTCCTTCCTTGTAATTTTGGATATTGGTGGCATAGTGGGATGAAGTGGCTCGGACAAACTTTACATGTCCTCGCACATGAGACCTATTCCACGCTTGACATGCAACTAGTTTGCATAAGTGGCTAGCGGGTGTCTGTCTCTCCTACTATAGTCAATATCTATTTTGCAAGCGAGTTGTCAACAATTTGATTATCCTTGTTGTGGTTCATGTTCGTAGGTAAGAATGGTTCTATCTCGAAAGCCCTAAGCCACGTAAAACTTGCAATGGATAAATTAGAGGCGTCTAGTTTAGATTGTTGCTGGGCTAGTGTTATGATATGGTAGTGTTGTAAGTAGAAGTATGAGATGCTACTCTTACAACACACATAGCGTGTAAAATCCATAGACCTTGGACTTACACATATAAGTATGATAGTGATCATACCACGGTGCACATGATAGAGATCATTTGCGGGAACCATATCATTCCACTAATAAACATGTGATGTTTGATAGCATCTTATATTGCTTGTTTATCGCTTTGTTAGCATAATAAGATGATCCCTCATTTAAATATCAAGATAAGAATGTGTTCTTCCTTTAGTATGCACCGATTATGTTTTCGTCGCTCCAAGACATCACGTGATGATCGGGTGTTCTTGGATCCACGACCATATTTCGGGTGTAAGACAGTTACACACGCGAATACTAAGGTTCTTACTTGGCGAGCGTAGCATGTACATACATGGCCTCGGAACACGGACCAAAAGGTTAAGCATGAGTCATATAGTAGATATGATGCCCATTTGATGCTCGCCTTTGAAGCTATACCGACTCACGTGATGATCGGACTTGGTATAGTGTATTTGGTTCATGTAATCACCAAAAAGGCACGAGGGATGTCATTTTTTAGTGGGAGTCCATTTGTAATATGGATTAGTTGAACTCAATCTATCATAAACTTAGTCTAAACTTTACAAATTCTGTTGTAGATGGCACCACCTGCTTTTAATTTCAATATGTTCATGGAGAAAGAGAAACTTGCAACAAACGGTAGAAACTTTACCGAATGGGCCATGAATTTGAGGATTCTCCTCTCTGCTGCACAAAAGCAATATGTGCTAGAAGCGTCGCTAGGCCCCCCACCCTTTGAGGATGCCCCTGACGAGGAGAAGAATGTCTATCAGACTCGTCAGGAGGACCACAACTTAGTTCATTGTGGCATATTGTATGGGCTAGAGCCGGAACTTCGAAAGCGTTTCGAAAACGGCAATGCATTTGATACAATGGGTGAGTTGAAAATGATTTTCTACACACATGCTGTTGTAGAGAGCTACAATGCTTGAGAAAAGTTCTTTAGCTGCATGATGGAAGAACACAGCTCCGTTAGTGAGCATGTACTCAAGATGTCGGGTTACCGATAAGCTTGTGTCCTTGGGAATAACGATTCCCATTGAGTTAGGCATCCATCGTGTTATGTAGTCTCTGCCACCTAGCTATAAGAGCTTCGTGATGAACTATAATATGCAAGGCATGAATAAGTCTCTCCCCGAGCTTCTGTCAATGCTTAAAACTGCATAAGTGGAGATCAAAAAGGAACATCAAGTGTTGATGATCAATAGGAACACTGGTTTCAAGAAAGACAAGAAGGGAAAACGGAAGGGAAGTAAGGGCGGCAAGCTGGTTGCCGTGCCTGAAAAGAAACCCCGAGTTGGACCTAAGCCTGATACTGAGTGCTACTATTGCAAGGGGAATGGCCACTGGAAGCGCAACTGCCCCAAGTATTTGGCAGACAAGAAGGCCGGCAAGGCAAACAAAGGTATATATGATATACATGTTATTGATGTGTACTTGACTAGTGCTCCCAGTAGCACCTGGGTATTTGATACCGGTTCAGTTGCTAATATTTGTAACTCGAATCAGGGGCTCCGGAACAAGCGACCGCTAGCAAGGGGTGAGGTCAAGATGTGTGTCGGCAATGGATCAAGTGTTGATGTGATCGCCGTCGGAATGCTACCTCTCCATTTGTCGTTGGGATTAGTTATAAACTTGAATAATTGTTATCTGGTGCCTGCACTGAGCATGAACATTGTATCTGGATCGTGTTTGATGCGAAGTGGTTATTCATTTAAATCCGAGAACAATGGTTGTTCTATTTATATGAATGAAATCTTTTATGGTCATGCACCGATGAAGAATGGTTTATTTCTATTAGATCTCGATGATAATGTTACACATATTCATAATGTTGATGCTAAAAGGATTAAACTTAATGATGATATATCCGCATATATGTAGCACTGTCGTTTAGGTCATATTGGCGTTAAACGCATGAAGAAGCTCCATTCGGATGGACTTTTGGAATCACTTGATTTTGAATCATTTGATACATGTGAGCCATGCCTTATGGGCAAGATGACTAGAACACCATTTTCCGGTTCAATGGAACGGGCGACGAATTTATTGGAAATCATACATTCTGATGTATGTGGTCCAATGAGTGTGTCGGCGCGAGGTGGATATCGTTATTTTGTTACTTTCACGGATGATTTGAGTAGATACGGTTATATCTACTTGATGAAACACAAGTCTGAAACCTTTGAAAAGTTCAAGGAATTTCAGAATGAAGTTGAAAATCATCGTAATAGAAAGATCAAATTTCTACGGTCCGACCGTGGAGGTGAGTATCTAAGTTACGAGTTTAGCACTCACATGAAAGAGTGTGGAATTGTTTCACAACTCACACCTGCCGAAACACCACAGAGAAATGGTGTGTCGAAACATCGTAATCACACTTTATTAGATATGGTTCGATCTATGATGTCTCTGACGGACTTGCCGTTGTCATTTTGGGGTTATGCACTAGAAACTGCTGCATTCACTTTAAATCGGGCACCATCTAAATCTGTTGAAAAGACACCGTATGAATTATGGTTTGGAAACAAACCTAAGCTGTCATTTCGTAAAGTTTGGGGATGCGATGTTTATGTGAAGAAACTTCAACCGGATAAACTCGAACCCAAAGCGAAAAAATGCGTCTTCATAGGATACCCTAAGGAAACTATTGGGTATTCCTTCTATCACAGATCCGAGGGCAAAGTTTTTGTTGCCAAGAATGGATCCTTTCTAGAGAAAGAGTTTCTCGCGAAAGGTGTCAGTAGTCGGAAGGTAGAACTCGAAGAGGTTATTGAACCTTCTCTTCAAAGTATGGCGAGTAGCGCAGTGCCAGAAGTCGTTCCGGAGTTGGCTCCACCAGTTGAAGAGGGAACTAATGATAATGATCATGAAACTCCAAAAGAGAATACTATCGAACCTCGCAGGAATAGTAGGACGCGTGCAACTCCCGAGCTGTACGGAAATCCTGTCATGAATTTCATGGTTGATGAAAATGATGACCCTACGACGTATGAAGAAGCGATGATGAGCCCGGATTCCAACAAATGGTTAGAAGCCATGAAATCCGAGATGGAATCCATGTATGAAAATCAAGTTTGGAACTTGGTGGAATTACCTCACGACCGAAAGGCCGTGGAGAACAAATGGATTTTCAAAAGGAAAACTAATGCTGATGGTAATGTGACCGTCTATAAAGCTCGACTTGTCGCAAAGGGGTTTCGAAAAATTCAAGGAGTTGACTACGATGAGACATTCTCTCCCGTAGCGATGCTAAAATTAGTTAGGATTATGTTAGCAATTGCTACATATTTCGATTATGAGATATAGAAGATGGATGTCAAAACCGTGTTTGTCAATGGTAATATTGAAGAAGAGTTGTATATGATACAACCAAAGGGTTTTGCCGATCCTAAGGATGCTAACAAGGTGTGCAAGCTTCAGCGATCCATCTATGGATTGAAGCAAGCATCACGAAGTTGGAATCTCCGCTTTGATGAGGTGATCAAAGAGTTTGGATTTGTCCAAACTTATGGAGAAGCTTGTATTTACAAGAAAGTGAGTGGGAGCAATGTGGCATTTCTGATATTATATGTGGATGACATATTGTTGATCGGAAATGATATAGATCTTTTAAACAGTGTTAAAAGTTATCTAAACAACAAATTTTCAATGAAGGACCTAGGTGAAGCGTCATACATATTAGGCATAAAGATCTATAGAGATAGATCTAGGCGCCTAATAGGGCTATCGGAAAGTACATACCTTGATAAGATTTTAAAGAAGTTTAAAATGGACGGAAATAAGAACGGGTTCTTACCTATGTTGTAAGGCAAGACATTGAGTAAGACTCAAAATCCGGCTACGGCGGAAGAAAGAGAGATAATGGACAAAGTCCCCTATGCTTCAGCCATAGGCTCTATAATGTACGCCATGCTATGTACAAGACCGGATGTGGCACATGCTATTAGTTTGACTAGTAGGTACTAATCGTATCCAGGTTCGGAACACTGGATAGCGGTCAAGAATATCCTTAAGTACTTACGAAGAACTAAGGATATGTTTCTTGTATACGGAGGTGAAGAAGAGCTCGTCGCTAAGTGTTATGTTGACGCTAGCTTTGACACCGATCCGGATGACTCTAAGTCTCAATCCGGATACGTATTTCTCATGAATGGCGGAGCGGTTAGTTGGAGGATCTCCAAACAACCTATGGTGGCGGGATCAACAATGGAGGCCGAATATGTTGCTGCTTCGGAAGCGGCTCAGGAAGCGGTTTGGATGAAGGAGTTCATATCCGAACTAGGAGTGGTTGCAAACGCGTTGGACCCAATGGTGATCTGTTGTGACAACAATGGAGCCATTGCCAATGCCAAAGAGCCAAGGTCTCACAAGCATTCCAAGCATATTAAGCGCCGGTTTCACTCCATCCGCGAGCATGTCAAGGATGGAGATATAAAGATTTGTAAAGTACACATGGATCTCAATGTAGAAGATCCGTTGACTAAAACTCTCCCTAGAGCAAAACATGATCAACACCAGAACTCAATGGGTGTTAGATTTATCACTATGTAACTAGATTATTGTCTCGAGTGCAAGTGGGAGACTGAAGGGAATATGCCCTGAGAGGCAATAATAAAGTGTTTATTATGTGTATTCCAAGTATATGATAGATGTTTATTTTGCATGCTATAATTGTATTAATACGGAAACGTTTATACATGTGTGTTTAATAAACAAACAGAAAGTTCCTAGTTATGCCTCTCTCATAAACTAGCTCGTTGATTAACAAGATGATCAAGGTTTCCTGATCATATACATTGGATGTTGTTAATAACGGCATCACAACATTAGTGTAATGGTGTGATGAACATTCATCCGAAGTATATCATTACGATCAAAGTCATTGAGTTTATATTGCTATAACAACTTACGAAGTGATCCTAATCCTTAGACCATGAGATCATGTCAATCACTAACACCGGGAGAGTTTCTTGATAACATCAAACGTCACACCGTAACAGGGTGATTATAAAGATGGATTCGGAACTAATAAAGTGTTATGTTGAGGCCCATGGATCGAGAGTGGAATTTGTTCATCCCGATGACGGATAGATATACTCTGGGCCCTCTCGGTGATATCACATTGGTTAGCTTGCAAGCAAGTGATTTGATCACTAGAATGTTATATCACGGGAACGAGAAAAGAGTGCATGTCAGTAACGAGATCAAACTATATATGGAGATACCAATGATCGAATCTAGGACATGTAATATATCGTGAAACAAAGGGATTAACATACTAGCATAAAAGGTTCCGACGATCACAAGAAAGTCATCGTTGAATGTGTGGGAGTCAGTATGGGTCTCCAGATCCCGCTTCTGATTATTGATCCGAGAGGGGTCTCGATCATGTCCGCATTATTCCCGAACCGTAGGGTGACACACTTAAGATACACCGACATCCAATTGGAGCAAAAGTTTCATGCCGGAAAGAATAACAAGCGCAGGAATTTATTTCACTAGATACCGAAACAGGTTTTCGGGTGAAATTGCATAAAGTGGTTATGCATGTGAAATAGAATTCTAGCAAGGGGTTATTTGTGAATGTTTGTCATTAAAGTAATTGAAAAAATTCTGAATAAAATAAAAGAGTTTTATTTAATGAGAGTTTGCATTAAATTTGGTGGAAATTTAATGGCAACTTTGAGTGGGATTTTGAGTGAAGGGATTTGAATGGATTTTTGTGAGTGGAGTGTCCACCCACATGAATGAAGGAGGGGAGGGGGCAGCCCCCATGGCCTGCGTACACCCCCTTGGGTGCCCCCCTCCTCCTATAAAAGGCACCCCTCTCCTCACTTCTCACTCACACCTCCTCGTGAAGGATCTCTCTCCCCCTCTAGAATTTATCCCCCATGGTCTCGGACTAGCGAGATACATGTTCCCGGTGGCTATTCGACAAGAAAGAGTTGTGCTTCCGCTGCATCGCTGGAGCAAGGAGGCGGAGGTTGCTCGGTGCCTCGAACATGTGTGCGAGCATGGATGCGCTGCTGATTTGCGGCGCTAGGACTTCCTCTCGATCTTGAGATCGGCAAGAGATCGTCTACATCAACCACGAGTCGAACTCATTAAGCTTTGTCGGTCTTCAAGGGTATGTTCTCTACGGATATACATCCGCCCGTTGTTTGTATCTAGTAGATAGATCTTGGTACATAGTTCACATCGTAGGAAATTTTTTGTTTTCTATGCTGCGAACCCTACAACTTTTTCTTGCCAAGAACTTCATCAAGAACACCCTTATATTTGGGAGTGATGTCCTTGACAAATTCTTCTTCCACACTAGCGTTTTCCTTGTGACTATATGTTGAATTGGATGTGCTAGGAACATCATACTTGGCCAATCGAATTTGGAGCTGATCATGTGACTCACTGAGAATGGAGAAATCGCTTTTCAACGATTTGTGAGCGATGTCAAGTTTCTTCATTTCCTCGAAGAGTCTATCATGAGCATCCCTAAAGTCAATCTTTTCCTTCTTTAACTTCTTTGCTTTGGTGACTTCATTGTCACGTTCCTTAACAAGTTTAGCTACTATTTCTTCATGTGACTCCTCAATGGACTCAAGCCTCTCTTCAAGAGAAACTCGAGTCTCTTCTTCTTCTTCTAGAGCATTTTATAAGGATGCAATTTCCATTGCATCCTCCCTTTCAATTCTGCCCTTTTCTTCGAGGAGAGCTTCATTTTGGGCCAGCTGGTCCATAAGAGCTTCAAAACGTAATTTGTGCTCACCTTGCAAGTTAGTGAAGAAAGAGTCCAAAGCAATAATCTCTTCTTTAACCTTAAGACTAGTAGGATCATCCATGTCAATCATAGCCTTAGGAAAAGAAGAGTTAGACGTAGTTACCTCAAAACTTGTTGCCATGAGACAAGTAGCATTCTTGTTGATGACGTTTTCATTCGGAGAGTCGAAGAGAGATGTTGATGTAGATGTGGTGACTATAGCAGCCACCTCTTGAGAGCTATCTTCCTCGTCCTCATCTTCAGTTCCCGAAGAATATTCTTCTTGAGCCACTAGAACAATCTTTGGTTGCTTCTTGAAAGGAGCATTCTTCTTTACAAACTATTTCTTGCGTGGAGCCTTTGACTTGTCTTTTAAAATAAGTCTTCCTCCATTATCTTCCCTACTTTGATATGGACACTCAGCTACAAAGTGCAGCCGGTCTCCACAATTGAAACATGTTCTTAGCTTGGGACCATTTTCCTTTCTTCCATAAGCTCCACTCTTGCGTTCTAGTTCAGCTTTAGCCTTGGCTAGGTCTTTCCAAAAGTTTCTAGCATAAAGAGCCAGGTATTGTCCGTGGATCCTTTTTATATCCTCGGGACAGTCCATACCTTCTATGGCATATTCATCATGATCAATCACACTAGTCTTCAAGGCCATGTTGACCCTCTTTTGCATCCCCATAGCTCGTGCACGGGCATCTTCGACATTCTTGGCAGCCACTTTGAAAGCGGCCATTTGTTGCATTACCTCATTGGATGTCATAAGGTGGTAGTTATGCCTACCTTGGAGACTTTTTAAATCTGTGGGCTCAAATGGCATAAGAGCACTGACATACTTGCGCTTGATCCATGCATCATCAACGTGAGCGGCACCATGATTCCTGAAAGTTGTGGCTATTGCCCCTAGCCTCCTATACATGTCCTCGTGGTTTTCTCCATCCAACATATAAAATCCTTCAGCTTCATTGCTCAAAGCATCATATCTATTCCTTCTCATACTTTCATTTCCGATGAAGAGCTCGGTGAGAGCATCCCAAGCTTCCTTAGTTGTACTAAGATGCTGAATGTGTGGCATATCTTTGTCCCCCACACTAAGTTGTATCATCTGTAGAGCTGTAGCGTTGAGTTGACTATCAACAACTTATCTTCTTATGAGATTGTTGGGATTTCCAACATGAAGACCATTTTTGATGATTTTCCACAACTCAATGGAGACACTACACACATGAGACTTCATCAAAAATTGCCATTGAGTAAAAGTAGATGCTGAAAGTTTGGGTGGATCACCCCTATTATGTATATGTGGGTGACGGATAGGTGGATCAGGAGAATACACATGGGAAACCTCATTGTATCCTTCCTTACCACTATCATTTTTCGAGGAGGAGCTCTTGCTAGTGTCATCACCAACCACTTCGTTATCTTTGGAATCGGTTTTACCCGTTTCCTTGGATTGCGGAGTGGTAGCCTCAGAGTTATGGAGGTGATGCTGCGGATGTGGAGAGACGCATTATCAATTGACACATATCTTCCATCTTAGCCTCCATTGAACTCACCAAGGTTGTTTTCAACGTCTTGAGATCGTTCATGGTGACTACCTCTGGAGCATCACTCCCATCTACCTTGGAAACCATACTTCTCTTAGGCGGTTAAGCCCGAAATAAGAGCCGGGGCTCTGATACCAATTGAAATGGATCGTATGGGCACCTAGAGGGGGGATGAATAGGTGCTACCCAATTTTTAGTTCTTTTTCAATTTTAGGCTTGACACAAAGTAAATTCTCTAGATATGTAGCTACGAGAATTTCCCTATATGCAAACCTAGCTACTAAGCACGTAAAGAGAGGAGCGAAGGAACCGTGGTGGAGCACGCGGAGACACAAAGATTTGTTTTACCGCAGTTCCTTCCTTGTTAAGCGAAGTACATCTGTGTTGGAGGGGTGGGCGGTTCTAAGGCCACCACGCCACAATAGGCCTCACCCTATTCTTCGATGGATCTCGCCATGACAGGCCTGATCCACCTTCTCCACTATTGGTACCCTTCGAGGCGGGAACCGGTGCCTTGACAACGCTACCGGGGCATACACCCACAACTGAATTGGGGGCTCCCGAGATGACAACAAGCTGTCAGAAGAACAAGGTTTATCAATATAAACAAAATAAGGATCTAGGTATTTGCAAGAAATACTAGATCGGTGATTCTCCAAATGAATGGAGAGGAGATGAAGCGCTTGATTGCAGTTGATGAAGATCGAGTCCTCCTCCTCCGATTCCCAAAGGGACGGGGCCTTTGAGTGGATCTAGGTGGAGCTCTCTTGGATGAAGGTTGCAGATCAGATCTTGAATTTTTCGAATGAACCAAGAGATCTGGCAGGAGGGGGAAGGCTGGCTTAAATACCCCCTGCACAGATCTGGCCATTGAACAAGTTTGGGGGCGGATTATCCGCCCCGGGGGAAAACTCCGCCCCCAGGGCGGATACTCCGGGGTGAAAATCCGCCCCCTCTCTGGGGATGGCGCCTGAAGAACTTGATGAAGACCTTGGGGGGCGGATTATTCGCCCCCCTCCAGGGGCGGATTATCTGGTGTGACCGGAAAGTCCGGCCGAAACTCCGCCCCCTTCTGGGGCTTGCGCCTTGGCAATGAGCATGAGGGGCGGATTATCCATCCCCCTTGAGGGGCGTATTATCCGGCGGGGCCAGAAAATCCGGCCTAAACTCCGCCCCCCTTCTGGGTCTTGCGCCTATCTGGGAGAAGGGTGGGGCGGATTATCCGCCCCTGGTGGGGGCGGATTTTCCGCGCCCCAAAGGCAGTTTCCTTTACCTTTTTCCTTAGAGAGAACTGCAACACTTCAACATACATTAAATAATCCTTGATATTGTTATCTAACACACAAAACACTAGGGATTATGAAATGTTCTTTCAATAATATTTTTGTTCTTCCGTGAACCCATCTTGCCAATAAGATCTAGTTTTAAAGAAACCAACCATTGATATAAAGCATGATAAAGCAAGACAATAACAGACAAACAAAAATAACAACTATAGTAGAAACTAATTTTTTGTGTTTTTGATAAAAATAAACAAACCAAGCAAAGTAAAAGAAACTAAGCAAAAAAAACAAAGTAAAGAGATTGGTTGTGAGATACTCCCCTTGCGAGAATCTTCTTTCTCACTGAAAAGTGATTGACGAGGAGGAAGAGATCGATGTTGTCCTTATCTCCCCGGCAACAGCGCCAAAAAAGTGCTTGATGACTCAGATATGTAGAGCTTGTTGGGAACCCCAAGAGGAATATATGATGATCACAACAGCAAGTTTCCCTCAGTTATGAAACCAAGGTTATCGAACCAGTAGGAGTAAGGAAACAACTCCAAGGTGTTGCTAACAACTTGGAACCTGCACAACACAATCCACAATACTTTGCCCCATCTTACATTGAGGTTGTCAATCTCACCGGTTTGCTGAAAACAAAGGATTAAACGTATAGTGTGAAAGATAATAATTGCTTGTAGTAAGTAAACGGTAACGGTAAGCAGTGGATGGTATATCAATGATAAAGAATGGACAGGGGTCCATAGTTCACTAGAGGTGTTCTCCATAAGATAGATAACATGTTGGGTGAACAAATTACAACGAGACAATTGATAGATTGAGAAAGCATAACAATGCATATACTAGACATCTTGACTCCTACGAGATTTGATTGGGCATTATAACATAATACATAGACCGTAATCCAACTGCATTTATGACTACTAATTTACCTTCAGGTTATCATCCGAACCCCTTCCAGTATTAAGTTGCAAGCAACGGATAATTGCATTAAGCAAAGTGTGTAAAGTAAACAATGCAATTTCCCCATGGACAAAGGATTGTTGTTTTCTCCCTAGTAGCAACAGCACATCTACAACCTTAAAAGTTTCTGTCACTCTCCCAGATTACTAGAGGCATGAACCCACTATCGAGCATAAATACTCCCTCTCGGAGTTACAAGCATCTACTTGCCCAAAGTATCTACTAGCAACGGAGAGCATGCAAGATTACAAATAACATAGACATGATAGAATCAATAATTAATCTGACATAGTATCTCAATATCCATTGGATCCCCCAAAACACAACATGTATGATTACAAATAGACGATGTTGATCATGAACAGAGCTCACAAGATCTAAACATGATAGCACAAAGGAGGAGAAACAATCATCTAGCTACTGTATGGACCCATAGTCCAAGGGTGAACTACTCATGCATCACTCCGGAGGCTGGCATGGTAAAGAAGAAGGCCTACGGGATGATCTCTCCCCTCAGGAAGGGTGCAGGGAAGAGCTTCGGATCCCCCTCCCCCCGATCTAGGGACGATGGTGGCGGCGGCTACGGAGTATTTCGTGGATTTCCGATCGGGTGCTTAGGGTTTCTGCATCGGAGTGCTTTTATAGGCGAAGGGGCAAAATCGGTTGAGGGCTAGGGGGCCCACACCATGGGCTGGCACGCCCTAGGGTGGGCCCTCTCCACCCTATGGTGTGGCCGCCATGTGGCGCCTCTTCATACCCCCCTTCGGTCTCCGTGTTTGCTCCGGTAAAATATTGACTTTGTCTTTTGTTCCGTCCAATTCCGAGAATATTTACTTACTAGCTTTTCTGAAACCAAAAACAGCAGAAACAGGCAACTGACACTGCGGCACCTTGTTAATAGGTTAGTTTCAGAAAAATGTATAAAAATACCTCAAAATATAGACAAAATATAAGAAACTTGATACAAAACAAGCATGAAGCATCAAAATTATAGATATGTTTACGACGTATCAGTGAGCTCCAACGCCCGAGCTCCTGCACCGCCTTCGAGCAACGAGAAGGTGTGCCGGTGCCGCTCCGAGCAGGTGCGCGTGGCACCCTCATGCGATCCCACGTGATCTCACTGGCGTGGGCCGGGTTAGGGTTCGTGCCTGCCATGCACTTTGCGGAGCCGGGTAGCTCCCGGGCTGCCTCGAACGCGGGCCCGCGCCGCCTCCCGCTCACGCGCCCGCTCTCGCTCGGTGGGGCCACATCTCCGACAAGGAGAGCGACGAGAAGGAGGCGGACTCTGGCTTGGAGGAGGACGATGCGGTCCGCGAGGCGAAGTTTAATTCGCAAACTTCGTCTCGTGACCCTCGTCTCCGACGTGTGGGAGCGTGCGAAGCGCCGCCTGATGAGCATGACGTCGAGCTGCGCGAGCTCCGCCAAAGTTGTGATTTTTAAATATGCAATTTAGTGTGTATCTATTCCATCGTGTAAAATTTCATACGGTACATGAGTTTACAGTATCTGCTAGATGCTGTTGTAGACAGATATGTAGTAAAAAATCACAAATTTGTTCCGATTAAGCGTAGCACATGCTTGTAGCTCCTAAGGTTGAGGCGTACTAGTGTTGGGCAGGAGAAATCAAATGCATTTGCGTGCCACTCGCATGTTCATGTTGATTTTGTCACGTCACGAGAGTCCCCAGGAAAACGAAAGAAAAAACCTCGAGAAACCGAGCTCTCGCCGCGATGGGCTCATCCCCATATTTGGCCGTCTCCCTCCCCCTCCACCCCTTCCCTCCATCACCGCTGCCGGCAAGGGTCGTCGGGCGAAGCCCGGGCGACGGCTTGTCCTTCCTCGCGTCATGGTGAGAGGGTCGGGGATCTGCCTCCCCTAGCGGCGGTACATCTCGGGAGGCACTGGTCCGGCGTGGCCGGGTGACTGCTGGTAGCAGCGTCGGCATGGCAGGGCGCCATGTCTACAAAGCTCCTCCGGAGGCAGTCCCGGCCCAGATCTGGCCACTTCGAGCCCAGATGGGTACGGGCGGGCCTAGATGGGCTTGGGCGGACCGGGTATAGCGGTAGTTGTGCTCGCTGGAGGTGGATGCGACGATGATGCTAGATTGGGGACGACAGCGTCGTGCCTCGCTTGTTGCTGCAGGGCACGATCTCATCTGGGTCTGGTTGGGCCCCTCCAAGGCCTGGTGTGCCCTCGCTGCTCTTTCCGGGCGACGACCGTCTCACGGCGGTGGAAATGGGCTCCTCCCACGTGGCTGCGAGGCTGCTGTCCCTCGGTCCAGCGATGTCATGTGTATCCGTCCTACGGGTCGCACGCTAGTGTTCACGAAGCGACGATGTTGGTGACTTCCAGATCGTGGTGGCAATTGTGGGTGGGTGGCGAAGTTTGATGGTGTTGCACCCTTGTGCCAGGGTTTTTTGTGGGAAGGGGCGGGAGAAATATCTTCGGGTCGTCCGACCGTGGCGCAGTGCCACCTACGAGTGGCACCATTCCTTCCTAGAGGGCGTCATGGGAAGCCTCTGTCCACTTTACTCTGAGGGTCAGGGGAACCCTAGGATCAGCTGGTGTGGGCAGTAGCTCCGTGTCGACGGTGCTCCCCTTCTTGAAGGTGATGCTTGATACTCGGCGTTACGGGTTGCTTGGGAGCGTGGTAGGCATAAGTTTGAGGGCGCAGCGGTTGCAAGTCATCACTTTCTATCGATTCATCGTTGTCTTTATTTCTTTTTCTTTGGACATGTTTATGCTATTGTTCCAACTTTTCTTTGTTCGAACTCTTTTATTGGTGTGTTTGCTATATTAATATAGCGGGACGAGAGACTATTTCAAAAGATCTCTAAATTTTTACCGTTCCCTGCAATCCTCCCATGGGCATGTACCCTTATGATCCAATCCACCCACACTTGTCGAGGAAGAAGGCAAAAGGAATGGGAGTGAAATTATACACAAGTGGAAAAAACCGCTTCGTCCCTCCCGCGTCGCTCCCGCGAGCGACCGGGGGGAAACCCTAGCGCCGCCGGGCAGGCCCCCCTCCTTTCCTCCCCTCCCTCCTCGCCGTCGCCGGTACGCGCTAGCGGCGGGGCCCCTCCTCTCTCTCCCTGGTCTTCCTGCTCGCGGCGCGGGCCGAGCTAGTTGACCGGCGGTGGCGCGCGTGGGTAGGGCGAGGTGGCGGCCTGCTAGGCGGCGCGGTGGCGGCCTTGGTGATGCGAGGCGCGGGGCAGCGCTCTTCCAGGGCATGGACTGCTGCTCGGGGCGGCGGCGACGGTAGCTGCTCTCGGGCGGCGATTGTGTGCGGCGCGCGGCGTGGTCTTGGACCCTTCAACTGGCGGTGCGGCGCGGCTAGGTCAGCGGAGGTGGCGGCGGTGAGGTCCAGGCAGAGGACGGCGGCGGCCTACGGTGCGGCATGGCAGTAGGTTCTCGCGGGCTGGATCTGGGCCCGATCTGGGCCAGGCGGGCCTAGATTTGGGCCCGGTCAGGGCTGTGCTGGCCTTGGCTGGCCACAATGCTAACATGGCCTGCGGGCGGCACAGAGGTTGCCGTGTCCGTTTCGCTCGCCATCCTTGGTTTGTTCTCCGATATCCCTCGCCCGTTCTAAGGAGTTAGCTATTCTTGTGGTCACCGGTTGATGGTAAGAGTCTACGTCGGTGGTTCTCCTTAGACCGGTGGCGGTCCGGAATGTCCGGGAGAGCACGGTGGCGACGGCGTTGCTGCTTGGCGACGGGGATCTACGGTGGCGGCAGATCCACTGGTGGACGGGGGAGTAGGAGCTAGATCTAGGGTTGGCGGCCACGGTGACACCCTTGCTGCAGTGTGGCAGCGGGGCTTCACGAGTCCGTTTGGACTCGGCTAGGCCAGTGAGGGCCTGGTTTGCCCCTGTTGCTACATCCGGTCGGCTATCGCCCCCCGACGGTGGAGGTTGTTCTCTCCCGCGTGTGATTGTACCGCCTACCCCCGCCACAGTTTCTCCTTTTCGGTCATACCAGCCTCCCACTATGGGTCACGGTGAGACGGCGACGGTGACTGCAATACCGTGATGGCGTGTGCTGGTGGGCGGTGAGTTTGGTGGAACAATTCGAAGTGTCCGTGTGTGTGGTTTTTTGAGGGGTCGGAAGAAATCCTTGTCGTCTTGATACCGACGTGGTCACGCCTGCGGGTGTAGCCGTCCTTTCTGAAGGGTGTCGGGTGAATCTCTTCCCCACCTCCCGTAGCGTATCGGGGGAAACCCTAGGACCAGTCCGGGCAGTAGCGTCGTTGTCGTTGTTTTCCTTCTTGGAGGTGCTGCTTGATACGCGATGCTTTGGAGCGCTAGGAGCGTGGTGGTATTTCTTCGGAGGGTGCAACGGTTGTGGGTCATCGCAGGGGCGGGCCCAGAATTTTTGGTACCGGTATTCAAAATTATAATAAAAAAATATTATTGTTTAAAATAAATTTTAAACAAGAATGAGACATGAACAACTGTTTACATGTATGGTATATTTTGAGAAATCCTCTCAATGGTATTTCTGCTCGAGGAACATATGAATTTATCAAAGCAGTATTGACTATGTAACTACATACAAATTTCAAACTATGAAAACTTAAGAGTAGAACAAACATCAGATGGGCTTTCTACAAAAAAAAACATGCAAAATGATTATTTTGAAAAACAACAAAAGTGGCAAAAATGAGGGTCAAACCTTAAATCACACGATTCAACAGTTATTTCTAAACCAGTTGAGCAATAACATACTGAATGTCAACATTGAATAGTTTACTTATATTATATTTTCCATAGAGCATTTACATAATTGTATATTTTTCAAAATATTTGGGTATTCATCTGAATATCTTTGAATTGAAGTGGGCCCGCCCCTGGGTCATCGTCGTTTTTGTCAAGCCACTGTTGTCGGCTTTATTTACTCTGCTCTTTCTTTTTTATTTTCTATGTTGTTTCTTTGGCGTTATGCTGTCTGGCTCATCAGCTGTCTCGACCGTTGCTATATTATATAGCTGGATGTATGCCTGTTTCGAGAAAATTATACACAAGTATGGCAGGAAAAAGGGAGTGTCTAGATCTCATGCGCCTGAGAATTAGTTATGTCTAAGTTGCTGATGTTGTTCTAATATTTGTGTTAATTCTCAGTTGCAACCTAGTTGCAACTCATAAGATTTGTACTAGTTCTTAGTTACAACCTAGTTGTAACTTATTAAAATCTCAGTTATATCCAAATTGCAACTTATGTGTAGCACGAATCACGGGTAAATCAAACAGTGAAAGAGGCGAGTGAGACTTAAGAAGTTCTCGTGCGCGTGAAAACTAGCAAATCCGCATGAAAAAAGAGACGATCGGTAGTGTTCCGGTACATGTTTTGCATGCTCCCACTCACATGGAATTAAATAGGCCCACGTGGCCAAGCATCTAGGTAGGGCATATGCAACGGAAAATTCATTTGATCCTCATTATTCTGAAAAGATATATTTTAAAACATCAAATGATTCTGAAAAAAAAAACCTCGGATGTAGATCTATATATGCGATGCAAGCATATAAAGTTGAATGAGAAAATATTTTTGCAACCTACATAAGAAAGACAATTTCAATGCTACAAAATGACTTTTCACGAGACGATCTTTTAATTTTTTGCTCACGAGATAATCTTCTATTTTTTCTTCCTAGGATACCATATATGTTTTTCGTCGTTCATAAAATGTTTGAGGACATGTAAAACATTCTCAAGAGAAAGGATGTGCTTTTGAATTTCGTAAACACTTTTAAAATTTGTTTTCCGTTTGGGTTAACCGAGTCAAGCGCCTGTCCAAAACCTTCAAGGTTAGTTCAGCCCGTGCAGATTAGTCTTTGGTGTGTCTTTTAGAGGAACGATGAGAGGATGCAAAAGGTAGTAGATGCAGAGGGCATCTTTAAATACAGTTTATTTTTATATTATGTAAATCTAGATACATTTAAGTAACTTATTTTCCCACCGAGAGAGTATCTATGTAACTTGTAGTTTTTCTTACTCCCTCGATTCCAAAATAGATGTCTTAAATTTATCAAAATTTAAATGAATCTAGACATTTATTTAATATATATAGATTTATTTAAAATTTTAAAAACCTAAAACATCTATTCTAGGACGGAGGGAGTAAAAAAAATCCCGTGGTTCTTCATCAACTGGTCCATGTCGACTCACTATGTGGTGTAAGTGTAACCATACACATTATTAACCCATCCAACTTTCTGTTGTGCAGTAAATGTTTGATCGGCTCTCAACCGACTATCAACTGCTCCCACCACATCGGCTAGCTCTCCCTATCGGAATCCCATTTTGTCCAGAGACCCCACGGGCGACGGTGACGGCGATGTGCCGTCGCTGACTCGCTGTCACACCATTAGAGCAGGCAGGCAGCAGCTCGGTTCTTCCTTTTTCTAGAATGTTAATGCACTCGCTCGCCCTTTCTAGCTAGAGAGCGTGTGAAACGCATATATATACAATTTTGTCATTGTTGTTGCTCGAATCGCCCGCTTTATGCTATCTGGATAAATCTTGCTTTAGCATTAATTCTTCTCGCAAGTGTTTGTTGCCTTTCACTGTCATTCTCCCCTGTTCAGAGCTCTACCATTACATATGCCCACCCAAGCAGAGAATAATAACAGTCACGATTCATTGCTGAACATAATTATATGTATAATCTCGGATTACAAAAGCAATCTGAATCGAATGCACTGGCGAAACGGTTCAACGACGACGAGCGCACTTGCAACACTGACAGGGTACATACATAGAAGGGGTGGGGGGAGAAGGGAGACGCACACGGGTAAAGAAAAACAAGACAGGATGATCGATCAAGCACTCGTGTTGCTAATTAACTGGAGACGAGACACACATATAATTAGGCACCAGACATCGTGGGATAACATGTTAACAACATATAAGAGAACATATGTAGATCGTGGCGTGGTAATTAAGCTGGTAAATCCTTGGCGCCATTTTTTGTCCTGTACAGTTCACTCTCACTCATCTGCCGCCCACGATGCAGTCCGGGGTCGATCCCTCGGTTGGGTTTATCCGACGAAGATGATGGAGGGGTCGCAGCAGCACTCGTCGATCAGGCAGCAGCAGCACAGCGCAGCCAAACTGTACACGAAACGAAAGCACGGAGCGAGTACGTTAGCTTATATGTGCAAAAAGGTAGCGGGGGAGGAAGAAATTCTAGCCGTATGGTATGGTAAGCACGTACCAGCCTTCGAGGAAGCTGGGCTGCTGCGCCCTGGGCGGCGGCGCGGCGTACTGCGGCGGCGCCATCACCGGAGGCCCCTGGTAGGGGCCGCCCTGGTACGGCCCTCCCTGGTAGTACCCTGCAGAACCACAACATACAGAGATCATCAGGAAACGGAATCCCCATCACCATCAGCACGATGCGCTTCGATCCTCCTACTCCAGATTAAGATCATAGCTCGACGCAGCGAAGATCACCGTACCTTGCGCCGGGTAGGGGTAGGCGTACTTGGGATCGCTCATCTTGATTCTTGATTGCTCTGCAGCGACGGTGACGCGCAGGGGAAAGAGAGGAAGAAAGCAGCGGGCAGTTGATGGTGATGATGGGGGTAATGGAGCAGGTAACTGGCTGGGTGGCTAATGGCGTCTCTGGGCGGCGGGCGCGTGTACTTATAGCCGGCCGGCGCGAGGAGAGACGTGGCGTGTGAGGAGAAAGGTGGTGGTAGCCTGGTAGGACAGGCGTGTCGGCTGGCCGGGCATGCGAATTGGGACTTTGATTGGCCGGTTGGGTCTTGGGTGGATGGACCCTGACGGAGGCGAAGCATCTCGAAAGCGCGCAAAAGGGCCCGCCGAATCGAACCTCACCGCCTCACCGGGAAGACGCTGGTGTGTGCTGGATCGATAGAAGAGAATGCTTTGCAACGAGGTTTTGGTGTTGGCATCCGATTCGGTCGGTGGTGGCTTCCTCCGTGCTCCGTTCCTGCCGTGCTGCGTTCACATTATTGCGCTTTCGTTGTTTTTTCTTCTTCTGTTCCGCCGGTGTGAGGTTTCACGATTTTAGAGCACGTCTAGCCGATTTATAAATACTCCCCCTCCGTTTAGAAATATAAGATGTTTTAGATCTGTAAAGATGATGTATCTAAACACATTTTAGTATATAGGTTCAAACGAATCTAGATATTAAAAAGTGTCTAGATACATCTCATTCATAAACCTAAAACATCTTATATTTCTAAACGAATGGAGTAATTTAGAGGAGCATATGGCCTCTTATCGTTTAACTTTTCAAGTTTTGCTCCTCTTAAAATTAGTTGTTTCTAGCTGATTCTTTAGACTTAACTTCATAAAGATATTCGGACCCAAATTCATGCAAATTTCATTCATTCGAACAAGTCCATCAAACTTGATCCAATCTACTACTCCCTCATACCCATATTAGTTGACTCAACTTTATCTAGATACGGATGCATCTAGACTAGATTAAGCAGTTCGTGATGAGTGGACAGACGGCGATCAACATCAATAGGGAGATTGGCCCATACTTTAGTCCATCCTGCGGGGTTAGGCAGGGGGACCCGATATCCCCCCCTCCTGTTCAACGCGGCGGTGGACGCCCTGGCGGAGATTTTGGATAGGGCCAGAGCAGCTGGCCACATCTCCGGGATGGTGGGCCATCTGATCCCCGGAGGTGGGATCTCCCACCTCCAATACGCGGATGACACCATGATCATGGTGCAGGGTTCGGACCTTGACATCATTAACTTGAAGTTCCTGCTCCTTTGTTTCGAATCCTTGTCCAGGCTGACGATCAACTTTGACAAGAGCGAGGTGATGATTCTGGGTTACTCCGAGGAGGAGCGCCAGAGGATAGCTGATAACCTGAACTGTAAGCTGGCTGACTTCCCCATTACCTATCTGGGGATGCCCATCCGGGAGACTAGAGTTTTGATCAGGGATTTGGCCCCCTTGGTCTCGAGGGTACGCTCGAGAGCGGAGCCTTGGAGAGCGCGCCTTACGACCAAGAGGAGCAAGTCAGTACTGATTAACTCACTACTCTCGAGCCTGCCCATGTACCAGATGGGCATGTACCTTTTGCCAGAAGGGACTCATGCCGACTTTGCCAAGGAGTTGTCTAGGTTCTTTTGGGCGGCAAGGGATGGCCATCAGAAATATCATATGGTCAAATGGGCAGATATTTGCGCCCCCAAATGTCTTGGGGGCTTAGGGATCCTCGACTCTCGACGCTTTAATGTGGCGCTGATGCTGAAGTGGGTTTGGCGCATCCTTAGGGATGATGGCGGGCTCTGGCTTCAGCTTATCAAGGCCAAGTACCTCCGGGGTCGCCCCCTTTTGGCCTGTGAGAGGCGGGAGGGCTCTCAATTCTGGAGAGCCATCCAGGAGATTAAACATTTCATTGGCTTGGGTGTGTCCTTTGTGGTCGGGGTGGCCAAGGGGTGCGGTTCTGGCTTGACCCGTGGCTACTCCCAATCCCGTTGGGGGTCCAGTTCCCCGGTCTCTTCGCCATCTCTTCCTCCCCAGCGGCATTGGTGGCGGAGGTCTTTAGCGAGGGCCGCTGGAACATCTTGTTCCGTCGCTACCTCAGCGTGGAGGAAGCCGCATACCTCCTGCAGCTCCGGGGCTCTCTCCCGGCGACCTTAGCGGCGACCTCGGATTCGGCCACGTGGCAGCTGCAGCCTTCGGGGGAGTTCTCGATGAGCTCGGCTTACCGGGCCCTGTTCCAGGGCCCGGAGCTGGCCTGGATCTCCCCCCCCTGTGGAAGGCCCCCCTTCCGCTTAGTATTCGGATCTTCGTGTGGCAGCTGCTTCGGGACAGGCTTCCCTCTGGGGTCGAGGTGGCCAAGCGTCATGGCCCGGGCAATGGCTTGTGTCCCCTATGTGGGACTCCGGAGTCCTATGCCCATATTATGTTCTCTTGTTCGGCTGCGCGCGCTCTTTGGTCCTTTGTTCAGGAGGCGCTGGGGCCTGCCTGGCAGGCGCAGGAGCTCGGGGAGTTCCTGCAAACCCAGGCAAACAGGGCCGGAGGAGGGTGCCGCCTCTTCTGGCTCGTGTTTGCGGGCATCTCATGGACCTTGTGGAATGTGCGTAACAAGATGGTGATTGAGAAGGTCTTTCCTTCCCGCGTGACTGACCCAGTTTTTTCCTTTCTGGCCTTCCTATAGCAGTGGTCTCCCCTGGTGCGGCAGCGTGACCGGTCGACCTTTGACGACACTCTTCGGACCTTGAGGACAACGGCGCTCCCCCTCTAGGCTCCTGCCTCGTCGGCCCCTTTGAGTGTTCCTCCCGTCGCTTCGTCGTGCCTTTTTATTTTTCTCTTGGGCCTGCTTGTGTTGTGGCCCCAGCGGACTGTCGTATCCTTTTCTTTTCAGTTTGGCTCCGGCCAGCTTGGATGATGTGTGAACCTTGTATGTGGATGTTGTTTTATTTATAAAGCGAGGCGAAAGCCTATTGAGAGAGAGAGAGTGAGAGAGAGACTAGATACTTAACTAGATTCATATAAATCTAGAAAAATTTGAGTCAACTAATATAGGCCGGAGGGAGTAGCATAAACTATGTTGACATAACTTTAAATGAATCTCAAATAAAATTTCTCCTCAAACCCTTGCCCTCCCTCCCGGGTCGCTCGCGCGGGCAACCCCGGGGGCCCCCCAAACCCTTGCAAAGCAGCCGCCACCTGTGCTCTCCTGGTCGTCGCCGCCGGCGGCTCCGCCGGCGGTGGCGGCACCCGGCCGTCGAAGACGGGGGGAGTGGAGACGACCCCGACGACAAGCTCCTTCGCGCGGGGAGGCGGTGGTCTGGGGGGTCGCGGGCTGCGGCGCTGCAGATCTGTGTCGTGGTGGGGCGGTGGAGGATGGGTGAGGCGGACGTCGGCGATTCGCGGGCACGCGACCTGGCGCGCAGGCATGGGAGGCGCCGCCGGCGGCTCTGCGGCTTGATCTGGGTCCATATGGGTTGGGTTCGGCGACGCTGGGCAGCCTGCTCTGGAGGTCGCGGGTGGCGCTTTGGCTCGGCGGAGGCGGTACTGCGTCGACGACTGTCTGCGGGTGCGCCGCGTGGGCTAGATCTAGGGCCATCTAGGCCAGGTCAGCCCTCGGCGGGGGCGCCGTGGTAGGCAGCGTCAAGCCGTGGCACGGGGATCTTGCTGGGTGGTGGCTCCGGCGCTGCTGCGGTGGTTCCCGGTTTGCTTCCTTTTGCCTGCTCGATCCATCCTCCGGGAACCGGCCGGCGGTGTGGGGATCGCCGTGTCGGATCTAATAAAGGTGGTGGTCCTTTGATTTCTTTCGCTCGTAAACGAAGATCTACTTGATGTCTGTCCTCCTTTATCTGGTCTGGAGAGGCGGGTTCCGGAAGGCTCCGTCGGCGAACTCCCATGGGCGTATCATGCCTGGAGATTGCTGGATCGGAAGGTATTCGGTCGCGCGCACCTTGTTTTTCTGGCCGATTGGTTTCAGCGGGAGCGGTACGAAGCTCTGTTGTTTGTTCCCACCAAGTGCCATGCTTTGAGCCAGGGTGATGTCAGACGCGGAGAATGTCAGGAAAGTGGAAATTTGAGGGCAGCGATGGTGATTTTTGTTCTTGTGGTGATGGAGATCTGGCTGCGTGATCTGAGACTCGTTGCAGCGACTGTTGGTGCGGGAAGACAACACAGGGGAGTTTCCAGTCTTATCTTGCAGGGTGAAAATCCAAGGTCTGGCCTTAGCTGGTTGTGTCTGGCAATGATCTTGTTGAAGGCATTGTTTTGTGAGTAAGGACTTTCTCCAGGGTGAAAACCTATGGTCTTTGGTCGGGCAACGACGGCGTTTGAGCACTGTTTCCTTCTTGAAGGCGTTGTTATTGGAGTGGAGGACTACTGGTGTTGTTCTGATGGTGTCACTGTCGTTTTTTTTAGGATTAGTTCTCTGTAGCGGGACTTTTCTTTTTTGTAATTTCTCTTTCTTTTTTCTGAGCTGTGTGCATCCGTAAAGCCGTTAGGGCCTGCGTTGTTGCAGATGCTGGGTGTAATTGGTGTCCTTGTGATATTAATATAGGGAATTGCTAATTCTCAGCTAGCTGAGATTTAACATAGAGCGTAGTCGCCGATTAATCTGCTGAGATCAAGTTCACGCGGCGCGCTCGCGCGGCCGGCCATCCGAGTATCTCTCTGGTGTTGTGATGAGTTGGTCCAGCCCATGTGAGTGCTCCCAATCACGTGGGTCAGCAGACAGGTTCTGTTTTTTGTTTTGTTTATTATTTATTATTTGTGTGGATTGTTAGTCGCGTTTGTTTGTCAAATAAACTTTAAAGAGATTGCAGATTTTATACACAGTAAAGATATTGCAGTTTCTACATTGTTTTTGTTTGTCTTAGTTTTATTTTTTATTTTTTAAATACTTATTTGTAGTGCAAAATATTTGTATTTTTATCTAGTTCTTTGTTTTTTTGATGGATCAATAGAGAAGGGAGGTTGCAACTTAACTTTTTCTATATTTTATTTTATAATTTTAAATGTGGAAGAATCTTAGTCACAACATTTTCAAGTGGAGTTGTAATTGGGTATTATTTCAGTTGCATGTAGGGTTGCAACTGGGCATTTTTCTAGGTGTATATGAGGTTGCAACTGAGATGATTTTATAGTTGCAAGAAGGGTTGCAACTCAAAAAAATTCAGTTGCAAGCGGGGTTGTAACTGAGATAATTTTTCAGTTGCAAGCAGGGTTACAACTCAAAATTTTCCAGTTGCAAGCGAAACTGTAACTGAGATAATTTCTCAGTTGCAAGCAGGGTTGCAACTCAAAATTTTCCAGTTGCAAGCGGAACTGCAACTGAGATAATTTCTCAGTTGCAAGTAGCGTTGCAACTCAAAATTTTCCAGTTGCAAGCGGGATTGCAACTGAGATAATTTCTTAGTTGCAAGCAGAGTTGCAACTCAAAATTTTCCAGTTTCAAGCGGGATTGCAGCTGAGATAATTTTTTAGTTGCAAGCAGGGTTGTAACTTAAACTTTTCCAGTTGCGAGCAGGGTTGCAACTGTAATTTTCTAGTTATAGAGTTTGTCGGTTACAACTAGAGTTGCAACTGACATATTTTTCCGGTTGCAAGTATGCCGCAAGCAATCAAGATTTTTTAGTTACAAGTGGGGATGTAAATAAATTTTTCTCAATTACAAGTATGGTTGCAACTGAGATTTTAAGTTAGAAGCCAATTGTAAGTGACGTTAAAACCAAATATAATTTTAAAATTGCGGTGGTTTACGGCTAATATTTTTCAGTTGCAATTAGGCTTTTTTTTAGTTAAATTTACCAGAACCGTTTCTTAATAAAAATTTGAAGGTAGAGCGCATCATTTTGTCCAACCAAAAAAAGAAACGAACATGTCAGATTTGTACGAACGAAGCAACAAGAAAGGGACAGGAAGTCCATGTGCATGTGTACGATCAGGTGCTCGTCCGGGCTGCCCATGCTCTCTGTCCGATACACATGCACAGCACAGGAGCGGAACTAGGTGACGGTAGCTGATTTTTGACAACGCGTGGATGACGGCTTAATTCTCAGTTAGCTGAGCATGACAGATCCATTAATATATGCTCTTTTCCAAAAAAAAAAAAAATCTCGGCGCTAGGGAAATACTTGTTTAGCATATTTCTCCAATGACTCGTCTGACTAGGCGTTGTCTGAGCTTTAGGCCAATGACCGACGCACCGGATGGTCCAACTTCATCGGTCTTCCCAAGCTTGTAGAGCTCATACTGCCGCACTCCTCCTCAAAGCTTTTCCGATACCGGCGATGAAGGTCCGCCATGCAATTCCCATCGTCGCGCTCCGCCTTGGGGCGCTCGCGGACCTCCCTGTCCTCCTGACGGGCCAGATGCCCAAGGGGAAGTTCAGCTAAGCCAATGCACCATAGAGGTGCATCGACTCGATTTCTGATTAGCCTTCATTTGTCTTGACATCGGATCCACATACATCACATGTTTCATCTTCTTCCTCGCCAGCTCCACCCACTCTTCCACTAGATCCAACTATAGATAGCCTTCCTTTTCATTATTGATTTATTGTCCTCGCGCTAGAGTTTGTTCGATACCGTGCCATCTATTCCTTTCTCTTTCACTCCTCTGATCAGCTACTGATAAAGTATGCTCTCTTCATGAACGTTCTTATCTTGAGATTCCTAAAATATGCAAAAGGATTTATGTGCAGGGAAACTTATGAACCTAGTAATTAACAAGAGGCAGTTATTGTGTCAACTAAGTGGCAATTTGCTATGTCGGAGGAGCTTCCAGTCCTGGAGGGTACTAGCAGTACATTGGGTTTTGATATCATTGCTTGATTGCTCCATCAATATCACTCACAAATGGGTGTACACCATTAAAACCAAGTCGGATGGTTTCATGAAAGGCTGCAAGGCTCGATTAGTTGCAGGAGGTTTTCGTTAGGAAAATGATACTACTCCCCCGGGGGATCACGCGCTCGCGTCCCCCGGGTGCGGAGCCGTTGGATGAAAACGACGCGATCCCCCGGTTGCTCGGTTGCTGGTTGTTTCCGTGTCGCACGAGAGACCACGTTTCACCTGGGACCCATGCCTCTTTCTTCCTTATCTCTTTCCTGAACTTCCGGTTTGTTTTTCTCTTCCTGTTCTACACCCGCGCCACCTGCTACTGGCTGCACGCGCTGCGCTCGCCGCCGCATCTCCAGGTTGCACCGTCTTCCTCCTTGTAGCTCCCGCTGCTGCCACGACGGCAGCCACCCATCCCTGCAGTTTTAGTCGCCGAGCTGCCACTCGTCCGTGCAGCTCGCCAATCGCCGGCCTCCATACCTGCGAGCTCCGCCGGCGCTCGCCCTGTTCTGGCCGCCGCCACACTCATCTGTCCAGCCCCCGTGCCCGTCTCGCCTCGCACTGGCCGGCCCCGTGCCCGTCCCGCCATGAGAGGGTCCTCTCATGCGACCTCCCCCATGCGATCTCCACGGCGCTCGCCGCCCTTCGCTGCCTTGCGCCGCCGGACGCTACTGCCCTAGCACCATAGAGGTCGCCTGCTCTGCCACCTCCCATGGTGCCACCCATGAATCTACACTCCTCCCCAACGTTGGCAGCACTGCTATGTGCGGACAGCGGCGATGCTATACACAATGACCGAACATGCTACATACGGCCTGTGGTGTTGCTACTTATGGCGACAGTAGTTGCTACCTTATCTCTTTATCGTGTCTTCTCCACCGTTATTTTTTCCCATGGCAAGCTCCTCCGTGCGCCGCCTCGTCTCTTGCTCCTCCCCGGCGCCACCACACCTCTGCTCCTCCGCGTCGCCGCTCCTCCGCGCGGCCGCGCCGGGCCATGTCGTCGAGCCAAGTTGTGACCGCTGTCGTCGAGCCAAGCTGTGACCGCGTTCTCGTCCAAGCTGGGGCTACGCTTGTACTGGTCCGTGTGCTCCGCCAGGGCTTCCTCGTCCCGTTTGTTCAGGAAGAAGGGCCCGAGCACCCACACCGACATAGCCAGCGTCGCTCCCAGGCACTCGGCGAACTGCCCCTCGATGTCCTGGAACGAGTTCACCACGACGCCGTCGACCTCTCGTTCCTCTCCTCCAGGAACGCCTCCCACGAAGGCGGGGAGAAGAAGGCCAATGGCCATGTGCCCTTGGTCAGCTCCACGCGCATCGGCATGCCCGGCACCACGAACTCACCCTCAGGCTTGTCCTTGTGCGTGGCCACGTTCATGTCACGGAGCGAGTAGAAGCAGGACAACGTCAAGTTTGCTACATGCGCCCGGTCTTGGTACATGTGGCGCAAGCTTTTGCTACCGACCATGTATGGCGTTGCTACCAGCGGTGCCAAGCTTTGCTACCGACCGTGGCCGGCCTTGCTACATGCGACGATTCGCTACATGCGGCGGTGCCGCTTGCTACAACGGGCCAGCAATGGTGCTACATGTGATGCTACGTGCTGGCTGATGACGGTGCTTGCCGACGGTGCGACGCTACGTGCATCGTCGGCTTTTGCTACGGCAAGCTGGCAGTGCTGCTGCGTGCGGCATCGGTGGTTGCTAAATGCGTTTGGCGACGCTGCTACAACAGGCGTCGAGGTTTGCTATGTGCAGTTATCAGACTTGCTACATAGGCATGCCGGCCTCGCTACATAGGCAGCGGGGGAGAGGTATAGCGGAGCCGCTTTTTGCTACAAGCGGCGTGAAGCTTTGCTACAAAGGCACGACGGCCTTGCTACAAAGGTATGTCAGCCTTGCTACAGATGTATGGCATCGTCTTCTTGGACGATGGCGTTAGCCTTGCTATAGAGGAACAACATCACCTTCTCCAGTGACGACTTTTTTTTGCTACAAACGGTTTGAAGCCCTGCTACAGGGGCATAACGTCCTTGCTATAGAGGCACGGCGGCGTCTTCTCCGGCAACATCTTTTCTTCTCCGTCGACAAAGCGTTTTTGCTACATGTAGCCGGCGACAGTGCTACAAGGGTGCCTTGGATTTTCCGGCGAGATATCCGGCGAAATAGGAGTTTGCTACAATATAAGTTTTTTTTTTGCTACAACTGTTTTGTGATTTTGCTACAATAGCGCAACATTTTTGCTACACGGTCTCCGGTGAGGTCTAACGGCGAAATTCTCCGGCGAGTCTCCGGCGAGGTCGGATATGCTACAATAGCACAACTTTTTTCCTACAGGGTCGCCGATGAGGTCTCCGGCGAAATCTCCGGCGAGATCCAGTCTTTTTTTATTTTTCTAGACCGAACCGTTTTCTGCTACAATGTAGCAAAAGCGGGCAAATGTAGCAAAAACGGGGCAAATGTAGCAAAAGCGGGATTTTAAATTCAAAAAAGGACACGTGGTTGGCTGGGACCCGGGGTATGAAAACCACAAATCCCCCGGGGGACGCCTAGCACTGTCCTTTTCGTTAGGCCCGCGGGAGAAATTATGATGAGGTATTTGTCTATGACTTGGTGATGGAAAATTTCTCAAAGGGTTTTGAAGTATCTCTTGTTTCACGGTTAGTATCTCTACCAACCACGGCATCCATTGTTGAGAGTGTTTGGCTAGGCTTGAATTTGGCTTCTGCTCTATAAGCTGTATAAGCGCCTATAAAATATTTTAGCGTTTGACTTATATCATCATGTAACAGTATCTATGCGGAGGCCGGGTGTACATTGCTTTAAGTAATAAAAATCATCCATCTGTCTATCTATTATCTATTATCTATTATATATACTAAAAGCAATATAAGGTTATTTTTCGAGGCATCAGGTTAATCCACATCATCAAAATTATTTTAGATAGTTGGATCTAAAATCTATGGTTAGGATTTTTAATCACCGCCACATTTACGTAACAAATATGTCATGTGTTCCGGTTAATAGGTACAACACATCAGGTCCAACACGATAACAATAGGGTAACCATAGTCACATATAACATGGTACTATTCGAGCACAACACGTTAGATCTGTAAAATAACACAACACGTTTGTTGTTCCGTACCTTTAAACGTGGTATGTTCTTTTTTTATTCCACTTTGCACACATACGTTTATCTCTTCTCTTCTCTACTATATAATTTGTCTAGATGTGGTTTTCGTTTCTCAAGGATTTTCGTCCGTCGTCGTCCGCGTCTACGTGAGTCCAAATCGTTTATGACGACGCCTACGTATCAGCTCCGGTCTGCAGGTCGAGGCGCACATCCTATCCTACGTTGTATGGAAACTGTCAATACATGTCGTTTAGGACTCTATTTGCTCCCGTTTGTGCTTCTATTGCGGTTTGCGTTTCCTCAGCGAGAATCGATGGCTTCCGATCCAACTATAAAATATATCTCTGATCAAGATCAAGCGGAAGATGATTGAAGGAGATCGATTCCGTGCTCCGTCGCCAGGAACCCTGCCGTAGACGGTAGACATATGACTGATGCTCTATCCGCCTTCGCAATCGTCTCGGCCGGCCGAGGAGGAGCAGATTTACATCGGGGACACCAAGTGCCCCTTCTTCCTCTTCAAGTTGAAGCGTCCGCTCCAACTTATTCGTCATCATCAGGCACCGTCGCAGATGATTAGTGGAGCTTAGCTGTAGGTGTTTGCGAAGTCGATGCAATGACACAGCGCAATCGAAGCCAGCTAGACTGGATCAATCCGGTTCTACTCGGTCATACTAGCTAGAAGTTGTTGGTTGTTACTGGTTAGACGTCTAAGGCTACCGTTAATCTTGGACACAGTTCTCTGGGGGCAGGCCGGGAAGGGCGGGCAGCCGGATAACAAGGTTTACATGAATTTATTCGTGATAATTTTATTATTTTTGGATATCCACATATGCTGTAAGGCTCTTGATATGCATGTGTACAGTTAGCAACGTGTTTGCATGCCGCTGTTTTTGGTTGCTAACATAGTAACATATGGAGCCATGAAAGAAGGAGAAACATGAAGACGTGAAGAAAAGAAAGTAGTAGCAGTGAAGGAAATAAACGTGAGGTGAGAGCAAGGAATAAGAGAAGAAATCCAAGAAAATTGTCAGAATCGCAAGTTTGATAGTTCATGCAGAAAAGGTAGCCTCATAATGCAGGATTATTACTGGTCATTAAGTTAATTATTGGCAAAGGATAAGGACAGCTAAACTTTTGCAAATGAGATCAGAATCTTCACATTTTCCTTCTCTTTGGGATCGTTTGGATACATGAGCATTTGCGGAGGCTGGAGCGAGAAAAAGAGTATTCTGGAGCATACACGAGATACGTACAATAATCATTTAATTAAAGATTTTTCTAAAGGACGAGCTAGAACGCTGGCTTTCAGATTAGGGGCAAGAAACATTTACATATGTTGCTGAAAATACCATATCATCCGGAGGCGAACTTAAATTAAAAGAAAAATATCCGCTGGCACACCGTGTACCGGTTAGTGCCAATCGGCATACCATGTGTCGCAGTCGCGCTAGATTTAAAAATTATAAATTCCGTGCATTATTTCGAAAATTGATTTAAAAAAATATATTATTTTAAAAAAATTATCATAGCAGCGCGCATGGATGGATTCGACGGGACTGTGGTAAAGGAACACACTTGCGTCAGTGTAGGGCTGGGCCGACTGCCTAGCTGGTATTTTTAACATTTTGTTTTATTCTTTTATCTTTTTTGTCTCAAAAAAAAACTTGTTTAATCTTTTTCCTATTCTATTATTCTTCGAAAATAAAGAGAAGTACTTTTAAACCCCAAAACAAGCAAAAGGCGATTTACATGATATATACTCATTAGGTGATAACTCTGAAGCAACAATTGACTATGTGATTACAGCCACAAGCCTTTACAGAAAAATCAGCTATTCTAAGCATATAAACTTCGGAATCAGATTGGTCGGGCAAGGCATAAAACACAGAAACACCATATCAGCATCACCTCGTCCAATTCGCCATGATAAAAAATAGTTTGCATGGCCTTGGATCATGAGTACAACCAAGCTTTCCTAGACTACACTATGGGCGCCCTCTATCGGATAACCAGCTGTGATACGGATTATCTTGCTGGCTCGCAAGATCAAACTAGGAACAACGAAGACCTATAGCTACCGTGTGCACGCCCCTTTAGGATAAGTGTTATGGGTAATGTAGTGTGATGCTCGACCCCATGCCACACAACACTCACCATCGACTAGCCGTATTCGTGCTCAGCGTCGAGAGGATGGCTGTCTGACGCGCTGGAACTGGGGAAGCATTCAGTTGGGATACTGGGAAAAATGCTTATGTCATGGTGGAGGCGACACTGAGCAATGAACTTCAGAGGAGCGTTTGGTAGCGAGACCGGCTTAATATTTTGGGTGCATTTTATGTTTAGCAACGATAATTTTTTAACACTCGTGGCAACGCACGGGTATTCATCTATATACTCCAATATAAACTCGCTCTCCGTAGAGAAAACCATTCTATCTGGCTTTGCTTACCATACCACACGAAGGAGCCGGCAATTAATGCGTTGGAGCAGTTAAAGGTAGATACAACTAGAAGGAAACAAGTGTGTGTGTCATGCAGCTCGATAAGATCAGGTGATTAATTAGGACGATTAGGCGGAAAGGCTCAATTTCTCTTCTGCTGAAAGCTCAGCACGTACAACGCTAAAAAAATTTAAATAATACATTTTTTATTGAATTTCTTAAATAATACAAAACGGACAAATTGCAAATCTGTTGGTCGGTCGGCCGTTCGACAGACGACACCATGCCTTCGTCCGTTCAACAGACGAATCACCCTGCAGGCAATGCTGTCGGCTGTTTGATAAAGGAGGGGTTTGCAGGGTGATTCGTCCGTTGAACGGAGGCAGTGTGTCGTCTGTTGAAAAGACGAAACAAGTCTGTCGTCTGTCAAACGGCCGACCGACCAACAGATTTGCAATTTGTCCGTTTTGTGTATTATTTGAGCAATTCAATAAAAAAAAAATATTATTTAAAAAAAATAGCTCAACAAACTAATCATTGTGCGATATATTTAGACGTAAGACTTTTTATCTGTTTTTACCGGAATCTATATGAGTGTGTGGACTTTGGTGTAAAAAAGAGTTTGGGGATTTTAATTAGGATTAGATAAATAAGGAACAAATTCATGCATTGAACGGTGCGATATACAGAATGGTAAAATATTTTCACTTTTTTTACCGGGATGAGTATATATAAAAGAGTGCATGGACTTTGCTGTAAAAGATAGTTTGTGAATTTAATTTAGGATTCAAGAAATAAAGAATAAATTCAAACATAGTTCAGTGGCTATTAGATTGGTTATACGAGCTTCCCAACACACGCACTTTCAGTATGTAAACCACTTTTGTTTCGCATAGGTCATCCGAAAGATTAGAAAGAGTGTCACGTCCAATACCTATTTGGGATGATATATGACACATATCAGCTTTGAGAAACAATGTCAAGGGCCATATTGATGAAATTTGTATATATTTTTTATTTGTTTGTGATAAATTATGGGTACATATTTTCTCCAACAACAAAAAAACCATAGTTTCTGCAACCAGCTTTTGATGTGATTTTAAGCTATTTGGTTTTTTTTCATTTTTTATAGAATAATGTTGTTCTCTTCATTCCCTTTTGTCCTATTTGATAATATGTCTATTTTAGTATGCAAAAAATACAAGAAAATAGCATTTGCATGGCTCACTATTTGGTCAATTGAAGATTGTGACATGGCTATTCAGGTAGTCGGTATCTTCTAATTTTCCCGTGGTGTCAGAAATAGTCCTATCATCCCTGTGGTAGATCATGGTTGCCTCTAAGTTAAAAAGGTTCCTACATTCTTCATATTTGTGATAGACATATCTACTAGGAAATAGGTTTTATGGCATTACACTTCTTACTCCATGTAAATATGATGTTATATACTAAGTTTTAGAGGTAGTGTAAGTTCTTTTGGTAGGAATCATACACTTTTACCTAGATTAACATGCTATACATATACTTTCTAAATCCATTGAGTGCACTATATTGCATATTGTAAAGCTCTGCTTTTTAGTAATGTAAAAAAAGATTTGTATGTAAGTTCTTAATAAAAAAGGTAATTCAATGTACACTTACTCCACTTTTTAAATTTAATTTCCTTCTATATTGTGTACACCAATATGATGTTGCAGTTGGTTTTTGTTCAAAAGAGAAATCCGTTGGAGTAAGTGATAGTAAAACCATCAACGAAACTATATAAAGGTTACACAAGATATTTTCTGGTGAAATACTGGTGTTAAATCAAACATGCTTTTGATATCATACAGGAAGGTGCCAATGTGAGTAAAGTTTACAAAGTCGGTTGGTCTTCTCTTCTATGTCATGGTTCCATTTTTCGTACTCATTGTTACAAATCTTCTAATTTATCAGATGCTACCAATATGTTCACAAACTAATCCCAAATTATGAACATTGTTGACATCTTCAAGCTTTTGGTGTAAAGAAATAAGTTATATTGCATCCTTCTTATAATTATATTGCATCAAGTAACTAAAGTTAACTACACCCTATTGGAGACAGAATAAATCAAGGGAGAAAAATCCACAATGTAAATTAGTTCACATTACCACAGAACGTTGGGTCAGCTTTCATAATGATATTGTAGTATTTATTAGAGTATTTTTTTATATATTTTCTCACTTAATGAGATCTCCTGGACCTAAGTGGAGGTTCATAATGTATATAATCTTGGTAGTATCTTCTAATGTATTTGTATAATTCTTATCGCAATGTATGGTATTAAAAAACCGGTTGGCAAACATATATTCAATGATTATTTCTCATTTTGTTTTACATTAGGAAAGCTATACCTTGGCCATCTTTATTCATAGTCATTCTAATGCTTTTGTTACATAGTTTTTGGAAACAATGAGGAGATAATCCAAATCATAATACATACATGATTCCGACCCAACAAAATCTTGGTCAATCTAAAATTTCTTCTTACCATATCCCTATCCATAAAAAAGGTCAATAAGTGATTAGGCATGAACATGAGAAACGGTGGAGGAGTACATGCACGACCATTGATTGCTAGAATCGAACCCTTATGCGCATTTCAACCGTTGATTTGTTAAAATCAAGTTGTACATACTAGCAAGTATCTGTACGAGGAGGGTATGAACAGAAAGGCCATATTTTTGTGTACAACCATGAACAAAATGACAAAGAGTTAGAGATGTGGAACTATTTTCTAAGAGCACACAACAATTGACCTAGCGGACATGGAGATTGAGGGGTAGTTCTTTGTGTGTATTCAACTCCACGCCTTCGTATGCAAACTCTCTATATAGAATAATATTGTCACTAGATATTTTGTACAAGATATTTCATAATTATCCAAATTTAATATTTTGTATTTAACGATGAAGAGTGTAGATATGAGCGGAAAATCCATAACAATTATTAAAAATTAACAATTTTTACACCTCAAAGATGATGCCCTCGCAAATGCGAGGGCCACCATGCTAGTTTCTAAAAAAAATCATGTAACAATATCTAGTCAAAAGCTAGGCTACAACTACCACCATTTCGTCTCCGTGGAGAGGGAGGGAGGTGCTCAGAGCATCTCCAGCAGCCGTGTTATATCGCGTTGTAAAAACCGTTAATATACAGCGTTGATTCCCTTTTTTTTACTTTCCAGCATGTGTAATCGCGCGCTATGGAATTTTTTTTGTGTGCGCAGGATATTGGGCTATACGGCGCTCCCAATTTGTTGCGCCGGCTCCAGCGCGTTGCATCTCACTGGCTCGCGTGTGAAGTCCAACCACGCTGAAATTCCTCTCCTCTCCCTCGCACTCTCGCTCGCTCCTCCCTCCTTGTGCGCGCCGGCAAAATTCTGGCGATGGAGGGGCACGATGGCACGCCTCTAACCCCGGCCTACTCAGTCATCCCTCCTAGCGCCTCCACCGGAGGAGGGCTTCTATCGCCGCCGCCCAGAGCAAACCCTAGCACCGGGCTCCTCTCGGAACTCAAGCGGCCTATTCGTGCCGCCACGGGCAAACACTCATGGCGCCATCGCGCAGCCGCCGCTCGTGATGAAGGGAAGGATCATGGCGGCAGAGCTTATCGTGCCCATGCCGTTGGGTGCCCAAAAGAAGCCAAAGGCGACCACCGCTCGCTGCGCTCAAGCTCCGCCCCCACCTCCTCTCACGCAGGCGTCATTGAGCGCCGATTTCTAGCCTCCACCGCCTCCCCCGCCGCCGCAGCATCCACCGGCGAGCGCACCCAACATGTTCGATCAAAATACAACAAGGTAAAAAAAGCCTTGTTTTCTTGTTGTTTCGAGGTAGACGACCAAACAAATGATTTTAACAAGTGTTCATTGCAATGTAGTGTTGACGATGACACGTTTATGGCAACTATGAATCTTGGCTCCTCTTTGGAGGATGACTAGTTGTCTCAATCAAATTCTCAACTAGATGATGAGTACGAAGTGGATGAGGATGGTGAGGGTTTGATTGAGGCGCCGAGAGGTAGGACAACGGCCAACTTCACCGTGGAGGAAGACAAGTTGCTTTGCAATGCATGGTTGGATACAAGCTTGGATGCAACGATTGATACAGACCAAACTCATAAGACCTATTGGACGAGAATGAAGGAATACTTCGATAAGCACAACACTAGTGTAAATGAGCGCACCGATCGATCTCTTTGTTCTCGTTGGTCGGTTATCAACACCGATTGTCAAAAGTGGTCAGGTGTTTTGACGTAAGATTAACCCAAGTGGCACGAATTCAAAGATCGAGTAAGTTGGTTTATTGTGTGATACTTTTTTTGTTCCATGTGCATATGTTTATTGATCTCCATGACTCATTACTTGTAGAGGGATGAATGCACCTATGGAGGCTTTGGAAGCACATAGAGGGATGAATGCACCCATGGGTGGCTTTGGAAGCATTGGGAGGGATGAGCGCAACTATGGGTGGCTTTGGAGGAATGAGAGGGATGAATGCGCCCATGAGTGGCTATGGAGGAACGGGAGGGATGAGTGCGGCCATGAGTGGCTTTGGAGGAATGAGAGGGATGAATGCGCCCATGAGTGTCTATGGAGGAACGGGAGACTATGGAGGAATGAGAGGCTATGCGAGCATGGGAGGGATGAGTGCACCTCCTGACATGGTTATACCCTACGGGTACGTGACTTTAGCATACCTGGTCCAGTCCAAGGAAGGCTCACAGCAGATATATACTAGCCCATGAAGATTTTCGGGTGGCCAAGGCCCATGACGCCTTCGGATCCTTGGAGAGCAAGACTAGCACAGATAGGAAATTGAAAGGGGTAAAACCCTAGAACTTGTAACCGACTAGGACTATGCCCGGGACCTGCCTAAAGTCTATATAAAGGCTAGGAGGGCACGTCCTAGATCTCTCGACTCATACTTTCGCACGCACCTCCACGCCAGATCGAATCTGCGCACCCCTGTAACCTTCGGTTCCGCCGTAATCAAGAGCAGACAAGCAGGAGTAGGGTTTTCCCTCCGGGGGCCTGAACCTGGGTAAATCTCGTGTCCCCTGGTTGCTTTTCTGTTAACCGTGCCACGATCTCCAGCATCCCCATCTTCTCCAAAACCCAAGTCCATAACAATGGGCATTGACGAGATTAAACCTCGTCAATTGGCGCCGTCTGTGGGAATTGGGGCTGCTGATTGTGCGGTCATGAAGGTTCCGACCCGATCGATCTACAACTCCACGGCGACGAAGAATCACCTCCTTTTCGGCGCTTTCGACTTCACCGCCCACTCGCCGGCCACCATGAAGGATTTCGAGCCCGTAGGCGACGGACTCGAGATTTTGTTCGGGAGTTTCTGCTTCCAGGTGGGACAAACTGGCACCCTCCGCCTCCCTGAGTGGGTGCCCGTGCCGTCAATCAGGCCCGCCTCGTGGGCTCCACACCCTGTGCTACGCACGTCACCATCAACAGATGAGTTTTACGACAGCAGCAGCTGTAACTTCGATCTATGTGATCTACCTTCGGATGAAGGGACCTACGGTTCCGGATCCGAAAGTTGCGGCAGCAGCCGACCAATCTGCAAGCGCTATCTATGCGCCGCAGTTATCCAAACCGACGAGGAAACACCTAACCCGCCGCCCAACCGAAACGGCGAAAACAGAAGAAGCCAGTCCCCCCCACCCAACAGGGAAAACAACGCCCACGTCATCCAACTTAGCAAAGAAGGATGGGTCCAGGCACGCCGTGCAGTCGCAGGCGACATCGTCTTACCTGCAGACGCCTCACGCGACCTACTCATGGCATACCACTACCTCCTCATCGAGGAACACAAGAAACAAGTCAAGATGCAGGAGACGCTAGACAAGCACAAGCAAGCAGCCTCCGAGTCCAGCGCGCGACGAGCTGCGCTCTCCGCCATGGCACCCGGCTCCAGCACAAACGGAAACCAGGGAAACAAGCACCGCTCATGGGTGGAAAACATGGATCCCAAGGAGCGGCGTGACGTGACCCGAACTCTCCACACATCGTTCATGGATATGGATGCCGACGGCAACATCATCCCGAAGACGCCACAAGCTGCGATCATGGAAGCCACTGCGTATCTCGCGGCTCACCCACCACCGGAGGGGGACCCGAAAAGGGCCATGCATAGGTCCGCACTCACCGGACTAGGACTAATCGGAGCTGCGCTCCACGAAGACGCTCCTGCGGAGCCGAAGAAGAACGCTCCGGCCAGGCGTGACCGGAGCCCGACACCCTCATCCGAAGAGGAAGAGGAGCACGATCTCCCTCGAAGGAAGAAGAGCTCACACCGCCACAAACGCGACTACGACGCCAGAGACAAGCTTACACGGCGCAAGATCGACAAAGCACACGCCAAACGCGCATGCTCGTCTGAATCTGAGATGGATGAAGACGAAGGAGAACTCTGCGGGGCCCGATGCTTCAGCAGATCTGTTCGGCGAACACAGATGCCACGCAACTTCAAGCTTCCTTCGGATACTCCGAAGTTCAACGGCACGCAAGATCCAAAATCCTGGCTCAGTGACCATCTGTCATCCGTCAAGCTTCACGGAGGCAACAAAGAAACCGCCATGCAATGCCTTCAGCTGCAGCTGACAGGCGCGGCGCGAGTCTGGCTCAGCAGCCTATCATCAAGATCCATCCGAAGCTGGGAGGATCTTGCTTACAGCTTCATCCGAAATTTCAAAGGCACCAGCAAGAGGCCCGCCTCAATCGAAGAATTGCGAGCCTGCACTCAGAGAACAGGTGAATCTATTCGCTCGTACATACTACGCTGGTCTACAACCAAGAACTCCGCAGCACACATCTCTGAAGAGAGGGCCATCGACGCCTTCAGGGACGGCGTCAAGCGCTAAGACTTCAAGGAGGAACTTGGGCGTGTAAAGCCCAAGACACTCGACCACCTCATGGAAATCGCCAACAGTTGGGCAGACGGCGAAGATTGCATCCAGCGACCGCAATCAGATGAAGAGGACGACTACGGCCGAAGACATGAACGCCGCAGCAAGAGGAGATCGCGCGTCTACGAGGACCGCGACGGACCTGACATGGTCGCAGCCGGCTACGCCGACCGCCGTAACGACAACAGCGGCAACAGCGGAGGATACCGCGGCGGAAACTTCCGCTACAACGGACGACCAACGCAGTCGTGGCAACGCCGCGACCGCGACAATGGACCCTCAGCATTCGATAAACTTTTGGGTCCATGCACCATCCACTTCTACATCGACAAACAGGATGGCAAAAAGAAATCCAGCCACATGCTCAAGGACTGCCGCGAGTTCCAGAAACTCAGCAAAGGCATGGTGCAGATGAGGCAACAAGCTCCAATTCCTGCGTTCGGAAACGCACCTGCGCCAGGTGAAATAGCACACGGAGCTCCTCCACCGCCGCCTATTGGAGGCCCAAATCAACCAGTCGCACCAGCGCAAAACAATGCCGGGGTCGGATACCCCCCACCAAAGGGAGCACTAAATATGATCCAGAAGGGACGTCCCACAAACAGGGTGCAGAAGAAAATCACCCGACAAATCAACTTGGCCATGGCAACTCCGCCTGCAATCCCTAGTACCTCAGCGGATCGGAGTCCTGCATCACATTCACTCGCGCGGATCACCCTTGCCAGATCCCTCGCCAGGTCATGCTGCCCTGGTGCTGGAGGCGCAGATCGGAGGCTTCGAGATGAGTCGCGTCTTCATGGACGGCGGCAGCGGCATCAACCTAATGTTCGCAAGCACTCTAGCGGCTACGCGGATCCCGCAATGCAGTCTGGAACAATCAGACACAACGTTCCACGGCATTGTCCCAGGGAAGGGCATCTTCGGGAAGCCGGACAACTTTCGGCAGGAGCGCCTAGAATTCGAAGTGGTGGACTGGCCGTCGCAATACCACGCCATCCTGGGGCGTGTAACATTCGCAAGATTCCTAGTTGTTCCACACTACGCATACCTACTACTCAAGATGCCAGGACCAAGGGGCGTCATCACAATCCACGGGAGCTTCACCCGATCGGACCAATGCGACAGGGATTTCAACAAAATCTCCCAGTCTTTCGGCATGCAAGACGAGCTTGTAAGGCTCCGCGAGGTGACGGACAATGGGCTACCCCCAGTCACAAGGCAGAACGCACCTGACATGTCCTTCGACTCCACCGTCAACACCAAGAAAGTGCAGGTCCATCCGACGGATGCCTCCAAGACGGCGCTGATCGCCAATGACCTCAGCGCCGCATAGGAAGGTGCGCTCGTCGAATTCCTCCGTGAGCGCTGGGAAATCTTCGCCTGGTGTCCTGCGGACATGCCAGGAGTTCCCAGGGAATTCGCTGAGCACGCACTCAATGTCTTTCCAGACACCAAGCCAGTCAAGCAGTCCATCCGAAGACTGTCGGAGCCACGGGCCGAAGCTATTGGCAAGGAAATCAACAGATTACTCGCAGCAGACTTCATCCGGGAAATCAAGGAAAGCGAGTGGCTGGCAAACACGGTGATGGTCCCGAAGAAGGACACGGACATCATGCGGATGTTAGTAGACTTCACGTCACTAAACAAACACTGCCCAAAGGACCACTTCCCTCTTCCTCGGATCGATCAGATCATCGATTCGACTTCAGGTTGTGAGAAACTCTCCTTCCTCGACGCCTACTCAGGCTATAACCAGATTCGACTCAAAGTCGAAGATCAAGAGAAAACGGCGTTCATCAACCGTTCGGAGTATTCTACTACAACACAATGCCCTTCGGGCTAAAGAACGCGGGTGCCACGTACCAGCGATGCATGCAGGCCTGCCTTAAGGACCAGATCGGTCGCAACGTCCAAGTCTATGTCGACGACATAGTAATAAAAACCAAGGAGGCAAGGACACTTATCGACGATCTCCGCGAGACGTTCGACAACCTTGATCGCTACAGGATCAAGCTCAACCCAGAAAAGTGCGCCTTCGGCGTCCCCTCGGGTCAGATGCTCGGGTACTTCATCTCTCAACGAGGGATTGAGGCGAACCCGAAGAAAATCAGAGCCATCATGACAATGGAGAAGCCGAAAAACCTCAAGGGCGTCCAGCAGCTCGCAGGACGAGTAGCGGCACTAAGAAGGTTCATCAATCGTATGGGCGAGAAGGCCCTACCATTCTACCAGCTGTTGCGTAAAGCAGACAAGTTCGAGTGGATGCCATAAGCCAACAACGCATTCGAAAGCCTCAAGCGGCTCCTCTCCACCTCGCCCGTTTTGGTCACGCCAAAGGAGCGCGAGCCCCTGCTGCTGTACATAGCAGCCACACATCAGGTGGTCAGCACCGTACTCGTGGTCGAACGACCCGAAGAAGGCAAAACCCATGGGGTCCAGCGCCCAATTTACTACCTCAGCGAGGTACTGACACCAACAGAGCAGAGGTACCCTCACTACCAGAAGCTAGCCTATGGCGTGTTCATGACGGCTCGACGGTTGAGCCATTACTTCCAGGAGCACCAAGTGATGGTCGTCAACGAGGCACCCCTGAACAACATCCTGAATAATCCAGAGGCAACAGGACGGGTTGCCCTGTGGGGCATCGAACTATCACCCTTGGGCATCGTCTACGAGAAGAGACACGCAATCAAATCTCAAGTCCTCCCGGACTTCCTGGTACATTGGATGGAGCTGCAGCTGCCAGATACCCCAGACATGTCGCAGTCTTGGACAATGCATTTCGACGGCTCGAAGCGCGAAGCCGGAGCAGGGGCAGGGGTCATACTGACCTCCCCGCAAGGTGACAAGATGAAGTACGTTCTTCGGATGAAATTCAGAGCATCCAACAACGAAGCCGAATACGAAGCCCTCATCCATGGCATGAGGATGGCAAAAATATGCGGCGCAACGCGCCTGGTCATCTACGATGACTCCAACCTCGTCGTCCAGCAGACGATGAATGAGTGTGACGCACACGCCGAAAACATGATCGCGTACCGCGCACTCTACAACGCACTCGAAGGAGAATTCGATGGCTGCGAACTTCGGCACGTTGGAAGAGAGAGCAACTAGGAAGCCGATAGACTCGCCAACATCGGCTCCACTTGCGCAAAGGTGCCACCAGGTGTGTTCCTCGAACAAATCTGCGTGTCATCCATCAAGCGGAAATTCCCCAAAGGATCACCCGAAGAAGCAGAACACTCGGGGGCTACGCTACCCGAAGGACAAGAAGGACCTGAAAAACTGGACACAGAGGTCGCTATGGTCAGCCTGATGCAGGTCATGGCAGTCGAAGAAACCTGGACACGCCCATACCTTCAGTTCCTGATAAACGGAGAATTGCCCGACAGCCCGACAGATGCCCGGCGCATATCTCGTCGGTCAAAAGCCTTCACCATCATCAACGGCGTACTGTACAAATGCAGCATCACGGGTGTACTACAACGGTGCGTCACCATCGACGACGGCAAAGCCATACTTCAAGACATTCACGAGGGCATCTGCGGCCACCACGCAGGCAGCCGCTCCCTTGTGGCCAAAGCTCTGCGAGCAGGATTCTACTGGCCAACGGCCATGAGCAACGCGAAGGACATCGTCCGAAGATGCAACGGGTGCCAACGGTTCGCCAACAAACTGCACGCACCTGGGTCAGAACTTAGACCCATACCCATAGCTTTGCCTTTTGCTCAATGGGGCCTCGACATGATCGGCAAACTGCCAAAATCCTCAAAAGGGGGACACGTCTTCCTCCTAGTCGCAGTCGACAAATTCACCAAGTGGATAGAGGCCATGCCGGTCACCAACCAGAAGGGCAAAACCGCCGTCAAATTCTTCGAATCCATTGTCTACAGGTTCGGCATACCGCACAACATCATCACCGACAACGGATCGAACTTTATCTCTGAAGAATTCCAGGACTTCTGTGAAGGCCTCGGGATCAACATCACGTATGCCTCAGTGGCACACCCGCAAACAAACGGGCAAGTGGAAAAGGCCAACGCCCTCATCGGCGCCGGCATCAAGAAGCGCCTCATGAGCTCACTGGAGCAAAAATCTGGAAACTGGACGAAAGAGCTACTGTACGTCCTGTGGAGCTTACGGACTACGCCAAACAGCTCCACCGGCTACACACCGTTCTTCATGGTGCACGGAGCTGAGGCCATGCTACCAGCCGAAGTGCGCCACCAGGCTCCACGAGTCGTCGCTTACAGCGAAGCCGAATCCACGGCTGCACTCGAAGACGCCGTCGACACACTCGACGAAGCACGGGATATAGCAGTAGATCGATCAGCGGTGTACCAGCAGAGTCTCCGCAACTATCACAGCCGCCGGCTGCGCCCAAGGTCCTTCGTCGAAGGAGACCTCGTCTTACGACTCAAGCAAAAGCGACCGAACAAATTCGAGTCGCCATGGGAAGGACCCTACGTCATCACCGAAGTCATCCCAGGTGGCGCCTATCGCCTCAAACACGTGGAGTCTGGACTCGCATACTCCAACCCATGGAACATCTCGCACCTGCGATGATTCTACCCGTAGCAACCTACCCCCCTTTTTACTTTCAATAAGGCTTTCAGCCAAGGCTACTCAGCCGAACCATGTACCTCCTTCATTACGATATAAGTAAAGCTAAGTGTCTCGCCCCCAAACTTCGGTTGACTCTTTTTCTGCAACTTTACTACATGCTACAAACGTACTCGGGGGCTCCCCCCACCTCACGATTTCATCGACTGAGGACCAAACGTGTACACCTGAGTAGCCGACCACGTCAGGCAAACGAAAAGGACACGTGCTCAATCAGCGCACTGCGTTCTCACAAACAAGAAAACCTTTACATCAAAGGGCACAAACACGCCCAGCCGAAATATACAAATTTTAAATCTATCTGTTCATTTTCAGGTCCTACCTATTCTGAAGAATAACCTGAGCACGCCGCTCAAACAAATCTACAATCTGTTCGGCATACTGCCTTACAGCCGCGTAATACGGACGCATGTTCCACTCGCCACCATCCGGTCGAAGAGGTGGCCCAGCTGCCACAGCAACCAAATCTACGTCAGGGCGGTGCACCCTCACAAGAGACAACGCAGCCTTCACTCCTGCGACGAGCTGCTGCCGCACCAGCTCCTTGACATTGGTGGCACTCCAAAATTTCGACAGAAGACCAGCAAGGGTCGTCGGCACGGCATCCAAAGGAAACATGACGTGCAGCACCGAGGAAAGTGATGTCTGCACCTGGCGGAGCACCCGCGAAACTTGATAGACACGATCCTGCACCGTCGCCAGAACCACGGCGCGATCGCGGTCCATCCAGAAGAAGCCGCCGGCCTCCATGTCCTGCTGAGTCAAGCAATTGACCCGAACAGCGACACGCTCTTTTTCTTCCCTCGGAGAAAGATTCGCACCTGCGACAATCGCACAAGACAAGAATAAGGCCAGCAGTCTCACCCGAAGAACTAAGCTACAACCCGAAACAAGGATCAACTTACATTGCAGTTGCTCGGATAGCCGACCGAACTCCGCCATCAAGTACTCCTCTCTGGATGCACCACGATCCGCCTTGGACTTCCAAACGTCGGCGCGGCCACGCAACCCGAGCAATTCCCTCTCCAAACTGCGCACGCAATCTCGAAGGAAAGCGAGCTGCGAGGAATTATCCAACGATGGTCGCACGGGCTTTGCGGATGAAGTGTCAGCTGGGTCAGCACCTGAAGGAACCTATAGAAGCAGAAAAAAGAAGGCACACAGACATTCAGCCAAGGATTGAGCACAACTCGGAGGAATTCATTGAATATATAAGGCCACTACGTGGCACAAGGACGGTACTACAAAAGATATTTACAACAGAAGTAGACTACACACTACCCTACGTCTACTATGCCTAAGGTGCAGGACACTGAGTCGCCTCGGAGCCAGACTGCCTAGCTTTGGCATAGCCCTGCTGCCACAGTGCGTACTCAGATAACAAGTCAATGAGCTTGGGCCCATATTGTCTGCAACGAGCGGAGTAGGCAGCGAAGGATACCTCGGATCCATCCGCAGTCGTCGGCATTCGAGAGGTGATCTGGGGCAGGTCCAGCTCCGCTCCAGCCGCCAAGGCCATCGCCAGCCCGACGGACACGCCGATGCCCTTCTGCTTGCGCTTGTATGCCGCAGGCGCTTCGGCTGACAGAGCCTCTGCCAGGGCATCCACATCTTCAAGGGTTGCGCCCTTCGGGAAGAGCTCCTGGTAGAAGCGACCAAGGACCTCTTTCGCCTTGGCAAGGGAGTTGACGAAGGTGCCGCAGCGGTCTTCGACCGCCACAGTGGCATCATCTAGAGCACTCCCGTCCTCCAGAGCACCGCGGTCGAACTCGATGCATGCGGCATCTGAGACAAAAATGAAGAAAAGCATGAAGAAAGGTAGCATCGAAGAAGACTCGTAGAAACAGAAACGAGTGAAAAAATTAGCACTCACCCGAAATAACCTTGGCAGCAGCCATGAGCTTCGCCGCTACCCCTCTTTCACGAGCAGCCGCAACGGTGGCCAGCTGCTCCTCACGATCTGCGGCCTCCTGCTGCAGACGCTCCTTCGCTTCGGCTGCCTTCGTCAGCTCTAGCTCAAGGCGCTCTTTCGCGCCGACGACGGCTTCGGCTTTCCGCTCCGATTGGCCAAGGCTCTTTTTAAGAGCGTCAACCTCACGGAGAGAGTCGTTATGCTCCTCTGCATTTAAGACAAGCAAGTGTCAAAGAACAGGACCAGATAAACAAGAGAGGTATTAAAAGGCAGACAGGTACCTTGAAGCTGCCGAAGTTTCGCCTCCAGCGCCAGGCGCTCCCCCACCAGCCGCTTGGCCTCCAGTACAAATGGCTGCAGAAAAAGGAAACAGCAATAAGAAAAGGACTTGGGGGCTACGCGCAACACAAAGGAGAAAAAACAACATCCACACACGAAGACACTCGGGGGCTTCCCCCATGACATGAAGAAAACTTACATGTTCCGACGGCGACCCCGCAGCCCCGCCTGCGAAATTCTGAGGCGCAACCACCAGCGCCTCCCGCACAGGAGGATCTGGAGCGGCGCCACCCGAAGTCGCCATCGTCTGAGGAGGAGGCGACGCAATGTTCGACTCCCCCATCATCTCCCGCGCACCATCACTAGAGTCGTGGGAGGATTGCCTGCATACAAACCAATAAGCACAAATGCAAAATTCGCGAAGGAACAAAGACAACAGTATAACGAGGAAACTTACGAGCCCAATGCGCTCAGGTCGAAGATAGGAGAAGCCCTTTGGGCCCTCTTCTCCTCTTTCTTCTCTTCCTTCTTCTCCTCCTTCTTTTCTTCCTTCTTCCGCTTTGCTGGCGGGTGCGGCGCGACAGCCCGCACAGGAATGGCAGGAAGGGGAGAGGAAGAACCTCCATGAACATCATCATGACGCTCAAGGCCCAGAGGATTTCTGGGAGTCAGAGGAGTCGAGGCATCCGAAGACTCGCTGGAGCTCCGTGATCGCTTGCGCGAATGGTCCTCACTCGACTCGTCGGCATCCTCCGCTGGAGATCGCGCTGACGGTAGCTCGGACACGGAATCCACCACCTCATTGTCCGGGGCATTCGGATACCTTTCGGGCAACGGTGGTACCATGCTCGGCACTTTGAAGCTCTACAAGACGAGAAGGAACTTTGTTAGCAAACAAAGGAAACAAATACACAGCCGACAAAAACAAAGGGGGAGCACTACGTGCGCAAATCTACACCTTCGGTACGACCAACGCCGAAGAAAAGGGAGGAGTCAGCGACTTCCCCGGGATTTTTCGTCGGCCTTGAACTTCAACAGCGCGCGAAGAGACTTGTCAAGTTCCACCTCGGAGATTTTCTCACTCAAAACCCTCGTCGAATCACGGCGCCCAGAATAAAGAAACATCGGGTGCGCCCTCGCTTGGAGAGGCTGCACCCGACGCTCAAGAAACGTTCGGATGATGTCCACACCGTTCACCTCCTTCTCAGGAATCAGTTGGAGATCCTCCACCCGACGGTACATGGCCTCTATCTCTGCCCCCTCACCGTCTAAGATTTGGTTTTTCCAAGACCTTTTCTTCTCAATCATTTGGGAGGGGTCAAAGGAAACAAGACCAAAATCTTGCCCGGGCACTACAGAGTCACGGATATAAAACCATCGCCTCCGCCAGTACTGGACAGATTCGGACATGGAAAAAGAAAAGAATTGCAGATTGGGACTGAGGGAGATGATGAAACCCCCAATGGGATAAACACCATCCGAACCAGATTGCCTCTTCACGGAATAGAGCTTCCGGAAGAGGCCAAAGTGCGGCTCAATGCCAAGCCAGCACTCGCAAAAAGTGATAAAACAAGCAATGTGGAGAAGAGAATTGGGAGACAGATGATGCAGCTGAACCCCATAGAAGAAGAGCAGTCCACGAAGGAAGTCATGGACTGGATACGAAAACCCACGCAAAACGAAGGCGAGAAACATAACCCGGTACCCAGATGGGGGACGGGGGATTACCTCATTGCCGGTGAGTTTAACGGCCTCCCTGTCCTCCGGGATCAAGCCCCGATCGCGCAGTTTGTGGAGATCGCTCTCCCGCATCTCTGATCGCCGCCAGCCACCATCGGTGACGCGAGCAGCGGCGGTGCCCTTCTTGCCTCCGGCGGCGCTGGTCCCAACCGCAGATGAGGACTTCTTTGTTTTCCCCATGGCGCTACGGCTGTGGTGGCGATGCCAACGCAGAAAGAACGAAGGAAATGTGGAAGGAAAGCACAGCGCGCAGCAAGAATCGCTCAAGAACAAGGAGGCAGTGAATAGATGAACTGGTACGGTGAAAAACAAAACACGATTTCACCAAGGATTATAACAGCGAAGACGACGCACGCTGGTCGTCCATCGAGAAGACCTAACGCCAACGGTAGATCTGGCCGTACACGTGTCAACATCACAACGAACCGTCGTTACCACGCCGCCCACTACGCGCGGAAATCGAGGAGACGTCGTAATCATCTCCACGCCGCGCGTGACCGGTCAATTCAAAGTCAGCAAGTGGGACCCATGCTTCATCCAGTCAAGTCATCTCTGGCGTAGCAGACGCTTGAGGTCATCAATCGTAAGCACTGACGTCATCAAAAGCTATACTACCACCACTTCGGCTCCATAGCTAAAAGTACTCACTCGAATCTTCGATTCGACTAAATACTCGGGGGCTACTCCTATCAGCAGCGCTGGCCGCGCATCCGACAGACAAATGAGGACAGATTACTTCTCTGAGTCCTACGTCGAGTCTACGACTCCACGACGGACTCGGGGGCTACTCCCATAGGGAGGATGGATTTAAGCATCCGAAAATTTTCGAGTCCTGCGAACTTAACGACAGAAACAATGCTTGAACTAAAGTCTCCGTTCGAGTCTACGACTCGAACAGACACTTGGGGGCTACTCCCATAGGGAGCGCTCCCTATGAAATCTTCGATTGCGATCCTTCGGATGAGCCTGCAAATTTTTTTTGGCAACTTTGCCCCAACAAAACGGCCGAGTGAGCGACAATCTCCTAGGCCACCCGAAACACCTTCGTGGTGATAAATGTTCGGATGCTGCGTCTGCGATGCAAAGATAAGACCTACAGATATCATCTGATGGCCTGGCAACGCACCTGACTGCGCTCTGCTAGTACAAATCTGTACCAGCAGGTACGAGAAAAATCCCGACGGACGCGTTGGGTACACCAATTAAAATCACTGGAATTCCACTCCTGTAAGTCCTCCGCGGCCTGAGTCGAATTACGCCAGCATATGTTCCAGGTCCGGGTTGAGGGACCCGAACCTGAAGAAGATCGTGTCGTTTCGTCCTAAGACAGTTAACTGATCCTGATCCGTTGGATGAGTCAGGCACACGCATCAACAATCCCTGCACACATATACTATTAATATATAGATGCACCCGAAAGATGGAAGAGTCCTCAGCCGAATCTACGATTCAACTGATCACTCGGGGGCTACTGACATGGTTATACCCTACAGGTACGTGACTTTAGCATACCTGGTCCATCCCAAGGAAGGCTCACAGCAGATATACACTAGTCCATGAAGATTTTCGGGTGGCCAAGGCCCATGACGCCTTCGGATCCTTGGAGAGCAAGACTAGCACAGATAGGAAATTCAAAGGGGTAAAACCCTAAAACTTGTAACCGACTAGGACTATGCCCGGGACCTGCCTAAAGTCTATATAAAGGCCAGGAGGGCACGTCCTAGATCTCTCGACTCATACTTTCGCACGCACCTCCACGCCAGATCGAATCTGCGCACCCCTGTAACCTTCGGTTTCGCCGTAATCAAGAGCAGACAAGCAGGATTAGGGTTTTCCCTCCGGGGGCCTGAACCTGGGTAAATCTCGTGTCCCCTGTTTGCTTGTCTGTTAACCGTGTCACGATCTTCAGCATTCCCATCTTCTCCAAAACCCAAGTCCATAACAATGGGTATTGACGAGATTAAACCTCGTCACCTCCGGAAGGCTATGGAGGCATGGGTGCCATGGCCTCTATGGTTCATGGCAACAACGTCCAAGCTTCGAATGGAGAAGATGAACAAAATGAAAATTACAAGGATTACAATTATGTTGATGTTTGATGTGTTCATGGCAACACCGTCTATGTGTGAGCTTTAATTTGTGTTGAACTTGTTTGTGTGGATTATCGTGTGGTTTTGAACTATGTCTAGAATTAAAAACTGCTATTTTGGTTGTCATATTGTTGTAGTTATTTTGTTGTGTTTGATCTTGTTGCTTCTACATATATGTGTGAAACCTGTTTATGACGCTAACACGTTGTATTATGCGACCCATGGTTATCAATTTTTCAGCGTGCTGTAAAATAGCAATTCCCGTGAAGGGATACCTCATAAACCAGCTCTGTAAACTAGTTTTACAACAATGCGTGAATTTATAGCGGTTGCTGGAGATGCTCTCGGATCCATCCGAACAGCCTCTGAGCGGATTGTCGAAAAGCTCGATGTTCCCAGTTTCATCGAGCGCCATCCGCTGTAAGTGAAGAAAAGTTCAGACTGAATAAACAGAGAAAACTATCTGCTCTCCTATCTCTCGCCTGCCTTCTTCCTCCTCTCCAGGTATTGTCGGTAGCTTCCCCTAACGTGTACACACGCATCATCATCAGTTGTCCTCCGCAGCTTCAGCAGATCAACTCTTTTTATAGGAACTGCGAGCTGTTCCTTCCTTCCTTCCCAGTACAGTGCAAGCTCCATGTCCAACATTTGCAGTAACACGATCCACCTCAGGCATCTGCGCATGGCACGAGAAGAGATCACTACTCCCTAGCCTCTGCTAACTCAGCAGAACATCACTAGGTCCACATTACATCGCTCGTTCCAAGTCCTTATCCATCTGACCATGATGCAGAAACAGGCCACATCCTAAAAACTGAAATGACCAGACAGAACTCCACGGCACTCTGAGCAACAACAATGCACTCAACAACACAGATTGGTGCAGGCTCTGATTCAGAACAAAAAAACCGCAGCTCTTACCAGAACATTATTGTCGGGAACCAACCTCAGGAAAATGTGAATATGAGCAGGCAGTGAGGCACACACGAGCGGCACAAAGAACAGGGTTATCAAAGGGGGAGATCACTGAAAAATTAACAGGAGCAGAGAAATGATGTACTATTACTACCGAGTATTTTGCAGAAGAAGTCAGCTGTCGGATATGACAATCACCATTATCAGAAAACCAAGTTACCCCACACACTCTGAGCAACAATGCACTGGAGAAAACAGATAGATCTAGTCAATTTTCAGAACAAAAAACATGTACTAGCTCTTACCAGAACATTAGAGTTGGAAAAGCAGCCACAAGAAAATGTGATTGTGGGGAGGCAGTGAGGCACACGATAGATCCACAAAGCTCAGGGTTGTTGAAAGCGGGAAATCCCTGGAAAAATTAACATGAGCAGAGAACAACTGTACTGAATATTTTGCAGAAGAAGTCAGCTGTCGGATAAGACAATCACGCTTATCAGAAAACAAGTCACCACTTGCCATCTGACAAAGGACCCAATGGGATGTCCATCAGATCCTTGACAGAACAGCTTACTAGCCTTTATTTTGGCAAGAACAACAGAGTTAAGACTCCTGCTCCCTGATCACAACCTGCAGTCAAACACAAGACAGAAGGGCTTTTTCTAAAAACCTAAGGCAGAAGAGCATTGCTCATACTACTTCCCAGTTCAGCTCTTACAAGGTGACTCCGATCAAGTACGTAGCTCCTGCAGCTTGCTGTTCAACATTGTGGTAATACGATCCACTTCAGAAAGCTGCATATCCTTGAACAAAAGCTTCCATGGCTCATAAGTAGTAGAGAACACTATTCCCCAGCCTATGCATCCTAAGACGCTAACTCAACAGACCAGCCTAGGGCACATTTCAATTCAAGCGACAGTCCTAACGACGATAATCCAGAAACTAGCCACACACACTAAAGCCTCTAATCACGAGACAGAACTCAATACACTCTGAGCAACAACAATGCACTCGACAACACAGCTTAGTGCAGACTCAGGTTTAGAACAAAACGCCACATGCTGGGTGTGTTTGCGCTGAAGCATTGATCACATAAGTTACAGCACCGAAGACCGACACCACACCGTCATCAGGTGTCTTCCACAGCTTCAGATCACCTCTTTTTTAATTGTTCCTTCCTTCCCAGTTCAGGTCTTACAAGGTGACTCCGAGCACGTAGCTCCTGCAGCTTCCTGTTCAACATTGTGGTAATACGATCCACTGCAGGCACGAAAGCTTCCATGGCGCATAGAAGAGAACAACACTCCCTAGCCTGCTCTATGCACATTTCATTTGATTTCAAGTCATTGTCCTTCCGACGATGATCCAGAAACTAGCCACATGCTCAAGCTTATAATCAGGAGACAAAAAGCTCCACACACTCTGAGCAACAACAATGCGCTCCACAACACAGGTTGGTGTATAAACAGGTTCAGAACAAGAAACACGCGGCGCTTACCAGAATGCTTCTGTTGGGAAGCAACCACGAGACTGTGAATATAAGGAGCCAGCGAGGCACATACAAAGCTCCACAAGGCATCAGGGGTATGAGGGGTATGATAGGGGGAAATCCTTGGAAAATTAACAAGAGCAGAGAAACGAATGTACTATTGAGTATTTTCCTGAGGCCGTCAACTGTCAGATAGGACAGTCACATCACCAGGAAAAAAGGTTACTACTACTTGCGATCTGACAAGGACCCAAAGGGATGTTTTTTACCATCAATTCCTTGGATAAACAACTTACATGCCTTCATTTTGACAAGAACAGAGTTAAGACTCCTGCTCAATGACCACAGCTACCGCCAGACACAAGGCAGAAGAGCTTGCTCATACTACTTCATCAGCTCACAGAACAAACGCAGTATCCTTGTACTCCCTCCGCTTCAAAATATAAGATTTTTTAGCTTTATGAAGGAAATGTATCTAAACTATTTTTAGTGTGTACGTTCATAGTACACACTAAAAATAGTTTAGATACATTTCCTTCATAAAGCTAAAAAATCTTATATTTTGAAGCGGAGGGAGTACAATTGAGCTCGGTGTATCTCTAACCTCTCCACGCACCTTGGATTGTGACGCCTGTGTTCTTCCTGTAGATGCATGTAATGTGATATTTGGTCATCCGCCATGACGCACTTGTCTTCAACAAATGCAAGGATGATGCCAAACCTTATTCAGCTAGGAGGTCGGCATTGGAATTTGGAACCACAAACATCAACGTCAAGAGACTTTGTGCTAGCTCAAGTCTGATCCGAGCGGTCCAAGTCAAGAACCCTTGTGGCTGGACAATTCAGGAGGAAACATCCCTGGATCATCCTCAGCTCGGCCAGCACCTCCCGAGCATCAGGCCGGTCATCCTTGTCCAGAGCGACACACCGGAATGCCAGCTCTGCGACTGCCTCGATGGTTGGCATCGCGCCAGGGCACTCGTCAAGCACCGGCGGCTCGCCGACCTTCACAAAGCATGGGGTTATCAAAGGGGGAAATCCCTGGAAAATTAGCATGTGCAGAGAATACTGAGTATTTTCTTCAGGAAGTCAACTGTCCGATTCAGGCAGTTACCATCTTCAGAAGAAAAGTGTCACTACTTGCGATCTGACAAGGACCCAATGGGATTTTTATACCATCAATTCCTTGACAAAACAGCATACTGGTCTTCATTTTGACAAGAACAGAGTCAAGACTCCTGTTCCCTGACCACAAGCTACTGCCAAACACATGGCAGAAGAGCTTGCTCATACTACTTCTATCAGCTCACTGAACCGACAGGTTATCCTTTTACAATTGAGCTCGATAAATCTATAACCTCTCCACGCACCATGAAGCACTTGTCTTCGACAAATGCAAGGATCAATGCCACCAATCCTTTATCCAGGATGTTGGCATTGGAACCACAACCATCAAACAACGCCAGAGATTGTGCAGTGCTTGCACAATTCTCATCTGCTCGATATGAGTCAAGAACCCTTGTGGCTGGACAATTCAGGAGGAAGCATCCCTTGGATCCTCCTCAGCTCGGCCAGCACCTCCCGTGCGTCGGGCCGGTCATCCTTGTCCGGGGCGACGCACCGGAATGCCAGCTCTGCGACAGCCTCGACGGTCGGCATCATGGCAGGGCTCTCGTCGAGCACTGGCGGGTCGACGACCTCCCTGAGCTCGCCGATCTGGATCTTGGACACCACCCAGTCTGCGAGCGTCACGTCCCGGCGCTCCCTGCGCACGTCCACCGGTCGCAGCCCCGTGACGAGCTCCAGGACCACGACGCCGAAGCTGTAGACGTCGCTCTTCTCGGTGAGCTGGAAGGAGCGGTGGTAGTCCGGGTCGAGGTACCCTGGCGTGCCCTGCGGCGCGGTGCAGCACACGACGACCTCCCGGCCGGTGGCCGTGGAGCATGCGTCCGGCTGGGCGAGGAGGCGCGAGAGGCCGAAGTCGCCGAGGCGCGCGCGCATGTCGGCCTCGACGAAGATGTTGGAGGAGGTGACGTCGCGGTGCACGACGTGGGGCTTGACGGCGAAGTGGAGGTACTCGAGCGCGGACGCGATCTGGGCCGCCATGGCGAGGCGGGTCCGCCAGGGGAGCGGCGGCGGCTGTGGCGCGGTGCCCCGGCGGTGGAGGTGGTGGGAGAGGGTGCCGTTGGGGACGAAGTCGTAGACGAGGAGGAGCGCGCGCGGGTCGGCGCAGAAGCCGTGGAGGCGGACGAGGTGCGGGTGGCGGAGCGCGGAGAGGATGAGCACCTCGTTGCAGAAGGACTTGGTGATGGCGGCGGCCGCGGAGGGGAAGGACGGGCCCGGGGAGGGCGGGACGTGGAGGCGCTTGACGGCGGCGGGGCGGCCGGAGGGCGGGAGGTAGCCGAGGTAGACCGTCCCGAACCCCCCGTCCCCGAGCTTGCGGCCGGCGTCGAACCCGGCGGTGGCGGCGCGGAGCTGCTCGTAGGTGAACGCCGGGCGGTTGTGGTTCAGGCCGTGGCGGCGGAGGAACGCGGCGGCGCGGGAGGACTGGGTGAGCGACGGGCCCTCCTCCTGGCCGCCGGGGCGCGGGGCGCGGTAGCGGCGGACGGCGATGGCGACGCAGAGGTAGAGCAGGAGCACGACGAGGAGCGACGCGGCGGAGACGAGCGCGGTGGTGAGCACGTTGTTGTTGCTCCCAGTCCCGCCACCACCGCCGCCGGTCCTGGTCCGAAGCGGGTGTGGGTGCGGGTGCGGGTGCGGGTGCGGGGGAGGAGGGGCCGCGTGGTCGCCGAGCTGGGACGCGGCCAGCGGCGGGAGGGCGGCAGCGGCGGCGAGCAGGAGGAGGAGCAGGAGGTGGAGACGCGGGGGCATCTGGGCTCCGGCGCCTCGCGATCCAGGGCTTGTTGGTTCGATCGAGTCGAGGAACGAGCGAGGGAGGTGGGGGGAATGGGAACAGAGCGGCGACCGGGGGATGGTTGCTTCTGCACTCTGCAGCTGTGCGCTGTGGCCAGTGCCAGCAGAGTGTGGCACGAGTCGTTATCACGTCAGCACATGGGCAGTGGGGCCAGTGGGAATGCGATTCGGGGCTGTCCTCGTGGCCTCGTGGCCTTTTTGTTTTGGTATATTGAGACGGAACATATCAGGAAATTTCAACGACTCGTATACTCAACGTGTACGCGCCGTGTGCACCCACACGTTAAAGGATATAAACAGATACAGGGTTTTCTGATACTTTTCTCCCCAGGTGCCGCCGCCAGGAGAAAAAAATCTTACCCTAGGGCACAAGCCTTCCAACGCCGGCCTCCAGCGGCTCCCCCCGCCGACAACCTAGGTCATCGATGGTGAGGGGGTCGCCCGATCCACGCGTGTGGACAGTTTTTAGCCAAAGTAGATTTGCTTTTAGGTTGTTCATCGTCTTGGTTCGGAGGCGGCGATGACGGCGCTGAATAAGTTTTCTTCAGATCCTTTCCCAATGGATTTGAAGACCAGTCTATTCAAGCAAGGATGGCGCGACGGTGGCGGTATCCTTGTGGTGGATGTGTGTCCTCAGGATCCACCGCTGCGGCGGCGTTTGCTTCAGCGCCGACATGGAACCTGGGAGGTAGTCAAGGAGCGGATGCAGATTGTGATCTGTATCGACGGCATCTGGAAGATGGTAGATCGCGTGCTGGGTTCGTGGTTCGTGGATGGCAGGTATGGTTTCCTCCTCTGACGTCTTAGCCGTGCGGGGGTGCTAGATCTGGAGTTCGATGGCGAGTCCGGGGTGCTGCCTCGGTCTGATTCATTCAACGACAATGGTTTCACCTTGGGTGAGCCACCTTGGAGGTCCGCAAAGCTGCATATCAGCGATGGAGCCGCTTCGAGCTCGGGTGAGGAGGTGATCCGTTATTTCCTTTGGTGGCTGCTGTTGTGGTGCCATAGGCAGGTGACGGGCGTGAGCGTCAAGCTCGGAGGATTTTTCGGTCTAGATTCTATTTTTCTTTCTTGGCAGGCTATCCTTTGCGCAAAGGCTTGTATTCTACTATTTTTCAGTTTTGTCAGGTCGTTATCTACGTGGCTTGTACTATGACATTTATGATATAAATAAGACATGTATTACCAGAAAGGCCAAACTTTCAAAGGAGTAACCATCTAAAAAAAGTTAATCAAGCCTTTCTTGTAGCAAAAAAAGTTAATCAAGCCCAACAAGACCATCTCGAAAGCCCGACTCTCGATGTTCCATCTGGACCTTTGAAAGATGTTGGAGCTCGGTGAACAGTTATTGACACGGTTGACTCAAAAAAAAGTTATTGACATGGTTGCTCAGAAGTACTTGGTTGGAGCCCGAAAGAACTAGTGATAGTAATTTGACAAACATATCATTGTCTTGGAGAAGAAAGCGCCTAGGGGGTTGGCCGACTAAACCCAGATCCAAACCTAAGTTCACGAGCTCCATGAAGAAGTCGAACCTTGTCGTTGGGAGAAGAAGCCAGCAGGCCAAGACACGGACAACACCTATAAACAACAATGAAACTTAGAAAAATAGCGACCAGACGATCCCTCGCCCTCCTTTGTGGCTTTCACGAGACCTCCGCTGACAAGATAGACCAACAGGTGGGGAAACATGTGTTTTACTTCGCGCGATGCCTCAATTGACACCATAGCACCACCATCGTAGAACTAACAATAAACCATATTAGACCTTCCCATATGCTTGCAACACAGATTCGGAGGTTCTAACTGATGGAATTTGCAATGGAAAACAAAAAAAATTACTACGAGAAGTGAATAGAACTAATATCTACTTTACGAGATGCTATCAACGGGAAGGATTAGATCTACATACCCTTGTAGAACAAGAGAACTCATGATCTGCAGATCATGGATGATGTTCGTACTTCTTCACTCCGATCCGATCTGATCTTCAGCACCGCATGAACGACATCTCCAAGTTCCTCACATGTACGACTTGATGGTGTATCCTCATCTTTGATCCAGCAAGACGATATGGTGAGATAGATGAGATCGACTCCGTCTGCACGACGACATGGTGGTGGAGTTTATGGTAGAAATCCCGCAGGGCTTCGCTAATCTCGATGAGGGACGATGATTCAAAGCATCTAGAGAGGAGGCAGAGGCTAGGGTTTTGTGTTCTACTGCCCCCACGCGCCTATATTTATATAGGGATGATGGGGCACCGACTCTAAGCCCCTCCTCCAATCCCTAGGGCCGACGACCAAGGCGGACTTGCCCTCCCCCCCCCCCAAGTTTACCTCCTATTTTCTAGGGATTTGTCCTTATCCCTTTGGCCTTGGGCGTCGGTGTGCCTGGTCCATGTGAGCATGTGGGCCATCCCTTAGTCCCTATGGGTCTTCCGGGACGAGTGGGCCTCACTTGGGGACCCTCCAAAACCTTCTAGAACCTCCGGTACAATACCAAATAATCCTCGAGAATCTCAAAGGGCCCGGGATAGGTTTCAAAACGATTTTGAAGCTCCGGTTCCATAGCAAACAACATGCTGCTCTTAATCACACCATAATCATCTTTGCGCGACTGATAGACAGCTTTCTCATCATCCGGCGCAGTTGCAGCAGGGGGGTTACCTAACGCTTTCTCAAGGACATAGTCCTTTTGTCCGCCAGACAGAATGATTCTTAGATTACGGAACCAGTTGGTGAAGTTAGACCCATTGTTTCTAAGCTTTTCTTTCTCAGCAAAAATGTTGAAGTTGAAGTTGGACTTGGCCATTGGATCTACAGTATTTGCAAGTACAATTTAGACTATGTTCATGATAAATAGTTCAACTTAATCAAATTACTAGATGAACTCCCACTAAATTCAACATCCCTCAAGTTGTTTAGTGAACACGATCCAAATTCACCACACCTAATCCGATCATCACGAGAAGAGATGTGATTTCAATGGTGGACAACAAAGTGTCGATCATATCATTCATATGACTCATGCTTAACCTTTCGGGTCTTGTGTTCCGAGGCCATGTCTGTACATGCTAGGCTCGTCAAGTTAGACCCAAGTATTTCCGCGTGTGCAAAAACTGGCTTGCACCCGTTGTATGTGAGTGTAGAGTCTATAGCAACCGATCATCACGTGATGCTTGGACACGACGAACTTTCGCAACGGTGCATACTTGGGGAGAACACAGTTTTTATCTTGATCTTTAAATGAGGAATCATCTTATAATGCTATCGTCGCGATCTAAGCATGATAAGATACATAAAAGGATAAACATCACATGCATATAACTTTATGTGACATGGTATAGCCAATCTTCGCGCAATGATCTCCATCTTGTGCGTTCCGGCATTGATCTCCATCACTCCACCATGATTGCCTCCACCACGAATAGCAACTACAACTATTGCTAACTACTTAGCGATAAAGTAAAGCTATTACATGGCGTATAAGAAGTTGACTCGCAGGTCATACACAATTATAAAGACAACCATATGGCTCCTGCCGGTTGTGTACTCATCGACATGCAAGTCGTGAAACATTACAAAACATGATCATCGCATACATTATACACATCACATCTTGGGCCATACCATATCACAGAAAACACTCCCTGCAAAAACAAGTTAGATGCCTCTACTTTGTTGTTGCATGTTTTACGTGGCTTTATGGGAGTAGATGCTAAGAACGATTCTTACCTACGGAAAGCCACAACGGTGATATTATGGTTGCCAAACTCCGGTGTTAATCCCATGACAACTATAGTGAGAGAAACTGACATCCACCAGCCGCATGTGTGGTACAAGCCACACGTCAAGTGCGGAGCCGGTCTCGCGAACGACGTCGTGTAAGGTTGGCCTGGACCGCTTCAATCTCACTATCCCGCGTCATAAGAAGAACACAAACAAGAGGCTTGCAACAGAAAACATCAACGCCCGCAACAACCATGTTGTGTTCTACTCGTGAAACACATCTATGCATAGATCTAGCTCTGATACCACTGAAGGGTTTCGCGGCATAGTAAATCAAAATTTTCTACGGAGCGAACAGAGGGAAAGCCAAGATCTAATCTAGGAGATGCAAACAATGAGAGAGATTGGATTAGATCTTCATACCCTTGAATATTCGCACATCGGAACGTTCGTCGGAACGTGGGTGATGTAGTCGTACTCGCTTCTCCTCCTCGCGATCCGATCCGATCTAGCACCACAAGTGACGGTGCCTCCGTGAGATGCACACGTGCAGCACCTCGACGTCTCCTCCTTCCTCGTACCAGCGAGTATGGTGGAGAGATAGATTGGATCTACAGCACGACGTCGTGGTGTATATGGTGGAGAATTTCTGCTGCAGGGCTTCGCCTACAAACAGTCGGGAGGGAGAGAGGAAGGTAGCAAGGCTGCTAGGGCTTGGAGGAAGGTGTGTGTGGGGGGGAGGGGGCGCACCACCCCTCTATATGTAGAGGGGGGGCGGCCAGCCCTTGCCCCTCCTCCAAGCCTATCTCTAGTTTCAACAATTTAAACTCTCCCTTATCTAGAAATCCTATCTCTAGTTTAAACGATTTAAACTCTCCCTTATCTAGAAATTCTATCCCGAGATTTAAACGAGTCAAATCTCTCTAGAATCGGCTGGGCCCTATGGGGCTTTGTGCCCCTGGCCCAATGCGGCCAGGACACTCCCTCATAGGCCCATGCCCCCTCCCGGAAGGTGGGGCCACATTGGTCCCCTTCCGGAAGGTTCTAGAAGCTTCCGGTACAATACCGATTAACCCGGAACAATTCCGAACTCCAAAAACTGCACTGCCTTATATGAATCTTATTCTCTGGACCATTCCGGAACCTCTCGTGATATCCCAGATCCCATCCGAGACTCCGAACAAAAATTCATAAACCAATTATCCAATCTATCCTAGCGTCGAGATACGTTAAGTGTGTGACCCTGCGGGTTCGAGAATATGCAGACATGATCTTCTATCAATAATCAACAGCGGGGTCTGGGCACCCATATTGACTCCCACACATTCATCGATGATCATATCGGATGAACCACGATGCCAGGATTCAATCATTCCCATATATATATTCCCTTCGTCTCGCGATATTTTACTTGCCCGAGATTCGATCGTCGGTACCGTCATACCTAGTTCCATCTCGTTCACAGCAAGTACTTTACTCGTTCCGTAATCCGATATCACTTTGTGATTAACTCCTTAACCACATGCTTGCAAGTGGTGTTGATATCGATTACCGAGTGGGCCCGAAGTATATCTCTCCAACTTGGGAGGGACAAATTCCATCTCGATACATACAACCCAACAGATACTTTCCGATCACCTGAGAGACACCTTTATGATCACCCTCTCATAGGATGACGTTTGATGACCTCAAAGCTTTCTTCCGATACCAGGGAGTTGCATTATCTCATGGTCTAAGGAATACAATATTTGACATAGGAAAAGCTTCGCAAAGGCGAACACGATGACACGATCTAATTGCTCTGCTTTGTTTGGGTCTATCCACCATATCATTCTCCCAATGATATGATCTTATTATCAATTGACAACTCATGTCTATGGTTAGGAAACCTTAACCATCATTGATCAATGAGCTAGTCCATAGAGGCGTACTAGGGACACGGTGTTGTTCACAAACCACACAAGTATTAAAGTTTCCGCTTAATACAATTCTAGCATGGAATATAAACTTTATCATGAACAAGAATTATAATAATAACATCTTTATTATTGCCTCTAGGGCATAATTCCAACACCTCACATGTACGACTTGATGGTGTATCCTCATCTTTGATCCAGTGTAACACCCTCAGAATCGACCCTATGCAAGTTTTAGCAAAATTCGCCAAACCCGCATAGAAACGATTCAAAGGTGCCCACCAGGCACTTTCGTGCGGGTGGAAAACGAAGTAATAACATTACACAACAGTCCTCGATGGGACCCATAGAACAGATATATATAACAGCGACTCAAAGAGTCAAGAATACAGATATATTATACAAAGATCCAAATCACCTTGAAAATGATAGAGCATCCGACTACGGACAAGATGCAAATGGGGCTAAGAGCCCTGAAGAATAACCAATGGCGTCCATAACCCTGCCCAGGCCAAGCCGGAAGGGTAACCCTGCTAACGACGTCGATCTCAAACCTGCTTAAACAAAAGGGGTGCCGACAAAGGGCAAAGGAAAAAGAAGGAGCGTTAGTACTGAGGCCAGTACACGGCGAGGCTAGAATTCGGCGGTCCTCGCCTACATAGGTATGGTAGACTGAGCGGCAGCGGCAGCATGCACTGAACAACCTATAGAGACTCGATACAACTGGCGGTTATCAGAGAGGGGTAAGAAAGACCTATTCGGATCCAACCTGATACTATCACCAAACAAACCCATCCTGGCGTTTCCCCCTCGAGACCAGACGAGGAAGTCAACCGAGGAACTCACACAGTTGGCAGTTTTATTTATTCGGTTATCGTTGCAGCACTTACTAGTCAGGTGTAGAGACAATCGTCCTGATAAAATAAGCAGTGGGCACTTTTAGTTAACCATTCCGTTGTAGTTGCAACAATTACTAATCAGATACAGATAGCATGAGATAAACCCAAAACCCAGCAGTTGTTGGTACTTTTATTCAGCCATTTCGTTGTAGTTGCAATACTTACTAGTCAGGTACAATGGTCGCAAGCGACACTCCAAACAAGCAGTTGTGGGCAGTATTAATTAGCCATTCCATTATAGTGAAGCTGATTACTAGTCATTATAAAGTCAAATTTATAGCAATAAACTTTAGTTATGCTTGTCTATGATCGAGATACTGTGCTCCAAGTCGTCCATAACCGCGGACACGGCTTTCAGAAAGTTTTAACCCGGCCGGGGTGCACAAATAGCAACACACACACGATCAACCTCGGAAAAACCAAATCAAAACCCAACGAGGTCTTCACGACAGAGCAATCACAAGATTCAGAAATATTTCAGGGGGCCACCCCATTGAGTAGAACCGCAACGAAGTAAGCAAGCTTCGAGACGGACTCAAGGTTTGCGTCAATGGCTGTAAGCGACTGGGAACCCGAAAGTGTGGCTGGGCTTGTCGATACCGCGTAATCACTCCGCTTACCTAAACAGTACAGTGTGCTCCTCGCACAATCGTAAATAAAGCAGTAAATCATGGCATAAGTACAGGATCGTAAATAAAACCTCAAACTAGTTTGTGGCCCCAAGAAATAAGACGGAATCAAGCTCTGGCTAAGGGGGGCCTATACTCCCCATATGTGGATAGCGCGATAAATCAAGGAACAGGTATCAAGTACTCGGGGTCCTACGGGACACAAGTGGGCGTTCGGAAACCAAATGTTATCTATCACCCACCGATGCCTCTGCATACTTCAATTTTAGTTGTTAAACAGGAATTAAAGTGAACAATAGTAAAACTATGATCATCTCCAACATCAACATGCGGCAATACATCAACAACTGTGGCACTTGACGACACGCAACAGCACTGGAGCAAGCGACTACGACGCGCAAGTCCAGCTATCTACCAAACAACAGGTAATAGGATGTGTCCAAGGCAATATGGGGCTGCAAGGAATATCACGGGAACGAAAACTAAAGCATCGCAACACAGATAGCAATAGATCAACAGGAGGGAAGTAAATACTATAAAAGTAAGATAGGTAGAAAGGGGGAGATGCTCGCCTGAAAACATTGTCGAAGGGTCATCCGAAGATCGGGGCGAAGCTCACATCCACTCAACGGCCTTATCCGCGAAGATCCAAAACACTAGAAGAAACACCGGATGCAGTATTTAATACTAAGGCAAAAGATCGGCATGATGCATGCATGATGAATGACATGGCAAGGTGCGGTGCAATTAGGTCATATTAAGCGGAATCGGGGTCCCGACAATTAATTAGGTGGTTCATGTTGTTTAACTACCCCGCAAATTAAATGTTGTTTAGCAATGCAACAGATGGAACCGGTTCGCTACCCATGTTTAAGGAGGCCAATATGAGACTAGATTTGCCCGCATATGGGCCCCATATTTAATTATTAGGTGAATCGGCATAAGGCCCCCAAACCAATGATATGCATGCGAGATGAATGACAATTTAATATGCGACAAGGTTATATTTCATTTATAAAATAGGGTTTGCGGGAAGGGGTTCACACATTAGGGGTCTCGATGGTCTTGGGGTTCCGGGGTTCGGGGTTCGACAGGGTCCAGGGTCCAGGGTTCGACGGGGTCCAGGGTTCGACGGAACGTTCTCGGTTAGCGGAGTAGATCTTGTCGCCTCCGGGTTCTCGGGGCATGTTGTCGGTCATGGCGTTCGGGACGAAGCACTTGTCGCGTCGGGGTCTCGGTGTCCGGGGCGAAGTACTTGACGTTCTCGAGGGAGTACTTGTCGCACATGTGGTCTTCGTATCCGTGAAGTAGATCTTGGCATGCGGGTTCGGGATCGGTCTTCGGGTTCGGGGGTCTCGTCGTCCAGGGATCCTCCGGGTCCGGGGTGGAGGACTTGGGTTTTGGCGGTGTCTCGTTGGGGTCCTTGTCGAAGTACTTGTCGGAGGCTCGCCGAGGTTCACCGGTTTGGTACGGTCTTTGCCTTCCATGAGGAAGATCTTGATGTCCTGGGTTCTCGGTCGGTGGGATCTTGGCATGAACATTGGGGTTGTGGCATCGGATCGGGCTTCAGAACATCGGGGGTTCGGGCTTCCGAGTCTAGGAGGAGAGCTTCGCGCCATCGTATCCACGGGGTAGTGCTTGATGTCTCATGACGAAGATCTTGTCATCCAGACAGCCACATCGGGGATTTCCTTCGTGTTCCTCCGAGAACTTGTACACAACAAAACAAGCAGCTGACATGCATACAGAAGGAACGCCAGGTGCTCGAGGACGCACGCGAAGCGCCGACCGATGGTTCAGGGGGCAGGCCCGCAGGAAGGAGAGGCCGGCGAGGGCGGCGTCTCGGGACGAGGTCGAGGAGCCGCGGTGCGGGGGAGCAGCCGGCGCGGGGCTTGACGCGGTCTCGGGGGCGCGGGCGACGGCGAGGGAAGGAGGTTGGCGGCGCGGGCTCGGGCAGAGCCGGAGGAGGCGGTTGCTGCGGTGAGGCGCGCCGGCGGCGTCGGCGCCGGAGGAGGACGACGGTGGGCGGGAGAGGGCCGGCGACGAGCTTGGGCCGGACGGGCGGACGCGGCGACTCTGCGAGGATGGCCGGGAGGAGGGCATGGCGGCCACCGGAGAAGGCGCGTCCGACGCGAGGTCCTCGCGGGCCGGCGAGGGAGGGCACCGGCGCGGGCGCGAGCTCGGGGCGACGAAGCGAGGTGGCCGGAGGAGGAGCTTGGGGGCGGAGCGGCCGGAGAGGGATCCGGCGCCGGCGGCCAGGGCGACGCGGGCGGCGCGGCGAACGCGGGACGGGGCGGAGCGGCCGGAGATGCTGCGGTGCTTGGCGAGCCGAGGGAGAAGCGGAGGCGGCGAGGTTGGGCGCGGGGTGGAGCGGCGCTGCGGGGACGCACGGCGGCGGACGGCGGAGGTTGGGGGAGCCGGCGAGGCTGCAGAGGAAGCGGGGCGAGCCTGCGGCGCGGAGGGAGGACCGGCGGGCGAGCATGCGCAGAGAGAGAGGGAGGAGGGAACGCGGGGTGAGGGAGGAGGAAGAAGACAGGGGTCGGGGGCGGTGGATGGGCAGGCGCGTGGGCCACGCGGTGGGGGCCGCGCGTCAGGGAGAGAAGAGGGGAGAGGGTAGCACAGCCAGGGGTGGACCGGGTCCGCGGGCGGGCTGGCGCGTGGGAGGTGTGTGCGTGTGGGGTGTGCCAGGGGTGGGGCTGCTGGGTTGGTGGTGTGGTGGGGGTGTGTGTGAGAGAGAGGGAGTGGGTTAGGATTAGGTGGCAGGTTTTGATAGGCTAGAGGGGAGGAAGAGGGTGATGTGGCGGGCTAGGATAGGTGGGGGTGATGTGGAGGGGAGGGTTGGGTAGATTAACTGGTAGGAATAGGATTTACAGGGCGGGTTAGGTGGACCGTTTTAAAAACAGGGGTGGTCGTTCGGGTCTACTCGGCCCGTTCGACTGCCCCACTAAAATAATTTAATATTTTATTCACTTTAATTGGACCATTTGCAAACCGATAGCAACAAAACAAAATACTCCGGAGCCCCGGGGTTTGGCGTTTGAATAAATATGGGGCGTTTTAGAAAACAAAACGGGCTTTGCGAAAATAGTTTTATGCAAACAATGCATGATGATGACGATGCAATGCACAAATTCAACGCGATTTTCTAGTAGTGGTTTTGCGGGATGCCACAATTCGACACCACTAACAATGGATCTCGCCCTCGAGATCCGCCTCATGGTACCGGAAAGAAGGTCGGCGACCTGCATCTTCTCGCTTCGTGTAGATCCTCGCGACACCACTAACAAGAGGTTGTTGTCCGTGAACGTCGAGAGAACACTCCGAGAACAAAAAGTCGAAGGTAGAGGTATCAACAAATAAGCCACCCCTAACTTCCGTGGACGGAGTAAAACTGCTGGATCCACTGATTCGGCGTACAAGAGCGAATGATAAGAGTAGTGGTATGGTAGCTACTCCATCCCGCACTCAAACCATTACTCTGCACACGAATAGGCGGATTATGCAACCAACTCTCGGAGTCAGACTGAAGATCTCGACAAGCGAGGTTCGGAAACAAAGGAGGGATGCAGACTCTGCATCGGATCTGGCGTAGATGATGTCGTCACGCCAGAAAACACCGGAAGGCACAAACAAGGACAAAGAATGGTACCACCGTAGACGGATTGCTTAGGCAGCTGGAACACCGGATGATAGATCACCGTTATCAGAGGAGGAAGCGAAACCCTAAAGGTACGACGGGAACCCAACCACGAGAATTCCTGGACTCGAAGCGAGAGAAGAGAGCGGATTCAAAACACGTAGAGGTAAGAGGAGAATAGCAGAGGGGTAAGGAGTAAAATCAGACCTAACCAGAACTATCCAACCGATTTTGCAAAAATAGTTTTGACACTCTACTTCGGCCGTTAGCTAGGTTATCCTACAGGCTGGACTTGTGGGGTATCGCAACTGCTGAGCTCTGATACCACTCTGTAACACCCTCAGAATCGACCCTATGCAAGTTTTAGCAAAATTCGCCAAACCCGCATAGAAACGATTCAAAGGTGCCCACCAGGCACTTTCGTGCGGGGGGAAAACGAAGTAATAACATTACACAACAGTCCTCGATGGGACCCACAGAACAGATATATATAACAGCGACTCAAAGAGTCAAGAATACAGATATATTATACAAAGATCCAAATCACCTTGAAAATGATAGAGCATCCGACTACGGACAAGATGCAAATGGGGCTAAGAGCCCTGAAGAATAACCAATGGCGTCCATAACCCTGCCCAGGCCAAGCCGGAAGGGTAACCCTGCTAACGACGTCGATCTCAAACCTGCTTAAACAAAAGGGGTGCCGACAAAGGGCAAAGGAAAAAGAAGGAGCGTCAGTACTGAGGCCAGTACACGGCGAGGCTAGAATTCGGCGGTCCTCGCCTACATAGGTATGGTAGACTGAGCGGCAGCGGCAGCATGCACTGAACAACCTATAGAGACTCGATACAACTGGCGGTTATCAGAGAGGGGTAAGAAAGACCTATTCGGATCCAACCTGATACTATCACCAAACAAACCCATCCTGGCGTTTCCCCCTCGAGACCAGACGAGGAAGTCAACCGAGGAACTCACACAGTTGGCAGTTTTATTTATTCGGTTATCGTTGCAGCACTTACTAGTCAGGTGTAGAGACAATCGTCCTGATAAAATAAGCAGTGGGCACTTTTAGTTAACCATTCCGTTGTAGTTGCAACAATTACTAATCAGATACAGATAGCATGAGATAAACCCAAAACCCAGCAGTTGTTGGTACTTTTATTCAGCCATTTCGTTGTAGTTGCAATACTTACTAGTCAGGTACAATGGTCGCAAGCGACACTCCAAACAAGCAGTTGTGGGCAGTATTAATTAGCCATTCCATTATAGTGAAGCTGATTACTAGTCATTATAAAGTCAAATTTATAGCAATAAACTTTAGTTATGCTTGTCTATGATCGAGATACTGTGCTCCAAGTCGTCCATAACCGCGGACACGGCTTTCAGAAAGTTTTAACCCGGCCGGGGTGCACAAATAGCAACACACACACGATCAACCTCGGAAAAACCAAATCAAAACCCAACGAGGTCTTCACGACAGAGCAATCACAAGATTCAGAAATATTTCAGGGGGCCACCCCATTGAGTAGAACCGCAACGAAGTAAGCAAGCTTCGAGACGGACTCAAGGTTTGCGTCAATGGCTGTAAGCGACTGGGAACCCGAAAGTGTGGCTGGGCTTGTCGATACCGCGTAATCACTCCGCTTACCTAAACAGTACAGTGTGCTCCTCGCACAATCGTAAATAAAGCAGTAAATCATGGCATAAGTACAGGATCGTAAATAAAACCTCAAACTAGTTTGTGGCCCCAAGAAATAAGACGGAATCAAGCTCTGGCTAAGGGGGGCCCATACTCCCCATATGTGGATAGCGCGATAAATCAAGGAACAGGTATCAAGTACTCGGGGTCCTACGGGACACAAGTGGGCGTTCGGAAACCAAATGTTATCTATCACCCACCGATGCCTCTGCATACTTCAATTTTAGTTGTTAAACAGGAATTAAAGTGAACAATAGTAAAACTATGATCATCTCCAACATCAACATGCGGCAATACATCAACAACTGTGGCACTTGACGACACGCAACAGCACTGGAGCAAGCGACTACGACGCGCAAGTCCAGCTATCTACCAAACAACAGGTAATAGGATGTGTCCAAGGCAATATGGGGCTGCAAGGAATATCACGGGAACGAAAACTAAAGCATCGCAACACATATAGCAATAGATCAACAGGAGGGAAGTAAATACTATAAAAGTAAGATAGGTAGAAAGGGGGAGATGCTCGCCTGAAAACATTGTCGAAGGGTCATCCGAAGATCGGGGCGAAGCTCACATCCACTCAACGGCCTTATCCGCGAAGATCCAAAACACTAGAAGAAACACCGGATGCAGTATTTAATACTAAGGCAAAAGATCGGCATGATGCATGCATGATGAATGACATGGCAAGGTGCGGTGCAATTAGGTCATATTAAGCGGAATCGGGGTCCCGACAATTAATTAGGTGGTTCATGTTGTTTAACTACCCCGCAAATTAAATGTTGTTTAGCAATGCAACAGATGGAACCGGTTCGCTACCCATGTTTAAGGAGGCCAATATGAGACTAGATTTGCCCGCATATGGGCCCCATATTTAATTATTAGGTGAATCGGCATAAGGCCCCCAAACCAATGATATGCATGCGAGATGAATGACAATTTAATATGCGACAAGGTTATATTTCATTTATAAAATAGGGTTTGCGGGAAGGGGTTCACACATTAGGGGTCTCGACGGTCTTGGGGTTCCGGGGTTCGGGGTTCGACAGGGTCCAGGGTCCAGGGTTCGACGGAACGTTCTCGGTTAGCGGAGTAGATCTTGTCGCCTCCGGGTTCTCGGGGCATGTTGTCGGTCATGGCGTTCGGGACGAAGCACTTGTCGCGTCGGGGTCTCGGTGTCCGGGGCGAAGTACTTGACGTTCTCGAGGGAGTACTTGTCGCACATGTGGTCTTCGTATCCGTGAAGTAGATCTTGGCATGCGGGTTCGGGATCGGTCTTCGGGTTCGGGGGTCTCGGCGTCCAGGGATCCTCCGGGTCCGCGGTGGAGGACTTGGGTTTTGGCGGTGTCTCGTTGGGGTCCTTGTCGAAGTACTTGTCGGAGGCTCGCCGAGGTTCACCGGTTTGGTACGGTCTTTGCCTTCCATGAGGAAGATCTTGATGTCCCGGGTTCTCGGTCGGTGGGATCTTGGCATGAACATTGGGGTTGTGGCATCGGATCGGGCTTCAGAACATCGGGGGTTCGGGCTTCCGAGTCTAGGAGGAGAGCTTCGCGCCATCGTATCCACGGGGTAGTGCTTGATGTCTCATGACGAAGATCTTGTCATCCAGACAGCCACATCGGGGATTTCCTTCGTGTTCCTCCGAGAACTTGTACACAACAAAACAAGCAGCTGACATGCATACAGAAGGAACGCCAGGTGCTCGAGGACGCACGCGAAGCGCCGACCGATGGTTCAGGGGGCAGGCCCGCAGGAAGGAGAGGCCGGCGAGGGCGGCGTCTCGGGACGAGGTCGAGGAGCCGCGGTGCGGGGGCGCAGCCGGCGCGGGGCTTGACGCGGTCTCGGGGGCGCGGGCGACGGCGAGGGAAGGAGGTTGGCGGCGCGGGCTCGGGCAGAGCCGGAGGAGGCGGTTGCTGCGGTGAGGCGCGCCGGCGGCGTCGGTGCCGGAGGAGGCCGACGGTGGGCGGGAGAGGGCCGGCGACGAGCTTGGGCCGGACGGGCGGACGCGGCGACTCTGCGAGGATGGCCGGGAGGAGGGCATGGAGGCCGCCGGAGAAGGCGCGTCCGACGCGAGGTCCTTGCGGGCCGGCGAGGGAGGGCACCGGCGCGGGCGCGAGCTCGGGGCGACGAAGCGAGGTGGCCGGAGGAGGAGCTTGGGGGCGGAGCGGCCGGAGAGGGATCCGGCGCCGGCGGCCAGGGCGACGCGGGCGGCGCGGCGAACGCGGGACGGGGCGGAGCGACCGGAGATGCTGCGGTGCTTGGCGAGCCGAGGGAGAAGCGGAGGCGGCGAGGTTGGGCGCGGGGTGGAGCGGCGCTGCGGGAACGCACGGCGGCGAACGGCGGAGGTTGGGGGAGCCGGCGAGGCTGCAGAGGAAGCGGGGCGAGCCTGCGGCGCGGAGGGAGGACCGGCGGGCGAGCATGCGCAGAGAGAGAGGGAGGAGGGAACGCGGGGTGAGGGAGGAGGAAGAAGACAGGGGTCGGGGGCGGTGGATGGGCAGGCGCGTGGGCCACGCGGTGGGGGCCGCGCGTCAGGGAGAGAAGAGGGGAGAGGGTAGCACAGCCAGGGGTGGACCGGGTCCGCGGGCGGGCTGGCGCGTGGGAGGTGTGTGCGTGTGGGGTGTGCCAGGGGTGGGGCTGATGGGTTGGTGGTGTGGTGGGGGTGTGTGAGAGAGAGGGAGTGGGTTAGGATTAGGTGGCAGGTTTTGATAGGCTAGAGGGGAGGAAGAGGGTGATGTGGCGGGCTAGGATAGGTGGGGGTGATGTGGAGGGGAGGGTTGGGTAGATTAACTGGTAGGAATAGGATTTACAGGGCGGGTTAGGTGGACCGTTTTAAAAACAGGGGTGGTCGTTCGGGTCTACTCGGCCCGTTCGACTGCCCCACTAAAATAATTTAATATTTTATTCACTTTAATTGGACCATTTGCAAACCGATAGCAACAAAACAAAATACTCCGGAGCCCCGGGGTTTGGCGTTTGAATAAAGATGGGGCGTTTTAGAAAACAAAACGGGCTTTGCGAAAATAGTTTTATGCAAACAATGCATGATGATGACGATGCAATGCACAAATTCAACGCGATTTTCTAGTAGTGGTTTTGCGGGATGCCACATCCAGCAAGACGAGATGGTGAGATAGATGAGATCGACTCCGTCTGCACAACGACATGGTGGTGGAGTTTATGGTAGAAATCCCGCAGGGCTTCGCTAATCTCGATGAGGGACGATGATTCAAAGCATCTAGAGAGGAGGCAGAGGCTAGGGTTTTGTGTTCTACTGCCCCCACGCGCCTATATTTATATAGGGATGATGGGGCACCGACTCTAAGCCCCTCCTCCAATCCCTAGGGCCGACGACCAAGGCGGACTTGCCCTCCCCCCCCCCCAAGTTTACCTCCTATTTTCTAGGGATTTGTCCTTATCCCTTTGGCCTTGAGCGTCGGTGTGCCTGGTCCATGTGAGCATGTGGGCCATCCCTTAGTCCCTATGGGTCTTCCGGGACGAGTGGGCCTCACTTGGGGACCCTCCAAAACCTTCTAGAACCTCCGGTACAATACCAAATAATCCTGAAGTTTTCTGGTAACCCTGAAAATAATTTCCCATATACAAATCTTAATTATCCGGACCATTCCAAAGCTTCTTGTGATGTATTGGATCCTATCCTATCCTAGATTTCGAATAAAAATTTGATATTCACCATCTTAATATCTCATTTCTATCCTAGCAACATTGAGTGTCAAGTGTGTAACCCTATGGGTTCGAGAAGATGTGGACATGACTAAGATAGCCTCTCTGATAAATAACAAATAGCGGGACCATGGATGCTCTTAATAGTTCCCATATATTCTACGAAGGTCTTAAATCAATTGAACCACGATGTCAAGGATCAAACAATCCCATATACAATTTCCTTTGTCTCGAGATATGTAACTTTCTTGAGATTCAATCATCGGTATCACCATACCTAGTTCAATCTCCTTACTGACAAGCTCTCTTTACTTGTTCTGTAATACAATATACATGTGAGGCTGTGACTAAACTCATTAGTCACATTCTTGCATGCTACTTAGGATGTTGTGTCAGCGAGAGGGTTTGGAATTATATATCTCTCCATCACATGGAGTGATAAATCTCAGTTCTTATCCATGCAACCCAACAAGCACCTTCTGAGATACCTGAAGAACACCTTTTATGATCACCAAATTACAAAGTGACTGTTGATGCCTACAAAGTATTCTTCTGGTACTAGGGAGTAAGATGAGCTCATGATCTAAGAAAATATACTTGAAACTTAGAAAGCTACAATAAGTTAACTTAGTGATACGATCAAATGATATGCTTAATTTTGGGTATGTCCATCACATTATTATTCCAACGATATGACCTCGTTATCAAATGCCATTATATGTCCATCTTTAGCAAACCTTAGTCATCATTTAATTAACGAGCTAGTCTAGTAGAGGCTTACTAGGAATACAATATTTTTTATATATCCACACATGTAGGAGTATTTAGTTTTCGATCAATATAATTCTAGCATAAAGAATAAATGTTTATCATGAACATGAAATATAATAATAGCAATTTTATTATTGCCTCTTGGCCATATTTATAACATTAACACCATCTCGCTGTCGAAGCATCATGCAGAGGAGGAAGGGACTTGTGCACTAGTGAGGAGGGAGCGGTAGAAAGGGTCACCTTTATTTTTGAGAGAAAGGAAAAAACATAAGTGTTGTCCACAACCATGGTGTTGACATAGTGCCATGGCTAGCGCTATAGGGGAGCAAACAACAAGGCACCTAATATGGCATTGGATGACGGTCGTAGGGCGAGCATTGAGGTGTGGCGAGTCGGTGGAGGGGTGAGTTGAAGGCTAGGAATGAGATGGCTAAGATGGGGATAATGCGAGCATAGTACTGGGTTGTATGAACAAGTGTAGTCGTTAGATATACCCTATACGTTGTCCATATCAGAACCTATATTTTTCTGGAAATGTTATGTTACATACTTTTCCCAAAATTCGCATCAAATAGCATGGAAAAAGGTGTGACCTGCATAACCAAATTCGAAATCCAGATTCTCAGACAACACTAACTAGACCTCATTTTCGAAATAGTTGGTCGGTTGAAAACCAAATCTAGATAACGTTTTGTTAAGATTAAGACACGAATCGGAAAGAAAGACGTTGATATCTTATTATCCAATAAAAAAAGAACTTGACCGTTCTATCTTGTTCACAATTTGGACAAAGAAACACGGCACCTCACCTCACAACATTCAAGTGTTATATGGACAACCAACTTGTCTTTCTTGTACTACTAGTCATAGTTGGTTCTGTCGATGGAGGCCACGCATTGTACTCATAAAGCTTTTTGAGTATTGTTGCGTGTCATCTAGTCATGCTTTTAACATTGGGCACGCTAAATGCAGGTAGCGAGAGAGCTACTAGTAGATGATAAAATCCTGCTTGCTACAAGAAACTGCGTGTCAGCTAAAGAAAAACTGGCCGTGGCCCGTGGGCCTGAAACACAAACACCACATGTCCCATCGCGCTTTGTCGAAAGCAGGTCCCGTTGCTACGATCGACAGTGACACGGACGCGCAACGGAAAAGGAAAAGCCAAAGCGCCAGAGTCAGCTCGATGCGCTCGACCACGGCAACGACGACGAACCAGACGGGACTGCCTGTGCCTGTGCCTGTGCCGCTCCCTCCCTTCCCTCCCACTCGCTGTCGCTGCCGCTCTGGTTAATGCGCTCATGCTCGCTGACGCCGACGTAAACTCCGCGTTTAATTTGGCGACGACCTTTGCGGGAGCGGTGAAAGCGAGACGACGAGGAGGAACTGGAATGCGTCCGTTCAATTTTTTGAGCTCCACCACGTGAAGACGGATCATTAGGTTCTCTGTGCGGGGTGATTAGGAATGATGATGGCCGTCGCAACAAGCCAACAAGTGGAGTCTTCCTAGGAGTCATGATCTTCGTAATCTCTATCTCTACTATCTAAAAAATACGAAGGTGTTCCGTTTTCTGCCACTACGTCGATTGGCTTCGTCGCTTCGTCCCGCACCTCCGTGTTTCGCCCGTCATTCTCGCGCCCTCGCTCTGACCCCACCTCTTACCGTGTCTACCTCCTCCCCTCCCGCTCACCAGCCTCCACTCTCCTCCTCCCCTCCCGCAACCACCCTCCAATCTCCTCTACACCTCGGCGAAGGCCTTCTCCCCCGCATCTGATGCCTTGGGTACCTCCTCCGGCCCCTATTCAAACTGGTCGCCGGATCATGCCGTCACCTCCTCCAACACGCGGATTCGGGCTCCTCCGCACCGATCCGGTCATCATCGTGCCTCCCCTCGATAGTCCTCGTCGTTCACCGCACGTCTCATGGTAATGGAGGACTGACAGCCTCCCCAGATCTCACGAGAAGAGCAGAAGCACGAAAAGGCTTGGATCGAGGTATGGAGGTCTGGATCCCGTCATAGGTGCTCGAGATCTGGGCAATGAGGCCCGGACCCGATCTCCTCGCTCGACCTTGCACATGGGCAGCACCCGACGCAGCCCACAGTCCTTCTTGCCGATGGTGGGCAAACACATGTTATACGTGCTTGTTCGCGGACAAATCAAGAGAACTAAGATTGATCTGTAGAAAAGCCTTTGATCTCACATTTATTTCTGTCTCCCGATCTCATGTGCATCTCCCTACAGGCTGAACCTCCAAGATGGGTTACCGATGATGATGGATACCATTCATCTCCTCTTCCACCTGTGAGGAGGTAAGCGTGTTTGGATCTTATTCACTGCTTACGAGAGTAACTAGGCCCCTGGTAAATACTAAAGAGGTATATATCCAACCATTGGAAATCCTTCTGCACACAAGATACTTGAAAAAAAATCATATGGCAAGTTCTGAGGAGCACATGAAAACACTCTGCCAAATTTTAATTTAAATACATATATTTAGGTTTAACTAGGTTATTATATTGGCAGTAGAACCGATGCTTAACAATTGCATTTGCACACTATGCAGACAACGATGGCTGGGACTTGGGCGATGGATGCACTTAGCTCGGAGTATTGCGCCATAGGCATTCACGGTATGGTTTGGAAGATCCGAAGCAAGTTATTCTCGGTATTGCAGTTGAAGGATGTTGTTCCAGCCTTTATCTAGCTGCCTCTATTGCAGATTGAACCCGTGACTCTTCCTCCTTCTCATGTGTGTTCCTCGCCACCGACGTCTCTTGTGTCCTCACATGGGCACTCACCATCCATCTGCTGCAGTTTGACATCAACTTGGCAGGTATTGTGACAGCTTAATGTTTTTTACTAGAGAGTAAGATGTGAATATTATATGCTTTCTCGACTTACCTTAACATTTTCTGAAGAAAAATACATGAATACTGCAGCGGTGTTCCCTTCGAATTATGTGAAGTACAATTTTTTACTCTTTGACCAATGTATGTTGATTATTTGTATGCTTATAGTGTTAGAGCAACACACGGTTATTAAACTAGCTAATTATGTCAAGTTCTACGGAATGAACTGACACTCCTTACCTCCTTATATGTACCGTGTACTAACTATTATTTTTGTATCTAATATCTTCTTGGTATTTATGTATGGGACCTTAAAACTCTTTAGTGTGCTCAAACACTCTCTTAACATTAAGTTGTTGTTACTTCTAGGCTTAGTTGGTTGGGATCAGAAGTTTCTATGTTGCTCTCTGGACAAGACTGTAAATCTTTGGTCTGCTTCAGAGTATGGAAACCTTGAAGTCGTGCATACACATTCTAAGGAGCTCGCAAGTTCAACCCACTTTCTTATATGGATTAGTCGTTCAGTATTATCTTCTCAAAATTCAATTGAAGTTTCGAACAAGGTAGCTTACATTAGCTAATATATAGCCATAGAATACACATGATCATGAGTAAGATCATTTAATGAACCGGGCTTGCTACATATCTACACTATTATGTACTTAGTCTTTCTTTTCATTTAGTTTGCTTGATCCGTGTTACTGGATTGAGCATCTTCTATAGGTTCTCAAGTGCTACCACAATCAAGCGCAGGGACATGGGTCAACCTGGCAAGTAGTAGCAATGCCTTCCTGTGGTCTGGAGATTTGGCAGGGGACAGTCGAGCTACTTGCCTTCTGGTACCTTCGACCACACGAGAATTGCTTCAGTGGTCAAATCGGTGTGTCCACGTAAGTGATATTTCTCGGGTTCTATTGGATAATAGGATTGTTTCAGTTTCATTACCTTTTGTGCTGCAACTGCTCCTTCGATCATATAGGCTTAGTTGGGATCAGAAGTTTCCTTAGAGCATATAGATGGACCAGTTAAAGTTATTTTATTTTGTTCCAATGAATTACACAATTTGTTTTGTCATGTGGAAAAAGTATATCATCCATCAGATTTTGGCATATAAATATCAAACTTTTTTTTGCAGGGGCCATAAATATCAAACTTGATGCATGCTTAGAATCAACGATGTGCAATATAAGGTTACCATATCACAGTCAAGTCAGACATCTTATTAATCTTAAAGATCACACGACCACAATAGTGGATGCTACAGTGGTTGTTACTCAGCAGGAAGTATTTTTTTCACTTTGGGTTGCATACTTGCAATTACTTCTAGATTCCTGAATCACTGAGAACACAATATTTATCTATATCCTATTGTTTTTTAGTTAAAAACTATAGTACTGTACATGGCACTTATGCTACGACATGCTCTATAACCTATATGTCAGGTACCCCATATTCTAATGAATTTTGTTTCCATTCAGTATTTCCTTTTCAGGTACCAATCCTAGATTAAATTCTCACATGCTTTCTTTGATGGATTGGGTTTTGAATGATTGCAGTATGTTCCTGAGCATACCTTGGGTGTAGCAAGAAAGTTGCGGTTGTATTTATTCTAGGTAATAACTTACATATTATGTAGTGATATTTTCAACTTATTTTTTCAAAGCACAAAATTCTTGTCAATGTCTATTCAGCTTTTAGTTCATGGCTTCTCACTTCATGTCAACGGGCATCACTATCTTCGTTTTACGAATCAAGTTTGGTTCTGAGAATGTGTAATAAATCCACCGCCCACAAGCAATATTTCTTATGATTCAATTATGTATATAACGCTTACTTAGCTATTTGTGATATTCTTTAACTGCTTCGAGGAAGAGATATGAATACGTCTTGTGGGACGTAATCAAGTTGAATTCTCTTTTTGTTTTTTTGTTGGATTGTATTTGACAATCTCCCTGTTTTTTGAACCTTACACTATATTTTGATTTCTTCTAACATTTTTTGGTTTTCTCGATCAAATTCCCAGAAGAACTGATGATAACATTGAGGAAAATGTTTAGAGTTTATGTAGGATCCAGATTATTTGAAATTCAGTACTATGACTTAGAGTGCAAGGTTAAGAATTGTATATCCATTTATATGCAAAATGGTATGACATGGTTTTGCACAATAATTTATTTTTCACAGCCTCACTTACAGACATTTCATGGTTTAAGATAGCCAGACATTAGCCTGCATGTAGTTGAGAACTATATCTTAAAAGATAAGGTTAAGACACTACTTGGAGAATTACTTATCTAGGTTGATTTGTACGATTTGCCTGATTATAATGGTATATGGTGGTCAACGATATTTATAACAGAACATTATAAAAATATGAGTCTTGCTTTGTTTCTGTCTTGTAGAAACTTTGAAGTCATGCTGTGGGAAGCTGGGAACAGCGACAGAAATTTTTCAGAATCGCAAAAACATTGTGTGCAGTATCAAGTGCCATGTTGGAGTAGGGTAGCTACTAGGTTTAGTACGAAAATTAATGACATGGAGGAGAAATGATGGCAACCTATGTTTATCACAACCTTTTTTCGCCGGTTGATATTTGTATCAACTCTAGCTGATCCTTGAGCCTGTAATAATTGTAATACTTTGGATGATAATAAGGTAATAAAGCAGCCATATGCATCATTTTGATGCAGAGGAGGCTGGGGCACATCCCTATTTTGAAAAAAAAATAGACGAGTCGTGCTTGACATCAATGCTATGTTCACGTTTATTTTTTACTATCTCGTAGCAACGTTTGATATGGAAAAGTTGGAAACGACAACTGCAATTTACCAAGGAAAAAATACCATACGCAATGTCGAGTGACTAAGAAAAACAATGACACGGAGAGTAAAAAGTTTTGAGAACCCGTAGCAACGCACGAGCATTTTACTAGTAATAAGAAAATGGAAAAGGCCGTCCGTGTGTTGATGGGGGGAGCGGTGGTCGTCGGCCACGGCTCACCGGACAACGACGACGCCAATCAATGGGGCGATTTAAAAAACAATTCGAGCGCCGGACCGGAGCAGTCATCACTGCCAAATTTAAATGGCAACGTGGCCCGGCCGGCGGCCGTCCGTTGCAGTAGCGCCAAGGGCCAGGATGCTCTGGCGTCGCTTGTCTTCCAAAGTTGCAGCAGCAGCAGCAGCAGCTGTTAAATCCAATCTCGACGTGCTTTTCATTTTTGTTTGAACTGCGCCAGGTGAACATTCTTTCGAGGTTTGACGACACGAGGAAAAAAAGAGAAAGTGAGAAAGGGGGCAAAGAGAAGGAAGGAACCGGCGCGCGCCTTAGGACCCATCACGCGGAATTCAGTTATCCTTAGCAGTCATCACTCACAAAGCAAATGCACGATGCGTGTGTCACGTACTAGTACCGGTGTGCACTTGAACATGATGCTTCGGTTGGATCGCGCCAAACTATCTAGAAATGGCGCGAAACAATAACTACTACTATGTGCCTCGGATCCCGATTGGTCTCTTCTCAGGGTGCAACACACTGCCGAAAGCTACCTCTATGGATTTGTCGAAGCTACCTCTATCCACGGCTACAAGGCGGCGATCAGGGTACTCGAGAGGTAGAGTACTGCCTCCTTCTTCCTTCTCTTTTCTCCTGATCGCCGCCTTGTAGCCCTCGGTGCCTCAGACGTGTTCCATATTGTCAAAGCGTACTGAATACAATGTGTTGTGCTCTTCTAGGGGCGTTGTAATGCACCATGGCATCAACTAGGTGAACTTCGTGCCGCCCCAAGTGTGCGTGTTCTTGTGGATTCTGCGCTTGGGCTTGGACAGGACAAGGACGCGCTCCTCACTCCATGTTCTGCCCTGCCCTAGTAGTGTTTCAGAAGACCTGGAACACTTGTTTGTGTGGTTTCCTCGCCTTGCTACACCGTGGGAGCGGCTCACCGCTGGTCTACACCTGCCCCTTGACGCAGACATCTTCGATGCTCGACTTAAACCGACCCAATCGTAGACAATCGAGAAAATGAGTATTGCTATTTCTCAAGTCTCTCACGAATACTTTTTTTCTACAACCGTTTGACCTAACAAGACGTTTTGGAATACCAGGGTGCCATAGAGGTCCTCGATGTTGGGTTCCACGCAAGCACCCCAACAAAAAACGAAATAAACGGATCTTGATCAGAGGGCTAAATCGAATGAGTTATGCTCACTCTCATGCTTCAACTGTGCGAATATCTGTTGTCGGCAACGATTATATCAGTCATCGCTAAAAATGCTGATCCATGCCCAGAGCCCGCAACAAGATGCTCACGAGTACCATCCAAACAACCCTGACGTATATCAGCACCGCTTGGGGTATATACAATATACGTATCTGCTACCGTGAACTGATATACTCCCTTCGATCCATATTATTTGTTGTTAAAATGGATGTATCTATCTAACACAAAATATGTCTAGATGCATTCATTTCAGTGACAAGTAATATGGATTAAAGAGAATACCATTTGTTAATTCGCTTCAGACCAAGTCACCCTAACCCAAAAGTCAAGTCAGACATCTCCAAAACAAGCCAGGTCAGACGTCTATACAGGCGGACTGCAACTGAGGAATGAGACTACCGAGTCTTCGAGGCTATTATATTCATGGACAGCAATATCTCCAATCATTAAATAAACCAAGCGAATATAAAATTTTCAAGTAGCAGCCCCGAACTAGTCTATAGAGTACTATAAACATCTCTCCAGTTCTTCGCACGATCAATATATATCTCTGCCGGTTTATATAGATTTAATCTAACACTTTACACACACAAGAAAGGGGATCCTGGCTGGAAGCACTACGCTAGCTGCTTCTGACGCCCAGAATAACCGGTATAGTTCCAAAAGAACAAAGTATTTGACCAGATGTACAATCCACCACTCGATCGCTCGAACCGGAAGCCACCGCCTGCCTTGGCTTCAGAGTTCATGAACCGTATGGCCATGGAAAGGTTTTCGCCACTGAGATTCAGAATGGAGTAAGATCATTAGATGAAGCTAAATGGATCAAGATCACAATGTGGTTTCAGAACCCAAACAAGCAATTTTAATATTTTACACTAACTCTGTAGTACCACAGAGGCGTTAAGAGAAATGTACGTGGAGAGATAGTTTTCATACCCTGAACAGCTAAGCTAAGATACCAAAAAGGATAGAACACTTCGTAGTTCCAGCTAGCATTATATCTGTTCCTTCAGATAGATAGTTTTGGGGCTCCCTCTTTTTTCCTTTGGAGCTAATCTCTAGCTCTGTTTATGTATTGTATTGTGCACTCTTTTTCAAAATTTATAAAAATTCAGTGGGGAAACCTACTGTACAGCTTCAAAAAAAATGAATTGCTTGATTAAAACCGAAAGATTCAGTAATAAACACACTGGTTCATGAATAACTCTTGACCTGACGAACGGAATTGCTCGGTAGTCAGTACTACATTGTGTTTAGACACTCCATTCTGTCCATTGCTAACAGACATCGATATGTGAAAGAACTTCACAAAGGGTGTTCTGCTACAGTAAACTGAATCTACTCACACACCAGTGGGTATGTGCAGTGGAACTTCATGAACAGCTGAAGTATTCTTGTGTCTAGTACAGATACAAGATATCATAACTGTCGAAATTGATTGTTGACATGAGTCAAAGATAAAATGCAAAACATCCAATTCACGTAATGGGAACTCCCAATTCAAAAGGCTGAAGTGCCCTAGAAGCCTAGAGTCACTGGCTCTAAATTCCATCTAAAACAAGGTAACATGCTAGTATACCACTCCATCTAATCCTCAAGTGAGGCCCCGCAAGACCTAAATCATAACAGACGCCCCAAATTCTCAATGGTAAAGAAACTACATGTGACAAGTTCAGGGTACAGAAGTAGTAAGTATCACTTGCGCAATCAAGGAACGTGAATGTTGCAAACAATAAGTAGGAGTAAAACACACCTTTTGCAGACTCGCGGACGAGGACAATATGCATCGCTGCATTGTTAGGTGGCAGCCGCAGAAGGAGAGGAGTGAGCTTCCCATTGATAGGGCTGCGTGTGCAGACGATTAGATCATCGATGCCCGTCTCCTCTTGTAACTTGTCGGTAAGCTCCTCCAAGCTGGAGCCATTAAATGTGAATGAGTGTGTCTCAATATCGTCTTCTACGTCGCCGTTATCATCAGCAATGTGGTAATGAATTGTGCGGCCGTCCACCTTGTGCAATGCGGCGGAGAAAGTATAGGAAGACTGAAAATACCAGAAAAGTCCAATGTTAATCTTCTTCTCACAGACCGCAAAATGTTGAGAGTAATGTCAAAATACCAAAAGACAAGATTAGATGCAATGAAATGTTCAATATAAAACTAGAACCTTGAAAAACCCATTACTATATGGTCTTGGCCAATTGTACAGAACTGAAGAAAAAAATATTTCTCAGAATGCACTCGACAAAACCAAGAAGACAAAGACAGAGCAACCAAAGATTTGCCCCGGTGAATATGTTAGCAAATTTGCAACTGAACGTTTGGATGAATGCGTCAGAATGAGGCTTCACAATGAATATTGCTTCCAATGGCAGCAACATTTCAGAAGATATCAAGAACGTCACACATGAGACAAACGTGAGAAACAGACTTGCGTGCATCCAACAAACACAAAGGCCAGCACCTAACTACCTGTCACAAACAATTGCAGAAAGGCTAGCTACTTTATGGGAATATATCCAAAACAAAGCAACACTGGTACCTGGATCATGTGACAAAACTGATGCCAGCATTGTGAAGCCTACCTACAACGCAACTATTGGGAAACAGTTGCTATGCATATGCATTGGGGGAAAAATACCCTATTTCCTCGAAGCACGATTAGAGTTTCAAAACCAAACCTTCCTAAATTGCATTTCAGATTCGCCTATTCTGTAAACAATTAAAGTCTACGCAATTGGACGAGCACGGAACGAGCATTGTGCAACAAAGTCAATGGTGTCGTCGAGACGAAACGGAGACCAATTCCTAAGTAAGCGGGGTCAACTAATTATTCAGAGTCAGACGCGCAAATAGAAGGAGCAATTGATTCGCCGACGAACCTCGAGTTTGGAGAGCTTGGGCTCCGACTTCGTCGTGGGCGGCGGCGGAGGCGCGTACTGCGGTGGCGGCGACGACACGTACTCGGGATGCGGCGGCGGGGTCGGGTGGGACTTGGCGGGCCGGTGGTGCGCCTCATGCGGCGTCGGGGCCGGCCTGAGCTTGGGCGCGGGCGGCGAATCTGGCGCGTGGACGACGTCCGCGGGCTTGGACTGGGCGCTAGCCGGCGTGGCCGGGCCGGGCGTGAGCACCTGGACGATCTCGACGTCCCAGAGCACCCAGTCCTGCGTGGCGGTGCGGTGCGGCACGTCATGGGTGACCGAGTTCCGCCACGGTGGGACGCCCCCGTTCGCCCTCAGGTACTTGCTTCCGCTGCCGCGCCCGCCGCCGGCGCGGGACTTGAACCGCGCCTGGAACCCGTCCCGGACGGGCTCCCACTCCACGGACGCGTCGGGCCTGCCCCCAGGAGCCGGGGCCGCCTGGAGCACCTTGCGGCCCGTCATGCCCAGCAGGAACGCCTCGCTGGAGGCTGCCAGGTACCGGCCGTACCTGCTGCGGAGGCGGATGGCCCCCGGCGCGTGCGGGACGGTCTCGACCGTCCAGCGCGCGTTCGGGGAGGATCCGTTCCGGTCCTGCGTGACGTGCAGCTCGTCCTCGTCCGCGTACAGGAACTTGTCGTGCCGGCTCTTGAGCCGCACCGCCTTGGCGTGCGTGAACAGCTCCATGGATGTACTCTCTCTCCTTCTCGATTCAGGATTCGGCGAGGAGGCGGCGGTGGCGGTGGCGGTGGTGCTTATCCGGGGGTGGGAGGGGAATTCTCACTCGGCGGGGTTTTTATGACGCGGTAGGCTGGCGGAGGCGGCGAGGTTGACGACGAGGCGAGCCGAGGAAGGTTGGGTGTCGATTTGGTTTTCGGGTCTGGGTGTGACAGACAGACAGCGCGGGGGTTAATAAGCGCGGGGACCGGAGTGTCGCTGTAGGGTGGGGTCGGGACGCGGTGTGGGTCTACCAGTCGGTTGGGTTTGACTCGTTCGGCGGCTGGGGGCGCACGTCGGGCCCAGAAGGCGTAGCTGGCGTGTTCGCGGAAATGATGCAGTTAGCGCGGCTGGACACCGTTTACCACGCTGTCCCGACTCGTTTTAGAAAGAAACGATTTCTTTCCCCCAGGGGCCACGGCAGCGTTCCGGTCTATCGCCCGTCGTGCCGCCAAAACGGAAAACTGACAGTCACAAAAAAAAATCGGGACCAAATGTTTGGCAATCTTGTTTGCGTCTTTCTTTGTGGAATGATATCTTAGTTTTTTTTTCTAAAAATCCACTTATTTATTAAAAATCATCAACATTATATACAAGTAATAAAAAGTTACAAATAAGATCATTGATCACCTATGATGACTATAAAAACTAGGGCGAGCCGAAAGTACAATGTTGTCCTCGCACATCCATCACCAAAAACGGTTAAAACCTATCCTATCGTATTAGAGCTTCTTATATTAGTCAGACAAAAATTTAGCATGCAAAGTCTCTAATGAACTGTCACGCAAGAGCAGCAACCATCATAAATGATAATAACATAGCAACAAACACAAACACAGACAGGATACTAGGAGAGCCGTTGGTACACGAATGAAGAGAACCTTGCTAGTTTGTAGTCATCGTCTTAACATTTTTAAAAAAACACAAATAAACAGTATAAATAAAGAATGAAAAACCGTCTTTTCAGAGAGTGGCCGTGAACTGTCAACACGTCCAAATTCCAAGGCCATCGCACACTAAACGGACCGGTGGTATGACCGACTAGAGAAACAGAGCTCTGGATGCGGAAAATGGCTTTGGCAACCGTTCTCCCTGGATGACTTTATTTTAAAAATTCAAAAACATGATTTTAAAGTTACCAAAAATTCAGAAAAAAAATACATGGATGTAGTAAACTGTGTACACTACGGGCATGCAAAATATTCATGTAAAATGCTTTGTGTTTTAGGCTCAGAAAGAAAAGACAAATTATACAATTTTTGGATGATTCAAAAGTTGCACTGTTCACACCCCTAGATCTGCATTTTTTGTCATTTTTTTCTAGGATAGAATATTCGGTATTTCGTAACAAAGTTTTACATACTGGTAGAATAAATCATTGACTACAGCATGGTATGTTTTTCAATTTTTTTTAAAACTTCAAATTTGAATTTTTCGTAGATTTTGAAAAAGTCCATCCAATGGAGGACGGGTGCCAAAACGACGCAGTCGCTCTGGATGGGTCTTTTGGTGCTAACGTACGTGCCGGTCTTTCGCCGTGAAATGGTACCTTTGGTTAGTTCTCACCGAGTGGCTGCGTCGTGTCACGAGTCACGATTCCCATCTTAGGTACGACGACTATACTAATCATCTCCCGTGTTAGTAGCATAATTCGGGCGGTCAGTAGGATCGCGCCTTGGAAAAATGATTTCCTGATATCTAGACCATAACTCCGTGTCATGACTAATACTACCAGGAAAAGTTCAACCATATGGTGGAATGAGAGGATGTGCATATACTATACTGTACTCCCTCCGTCCGCAAATAAGTGTACTTCTAGCCTTGTCATAAGTCAAACTTTACTACGTTTGACTAATTTTTTAGACATACTAAATTGATACCATTAGATTTATTTTTAAATCTAGTTTCATAATATGTCAATTTGATATAATATATGTATAAAATTGGTCAAATTTAATTAGGTTTGACTTAGGCAAAAGCTAGAAGTACACTTATCTACGGAGAGAGGGAGTATAATAGTAATCTGAATATCTGATACGTACGTGACACCGACCAACCGCTTTGACGAGCAAGTAGCAGTACTCTACATGTGGAAGCACATGGCGTACTGTGTAGCTTAGTGCAGGCTTACCACGCTGATGTAGCACGAACAGGCTGATCAGGATTCAGGCGCTGTAGTACGATTGAGACTCATCGTAGCTAGCTCTAAACGTGAATGCCGACAGATGGACCGCTAGCTCACACCACGTAGTACGTACGATTAGGCGCCTGTCGCGACGATCGGCTCGATAAGTGTGGTGACGCGGCAGTGCAGGACCGCAGGTAGCGTCTCTTTTGTCCTCTGTTGATCGAGCCAGCGGGTTCCAGACGTGGCCTTGTTGGCAACCGCGTCTCGTCAAAGGTTTGCTGGCTTGACCTGGACACTCTCTCATAGTACGGACTCGTGCCGTGCCGACCACAGCATGCATGCATGGCAACGTTCCGCCCGCCGTGCACTCCGGCCCCCGGAATTCGAATTCCTCCTAGTGGCGTCGCATGCCGCCGGCGTGGACGTACTCAACCGCGTGCGAGTGTGCACTCGCGTCGCGTCGGATTCAGTGCGTTCCTGAAACGGCCGCTGCTTCTAGGGAGTAGTATATAGCAGTGCCACCGAGGTCGCCACGGCCAATAAACCTTTTTTTCTTCTTCTACGCGCACGAGATCTAGAAGCTTTGCGATTAAGGATACGACGAACGGAAGGGGGCATTATTGATCTTTTATTTATTTATTTATTTTGGCCGCGATGAAGTGTGAACCAGTGAGACCCCGTAATGGTAGTACTACGTTGAATGGTCAGTAAGCGCATCGATCGATCGATCACTTAATTTGGCGAGGCACACGATCTGCCATCGGGGCCGGCCCCTACGTACCGTACCGGCAGGATCACTGGATCATTTCCGGATTTGATGATGATTCATCCTATTGCCACCAAGTTTTTCTCCTGCTGCCCACACGTACTACGTGTGTCCCTTCCTTTTTCTTTTCTCGGTCAAGTTTCTGACCAAGACTTCTCCCGGACACGCTCAGGGCAGGAGATTGATTGAACTCGTGGTCCTGCGAGACAAGCAGACAACAATATACTACAGTATAGTTAATTAAGTACTAGCGTCCAGTGCCTAATAAAAACTTCCTCATCTACTGATTAATTCCGGAGGTGCATGCCCCGCGAAATCTGGAGTTTGCGCTGGAAACTTTCAACAGAGTCGAGTGCTCGCGTCACCACTCTTTGAGGTTGAGTGCGCAGCTCCTCATAACTTTGTTTCACGGCCGGGATAAACAATTCGCACGCAACATGCCCAGTCACGGACAAGCTATATCCGCGTCGAATGCCCCGCCAATGCGGGCAAATTTCAGAGAATATGCGGGCTTGCAACTTCTTCCACCACGCCGCCGCGTTGGAGGCCATCCGCAACCGAAAACGTCCACCCAAAATCAAGTCAATGAACTGAGAAACATACTCTCTCCGTTCCGGATTATAGGCCTAATACGTATTTTGAGAAAATAATTTAACCGTAAATTTGGTCAATAATATATGAATCATATGTCACAAAAATTGTACCATCGGAAGCGTATTTTAAATATAAATCTAATGGTATGATTTTTGTTAAATATAGTTTGTATTTTGTTGACGAAATTTACAGTCAAACTATTTTCTTAAACTAAGCCTTATAAACCGGAATGGAGGTAGTACTTAACTTTTACATTCATTTTGCAAGATTCATTTTCCAAGGTGCGATCCTACCTTCGCTTGAGCCGCCCTTCGCATCGATTGTTGATGGCCGATCGTTCGGTTCGCCGGTATGGGGGCGGCGTCTCCAAACTGTCGGCAGTTTGGGCAGCGGTCTCGAACCAATTGTCGAAAACACTTGCTGGCCACCCTGACGAGGTTTCAACTCGTCAATGCCCATTGTTATGGATTTGGGTTTTGGAGAAGATGGGATGTTGGAGATCGTGGAACGGTTAACAGACAAGCAACCAGGGGACACGAGATTTACCCAGGTTCAGGCCCCCGGAGGGAAAACCCTACTCCTGCTTGTCTGCTCTTGATTACGGCGGAATCGAAGGTTACAGGGGTGCGCAGATTCGATCTGGCGTGGAGGTGTGTGTGCGAAAGTATGAGTCGAGAGATCTAGGTCGTGCCCTCTTGGCCTTTATATAGACTTAGGCAGGTCGCGGGCATAGTCCTAGTCGGTTACAAGTTCTAAGGTTTTACCCCTTTGAATTTCCTATCTACTCTAGTCTTGCTCTCCAAGGATCCGAAGGCGTCATGGGCCTTGGCCACCCGAAAATCTTCTTGGGCCGGCGTACGTCCGCCGTGAGCCTTCCTTGGGCTGGACTAGGTATGCTGAGGTCATGTACCCGTAGGGTATAACCATGTCAGTAGCCCCCGAGTGATCAGTCGAATTCTAGATTCGGCTGAGGACTCTTCAATCCTTCGGGTGCAACTATGTATTAACAGTATGTGTGTAGGGATTGTTGATGCGTGTGCCTGACTCACCCGACGGATCAGGGTCAGTTAACTGTCTTAGGACGAAACAACACGATCTTCCTCAGATTCGAGTCCCTCAACTCTAAACTGGAACATATGTTGGCGTAATTCGACTCAGGCCGCGGAGGACTTACAGGAGTGGAATTCCAGTGAATTTAGTTGATGTACCCAACGCGTCCATCGGGATTTTTTATCGCACCTGTTAGCATGGATTTTTACTAGCAGAGCGCAGTCGTGTGCGTTATCAGGCCACCAGATGATATTTGTAGGTCTTATCTTTGCGTCGCAGACACAGCATCCGAATGTTTATTACCGCGGAGGTGTTTCGGGTGGCCAAGGAGAATGTTGCTCACTTAGCGTTAATTGGGGCAGAGTTGCCGAAAAGTTTTGCATGTTGATCCGAAGAATCGCACTCGAAGAATTCATAGGGTGCGTGGCCAGCGCTCCCTATGGGAGTAGCCCCCGAGTGTCTGTTCGAGTCGTAGACTCGAGCAGAGACTTTAATTCAGCCGTTGTTCGGTTTCAGGTCCGTAGGACACAAATTTTCCGGATGCTCGAATCCATCCTCCCTATGGGAGTAGCCCCTGAGTCCGTAGTGGAGTCGTAGACTCGACGTAGGACTCGAAGAAATATTCTATTTTTCGGGTGCGCGGTCAGCGCTCCTGATAGGAGTAGCCCCCGAGTATTTAGTTGAATCGAAGATTCAAGTGAGTACTCTTAGCTGCGGAGCCAAAGAATTGTAGTTGGTGCTAGTATAGCTTTTGATGACATCATTGCTGACGATCGATGACCTCAAGCGTCTGCTACGCCAGAGATGACTTGACTGGACGAACGTAGGTCCCACTTGCTGACCTTGAATTGACCGGTCACGCGCGGCGTGGAGATAATTACGGCGTCTCCTCGATTTCCGCGCGTAGTGGACGGCGTGGTAACGACGGTTCGTTGTGATGCTGACACGTGTACGGTCAGATCTGCCGTTGGCGTTAGGTCTTCTGGATGAACGGCTGTCGTGCGTCGTCTTCGTCGTTATAATAACTGGGGAAAGCCGCGGTTTGTTTTCACCGCATCAGTTCTTGTTTTCACTGCCTCCTTGTGCTCTAGCGATTCTTGCTGCGCGCTGGGTTTTTCTTCCATATTTTCTTCTTCCCTTCTGCGCTTTCACCGCCGGCGCCACCGTAGCGCGATGGGGAAAACGAAGAAATCGTCATCTGCAGTTGGAACCAGCGTCGCCGGAGGAAAGAAAGGCGCCACCGCTACCCGTGTCACCGACGGTGGCTGGTGGCGATCACAGACGCGGGAGAGTGATCTCCGCAAGCTTCGCGAGTGGGGTTTGATCCCGCAAGATAGGGAGGCCGTCAGACTCCCCGACAACGAGGTAATCCCCCGTCCCCCAGCTGGGTATCGGGTTATGTTTCTCGCCTTCGTTATGCGTGGGTTTTCTTTTCCAGTCCACAACTTCCTCCGTGGACTGCTTTTTCTCTATGGCATTCAGCTTCATCATCTGTCTCCCAATTCGCTTCTCCATATTGCTTGCTTCATCCCTTTTTGCGAGTGCTGGCTCGGCATTGAGCCGCACTTTGGCCTCTTCCGGAAACTTTATTCCATGAAGAGGCAGTCTGGTTCGGATGGTGTGTATTCCATTGGGGGTTGCATCATCTCCCTTAGTCCCAATCTTCTTTTCTTTTCCTTTTCCATGTACAAATCTGTCCAGTACTGGCGGAGGCGATGGTTTTACATCCGCGACTCCGTAGTGCCTGGGCAAGATTTTGGTCTTGTTCCTTTTGACCCCTCCCATATAATCGAGCCAAAAAGATCCTGGAAAAACCAGATTTTGGATGGCGAGACAGAGGAGATAGAGGCCCTTTACCGTCGGGTGGAGGATCTCCAGCTGATTCCAGAGAAGGAAGTGAACGGCGTGGACATCATCCGTACGTTTCTTGAGCGTCGGGTGCAGCCTCTCCAAGCGAGGGCGCACCCGATGTTTCTTTATTCTGGGCGCCGTGATCCGACGAGGGTTTCAGCTGAGAAAATCTCCGAGGGGGATCTTGACAGGACCCTTCGCGCGCTGCTGAAGTTCAAGGCCGGAGAGGAGATCCCGAGGAAGTCGCTGACTCCTCTTTTTTCTTCGACGCTGGCCGTTCCGCAGGTGCTGATTCATGCGCGTAGCGTTTTTTGTCGACTGCGTATTTGTTTTCCTTGGTTTGCTAACAGAGTAACTTCTTTTTGCAGAGCTTCAAGGTGCCGGGCATGGTGCCGCCGTTGCCTGAGTTATTTCCGAATGCTCCGGATAATGATGTGGTGGATTCCGTGTCCGAGATGCCGTCGGCGCGATCTCCGGCGGAAGATGCCGACGAGTCGAGTGAGGATCAGACGCGCAAATGATCACGAAGCTCCAGCGAGTCTTCGGATGCCTCGACTCCTCCGACTCCCAGAATCCCTCTATGCCTTGAGCGTCATAGCGACGGGCATGGAGGCTCTTCCTCTCCCATTCCTGCCATTCCTATGCGGGCTGTAGCGCCACACCCGCCAGCGAAGCGGAAGAAGGAAGAAAAGAAGGAAGAGAAGAAGGAAGAGAATAAGGTGGAGAAGAGAGCCCGAAGGACTCCTCCAGTCTTTGACCTGAGCTCGCTGGATTCGTAAGTTTCTTGTCTTACTGCTGTCATTTTTCCTTCTTGAGTTTGCACTTGTGCTGATTGCTTCATATGCAGGCATTCCTCCCATGACTCCTCCAGCGATGGTGCTCGGGAGATGATGGGGGACTCGAAAGTTGCGTCTCCTCTTCCTCAAACGGTGGCAACGTCAGGGGGCGCCGCTCTGGATCCTCCTCTGCAGGAGGTGCAGGTGGTTGCGCCTCAGAATTTCGCCAGCGAGCCTTCGGAGTCGCCATCAGAGCATGTAAGTACCTCTGATTCGTACCACGGGGGGAGCCCCCGGGTGTCTTCGCATTCGAGTGTTGCCTTTATTTCTTAATGTTGGGCGCAGCCCCCAAGTCCTTTTTCTTACTGGTGTTTCTTTTTCTGCAGCATTTTGTGGAGGAGGCCAAGCGGCTGGTGTAGGAGCGCCTGGTGCTAGCGGCTAACCTCCGACAGCTTCAACGTACCTATTTGTTTTTGGTGCTTCTTTCATTTATTCCGGTCCTGCTTTCTGACGTTTGCTTGTTTCGAATGCAGAGGAGCATAATAATTCTCTCCGTGAGGTCGACGCTCTCAAGAAGAGCCTTGGTCAATCGGAGAAGAAGGCTGAGGCCGCCATTGGTCTGAAGGAACGCCTCGAGCTAGAGCTGACCAAGGCAGCCGAAGCTAAGGAGCGTCTGCAGCAGGAGGCCGCGGACCGTGAGGAGCAGCTGGCCACCGTTGCCGCTGCGCGCGAGAGGGAAGTGGCAGGCAAGCTCATGGCTGCTGCCAAGGCTGTTTCGGGTGAGTGTTGTATTTGTACTTCTTTCGTCTTGTTTTCTTGTCTTCTTCTGCGTTGCTTTTCTTCATGTCCCTTTCTTTTTGTCTCAGATTCCGCAGGCATCGAGTTTGACCAAGGCGCTCTGGAGCACGGGAGTGCTCTAGATGATGCTACTGCAGCGGTCGAAGATCGTTGCAGCACCGTCGTCAGCTCCCTTGCCAAGGCGAAGGAGGTCCTTGGCCGCTTCTACAAGGAGCTTGTCCCTAAGGGCGCAGCCCTTGATGATGTGGATGCTCTGGCGGAGGCTTTGTCAGCCGAAGCGCCTGCGGCGTACAAGCGCAAGCAGAAGGGCATCGGCGCGTCCGTCGGGCTGGCGATGGCTTTGGCGGCTGGAGCGGAGCTAGACCTGCCCCTGATCACCTCCCGGATGCCGACGACCACAGACGGATTCGAGGTAGCCTTTGCTGCCTACTCTGCTCGCTGCAAGCGATATGGGCCGAAGCTCATTGATTTGCTATCTGAGTATGCGCTGCGGCAGCAAGGGGAGGCCAAGGCTAGGCAATCCAGCTCCGAGGCGACTCAGGGTGTCGCGTCTTAGGCGTTGTAGATGTAGGATAGTTTATAGCCTGCTTTTGCTGTAAATATTTTGAGGAACACAGTCCTTGTGCCACGTAGTGGCCTTATATGCTTTACTGAATTCTTCTGAGTTGTGCCCTACCATTGTCTGAATGTTTGTGTCCCTTTCTTTTTCTGGTGCTTTAGGTTCCTTCAGGTGTTGACCCTGTTGACACCTCGCCCGCAGTGCCGCTGCGGCCATCTTTGGATGATTCCTCGCAACTCTCTTTTCTTCGGAATCGCGTGCGTAGTCTTGAGAGGGAGTTGCTCGGGTTGCGAGGTCATGCCGATGTTTGGAAGTCCAAGGCGGATCGCGGCGTAGCCAGAGAGGAGTACTTGATGGCGGAACTGTTTCGGCTGTCTGAGCAGCTTTAATGTAAGTTGTTCTTTGTTTCGAGCTGTAGCTCAATTCTTCGGATGAGCCTACTGGCCTTGCCTGTTATTTTGTGCAATTGTCGCAGGTGCTAACCTTGCTCCGAAGGAAGAGAAGGAGCGTGTCGTTGTTCGGGTCAATTGCTTGACTCAACAGGACTTGGAGGCCGGCGGCTTCTTCTGGATGGATCGTGACCGTGCCATGGCTCTGGCGACGGTGCAGGATCGTGTGCACCAGGTTTCGCGAGTGCTTCGCCAAGTGCAGACGTCGCTTGCCTCGGTGTTGCACGTCATGTTTCCTTTGGATGCTGTACCGACGAGCCTTGCGGGTCTTCTGTCGAAGTTTCGGAACGTGAGCAATGTCAAGGAGTTGGTGCGGCAACAGCTCGTCGCAGGAGTGAAGGCTGCTTTGTCTCTTGTGAGGCTGCACCGGCCTGATGTAGATTTGGCTGTTGTGGCATCTGGGCCACCTCCTCGGCCGGATGGTGATGAGTGGGACATGCGTCCACATTACGCAGCTGTAAGGCAATATGCCGAACAGGTCGTAGATTTGTTTGAGCAGCGTGCTCAGGTTTTTCTTCAGAATAGGTAGTACCTGTAAAATAGATAGATGTAAAATTTGTATATTTCGACTCGGCATGTTGTGCCCTTTGTTGTAAAGGTTTGTTTGCTGTAAGCACGCAATGCTTTGTTTGAGTACGTGTCCTTTTCGTTTGCCTGACGTTGTCAGCTACTTAGGTGTACACGCGTGATCCTCAGTCGACGAAATCATGAGGTGGGGGAGCCCCCGAGTGCGTTTGTAGCATAAAGTAAAGTTGCAAATAATGAACGGGAGTTTGGGGCGAGACACTTAGCTTTTATTTATAGCGTAATGGTGGACGTACATTATTTGGCTGAATAGCCTTGGCTGAAAAGCCTTATTAAAAGTAAAGGGGTAGGTAGCTAGGGGTAGAATCGTCGCAAGTGCGCGATGTTCCATGGGTTGGAGTATGCGACTCCAGACTCCACGTGATTGAGGCGATAGGCGCCACCTGGGATGACTTCGGTGATGACGTAGGGTCCTTCCCATGGTGACTCGAATTTCGTCGGTCTCTCTTGCTTGAGTCGCAAGACGAGGTCTCCTTCGACGAAGGACCTTGGGCGCAGCCGGCGGCTGTGGTAGTTGCGGAGACTCTGCTGGTACACTGTTGATCGAGCTGCTGCTATGTCTCTTGCTTCGTCGAGTGTGTCGACGGAGTCTTCGAGTGCAGCCGTGGATTCGGCTTCGCTGTAAGCGACGACCCGGGGGGCCTGGTGGCGTACTTCGGCTGGTAGCACGGCTTCAGCGCCGTGCACCATGAAGAACGTTGTGTAGCCTGTGGAGCTGTTTGGCGTGGTCCGTAAGCTCCATAGGACGGATGGTAGCTCTTTCGTCCAGGCTCCAGCTTTCCGTTCGAGTGGACTCATGAGGCGCTTCTTGATGCCATCGCCGATTAGGCCGTTGGCCTTTTCCACTTGTCCGTTCGTTTGCGGGTGCGCCACTGAGGCGTACGTGACGTCGATCCCAAGGCCTTCGCAGAAGTCCTGGAATTCCTTGGAGATAAAGTTTGATCCATTGTCGGTGATGATGCTATGCGGTACTCCGAACCTGTAGACAATGGACTCGAAGAACTTGACGGCAGTTTTGCCCTTTTGGTTGGTGACGGGCATGGTCTCGATCCACTTGGTGAATTTTTCGACTGCGACCAGGAGGTAAACGTGTCCCCCTTTCGAGGACTTTGGCAGTTTGCCGATCATGTCGAGGCCCCATTTAGCAAAAGGACAAGCTATAGGTATGCGTCTGAGCTCTGACCCGGGTGCGTGCGGTTTGTCGGCGAACCGTTGGCATCCATTGCATCTTCGGACGATGTCCTTTGCGTCGCTCATGGTCGTTGGCCAGTAGAATCCGGCTCGTAGAGCTTTGGCGACAAGGGAGTGGCTGCCTGCGTGATGGCCGCAGATGCCCTCGTGGATGTCTTGGAGGATGGCTTTCCCGTCACCGATGGTGACGCACCTTTGTAGTACACCCGTAATACTGCGCTTGTACAGCTCGCCATTGATGGTGGTGAAGGCTTTTGACCGACGAGATATGGGCCGGGCATCTGTCGGGTTGTCAGGCAGTTCTCCGTTTAACAAGAACTGGAGGTATGGTCGCGTCCAAGTTTCTTCGACTGCCATGACTTGCATTAGGTTGATCATGGCGACCTCTGTGTCTAGTTTCTCGGGTCCTTCATGTCCTTCGGGCAGCGTAGACCCCGAGTGTTCTGCTTCTTCGGGTGATCCCTTGGGGAATTTCCGTTTGATGGATGGCACGCAGATCTGTTCGAGAAACACACCCGGTGGCACCTTTGCGCAGGTGGAGCCGATGTTGGCGAGTCTGTCGGCTTCCTCGTTGCTTTCTCTTCCAACGTGCCGAAGCTCGCAGCCGTCGAATTCTCCTTCTAGTGCGTTGTAGAGCGCGCGGTACGCGATCATGTTTTCGGCGTGTGCGTCGCACTCATTCATCTTCTGTTGGACGACGAGGTTGGAGTCACCGTAGATGACCAGGCGCGTTGCGCCGCATATTTTTTCCATCCTCATGCCGTGTATGAAGGCTTCGTATTCGGCCTCATTATTAGAAGCTCGGAATTTCATCCGAAGGACGTACTCATCTTGTCGCCTTGCGGGGAGGTTAGTATGACCCCTGCTCCTGCTCCAGCTTCACGCTTGGAGCCGTCGAAGTGCATCGTCCATGACTGCGACATGTATGGGGTGTCTGGCAGCTGCAGCTCCATCCAATGTACCAGGAAGTCCGGAAGGACTGGATATTTGATTGCGAGTCGCTTCTCGTAGACGATGTCCAAGGGTGACAGTTCGATGCCCCACAGGGCCACGCGTCCTGTGGCCTCTGGATTATTCAGGATGTTGTTCAGGGGTGCCTCATTGACGACCATCACCTGGTGCTCCTGGAAGTAATGGCTCAGCCGTCGAGCCGTCATGAACACGCCGTAGGCGAGCTTCTGGTAGTGAGGGTACCTCTGCTTTGTTGGTGTCAATACCTCGTTGAGGTAGTATATTGGGCGCTGGACCCCGTGGGTCTTGCCTTCTTCGGGTCATTCGACCACTAGTACGGTGCTGACCACCTGGTGTGTGGCTGCTATGTACAGCAGCAGAGGCTCGCGCTCCTTTGGCGTGACCAAGACGGGCGAGGTGGAGAGGAGCCACTTGAGGCTTTCGAATGCATCGTTGGCTTCTGGCGTCCACTCGAACTTGTCTGCCTTGCGTAGCAGCTGGTAGAATGGCAAGGCCTTCTCGCCCATGCGGCTGATGAATCTGCTTAGCGCCGCTATTCGTCCTGCGAGCTGCTGGACGCCTTTGAGGTTTTTCGGCTTCTCCATCGTCATGATGGCTCTAATTTTCTTCGGGTTCGCCTCGATCCCTCGCTGAGAGATGAAGTACCCAAGCAGCTGACCCGATGGGACACCGAAGGCGCACTTTTCGGGGTTTAGCTTGATCCTGTAGCGATCGAGGTTGTCGAACGTCTCGCGGAGATCGTCGATAAGCGTTCTTGCATCCTTGGTTTTTATCACTATGTCGTCAACATAGACTTGGACGTTGCAACCGATCTGGTCCTTGAGGCAGGCCTGCATGCATCGCTGGTACGTAGCACCTGCGTTCTTTAGCCCGAAGGTCATTGTGTTGTAGTAGAATACTCCGAACGGTGTGATAAACGCCGTTTTCTCCTGATCTTCGACCTTGAGTCGGATCTGGTTATAGCCTGAGTAGGCGTCGAGGAAGGAGAGTTTCTCACAACCCGCAGTCGAATCGATGATCTGCTCGATCCGAGGAAGGGGGAAGTGGTCCTTTGGGCAATGCTTGTTTAGTGATGTGAAATCCACGCACATCCGCAGGATGTCCGTGTCCTTCTTTGGGACCATGACTGTGTTTGCAAGCCACTTGCTTTCCTTGATTTCCCTGATGAAGTCTGCAGCGAGTAATCTGTTGATTTCCTTGCCGATAGCTTCGGCTCGTGGCTCGGACAGTCTCCGGATGGACTGCTTGACTGGCTTGGTGTCTGGATAGACGTTGAGTGTGTGCTCGGCGAATTCCCTGGGAACTCCTGGCATGTCTGCAGGACACCAGGCGAAGATTTCCCAGCGCTCACGGAGGAATTCGACGAGCGCGCCTTCCTATGCGGGGCTGAGGTCGTTGGCGATCAGCGACGTCTTGGAGGCATCCGTCGGGTGGATTTGCACCTTCTTTGTGTTGACCGTGGAGTCGAAAGACATGTCGGGTGCGTTTTGCCTTATGACTGGGGGTGCCCCATTGTCCGTCACCTCACGGAGCCTTACGAGCTCGTCTTGCATGCCGAAAGACTGGGAGATTTTGTTCAAATCCCTGTCGCATTGGTCCGATCGAGTGAAGCTCCCGTGGACTGTGATGACGCCCTTCGGCCCTGGCATCTTGAGTAGCAGGTATGCGTAGTGTGGGACAGCCAGGAACCTTGTGAATGCTACACTCCCAAGTATGGCGTGGTATTGTGACGGCCAGTCCACCACTTCAAATTCGAGTCGCTCCTGCCGGAAGTTGTCCGGCTTCCCGATGATGACGTCGAGCCCTATTTTGCCTAGGGGGAATATGCCCTTCCCTGGAACGATGTCGTGGAACGTTGTGTCTGACTGTTCCAGGCTGCATTGCGGGATCCGCATTACCGCTAGAGTGCTTGCGAACATTAGGTTGATGTCGCTGCCGCCGTCCATGAAGACGCGACTCATCTCGAAACCTCCGATCTGCGCTTCCAGCACCAGGGCAGCATGACCTGGGCGGGGGATCTGGCAAGGGTGATCCGCACGAGTGAATGTGATGCAGGACTCCGATCCGCTGAGGTACTCAGGGATGGCAGGTGGGGTTTCCACGACCAGGTTGATTTGTCGGGTGATTTTCTTCTGCACCCTATTCGTGGGGCGTCCCTTCTGGATCATCATTAGTGCTCCTTTCGGTGGGGGGTACCCGTTCCCAGCGTTGTTCTGTGCGGGTGCGACTGGTTGGTTCGGGCCTTCGATAGGCGGCGGTGGAGGAGCTCCATGCGCTATTTCACCTTGCGCAGGTGCGTTTCCGAACGTAGGGATTGGGGCTTGTTGCCTCATCTGCACCATGATTTCGCTGAGTTTCTGGAACTCGCGACAATCCTTGAGCATGTGGCTAGCTTTCTTTTTGCCATCCTGCTTGTCAATGTAGAAGTGGATGGTGCATGGACCCAAAAGTTTGTCGTATGCTGAGAGTCCGTTGTCGCGGTCACGGCGTTGCCACGACTGTGTTGGGCGTACGCCGTCGCGGAAGTTTCCTCCGCGGTATCCTTCGCTGTCGCGGCTGTTGTCGTTGCGACGGTCGGCGTAGCCGGCCGCGACCATGTTGGGTCCGTCGCGGTCGTCGTAGACGCGGGATCTCCTCTTGCTGCGGCGTTCCCGTATTCGGCCGTAGTCGTCCTCTTCATCCGATTGTGCTCGGTAGATGCAATCTTCGCCGTCGGCCCACCTGTTGGCGATGTCCATGAGGTGGTCAAGTGTTTTGGGCTTGACGCGCCCAAGTTCCTCCTTGAAATCGGGGCGTTTGACGCCGTCTCTGAAGGCGTCGATGGCCCTCTCTTCGGAGATGCGTGCTGCGGAGTTCTTGGTGGTAGACCAGCGTAATATGTACGAGCGAATAGATTCGCCCGTTCTCTGAGTGCAGGCTCGCAACTCTTCGATTGAGGCGGGCCTCTTGCTGGTGCCCTTGATATTTCGGATGAAGCTGTAAGCTAGATCCTCCCAGCTTCGGATGGACCCTGATGATAGGCTGCTGAGCCAGACCCGCGCCGCGCCTGTCAGCTGCAGCTGAAGGCATTGCATGGCGGTTTTTTTGTTACCGCCGTGCAGCTTGACGGATGACAGATGGTCACTGAGCCAGGCTTTTGGATCTTGAGTGCCGTTGAACTTCGGAGTATCCGAAGGAAGCTTGAAATTGCGTGGCATTTGTGTTCGCCGAACAGATCTGCTGAAGCATCGAGCTCCACAGAGTTCTCCTTCGTCTTCGTCCATCTCGGATTCAGACGAGCATGCACGTTTGGCTCGTTCTTTGTCGATTTTGCGCTGTGTAAGCGCGTCTCTGGCGTCGTAGTCGCGTTAATGGCGACGCGAGTTTTTATTCCTTCAAGGGAGGTCGTGTTCCTCTTCCTCTCCGGATGAAGGGGTGGGGCTCCGGTCGCGCCTGGCCGGAGCTTTCTTCTTCGGCTCCGCAGGAGCGTCTTCGTGGAGCGCGGCTCCGACAAGTCCGAGTCTGGTGAGTGCGGACTTATGCATGGCTCGTTTCGGGTCCCCCTCCGGAGGTTGGTGGGCCGCGAGATACGCAGTGGCTGCCATGATCGCAGCTTGCGGTGTCTTCGGGATGATGTTGCCGTCGGCATCCATCTCCATGAACGATGTGTGGAGAGTTCGGGTCACATCACGGCGCTCCTTGGGATCCATGTTCTCCACCCGAGAGCGGTGCTTGTTTCCCTGGTTTCCGTTTGTGCTAGAGCCGGGGGCCATGGCGGAGAGCGCAGCTTGTCGCGAGCTGGACTCAGAGGCTGCTTGCTTGCATTTGTCAAGTATTTCCTGCATCTTGACTTGCTTCTTGTGCTCCTCGATGAGGAGGAAGTGGTATGCCATGAGTAGTTCACGTGAGGCGTCTGCAGGCAGGACTATGTCGCCTGCTACGGCGCGGCGTGCCTGGACCCATCCTTCTTTGCTAAGTTGGATGATGTGGCCGTCCTCGTTGGGTGGGGGGACTGGCTTCTTCTGTTCCCGCCGTTTCCGCTGTTTCTGTCCTGCGGGTTGGGGTTCTGGTTGGGCGGCGGGTTAGGCGTTTGCTGTTCCTGGATGACTGCGGCGCATTGGTAGCGCTTGTAGATCGGTCCGCTGCTGCCGCAGCTTTCAGATCCGGAACCGTAGGTCCCTGCATCTGATGGCGGATCACACAGATCGGAGTTGCAGCTGCTGCTGTCATAGGAATCATCTGCTGATGATGTTGTGCGTAGCACGGGGTGTGGGGCCCACGAAGCGGGCCTGATTGATGGTAGGGGCACCCGCTCAGGGAGGCGGAGGGTTCCAATTTGCCCCACCTGGAAGCAGAAGCTCCCGAACAGGATTTCGAGTCCGTCGCCTACGGGCTCGAAGTCCTTCATGGTGGCCGGCGAGTGGGCGGTGAAGTCGAAAGCGCCGAAGAGGAGGTGACTCTCCGTCGCCGCAGAGTTGTAGATCTATCGGGTCGGGACCGTCACGACCGCACAATCAGCAGCCCCAGTTCCCACAGACGGCGCCAATTAACGAGGTTTCGACTCGTCAATGCCCATTGTTATGGACTTGGGTTTTGGAGAAGATGGGGATGCTGGAGATCGTGGAACGGTTAACAGACAAGCAACCAGGGGACACGAGATTTACCCAGGTTCAGGCCCCCGGAGGGAAAACCCTACTCCTGCTTGTCTGCTCTTGATTACGGCGGAATCGAAGGTTACAGGGGTGCGCAGATTCGATCTGGCTTAGAGGTGCGTGTGCGAAAGTATGAGTCGAGAGATCTAGGTCGTGCCCTCCTGGCCTTTATATAGGCTTCGGCAGGTCCCCGGCATAGTCCTAGTCGGTTACAGGTTCTAGGGTTTTACCCCTTTAAATTTTCTATCTACTCTAGTCTGCTCTCCAAGGATCCGAAGTCGTCATTCCTTGGCCACCCGAAAATCTTCATGGGCCGGCGTACGTCCGCCGTGGGCCTTTCTTGGACTAGACTAGGTATGCTGAGATCACGTACCCGTAGGGTATAACCATGTCACACCCTGTTTAAGAGACGCCGGTAGAGATGCTCTTGGCATAATTCGGGCAGCAGTAGGATCGCATCTTGGAAAATGATATCTCGAGATCCAGACCATAATTCGGTGTCATTACTAATAGGAGGAAAAAAATCAACCAGATCATGGAGTAATGAATAATACTTTCTCCATTTTAAAATATATAAGATGTTTTAGCTTCTGGATGGCGTACTGTGTAGCTTAGTGCAGGCTTACGCTGTTGTAGCACGAACAGGCTGATCAGGATTCAGGCGCTGCACGATCGAGACTCTCGTAGCTCGAAACGTGAATGCCGACAGATGGACCTCTAGCTCTAAAAACGTACGATTAGGCGCCTGTCGCAACGATCGGCAGCGCAGGACCGCAGGAAGCCTCTCTTCTGTCCTGTCGGTCGATCCAGCCAGCGGGTTTCAGACGTGGCCTTCTCCGCAACCGCGTCCCGTCAAAGTTTAGGCTTGACCTGGACACTCACACTCACTCAGACGGACTCGTGGCCTGCCGTGCCGACCACAGCATGCATGGCAACGTTCCGCCGTGCACTCCGGCCCGGAATTGGAATTCCTAGTCGCGTCGCATGCCGCCGGCGTGCACTCAACCGCGTGAGTGTGCATTCGCGTCGGATCCAGCGCGTCACCGTCACTGTCGGAGTACATAGCAGTGATCGAGAGCGGCCAAGAAACACTTTTTTTTGTCCTACGCGCTCGAGAGAAGCTTTGCGATTAAGGAATGCGACGAGCGGAGATCGAGCTAGGTGTCAAAGAAAGAGGCCAGCGAAGAAACGAAACGCCAGGCAGAAACGAAACACTTTTCTTTGACAACTTTGCATTTTTCAACATCCCAAGGTAAAATAGTTCCACCATTTGTTAACAGCATCCGAAATCATCAAGAAAAGCAAAGTACTCGCCGGCACCTACGTACCGGCAGGATGAGCTCTCCACGTTCACACGATCTCTCGCTCATTTCTGGACTGCCTGATTGGTCCTACTTACTTGCCACCAAGTTTTTCTCCTAGTACTGCCCAAACTTGTACAGTTGTACTACCTCCTTTTCTCTAGAAAGAGACTTTTCCCGGCGGCCCGGACAAGCAGCGTACAGGAAAATCATGCCGAGACGATCGACCATAATTAAGCAGCGTCCAGCCAAAAATGAAAACCCTTCTCTACTGAATAATTCGAGAGGGTACCTTACCAAAAATCTAGAATTCGCGCTCCGAACTTTAAACAGAGTCAAGTGCCCGTGACATCACACTTAAGTCATCATGGATAAACAATTCTCACGCAACACGCAAGTCACGGACACATGATATACTATCCCACGTCGAATGCCACAAAAATGTATCAGGTGTTGTGAAACAATCTGGAATCTGGATGCATAATCACCTCGACTTTTGCAGCAATTATTGCTATCCATTCTATTCCATACCCCACGTACGTACGGCATGTTTACTCTAACTTGCAAACCCAGGAAACCTCACGAATGAAACCTCATACGTAAGAAAAAGTGGCTGAAAAAATCTGCAAAAAGGGGAAGAAAAACATGCAAGGTTAGGCGGTGGCCACGCAAATCAACCTTTTACTGGAACGTCCAAACTCCAAACCCACAAGAAATATGCAGCAGCTGAAGGCAACACTTCAACGCGAAAAGAATGTCCAGGAAGAACCACGTCAGACCCTACAACACGTCCGCGGGAAATCCGGTTTGGCCAGAGACGGTGACACTGGCGGGTGTCGCAAACTTTCCTGAAAGCATCGTTGAGTGATGTGCTCACCCCTCCTTTCGCGGCCCTGACTTCGGAAGAAAACCTTGGATTCAGGATCGGGCGATGAAGGCGTGTCTCATTCCTTCTTGGGGGCATCATATTGGAGTCGCCTATGGCCGGGATTCCGTGAAGAGGGTTATTGTCGCGAAGCAGTGCAAGGTTCAAGGGTGAAGTTTGGCAAAGATGATGCTTCGAGCTGAGGTCAGGTCATAGTTGATCTCCGGTAGTCGGTTTCCCGACATATGTCTAGAGTCGGAGCTGCGGTGGATGATGTCCGGGCGGCGACAATGACCGGCCGTTAGTGGTCTCTGCAGGTACTCGTTCGATGCAAGATCAGCATAATTCCTTTATAAAGCTCGTCATCTGAGTTAGAGTTGTCTCTCCTTGGTGCGTAGGCCAACATGTTTTCCTACGCCGTCTAGAAGACTCTGTTTTGGAAGTTGTTGATGAAGTTGGAGTCGCTGGTTTGCGGAGGAATAATGACAATGAGGCTATGTGGCAACCTCAATGTGTGTCTTGTGTGTTTGTGTTTTGTATGGGCAGCCAGGTTAGCTGTAGTGGTGTGCTCAATGTTCACATTTGTGCGGGTTTTCAGCCTTCTTCTGCAAATGAACCGGTCAATTTACTTCGACTTTTTTAAATAAAATGAGACAAAGTTGTCCGTTTTGTTAAAAACAACACGTTGTATCACTCCACAAAACACATCGCTGAGTAGAAATATGGGTACCAGATCTTCCATTCATGTCCACAGCCCATACCCCTTTTTAGTGCCGTTACTGCTGATGTGACAGCAAACTCGTACGATTATCAGGTAAAATCTTGGGTAGCAGAAAATCTTGACAAAGGTTAGTCGTTGTCCATACAGGGAGAAGCGAGGGGAGAAACAAAACATAGCACTACAAGCAAAATCGTACCCCAAGGGGCTGAAAAGATTGCGGGGAGGTTCTCCATGGCGATTGATCCAGCTTAACTATCCTTGGTTTTGTTCACGCCGTGCTGCAAGAACTTGGAGCGGTACTGCTCCACCAGAGATTTATCCACGCCTCCTTGCACCCCGGGCTCTTTCCTCGCCCTCTTTGTAGCCTTCCCTCTCTTCTGCTCCGACTGGCCATCGTTTGCGTTTCTTCTTTTTCTCCGCGCATCCGCCTGCTCATGCGCTGCGGAAGGTTTCTGCTGCATCAAACGAAAAAGAGATATAGCATGGAGTTACTTCACTGCATCACAATGGGGCATTTGTGTAGTAGTAGTACTGATAATAGGACTTACAGTCGCCACAGCTTTTGGGGCTGCATCTGCTTGATTTCCATCTGCCACAACGGCGCCCTTATTTGACTGCCGTGCTCGTTTTGCAGGCCTTTGAGGCTGCGGCCTTTTGTCTCCGTTCGGGGCTGCATCTGCTTGGTTTCCCTCTGACACCACGGCACCCTTAGTTGACTGCCGTGCTCGTTTTGTGGGCCTTTGAAACTGCGGCCTTTTGTCTCCCTCTGTACTTCCAGTCGGTTTAGGATCTGCAGGGGCTAACAGGTCATCTGAAGGCTCTTTGCCGGAATCTGATGATTTAGAGGGTACATCATCCGATTCTTGCTTCCTCCCTTTTCCGAAAGGCCTTTTCTTATTTGGACGAGGGCCGTCAGTTGCGGACTGATCTCCCAGAGTCCTCCGCTCTTGTGCAGCCTCTTTCGCCCTCTCATTGCGCTCGTTTCGAATCCTCTGGAGCCTCATTTTCTCAACATCCTCAAGTGCAAACTCCACGATTGGACGACGTTCTGTACCGAAAGTTCCTGCAAAGATGTAAAGAATGAGAAATGATAACACAGACCAAACCATACCGTGTTCAGCAGGATATAGTAAAATAAAAAGCAGAAGCCAACAGGCAACATGTCAGTTAGAAATGGAATATGTCAGAGATACAAACAGTTTATTTTTCATGTTCTTATTCTCATGTACAATGAACTACATCAAACAGCAGTAAGAAAATGCAGCAAGAACAACATCTCATCATTGTTGAAGGGTAAAGATATGCAGCACTGACATACATCACCAGTAGAATAAGGTGAAGACGCAAGGATCCAATCTAAGTAAATCAGCTGACTGCAAAATGCTATTCGAGATAATCATGCTACATCAGAGAGTAGAAAGAAAATGCAGCGGAATGCCACAACATGACTTCGATCAATCTACTAAAAGCGGTGGGTGTATAAAATAGTACCAGGATTGTTGTTTAGGACCCTTAGAGCCACAAGGGCATGTTCGTGTTCTTGAAAGTCAACAAAGGCTACACCACGGGAATGCTTCTGTGCAGCACCCTTGCCTTTCTTTTCATTATTCAGGATATTCACCTGCTCAAGACAAATGCATATGCTAAGCTTCGAAAAGATACCTAAAAACTAATGTGCAGAAACTTGGATTGTGAACCCCAAATAAACCTTCCGGATGACAGGATTTTGCTTTGTAGCACGAGAAATTACTGCTTCTCGGCAAAGCTTCTTGACATCATTAATGGTCATAGTCTTCGGCAAATTGTAAATGATAAGCCTTGTTCTGGAGACGTGAAATTTTGGAGATACCAGCATTTCAGCTTTCCTTTTAGCTAACCTGCAAGATGAAATCACGATCATTTCTTATTCATTGTTCACAAATTTCATACATATGATTGAGGGTGTAATAAGATGTGACAATTCACAAGATCTGAGAAGATAGTCCCAAACATACTAAAATAAACGAGGGAGGAGTAGAAGGTCGGCGAATACATAAAAGAAAACAAAAGCACATCCAAAAATAGAGAATAAACAAGACATCATGACACCATTGATAAAATGAACAAATCCAAATCATGCCAGGAGCTATAGTTGCATGCATATCACCAGGAGGATCTGACCGAATACACAACTGGGAAGATTCATAGATAACAGAAGGCAGTTAACAACCGGAAGTGAGGTTCTGATACTTGTAAGAAATGTGTTGCCATGCAAGCATGAAGGATACATCTATGGATTTGGAAATTCTACAAAAGGGAAAGAAGCATTGTCTTCAGGTAAATTTAAAACCTCACAATATTCCTCTGTCCTTTATTCTCAATTAACATGAACATAACAGGTAGATTTTTAAAAACAACAGAACAAAATAAACACAGTGGCTACGGTGCATAAAATAATGGACACAAGTGCTAATGGCTAACTCTTACCAATTACGTTTATTCATGTCAACATCTGATACACCTTCCGCAGCTGGCGTTCCAGGGAGTATTTCACCTTCCTGCAATCGCATTAAACTTTCAGGAACAGAAAATAATGGAAGAGATAGACATAACGAAGTGCAGGTAATAAGGGGTAACGGGCAAACATGCCTTGGACAAGTACAGGTTGCGCCGATCTTCGACCTCATTCTTTCCCTTCTCTAGTTCCTTTTTGTGAGCAGACTCCTTGTCTAGCGCTTTCTTAACATTAAGTGCCCTGCTTCTAATAAAAATTCCTAATCCAGGAGCAGCATTAGCAGCAGAAACTGCTGCATCAGCTGCCTCTGGTGTAGAAAACTTAAGAAACCCAGTCCCTCTAGGTCTCCTGCACAGACGAAACAAAAAGTATTGGACGATGCATCAAGTAAACATTCTGTTGTCGATACAACTGGTTGAGAAATGGACAACATAAAGTATTTCTGGTGAGATGGTTAAACATACTTTGTGAGTTTATGCAGAACTGGGAAGAAAGATTGGACCTTCCCAAATAATGAGAACCGCTCTGTTACCTCCTCATTTTTAATATCAAAAGGAAGGTTGCTTATGAATATCGTCCTATCCAGGCTAGTATCTTCTTTCTTGGGTTTCAAAGCAGGAACAGTGCCTTCTGCCTCTGATACATGTTTAGATTCTACCGGCATGGCAGTTGCAGGTTTCGAAGGAGGAACAGTATTTTCTGCCTCCGTTACATGTTTAGATTCTGCCAACTTGACAGCTGCAGGTGAGTGGGGTTTCTTCTTTTCTGATGTATCACTTTCTGCTTCAGAATCCGTATCAATATCAGAAACCTCATCACTTTCTGCTTCAGAATCTGTATCAATATCAGAAACCTCAACACCAGATGGTTCAGGCTTCTCCGATGACTTGATCAAATTTTCAAGAACTTTTCTAGAAATTTCTGCCTCGCTTTTGAAATCGTCCTCAGGAAGACGATTGGCAGTCTCCAGATCATCACCATCATCGCTGTCATCTCCCCCAACAAGATTATCATCAGAGGATTCATCATCGCTGCCCTCGTCGGAGACACCTGCCAACTCTGAAAGTACAGAACACATATGAAAAGGACAGCTCTCACAATAGTAACCAATAAAACACAGAGCATTGATTGATAACACTGTGAGATAGCATGCAGTGTACTAAAGCAAATAGTTCGTCAATTATGGTATCATCCTGGTTTAGTTTTAGAAGGAAGAATATAATCATGTTTCCTGAGAAACTATATCAAGGAGCCAGTATGATATTTAGTCACGTGTCAAAGACATGAGATTTACAATATAGTGGTTTACTATATCATTAAGATTCAGGCAAGTATAAATCTTGCATTAGCTTTTGAGATAACTCTAGCTTTACGAGAAGCAGGCATTTGAATAAATGAAGCTACTGACAATGTTAACTGATAGGAGTTCGAATTTACCATCATCCTTAGCATCAGACTTTGCAGCAACAGCATATACATTCTTCGGAACAGCCCAATCGACAGCTACAGGTCTCTTCGCAACAGCTTTCCCATTAACATTTTTTATAGCCTGGTTCGGAGGAAAATCGTGGGATTAGGACTTCAATGAATATTTACTGTTACCGAATAAAATACTGAACATACATTTTCTGCATCCAGTTTACGTGTGAAAGACACAAAAGCGAAGCCTTTTGATTTCCTGTAAAAATAATAGAAGTAACAGATATATCATATATTATGAGGTGCTTAAAGAAGGGAATATAAAGGGATAAAAAACATACCCATCATCAGACTTTTGTGGAATGGAGACATCCCAGACAAATCCTTCAGAGCTGAACATGTCCATAACCTCCTTTATAGTAATCTGTAAAAATGACCCATATAGCTTCACTTTTATCTGCTCTACAATAAAAAGTTTTGAGCAGGCGAATTAGCATTTAACCAAGCACCTTGAATGGCAAGTTCCTGACTATCACTCTCCATTTCCTGATCTTCGAACCCTGAACAGCAACAAAATTTCAGCTTGGTTACTTCACGGTAAAAAACCATTTTGTACGACTAGCAAGAAAAACAGTGTGAGATAACTCAGACACTGGCAGTGACAGCAAAAACTCCTTGATCCTGACCAGTTAAACTCTATAACCACAGTTTACTGCGCAACATAAAAGGCTGCTCGGTATTATGACTAAATATGTACTTACAGGAAACTCTCAAGCTGCAACCGAGTTATCTGAAATTATAGCCGATAGACCTTAAAAAGTGTGATGACGTAGACACTCCCAGAAAGCATAGCAGAAGAAAGGTACCAGAATTTGAGATGGGAATTTAAGGTTTGGAACCATTTTTCTTTACCGCACATCCACCATTTTAATTACTATACCAAGGTGTAATATGACATCTAAATAATTAAGAGTAAGTACATATACATGGCATTAACATACAACTGAATTTTAATCTAAAAAATATATACAACTGAATGCTGAAGTGCATATACTTATAACCTAATGTCTTAAACAGGTAGCAAAAAAGAAGTGTGTACTAATAGCCTAAACAGGTAGCAAAAAAAGAACAGGACAATCAAACCCAATAATGGCGTGATAGCAGAATATCAAGATAAATGCAACACAAAGAAGACAGCTTACCTCTCCGCCAAGTTGACGAGCCCAAACGGTTGCTCCTTTGACCTCCTTACGATGCAAGAGAACAACAGAATCCCAAGCTGATTTGACGCTTGCAAAGAGTACTGCTGCTGCATCCGATGTGCATCCATCTCGTGCAAGCCCTGGAGGGGATGCCAGACATATTCTACTATCAACACTGTACTTTACATGATAGTTGTCTTAAATGAATTAAGTGCCTGGTGAAGCAAATTGTAAATAAATGAAGATTCAAACATGTCTTGCAGCATGCAAGATTCCTTCCATTTTCTTACTAAAATGCTACAACCTTTATTGTGGTACTCTTGTTTTTCAGGCATATTTTAAGTTGACAAAGAGAAAGTCCCCCAAAAGGGTAAACAGATAAGCAATACTGATGTCCTCCATTTAGCCAGCCACAACTATCTTTTAACCTCAAACGCTGGTGAAGTTTAAACATCTTCCAGTAAGGAATAGATGAACGAGAATTTAATGGACAAATGAGATATGTGCCAATAGCTACAAGAAAAAAATCAACAATATTCTTTTCAGCAAGAAGAACACCATGCCGCTGGAAGTGGGGTTATGATCTCAAAAGTTATACACCCTACCTCAAGTCACTCAAAAAATATGGTAGCACTGTGCAAATATCAAATATGAAGTTATGAACTATCGTCACATGTATATAAGTGCTTAGGGGTACGAGTCAGTTAGAGAACAGCTCAAAACAAAAACGACATGTTCTTCGTTAGCATACATGAATGAAATCGGTCAATGGGCATAAGAATGGGCCATTTGACATTGCTAAGTTGTATGAGAACATATAGAGTACATAAGGGGCACAGTTTTGAGGTAGAGTAATGCCTTATGGTTCACTGAGACACTAGCTGGAGAAGTGCAGGCGTGCAGCTTCAAAATCCGATTCAGCACAATCATAATTATTTGAACTTTCATATCAACAGGCAGATATGAAGAGGTGTTAAGAACGAGAGCCCAGCAGAATATGGCCAGCAGCTGGCACTAATCATTTGTTGTTATTTTTAGAGAATTTTCTTGATCCTTAAGAGAAAACACCTCTGCATAGGGAGGTCCCTTGTAGTAGTTTGAGATTAAGCAAGGCCTAACAGAAATACTTCTAGTCTCCTTCCTCCCTGGCCCTGTGGTGCAACTGCTGCCACGGCGCCGTTGCACCACCAGGGTAAAGCGGTACCTAACCTTGACTAGGCGGCTAGGCCTAAGGGCCCCTATCTTATCTCATTACAAAATAATCAGAAGAGATTCGAATTACTGTTGAAGCATTTACTCAAAAAACTAATCATGTGTTAACAACGTAATATCAATCAAGACTTGGTACAAACTGAGTGTTGGGAGCGTGGAAGAGAAACGAGGAACATAAAAAGAGCATACCATGGAGCTCCATTTCCTCTTTTGGAAGTGGATAATTTACAGATACTACCGTGCCAATCTCTCCAGCAAGACGGAAAACTTCACTAGCCGTAGAAAAGTCTGGAAGACCACCAAATATGACAGTTTTTGCGATCCTACATCATTGGGAGATAAAAATTACCAGTTGCATTGAATTAACCAGGAACAGAGTAAAAAAACTATTATATCCTTGAGCAAAAAACTAAGATCAAGTGCATGAGAAGGCAAGATCTAAAATAATATGGGAATGTATAAATATGGCATGTTATATTTTAGGTAATGCAGTACTGTCCTGTAAATATAGAAATATTCCAGTACATACCTTTGCTTTTCAGAACTTATCACTTTATCAGTGGCCGTAATGCTAACTTCCTTCGCTACTTTAGTATCCTTGGCCAATAATTGTGGTGGTCCTAGTTAAACACAAGATCTAGCATCAGAAAAATTAAGTACTAGGAAAACTGAACAGTGGAAAGAGTGCAAAATAGTTATAGAACTTTCAAAGAAAACCTGTATCTGTTTTATGAGATGCTTCCTTTTGTTTTACAGGAGTAGAATTATCATCTTCATCATCTTTTGCAATTGAGTCCTCCGCTTGCACTGCTTATAAACAAAAACAGACAGACCATCAGAATCCCAATCTATTGAATTTCACAAGCAACAAATTATTGATAATTACCGGTCTCTTTCTTCTTATGCAAACGTTCCTTCAATGGAGCACGTTGAATGGCAAGCTTTACTCTGATTTTCCTACCAGCGACAGAAAATCCATTCTTTTGCTGAATAGCTCGCTCAGCATCTTGAACAGTGGCACTGATACCAATGTAAAACAGTTTAAGTCAAACATTGCAACAGGGTCAAGGTCACTTTTGAACACATGCAATTATCAGCAGAGACACTCTTCTCTGAACAATCCATACACTAGTACCAGCAGATGGATCGAGTTCTAAGCATCACCAAGCTTAAATGGTTTTGGTTCATCCATTGGTCTGACGGATGATTTTATTTTCTTACTGGAAAACTAATAACTAACCAATTTTAGGATTTAAATACGAATGCAAATAGGTAAAATCCAGTGGATGATATTGGTCAGGCACTTAGTGAATAATATACTTCTACTGAAAGTTGATTCAGTAAGGCTAATGCTGTGAGGGGGCTGATAATAAGTCATAACAATAACTAGGCTAACCACAATATGCAAGTTTCTGAGGTTTCAGCCAACAGAGAATCCACACAGAAATTAACTTACGCTTAGTTGCTTCACATGAAAATCACATTCCCACGAAATTGCATGAAAAGAATGAGTGCTGGAAATATACACAAGGACAAGTTCTGAAACTTACAATTGCACGAACCCAAATCCTCGACTCGTGTCAGACCCTGCATAATAAACACAAATACACACGTAGACAGAAGGCATTGGTCATAAGCAGCGGGAAATTACTCCTGAGTAAACACCATACGGCCATCAATTTCGTTCGGCCATTAGCTTACCTTTTGACGCGACCATGAAGCAGCGCCTCACCGGCCCGACCTCGCTAAACACCGTCTCGAGCTGCACAGCAACAACACAAGCCGCAAATCAAAACCCGGAATACTTACACGCTGAACCCCAAGTAACCTCTTAGCTTAGCAGAGGCGGGGCGCTACGAGCTCGTCCTTACATCGGAAGACTTGTAGGTGTACGGCAGGTTGGAGACGAAGACGGTGGAGGGGCTGTGCCCCCCGGCCGCACCGCCACCTCCGGCGGCGGAAGCGTCACCTTCCGCTGGGGCTTCTCCGCCGCCGCCGGGGCGGACGCGCTGCTTCCCCTTGCCCATCGCCGGCGTGCGTTGCAGGGGGGGACGGCCGTAGGAGCTGTGGGTCTCCGGTGTTGCGATGGACGAGAGGTTTTGGTGGGCTAGGGTTTATGCAAAGGGAATGGATGGATCGTTGTTAAGAGGCCTTGGGTGGGCTAGAACTGGGCTGGCTCGTAAGTAACAGGAGAAACTGAGACACGTCAGAAAACCGAAAATCAAACACTCATAAAAAAAACGAAAATCAACCCGCGCGAGATCAACACGGGCTCTGCTCGTCGTGCGTGTGTTGGGTAGGTCGAGGTTGTCCGTCACCGGAGCAAGTCGCGGTCATGGCAGCATGGTGTGGTGGACATTAGTTTTTTTTTTAAGAAGTGATCGGTGGGGAAATGCCAAGGACGATGCGGGAAGGGGACTATGCTTTGATGCATCAAAGTTGAAGGCAATATTTTCTACTGTTACTTATCGTTAGTTCACAGTTGAGAAAATAGTTCTGACAAAAGATTTACACACCTCCAGCTTTCTCCAAACAAAAGATTTACACTCCCTGGAGTATCACAAGTGACACCCCGATATGAATTAATCACAATACAGATATGAGAGGAACAACAAAAGATGCGGCAATATGCGAATGTTGCACAATGGATAAACGTAATTCAAACTGGAAGCCTTCATTGCTATAAATTAATCAAAATCAAAGTCTGATAAATATAAATATGTACTCCTTGAGGGTCCCCCTAAAATTCAAGGACTTTGCAAAACAACTACTATGACAAACGAATATACAACAATGGCATCCGGTACACAAGTATCCTGTACAGACCTGAGCGAGCTTCCCAAAGAGTGCAACTTATTGCCACCTGACTAACCAAGCATGTTACCAAAGGTAAAGGGTGGGCAGGTACTACCACTTGGTAGCGTGAAATTCACAAACCACAAATATTTTTTGGGTCAGAGGCAGCTTAGCTTGTGTACTGAACATCCCCAAACTATAACTCAGCTTTCTCTCGAAAAAACAAAAAACCCTTGTCGCAGTATCCTACTCGTCTTTGAGTTATGAACAATCAAGCAGCTTTTATTTGTTCGTACTTTTCTCCTATGCTTCCGCCTTTCTGCTTTTGGAATTCGATGTATCTTAGAGTGCTTGCAAAGAAGGCCTCTGCAGATGGATCTGATGTCTGGCTGTCATTTTGCTTCTCTGTCCTAATCAGTTCAATCAAATCTTGGATTACGGTGTTTGTGATCTGTGGAATTCCTTTTTCGAAGAAGTACAGATACCTGAAATTAATGCAGGTATGAGAACTACAATAGCAGCAAAAATATATAATAAGCACCAGGAAAGATATTGTGAGTCTCAGGTTTTACTTGTTCAATATTTCAATAAATAGAGTGACAGATCCACTGCTTCCCTTTGATACGTTGGCCATCTGTTGAGCAGCATTTGCGATTCTTAACGCACGCTTTAAACAAAGGAGGACCCTGTAAAAACAATTTGATCAGGCCAAAATGAGAGGTAATACATATTTTAGATATGATTCAGTAGCAGGCCTGAAGTTATTGTCTACAAACTGCCTGTAGTTGATGTAAAAGGATAAATCAGAGGCACAGAGGTTCTTTTCTTACATTATCATTAGGAAGCAATTTTCTACCCTTTTATGCGCAAAATATACAAAAAACAAATGAGTATATCAGTAAGTTCACCTTTCACCGTCCATTATTCCATCCTGGTCATCAGTCCAGAAAAGGTGTGAACATGCATAGACTGCTCGGCATTGATCAGGCTTCTTTAGAAGTTTTGCAGAGTACTGAACAGAAACAGAGGTCATGTCATTTACAATAAAGGCTAGATGAAGGAGTAGATTTGTGTGAGGGTGTCATTGTTACCCCTGTTGTCTTATGGGTGAGGGTGTCTCTATTTTCCACCCCAAATATACTCATCCGCTGAAGGGTTCCAATAATTAGGTGAAGTGCAGTAATCTGAGCCTTCGAATCCTGCTCGTGACATGGAGCCATTACAAGGAAAAGATAGAATGTAAGTGTCAAAGCACTCAAATGTCCTACTGCATGCATAGCAAAAGATATTTATGATATGGTCCAGGGGCCAGGGCAGGCATAGAGGAAGAGACAGGCGGCTGAGGGTCATACCGTGATTTCTTCTTCATATAAGATGAATGCTTGTGTAAAGAACTCATAAGCAACCGGTTCCAAATCACAATCATTGGCAGCCTGCATAAGAAATGTAGTCACACAACAGCAACTGATGTAGAAAGAATTGATTATTAGTTGCAACAATACCTCTGCGCATTGTAGAAATAATCTGAGAGACAGTTCTGGACAAGGAACGCATGAGAGTGCTTCAATAGTCTGAAAAAAAGAAAAATGAGGATAACATTGATGATTCTGCACAAGAATATAGAGAATAGAGATGCACAAAACCTACATAGCAACAGCAATATGAATTTTGGCACTGGATGACGCCGACATCAAATAGTTCTATTTTTTTGCAACAAAGATAGGATTTACTAACTATACAACAGAGGTTGCAAACGATTAACATAAATACATAATGCACATAAAAGTGTGTGATCAAGTCTGCTCCAAGGGTGAAATTCAGAAAGTTAATGTGTAAGCAGAAGATAGAAAAACCTGATGCAAGATCTGAAATATTTTCTTAGGAGTTGCTGGAACTTCCTCCCCAGTGACATCTCCATCTTGACCTTGTAATCTTCTGACCAACTGTAGACAAAAAAAAATCAACAGATTGGAATACTCGCCTGTATAATTGGTAGACCAAAGCATATAGCACCTACACCAATATCATCAGCCTTCTCAACTATACAAATAATTTTTTTACAAACGTATTGTACAAATACATCATGAAATGCATTAGTCCTCGGTACACAAACCTTGAGAGCGGAAAATACCAATGACGGCACGGTGAAAGGTAGACGCTTGGGACCTCCCTGAAGTATATGCTTCTGAACAGTACATAAGATCTGAAAGAATGGCAACCATTTTCTATCAGCGTCTTCAAACTGGGCAAATGTCAAGACACGTACCCTGATATAAATAGATGCTGCAAAGAAATACAAACTCAAGAGCAGGTGTCCAGTTTGTCAATTTAGCATGGACAAATTGGCACTGGTGTCATTTGTACCATGGCACGGTTATTACCGTTTTTAGGCTCAAAGGATAAGATTAAACAAAATAAGGGGAGAAGAACTTCAGGCTAGGCAAGTTGGTATACTTTTCTAAAAAAAAGGCAAGTTGGTATGAGAATACAATAGTTGCTAACTTAGAACTTCAACTACCTATCAAACTTAGGTACCCTTCCATCCAAAATAAGTGACTTCCATTTGTCTAAATTCGCATGTATCTATACACAAAAATATGTCTAGATACATGCGAATCTAGACAAACCCAAGTCATTTATTTTCGGACAGAGGGAGTACATTTTGTATTTTACAAAATTATTTTGCAGGGAAAGACACTAGCTCATAACTCCATCTGAATAACGCCACATTAGACATCAAGAACACAGGTGTGCAAAATGGACATTATAACAGACGCACACACAAAGTATGTCACCACCAAGAACTAAAGAGGGTGAGAATATAATGGACTGAAAAAATTGCAAGCTCTCACCAGCTTCTATGTAATAACAAATGTACCTTCAGCATCTCTTCAGGGTCATCATTGTGCAACATGTGAATAAGGCGTGCTACAGAATTCTGTTCCTCCTTGAAATCCTCCTCATCAAGCTAATGCAAAAAAATTAACATGTTACCAATTGGATAAATTTCATGAGAAACTATAAATACTGCATGCACTAATCAGGCAGAACCACAAAAAAGATCACAAACCACTCAAAGAAAGTTGTAGAATGAAGTGTAGTGTATTACCTCATCATCTTGGGCCCCTTCCATGTCTTTTATAAGGCCCTTAATTAAATCAAAAAGGGCCTCGATCTGCAAGAAATAGACAAAAATCTCAAGGTATGTTCCATAGTAACCGATTGAGCAACAGTGTAATGTGAAACACTACCTTGTCGGAAGTAGATATGCAAGTTGTGTTCTTCATTATGCTTTGAATTATTACCACGGCCATCACTTTGGTTGTGGCATTATCTAAATAATCCATAACCCGAGGATAATTCGAAAGCTCCAATGCAGTAACAATATTACTGTACTTCTCCAGGGGAGCGCTAAGAAGTGCGACAATTTGCTTCGTTGCTCTGCTATCTTCAAGTTTTGCCTTGCCTGAAAGTTTCTTGACACATGCACCCTGTCCAATATATTGAACATAACATAAGCTAGAACGTTCATGCAGATAGCTACATCAACTATGGAACTAGAATGATTTTTTAGGATTAGTGAATAAGACAATAAGATAAAAAGTTATAACAAATGTTGTTGTCAACGTTCTAACATACCAACACTTGGTCAACGTAATCAAGCCGATCTGGATGCACACGGAGAGTAAACGTGAGTAGTGATACATATAAAGTTACTGCTCCAACAACCGGCATGTCAACTTGAGCTTCTATCACCTGCCAGCAAACCATAACTCAGTTGCTTCAGTCTAACCAGTACTACAGCAGAAAACAGCTACTTTTCAACAAGAAATAAAATGTGTAGGAAAAACAGAGAACAGCAACTGAAGTGTTACCTTTCCAATAGCATTGCTGAACTTTGCAAATGCTTCAACTTGCAAAAACTCTGGTAGTACCTGCATAGTTCATTAATGTAAGAGCATATACAAATTACATGTGACGAAGTGGTCTAGAGGATGCTTACTTCCGGACTTGTGGCAGCATAGTTTGACAATCTGTCCATGAGCTGAGATAACACCGTTTTGATATCCACATTTGGCTGCAAAATAACTTGATGACTTGCATATTCATAGTAAAATAAAACAAAAACTGGATACCAATTATTAAAATCGATCAAGCTTTCAGTACTCATGCTTTGCACTTCATTGGCTTTGCACTGTACATTCCCATGCTAACATACAAAACTTACGAGTCAGATTTACACTAAATGATAAAGGTTACACTAAAGTATGTGTTTTTCATCACTACCGTACCGCAACAAAGTTATACACTACATTAGTTTAGCTCCCCCTCAAGATCCATACTTAGCTAACCATGATATATTATACATAACGTGGATATTAAGAGTGCACCTGAATTTATTTAGTTAAGCTCTTGATTGTAATCTATATGTAATTTATTATTTAAGTTGCGAAGAAAATAAAAATAAACATTTTGTTTTATAAATAGCAAAGTTGATCAAATGCATGAGGATTCGCAAATTTAGTCTTTGGTTGACAGAATTAACTAAAGATGTCACGTTATGATCATCTTTGGCTTGTGGCATTGGATGACTTCTGTCATGCAATTATATGCATATAACAGCATAAATTGAGCAAATCCTGCAGGGAAACAAGCTACTAAGAAACAAAGTTGCTAACCTGTAGCTGGGGAAACGCGCTCAGCAATGTTTCCAATGTCTGTAAATGGTATTCGTCGGGAAAGACTTGGATTATGCAGTCCATCAGGTAGAACTGTGCAAGATCGTCCTTACAATTAACAACCTGCCAAAATACTCCAGCTTCAATTTCCACTAGCTCATGGAGGTATACTGACATTTTACATCAATAAATCTACTGCAAACCTGTTCTGATATCCTTGGAAGAACGGTTTCTTTGTACATTTCAAGGTCCACACCCTCAATCTGGCTTAGAACGTGAAGGTTTTTACCTACCTGGAAAAATTTACAAAAACTTGGGTCGTTAGAATGGCTTCAATAACAGTCATCAAGAATTAGCTAGATGCAAATCAAGTTACCAGATCACGCAGTTCGTTTCTTTCCTTCCCCCGCTTGTCCTTCTCCCGAGCAGGTCCCTGCAGACCAGGGTCATCATTTTCTGGTTTCAGCTCAGGATCATCTAACCAGGTCAATGTTTTATAATCACTATGTTTTGCAAATGTCCAGAAGACAAATGATCTTTATTTGAGCAACATATGGGAGATGATATAGATGTGGTGCGGCCTAATATGGTAAATGCACGATAAGAAAATGAAGAAAGTTCTTCATTCAGGTTATAAGCCTGCAAACAAACCTGATGCTGCATCCGGACCCAGAGTTTGTTCATTTCTATGAAGTTCTGAAGAACAAATTCAACTGCATCGTTAATGCTATCAGCATCCCTGCATTATGAAAAAAATATCAAATATAAGGAAACTATTAAAGGAAAAAAATATTTGCATAAATAGCAAAATGGCATGCACTATTAGGACAAGTCAGTGCCAATAGCACAACCCCCAGTTATAATGAACTAAACTAACTACAGATAATTTCTGCATGATCATAAAGCAATTGGAAATAGTTAGGACTTGGAGTGTACAATAATACAACTGCAATTGAATAGGTTTAGTTAAAGTTTATATAAGCCAATCACAAAGCAGGGTTGATGACAAAGTAACAGCATATGATGAATAGTAAGTCACAGGACCCAGGTGACTATAACATTGCAAGAACCGTACAAAATGAAGAGAAAAAAGGAATTAGTAACGCTAGTGCTACTGCATCCTGTTGACAAGGTTTACAGGATTGTCAGTTATGCCTCAATTGTTGCAAACCATGATAATATATTTACATGACATATTAGTTCACTAGTTTTGCTTCAGTTTCAGTACTAGGTATAGTTATAAGACCTTTAGTATAGTCGATGAATCAGTACAGCGTAATGTTTTTGTAACTATCACGGCACATGCTTCTTTTACAAGAAAATGTAGTACATATGTGACATCACTGGAGAATAAGCTAATTCTTAGTATCCTACAGTTAGTGTTATTTATGAGAAAAATATCACCATTGATATACAAAAAATAATGAAAGGAAAAGATGGGACTTAAAAACAGTGTGGGATGATGTACAGTACCCCTCATACTCGGAACCAATATCAGGCAGCTTGTCTCTGCTTATCTGAGAGAGGTAACTTCTAAGGAAAAGTCCGCGGAGAGGATGTTGAATGCCTCGACACATTTCAACAAGGTCTTTCAGTACATCTTTAGCAGGAGCCTCTTTTGATTTGATGTACACAGAACCTACTGTGCAGAGCAGATAGCTAGCACATGAACAACATAAAATCAGATGATGTTTAGATTCTTATAAATGTAACAAATTAAAGACTTTACATATGGCATGACTAACAGCTGGCATATATCCAGATATATGAAGACTGCACAGGCTGGTTACAGTAAAATAGAAAATAAAAAACAGAATATTGATAACATCTGGCAGAAGGACCTAAGTAGAACTCGGGGACATGGGCATGAGCATGAATGCACCATCTTTTTGATACAATCCTTACAAACAATTACATGTGTACTACAAAAAAAAAACTAATAGGCAATTATAAATAAATGGCTGAGCTTCAGGGCCAAACATCTAGACAAGTGTTGAGTGACAAACTTAATCTGATTTTGGTGACCATTTATCAACACTCCGTCTGTAATTAAAACAACATTAAATTTATACGGGAATTTGGAAACTGTTTTCTGTGGGTCAAGTTCTACAATGCAAGGCTTGACATCAGTATGAATTTGACATTTTGCAGGCTTGTCCAAGTTTAAAAATAAGACAATGTCTACTGCATAATTGTGATCCAGGTTTTAGTCAAAAATGCTGCCTCTTTTAACTTCGAGACCCAATCAATTTGAGTTCAGTTCTGCGTAACTCTAATGTGATTACGGTTAAGAAATACCATGTCTGCCAACTGAGACCCAATCAATTTGAGTACAGTAAAAAACATGCACCACATTCAAGCTAGGACCAAACACAGCAAAATGCTACTCTGAAGTTACCATTAAGCTAACTAACCGATCGTCCAATCTCATAGTTGCTAATGGGACAACATACCATGTGTTCTACTAACAGTATGCACTACATTCAAACTAGTCTGATCAACACAGTAAAATGCTATTCCGAAGTCACTATCAAGCTAATTAACCAATAGTCGTCCAATCTCATAGTTGTTAACAGGAACATAGCACGTCTTTTACTGACAACATCCCACCGATTGAAATGATCTGCGCGTTCACGACTGACAAATCTCTCTCGAGCAAGTGAAACTGAACTAAGATCAGTCTCTGCAAAAGGGGGGCATGAGCCTTACAGTCTTGGCAGTACGTTGCCAGCATGCTGCACGAGCTCGTAGAGATCAACGACGGAGCAGCTGCCCCTCCGGGTCTCCTCCCTGAAGAACATCTCCAGCTTCCGCATCTCATCAAACGCCCTCATGTCTGCAAATCCAACAAGTGAATCCCATCAAACCCTGGCTGAACCCACTCCCGCAATTCGAGACAGTCGAAGAAACCCCAGCACCCAAAACCACTCACAGAGCTCGTAGTACTTGTGCGGGGAGAGGCGCGAGGTGCGCAGCTCGGAGAGCATCTGCGCCGAGTACTTGAGCGCGTCCTTGAGGTTGTTCGAGTCCTGCATCCCAAATCGCCGATCGAAGTAGGTAAGCTAGGACCCGTGGGCACATACAGAAGGACCAATTGAGGGAGCAAGGATTCCCCGGCTGGTGGGGGGAGGGGCTTACAAGGGCGCGGTGCATGTAGAAGGCGTTCTGCTGGACGCCGGCGATGCCCTCGGCGAGCCAGCGCTCCTCGTCGTCGCCGCCGCCGTCAGGCAGCATCCTGGCGGCCGCCGTCTTGGCGGACTCCGGGGGTGGATCTGGCCGGCGGCGTTCGTCCTCCTCGGCGACGGCTCCGGGCGGAGTCGGAGATCTCGTCGCGCGTGGCTCTGCCCCCTCGGGTTTGGCTGGGTGCGGGTGTCTGTGTTCTTCGCGTGTTTTTTTATGTTCAGTTTTTTTGCTATTTCGTTCTGGTACTTCTGGCCTCGGATCCCGAATGGTTCCGATCGGATGGATTGTGGTTGACCAGCTGGTCTAGCAGGGGGCTTGACTTACCCATGAAATATATCTGACTGACAGGTGGGCTAACATGTAATTTCCACGAAACTACTGCTCTCCATGTGGATTCTAGTGATCTCATGTTCTCCATCTCCATCTCTATGATTCTATGAATTCGGTGATTCATGTTCAAATAAGATGGATTAGACGATTTTTATAAATAAAAAGATGTAGAGTTTCAGTTCGCGGAGTTTGAGTACTTCATGAGCATCTGCATGTATTGGGATGTCTACGAGTCGCAAAATTCAACCCAAAATATAAGATGAATTACTAGACTCCTACTAAAAAAATTATATTTTAACTTCTTTATTATATTTTAAGAACGGAGGTAGTATAAAAATAAATTACAACGCTCTTAGATGTGTTTACTATGTTGTGAAATTCAAACCCCAAATCTAGCATAATAAACAAAAAAAGATGACACTTAGTGTTAGCAGGCCATTCTACATCCCAACTGAAACTAGTTGCTATTCACATCTAAACTTTATATTTTTTGTTTCATGTATCAATTATAAATATGGAATTATGTGACTTCATATGTACTCTTTTATGTCTACATCAACAACAAATGGTTTTTTCTTACACATATAGAACAATGATTTTCACATCTGGTAGTACCAAGAGTACATGATACATTGGAAGTAACCTAAGATCAACATGTTCAACCGGTCAGAATCTGAAAGCATTGCTTTTTGTATGCTCCTATATTGCAGGACTTTTAGGAAGAAATTGTTATTGATTGTCATCGGTTCCAACCCTTGATCTACGTTTTTATTACACTTTATTTCTAATTTTTTTCAATTTAAGCTTGCATGTTGTTGGTGACGATGTCTTGATAGCAAAGAAAAAGCGGAATAAGAATCTCGTGGCTCTATTTGTAAAAAACTATGTCCATCATGGTCAGACATCATGGCCTTGAGGTGTTTTGTTTCCATAGGTCGTCGACTCTTGATATGTGTTTTTTATTGAATCTTGATATGTTGTTTCTTGTGCCACACTTTGACCTTACAAAGATTAATCAGCGGTTTGACAACATATGTTGCAAGGAATGTGTCTCTGATTAGAACATGCTCATCCATCTTAGGTTGTCATTTCATATGGTGAGAGACTGAAACAACTCTTCGAACCTTCAAGGTTAGTTTGCTTGTACAAGTTTGATCCATGGTCATTTTTCTTGCCGGGGTCTTGGAGGAATGTCAATGCACAAGTGGGGAGCTAGAGCTATTGATTTTAAATAATCTTCAGAGCAATTTTTTGTTTTAGTTTGTGCATTTGTTCTTCATGTGCCTTTTATTTTATTCAAACATTCTACATTTTAGTTGATTAATACAGTCAAATGTTTTGCTAAACAAACAAACTATACCTCATTGAAATATCCCTTCTTGTCTTTACGCGCATTCTATTTTGATTCAGATTTGTGCATAACTCTCTCTCTCTATATATATATATATATATATATATGGAGTGGATGATTTATACGGAGAAAGTTGTATAGTTGCAATCTGTATAGTTTATTCCCCATGGTTGTACCATACTTTTGTATGATCCTATTACGCAAGATTATAAACAAGAGACTACATCTAGTGGTAATGTTTTTACATGTCACATATGCACACCCCTCTCTTTGTCAAATTTCATGAAAAATCCCCCACAATTGTATATAATTTTGTACATTGCATCAAAAATGTTGGAGATATGCCCTAGAGGCAATAATAAAAATGGTTATTATTATATCTTTGTGTTTATGATAAATGTTTACATTCATGCTATAATACTATTAAACAGGAAACATTAATACTTGTGTGATTTGTAAACTAAATTAGAGTCCCTGGTAAAGCCTCTTTTGTAATACTAGCTTGTTGGTTAATAGATGATTGTGGTTTCCCGATCATGAACATTGATATGTTATTAACAACGAGATCATATCATTAGGAGAATGGTATGATGGACATACTCCTATAGATAAGTGTAGCATTAAGATCAAGTCATTTCAGTAGTTCATTTGCTATAAGCTTTCTGATACATAGTAACCTAATTCCTTCGACCATGAGATCATGTTAATCACCATCACCGGAAGGATGATTTGATGACATCAAACACCACACCATAACTGGGTGGCTAATAAAGGTGGCATTGAGTGTTCAGAAAGTATGGGTTGATGCACATGGATCAAGAGTGGGATTTGTCCATCCATATGACGGATAGATATACTCTGGGCCCTCTCGGTGGAATGTCATCCAATTAGCTTGCAAGCATGTGACTGGCTCACAAGGGATCACATATCACGGGAACGAGAAAAGAGTACTTATCAGTAACGAGGTTGAACTAGGTATGCAGAGATACCGACGATCAAAACCTCGGATAAGTAAACTATCGTGAGACAAAGGGAAATTGGTATCGTATGTAAGTGGTTCATTCGATCGCAAAGTAATCGTAGAAATATGTGGGAGCTATATGAATTTCCAGATTCCTCTATTGGTTATTGATCGGAGAAGTGTCTCGGTCATGTCCGCATAATTCACGAACCGTAGGGAGACACACTTAAGGATTCGATGTTGTTTAGTAAATATGGAATGTTAGTAGGGATACTGAATGTTGTTCGGAGTCTCGGATGGGATCCGGGATATCACGAGGAGATCCGGAATGGTCCGGAGAATAAGATTCATATAAGGAAAGTCCTATTTCGGAGTTCGGGAAAGTTTCCGATGTTTTCATCAGAGAGGTTTTGGAAGGGTCTAGAAGGTTCACCGGTCCGGAAGGAGAATGGTCCATGAATGTGTCATGGATAAGTGGAATGATTGGATCATACCCTAGGTCACTTGGTGTGTGCATTTGTAGGAGAGAATTGAAGCTCTAAATTGAAAGTCAAACGGGAGTTTGAAAAGTCAAACTGGAACAATGGTTTCCTAGTGGGAGAAGAAACAAGTCCTTCTCTCAATCCAACTTGGCCCTCTCGATGAGCCGCCGCCGCAGCCCCAAAGCACACAAGCCCTAGCCCCTCTCCACGAGCCGCCGCCGCAGCCCCGTCGCCGCCACCGCGCCGCCGCCGCCCTAGCCATCGCCGACACCTCCTCCTCCCGGTCATCTAAACCCTAGATCTTCGGAAAACCCTAATCCACCATAACTCGCACCGGCTTAGGTGAAGCCCTGCAGGATCTTCCCTCTACTTCCGACACCACGTCGTCGTGCTGCCGGAATCGTGAGGGGAGAACTACAACCTCGCTGCCTGCTGGAACAAGGGAGAGGAAGGTCTTCATCGAGTACCGAACGTGTGACCGACTGCGGACGCGCTGCCGGAACGCAGTGCCAGAAGGATCGTCTACGCGATCTTGAGATCGGCAAGTGTACGACTACATCACCCACGAGAATCTGCTCTCGTTAACCGCTTTGGAATCTTCGAGGGTGAGTGCTTCCATCGACTCGTTGCTACAATCTAGTAGATAGATCTTGGCTTGCTTGTGTGCATGCGGTAGAAATTTTTTTGTTTTCCATGCTACGAACCCCTAAAGTGGTATCAAAGCCGTGTCTATATGTAGATCTGTTGCACGAGTAGAACACAATGGTCATTATGGGCGGTGGTGCTTTTATTTCAGTTGCTTTTTGTGTACTTTGCATCTTGCGGTATGATGTGATCAAGCGGCCCGGGCTAACCTTACATGACATCGTTCATGAGACTTGCTCCACACTCAGCATGCAACTTGTATTGCATAAGTGGCTTTGCGGGTGTCTATCTCTCCCATCATAGTATAGATTCAATTTACAACAAGCACTTGATAGTTCAAACATCAACATTGTGGTTCTTGTTAGTAAGTTAGAATGACACTTATTGAAAGCCTCAAACCACGTAAAATATGCAAAAAAAAATAGAGGCGTCTAACTTTGTTTTGCAGGGGTGTGTTGTGATGTGATATGGCCATGATTGTGATTATATATGATGTATGCAATGTTCTTTATTGTAAGTTGGCAACCGGCAGGAGCCATATGGTTGTCTTTTAAATCCTGTTAAGACCCGCGTGTCTATTCAAAGTAGTTGTAATAGTTGAAGCCGGTGGACGACAACCATGAAACGGTGCCATTGACATTGACGCCATACCGGTGATGATGGAGATCATGTTCGTGCTTGAAGATGGAGATCGGAAGCACAAGAAGAAAGGCCATATCATATCACAAATTATGAATTGCATGTGATGTTAATCCTTTATGCATCTTGTATTGCTTAGTACGCGATGGTAGCATTATAAGATTATCCCTCTTGCACACAATTTCAAGTTTTGAAGTGTTCATCCTTAGTAAGCACCGTTGCTAAAGCTCGTTGTTTCGAAGCACCACGTGATGATCGGGTGTGTTAGATTCTGTGAGTGTATACAACGTGAGCAAGCCAGATTTGCTCATGCGGAAGCTAAGGTTTGATCTTGATGAGCCTAGCATGTACAGACATGGTCTCGGAACACGGATCACCGAAAGGTAAAGCATGAGTCATATAGTAGATATGATGAACATGTTGATTGTTCGCCATTGAAGCTACATCAACTCTCGTGATGATCGGTTTTGATGTGGTGGATTTGGTTCGTGTGATCACTAAAACAATTTGAGGGATATTTTTTTGAGTGGGAGTTCACCTAGATTAATTTAACTATTAATAAGAACTCAATTTGTCATAAACTTAGTCTAAACTATTGCAAATGTGTTGTATATCAATGGCGGCCCCTACCATCAATTTCAATGCGTTCCTAGAGAAAGAAAAGTTGAAAAACAATGGAAGCAACTTCGCGAATTGGTTCCGCAATTTGAGGATTGTCCTCAATGCTGGTAATTTGACCTATGTGCTGGATGCACCGATGGGTGACCCGCTGCAGCTACTGCTACCGATGAGGTAAAGAATGTTTTCCTCGCTCGGAAGAATCAGTACTCCACAGTTCAGTGTGCTATCTTGTATGGTTTGGAATCGGAGCTTCAGAAAAGGTTTGAGAACCATGACCCACATGATATTGTCTATGAACTCAAAATGATATTTGAGGCTCACGCGGCAGTTGAGAGTTATGAGACTTCTGAAAAGTTTTTTAACTGCAAGATGGAAGAGGGCAGCTCCGTCAGTGAGCACGTGCTTAAGATGTCTGAGCACGCGAGCAAGCTTCAAAGCTTGGGAATAGTGATTCCTAATGCTTTGAGGATTCACCGTGTCCTCCAATCAGTACCACCAAGTTACAAGAACTTTGTGATGAACTACAATATGCAAAACATGGACAAGTCGTTACCAGAACTCTTCTCCGTGTTGAAATTTGCAGAAGTGGAGATCAAGAAAGAGCACCAAGTGTTGTTGGTCAATAAGACCACCAAATTCAAGAAGCAAGGCAAGTCTAAGAAAAAGGGAAACTTCAAGAAGGGCGGTAAGAAAGTTACCGTACTGGCGAAGAAGACCAAGGCTGGGTCTAAGGCTGACACTGAGTGCTTTTACTGCAAGGGAGAAGGTCACTGGAAGCGGAATTGCCCAAAGTACTTGGCGGATTTGAAGAACGGCAACATCAAGAATAAATGTATATCCGATGTACATGTTATTAATGTGTATCTCACTAGTACTCGTAGTAGTGCCTGGGTATTTGATACTGGTTCGGTTGCTCATATTTGTAACTCAAAACAGGTGCTACAGAATAAACGGAAGCTAGCGAAGAACGAGGTGATGATGCGCGTTGGAAATGGATCAAAGGTTGATGTGATCGCGATCGGCACGCTACCTCTTCATCTATCATCGGGATTAGTTTTATACTTAAATAATTGTTATTTGGTGCCTGCGTTGAGCATGAACATTATATCTGGATCATGTTTATTGCGAGACGATTACTTGTTTAAATCCAAGAATAATAATTGTTCGATTTATATGAGTAATATGTTTTATGCACATGCACCTTTGATAGATGGTCTATTCTTATTGAATCTCGATTGTGGTAATACACACATTAATAACATTGAAGCTAAACGTTTGAAATTGAGCAATAAATCGACCTATATGTGGCACTGTCGTCTTGGTCATGTTGGAGTGAAGCGTATGAAAAAACTCCATTCCGATGGACTTCTTGAATCACTTGATTTCGAATCACTTGAAAGATGTGAAGCATGTCTGATGGGTAAAATGACTAAGACTCCATTTTCTGGTATGATGGAGCGAGCTACGGACTTATTGGAAATCATACATACCGATGTGTGTGGCCCAATGAGTGTAGCATCGCGCGGTGGTTATCGTTATGTTGTTACCTTCACGGATGACTTGAGTAGATATGGGTATATCTATTTCATGAAACATAAGTACGAAACTTTTGAGAAGTTTAAGGAATTTCAAAGTGAGGTAGAGAATCAACGTAACAAGAAGATTAAATTTCTACGATCTGATCGTGGAGGTGAATATCTAAGTTACGAGTTTGGCGAGAATTTGAAGAAATGCGGAATACTTTCACAATTCACACCACCGGGAACACCACAGCGTAATGGTGTGTCCGAACATCGTAATCGAACTCTCTTAGATATGGTTCGTTCTATGATGTCACTTACAGATTTTCCACTATCGTTTTGGGGTTATGCATTAGAAACAGCCGCATTCACTTTAAATAGGGCACCATCTAAATCCGTTGAAACGATGCCATATGAATTATGGTTTGGGAAGAAACCTAAATTGGTGTTCCTTAAAGTTTGGGGTTGCGAAGCTTATATAAAGAAGTTACAGCCAGACAAGCTTGAACCCAAAGCCGAAAAATGCGTCTTCATAGGATACCCGATGGAAACTATTGGGTATACCTTCTATCATAGATCCGAAGGCAAAATCTTCGTTGCCAAGAATGGATCCTTTCTAGAGAAAGAGTTTCTCTCGAAAGAAGTGACTGGAAGTAAAGTAGAACTCGACGAGGTTGTTGAACCTTCTCTCGAACTTGCGAGTAGCGCAGCACCGGAAGTAGTTCTTGTGGCGCCTACACCAATAAGAGAGGAAGCTAATGATGTTGATCGTGAAACTTTGGTTGAAGTTACTACGGAACCTCGCAGGTCAACGAGAACTCGTACCACTCCTGATTGGTATGATCCCGTTATGAGTGTCATGTTGGTGGACAACACTGATGACCCTGCGACATATGAGGAAGCGATGATGAGCCCAGATTCTAATAAATGGCAAGAAGCCATGAAATCCGAGATTGGATCCATGTATGAAAACCAAGTATGGACTTTGGTAGACTTACCGGATGGCCGGAAGGCTGTCGAGAATAAATGGATTTTCAAGAAGAAAACAGATGCTGATGGTAATGTAACTGTCTATAAAGCTCGGCTTGTCGCAAAAGGGTTTCGACAAATTCAAGGAGTTGACTACGATGAGACTTTCTCACCAGTAGCGAAGCTAAAGTCTGTGAGGATTATGTTAGCAATCGTTGCATATTATGATTATGAGATATGGCAGATGGATGTCAAAACGGCGTTCCTCAATGGAGACATTGATGAAGAGTTGTATATGATGCAACCCAAAGGTTTTGTCGATCCTAAAGATTCTAAAAAGGTGTGCAATCTTCAACGATCCATATATGGATTGAAGCAAGTATCCCGAAGTTGGAATCAACGTTTTGATAAGGTAATCAAAAGCTTTGGTTTTATACAAACTTATGGAGAAGCTTATATTTACAAGAAAGTGAGTGGGAGCTCTGTAGCATCCTTAATACTATATGTAGATGACATATTGTTGATTGGGAATGATGTAGACCTTCTTAATAGTGGCAAGGATTATTTGAATAATAGTTTTATGAAAGATCTTGGCGAAGCATCTTACATATTAGGCATAAAGATTTATAGAGATAGATCGAGACGCCTAATATCATTGTCACAGAGTACATATTTGGACAAAGTTCTAAAGAGTTTTGGAATGGAAGATAGCAAGAACGGGTTCTTGCCCATGTTGCCCAATACGACCTTGAGTAAAACTCAAAGTCCTGCAACGGCAGAAGATAGAGAAAGGATGAGTAAGACTCCCTATGCCTCAGTCATTGTCACAGAGTACATATTTGGACAAAGTTCTAAAGAGTTTTGGAATGGAAGATAGCAAGAACGGGTTCTTGCCCATGTTGCCCAATACGACCTTGAGTAAAACTCAAAGTCCTGCAACGGCAGAAGATAGAGAAAGGATGAGTAAGACTCCCTATGCCTCAGTCATAGGATCTCTAATGCATGACATGCTATGTACTAGACCCAACATTGCATATGATGTTAGTATGACTAGCAGATATCAAAGTGACCCAGGAGTGGATCATTGGACAACGGTCAAAAACATCCTTAAGTACTTGAGAAGAACTAAGGATATGGTTCTTTTTTATGGAGGTGATGAACAGCTCGTTGTTAATGGTTACACCGATGCTAGTTAGAACACCGATCAGGATGATTCTAAATCTCAATCTGGATACATATTTACTTTGAATGGTGTAGCAGTTAGCTGGAGGAGTGCAAAACAAAGCGTTGTGGCGAGATCTTCAACTGAATCGGAATACATAGCTGTTTCGGAGGCTTCATAAGAGGCGATATGGATGAAGGAGTTCATTACAGAGCTCGGTGTGGTTCCAAGTGCGCTGGACCCAATGTCTATCTACTGTGATAACATGGGCGTCATAGCTAATGCGCAAGAACCAATGTCACACAAGAAGCTAAAGCACATCAAGCTACGTTTTCACGCTATTCGAGAGCATGTCCAAGATGGAGACATAAAGATTTGCAAAGTACACACAGATCTGAATGTGGCGGATCCGTTGACTAAACCTCTCCCGAGGGCAAAACATGACCAACACCAAGCCGCCATGGGTGTTCGGTACATTACCATGTAATCTAGATTAGTTGACTCTAGTGCAAGTGGGAGACTGTTGGAGATATGCCCTAGAGGCAATAATAAAAATGGTTATTATTATATCTTTGTGTTTATGATAAATGTTTACATTCATGCTATAATATTATTAAACAGGAAACATTAATACTTGTGTGATTTGTAAACTAAATTAGAGTCCCTGGTAAAGCCTCTTTGTAATACTAGCTTGTTGGTTAATAGATGATCGTGGTTTCCCGATCATGAACATTGAGATGTTATTAACAACGAGATCATATCATTAGGAGAATGGTATGATGGACATACTCCTATAGATAAGCGTAGCATTAAGATCAAGTCATTTCAATAGTTCATTTGCTAGAAGCTTTCTGATACATAGTAACCTAATTCCTTCGACCATGAGATCATGTTAATCACCATCATCGGAAGGATGATTTGATGACATCAAACACCACACCGTAATTGGGTGGCTAATAAAGGTGGCATTGAGTGTTCAGAAAGTATGGGTTGATGCACATGGATCAAGAGTGGGATTTGTCCATCCATATGACGGATAGATATACTCTGGGCCCTCTCGGTGGAATGTCATCCAATTAGCTTGCAAGCATGTGACTGGCTCACAAGGGATCACATATCACGGGAACGAGAAAAGAGTACTTATCAGTAACGAGGTTGAACTAGGTATGCAGAGATACTGACGATCAAAACCTCGGACAAGTAAACTATTGTGAGACAAAGGGAAATTGGTATCGTATGTAAGTGGTTCATTCGATCACAAAGTAATCGTAGAAATATGTGGGAGCCATATGAATTTCTAGATTCCTCTATTGGTTATTGATCAAAGAAGTGTCTCGGTCATGTCCGCATAATTCACGAACCATAGGGAGATACACTTAAGGATTCAATGTTGTTTAGTAGATATGGAATGTTAGTAGGGATACCGAATGTTGTTCGGAGTCTTGGATGGGATCCGGGATATCACGAGGAGATCCGGAATGGTCCGGATAATAAGACTCATATAACGAAAGTCCTATTTCGGAGTTCGGGAAAGTTTCCGATGTTTTCATCGGAGAGAGTCTAGAAAGGTCTAGAAGGTTCACCGGTCCGGAAGGAGAATGGTCCATGAATGTTTCATGGGTAAGTGGAATTATTGGATCATATCCTAGGTCACTTGGTGTGTGCATTTGCAGAAGAGAATTAAAGCTCTAAATTGAAAGTCAAACGGGAGTTAAGTCAAACTGGAACAATGGTTTCCTAGTGGGAGAAGGAACAAGTCCTTCTCTCAATCCAACTTGGGTTTGGGTTTGGATTCAAACCCACCCCTCTCATAAATAGAGGGGGAGGGCTGCCCCAAAGCACACAAGCCCTAGCCCCTCTCCACGAGCCGCCGCCGCAGCCCCACCGCCGCGCCACCGACACCTCCTCCTCCTCCCGGTCATCTAAACCCTAGATCTCCGAGAAACCCTAATCCACCATAACTCACACCGGCTTAGGCGAAGCCCTGCGGGATTTTCCCTCTACTTCCGACACCACGCCGTCGTGCTGCCGGAATCGCGATGGGAGAACTACAACCTCCGCTGCCTGCTGGAACAAGGGAGAGAAAGGTCTTCATCGAGTACCGAACGTGTGACCGACTGCGGAAGCGCTGCCGGAACACAGTGCCGGAAGGATCGTCTACGCGATCTTAAGATCGGCAAGTGTACGACTACATCACCCACGAGAATATGCTCTCGTTAACCGCTTTGGAATCTTCGAGGGTGAGTGCTTTTATCGACTCGTTGCTATAATCTAGTAGATAGATCTTGGCTTGTTGTATGCATGCGGTAGAATTTTTTTTGTTTTTCATGCCATGAACTCCTACAAAAAAGTCATCAAGTACGAATTTACAAGCTTTCGTATTTTTACCTTAGAGCATCGGGTTCATGAACTCGGAATGTTTATTATGTAAATTTCCCGTGTATGAAATTACATTTGATTATTATGTGACCAATCTGGCGATTATGTAAAATTTTTGTTTGAGTGTGTTGTTATGTACAATTCCATTCATAGGGGACTTCTGAGTTCATTTTACTCATACATACATTGCATTTTTGCTATTTTTATTCATATGATTTCCGTGGGTAATGAATCGTTGAACAAACAATACTGTGCATTTTTATATATATTGTAAAAAAAATTCAACGTTGATGTTTACAAGCCACTTATTTCCAAGGTGCATTCTTAATTCTTGGTCTTGTACACTGCCATTTGTCTACTAAGGGTTTGTTTAAGGTAGTCATGTCCTTTTGAAGTTCAGGCATTTTAAAACAAATTGCACCAAATACCAAAAATTTGCCAAGAAAATACACTCCTATTCCAAACAAGCTATAAGTGGCTACAAGTATATTACGAACTTATTCTCTCGAACATTGTGTGTGGAAAAATAGAATATTTGTTCACTCTTCACTTTCTTACATTTCTCACATTTCTCGCAACACATTCAGCCACCTCTCTGGATCAGAATAGAAGTGGAAGCGTTAGGTTTCAAGTGTTGTGATGTCAATGCTTAGTGATGATAAAAACAAGATGAATTTATGTACATAACTCAAACAAAAAATATCCAAGTCATTGTAACAACATTGTGTGTAGCACCAACACCGTCTCCAAGAGCCATCTTTTTTTAGGGAAAGCCATGCGGCACGCTTTATTTCAATTCAAACACAGATACATCGTTCAGTACAAAGGGAATAATGAAACTAGAGGGGTCACGATCTCAAAAAATAGAGCTATTTGAATCATAAGCAACTCCAGTTAACTTGTGCGCCATCGAATTAACCTCCTGCGAGCAATGTTGCAAGGTCAGCTGACCAATCCTTTTGGACATTTGAAAACAGTCAGCCAAGATGGATGTATGTGGGCTCCGAACCTCATTGATGCCACTATAAGCTTCTACCAATTATAGAGAATCAGATTCAATTGTAACTACAACATACCCTAGACCCTCGATCAACTGAAGTCCTTTTTGAAGAGCGATGGCCTCCGTCGTTGTTTTATTCGGCAAATTATTAAGAACCCAATTTGCACTAGCACAAGCTTGCCCCTATCATTATGGAGTACTGCGTCCACGGCGCCTAATCCATTCTGAAAGTAGCAAGCATCAATGTTAAGCTTATAAGTACCCATCGTCAGTTTGATTCAGGTAACATAACGAGGTTTAGCCTGGGATTATGCTCCTCTGTAGTTCAGAGTTAATCCTTCGATTGAAAATGCCGACTGAGATAGAGGTTCCACTTTTCCCCCTGACATGTTCTCTACGCTTCCGCCAAATGTACCAACCAGCCACCGCAATCAACTCCTTCGTATCGACATGAGTGCTATCATCAGGTTTTTTAGATTACTCTGAAGAAGCACTTTCAAAACAACTGACCCTGAGCGGTCAACAACAAGGAATTAATCAATAATATCCCCCAATCCCAAAAATTATCATACTTCCCTTGCACGTTCATAGCCAAAAATCAAATGTCGTATATCTCCAGCTCCTTGAGCGCAAACAAGACATTGTCCAGACACCGATATATGTCTATTTGCAAGGACAACACAACCTATCACAATACCATGCAAAGCCTTCTAGACAAATATTTTTATCTTACTCGGTACTTTCAGCTTCCAAAAAATATCCCACACCGAGTTTTGGTAGGAGGTCCCTTGGTCACCAGAATGATTCAATCTTCCTCCATGAATGTGGTTCCACTCCACATAATAAGTCGATCGTATCGAGAATGTATAAGATTTTGTCATATCCCGAGCCACAAAATCATCAGGCATGTTCTCATTCAGCGGTGTTCTAAGAATTCTCGTAACATCAATGGGATTAAAGATAGTCCGAAGCAACTCCTCGTCCCAAGTAAAACTGATCGGATCAATAAGCTCACTTACTATAGTTATTTTTTTTACCTCGCGAGGTTTGAATCATACTATTAGGACTCATAGGGACCCAATGATCTTCCAATATTGATACTAGAACCCGAGCCAACTCTCCAAATGTACCCTCCGCGGAAAACACTCAAGCAAGCGATGATACTCTGCCAAGTAAAGGAGAAATCCTTCTTTGGTCCAACCTTGAGGAGGTCTCCATTTGGGTAATATTTCTCTCTTAAGATTTGGGCACATAGAGAATCTAATTTAGTGATCAGTCTCCAACACTATTTAGCTAGCATAGCTAGATTAAAGGCATGGGGATCACGGAAACCCAAGACTCCAAGCTTCTTAGGTATGCACATCTTCCATCGGCCCATCCAATGCATCTTCTTTTGTTCCTCAGAATCATCCCAACAAAATCTAGCCATAGCATTAGTAATATCTTTGCAAAGGTTCTTTGGGATTTTAAAAACCAATATGGCATAAACTGACATGGATTGGATAATTGCTTTAAATAGAATGTCCTTACCACCCATAGATAGAATTTTTTCTTTCCATCCCTCTAGCCACTTTATGACCGTCTCTAATAAATATAAGAAACTATCAGATCAATCCACACCAACCATTAATGGAAGGTTCAAATATTTGTCAGAAAGAGCCTTTTTCACAATATTTAGCTCCACCCCAATTTCAACACGTACATCAGGGTCAATATTCGTACTGAAGTACATACTACACTTTTCTTTACTCACCAATTGTCCTGAACTTGCATAATATTGATCAAGTACCTGTCTCAACGAGGTTGTATTAGTCATATATGCTTTCATAAGGATTAGAGAATCATCAACAAAGAGTAAATAAGACACTGATGGTGCATTTCTGCAAACCTTGACACCGTTCATACCACGAACCTTCTCTCTATGAGCCAGAAGACTCGAAAGCCCTTCTGCACAAATAAAGAACAAATAGGAGGACAGGGGTCATCCAGTCAAAGCCCCAACTTGGGGTAAAAGAATCTATTTCTTGACTATTGAATCTGATTTGTATTTCACCGAGCGAACACATGCCATTAGAAGGTCAACAAGGTTTTCTTGAAACCCAAGCCTTCTCAACATACTTTCTAGAAAGTTTCATTCGACCTCATCATATGCCTTATGCATATCAATTTTGCCCGCACAATATCCCCACTTCTTCAAGAGACACTTTTCTCTCATGATCGACGCATCATGTTGTGGCATTTTTGCCAAATCTAATCTTTTTGAGAAACTTCAGTCGAATCTGACCCTCCCCGAAATTAATTCGGAATCTGACCCCTAGAGTCGGCGCTATTTTAAACGGAGCCGAAGTTATATAGGTTGGCGCAACACGTGACAATAGGGGGCAACCTAGGGAGGTCGGCACTGTTTTAAACGGAGCCGACCTCCTTCGGTTCGGTTTTCTGACGTGTGCGCACCGATTTGTATAACTTCGGCTCTATTAAAATGGCGCCGACCCCAGGGGTCATATTCCGAATTAGTTTCGAGGAGGGGTCAGATTCGGTTAGAGTTTTCAGATTTGTGTAGATTTGACAAAAAAATACTCATGTTCTTATTCTCAATTTTTTTAAGACGGTTTTACTTGCCATCACGGAAGAAAGTGTGTACTCGAGGATGTAGATTATCAGATATGTGGTACACGACATACACGGCTTCCATACATTTATGTTCCCTTCTCGTGTTTCTGCTTCATTCTATTCTACATAATCTAATAAAGTGACTTTAGTTTTTTTAGGGAATAAAGTGACTTTAGTTAGAGCATCTTCAACATGCGCGCTATATAAACCGCCGTTTTGCAGCGCCGGAGCGCAAAAATCGTCCCCAGCAGGCACTGCATATGGCATGGCACTGTAATTTTTTTTGGGCGCGGGTCGGTTTGCCCTATCCCAAGCGCTAAACTTTGGGATCCGGCTGCAGCGCGCGGCATCGCTCGACGCACACGCGAAGAAACCACGCGCTGAAACTTTCCCCCGCGCCTCGCCGCCCCACCGCCTAATCCTCGCCTCCGCGCGACCGCCGACGCAATTACGGCGATGGACGCACCCTTCGGCACCCCCACCGACCCCTTCCTACTCCATTCCACCTGCCGCCAGCGACGCCTCCGTCGCTCCGCCGCCCCATGTGCCAAACCCTAGTTATGACGCCGGAAACACAACCATCGCGGCCCAAGCCCTCTTTGTCCCGCTGTGCCCAACGTTGCACACAAGCGTCGCCGCCGTGCGGCTGGCCGCCGCGCAGGCCCCCGACAAGGTGCGGGCGTCGCCAAGGAGGAAGGTGCCGGTGTCTAAACGCCCGTCCACACCCGCGGGCGGCGGTAACTGATACGCCCAATTTGCATCACCATTCTATATCGTAATCTACCTCTATTCATTAATATTTGTCTCATTATGAGGTATTACTTATGGCTTTTCATCTGTTTATGCATGTTGGATGAATCTTGGAGGATGGACACAAGCGTGCCCAACGTTGCACACAAGCGTCGCCGCCGTGCGGCTGGCCGCCGCGCAGGCCCCCGACAAGGTGCGGGCGTCGCCAAGGAGGAAGGTGCCGGTGTCTAAACGCCCGTCCACACCCGCGGGCGGCGGTAACTGATACGCCCAATTTGCATCACCATTCTATATCGTAATCTACCTCTATTCATTAATATTTGTCTCATTATGAGGTATTACTTATGGCTTTTCATCTGTTTATGCATGTTGGATGAATCTTGGAGGATGGACTGCCGGAGTCTGAAGGCGTTTTGATGCAATTTCGCGAAGACCAGAAAAATATGGGAAAATATTATTTTACAGAAGATTGAGGAAGCCAGAAGGAGGGACGAAGAAGGACCACAGATAGATTTCCGCTGCCTCTCGAGGGTGGAAAACACCGAGAGAGAAAGATCTCTGCGGCAGATACATTTCTGCCGGGGGAATTCCTTTCCGAAGATGGGAGACCGTCGCCATCAACACCATCGTCAATCTAGGCTTCATCGGGATCATCATCATCATCCACACCATCATCTACACCAGCACCATCATCACCACTCCGTCCCGCTGTAACAATTGTGTTGGATATTGCTTTAGTTCTTAGGGGAAACTTTCTCGGTGTTGATTACTATTGTAGTTAATGCTTGTGAGTGGAACCATTGGATTGTTGTTTATATTTAGATTGTTATCCATTATCATATCATCTTTGATCTTGATCCATATGATGTCTTGTGAGTAGTTCGTTTAGTTCTTGAGGACATGGGAGAAGTCATGTTGTTATTAGTGGATTTGTGTTGAGCTATTATTCAATGGTTAGTATTTAAGTTGTGGTGCTATTCTTCTAGTGGTGTCATGTGAACGTCAACTACATGATGCTTCACCATTTATGGGCCTAGGGAAATGCATTGTGTATTTGGCTACTAATTGTGGGGTTGCCGGAGTGACAGAAACCCAAACCCCCGTTAGGACACCTTTGCACAAGGGAGTTTAGGATCTCAGAGTTTAAGGTTGTGGTTAGATTTATATCTTAATTACTTTCCTGTAGTTATGGATGTTTGTAAGGGGTTTAATCACAAGTATGTGTTAGTATAAGTAAGGTCGGTACATTAGCATAGGTTCACCCACACAACACTTACAACACCAAATAAGAGTACTCGGCTATTTGAAGCGAAAGCACTTGACAGAATTCCCATGTGTCCTCGAGAATGTTTGGTATTTGTAAGTATTTCCACCGGCTTGTCCTTTGCAAAGAAAGGATTGGGCCACTTGTTGCGTTTGTTCTTTGTTACTTGCACTTTGTTTTGTTGCTCTATCAGAAAACCACTAAAAATCTGTTTGTTAAGTATTTGCAGAGAGTTCTTGCTCCATACCACTGTTCAGCACCTTCTGCTCCTCTTTGGGATCGACACTCCTATCTATCAAAAGTACTACGATACACCCCCTATACTTGTGGGTCATCAAGACTATTTTCGGCCGTCGTTGCCGGAGAGTGAAGCGCTATTGAAGAGTGGAACTGGTAAAGGAAACTTCTACTGTGAGTATTGATTTTGTTACTGCTTGTTACTTTGTTTCCAATATGAATAACCCACTTGGTTTTCTGTTTGGGAAAACTACTACCATTGCTAGGGTAGTAGATGAATCACCACCTATTGAGATAGATCCTTTTAAGATACCTACAAGTATTGTTGATCGTGTTATGGATAATTATTATTTTGGGGATGGAACTGTCCACCCTGGTGATTATTTGCTTTTTATCCATGAATTATGCGGGTTGTTTAAGTGTGCAGGTATCATAATTGAACAGGTGAAGAAGAAGCTACTCTCCATATCCTTGAAAGGGAGAGCTGAAGAATGGTATAAGTTGTTGAAGAATGGACAACCTATAGAATGGGAGGATATGACATCTCTCTTTTATTCTAAACTAGCAGAATACCCGTGCGTTGCTACGGATCCATTATTTTTAAATATGGCACCAATGTCCGTTGATTGCACCAGGATAAAAATAAAACTCTTTGCATGACGTATACATGAGATCCTCGTCCTCACAGCCTTATCGCCCTCCACACCATTTAAAGGCCGACCAGCTTGAGCCGGAACTGTCTACAGCTCAGGACTATTTATGCTCCACTCTTCTCGTCATAGTAGTTGGTGCTCCCCTCTGCTTGTTGAGCTGCCATGGCCATAGCTAGTTTTGCCGTAATCAACTTTCACTCATGGGCTCATCATCCCATGGCACGCCTTGAGGCGGCTAGCCACTCGCTTTAATCATCAAGTAGCAGATGAAGCCATCGCATGCAATACAATTACTTTCAGACCCTGGTTGAATAATGAGAAGAAAAACGTTGACGTGTACTTTACTCGTGTTTCGTCCATCTGCAAGAGCATCCACCATGGGAATATCTGCCTAAAAATAGAACTCTGGTTGAGCTAAAACTGTTGGGCTGTTGCAGTTGTTATTAGCAGACAAGAGTAATGTAAGACTGCAAAGAATAGATGACTGAGTGAAGTTCAGCCTACTTAACTTTGGTTCTCACTGAATTTTTGCAACTGCCAATTTTCCAAAGCTGTTGGCCGGACACTGCCCAGCGTTACCAGGCGATGGTAAATTTTCCTCTTTACCTACAAGCTGGGTGGCAATTGCAACGACATATTCAGTCGTCCATAGAAAATCAACGGTTATTGATCGTCTCAATTAAAAAAAAGCAATACTCTAGTCAGATACTGAATAAAATCTAGGAATCAAATGTACATATCAAGAGGAAATCAGAGTGGAATAAATTCATTTTTTTTGGTTGGGATGACTCTTAAATTAATCATACATAGGAGATTCTCTCGGGAAAGCATCATGTAAGAGGATGCGTTCAGCAACCGTTCTCGCGCAAGAACATCTGGGTCGGGGATTGAGACCAACACAAAAAAAATCTGGAGGCGTCGAGCTTGCTCAAACGTTCTGACCAGTTAGTCCAGTCGGAGCAGCTCCATCGTCTCTGCCTCTCGACTGATTCAGGCGACGCCGAGTAAGTATCCCTCCTCTTCCTCCTTCATCGGCGCCATCGTTCGTGAGCGTTTTGTTGTGATCTCTCCTTTGGTTTGTATCTCAGTAATGTTTTACAGCTTAAAAGGAAAACTCTCAGGGGAAATTGTATTATCACAAAATTGTATTAGTTATAAAGAAGACGGATGACTTACAAAATTGTATTATCACAACATGGACTAACCTTGTGTTGTTCAACAAACTCAGAACATGTCTATCAGCTTTCTGATACTCATCTCTTGCCAGCGGAAGATGATTGGACCTCGTTGCATTCTATACAGAGAAGTCCACAAGTTGAGCTGTAGCAAAAAATACAACAAATGATATTAATTTTTTTATCAAGAACTGGTTTAAACATTTGACTAACCCCTGATTAAAAAACATTGACCAAGTACTGAAAGAGAAGCACGAGCATTCATCCGGCAGCTTGTAACACATTATAAAAAAATTGATTATCAGGATGGAACAAAGGCACGTTAGTGTAAAATGGATGTTGAGCTCTCCCAACATCAATTCAAGAAACGATATGGACCAATGTAGTGTACAAACGCATCCACTAAAAAGGCCACACTCAAGTGTGTTTCCCTTTCCTTCTCTACAACAACTCAGTGTTGATGCAATAAGTTTTGCTGCTAATCTGCTACCGTGAAATCTAGAATTAGAATAAAACTTGTTAAGCCATTTCTGCTAAATTAGTCTGCCATGAGTACATCAAATCAAACAAATATCAACAATGCCAGTAAGCACTTATATAGACTAATTTCTGATGTACAGTAGCACATGCGGTCTTCTCAGTTTAGATAAATATTAACTCAGGTCAACAACAATTAGACAGCTTGCTTTCTCGTGAGAAGAAAAAAGACAGAAAAATTCATAGTCGACAAACATGTCTAAGAAATAATGCACTCACTAATCAGTGGTGTAATTTAAATGTAAATCAGTAGAAAAACAACATACCTTGGACTCTTGATTTTGCTATAGCTTCTACTTCTCGGGTAACGGAGGTTGCAGCTTTTGCCTGCCAGGTTGTGCATGGTTGATCCTGATTAGAAGTATACCTGATTACAAGTATATTTTTTCAGGGCTTCAAGCTGACAATAACTTTGCAAGTAAATTTGGTAAATCATGTATTGACAGTAACTTCGCAAGTAAATTCAATAAATCATGCACTGACAGTAACTGAATCTTTATACAATACTGAATGTGAACACACAAATCTCTACTAATCTGCAAGAAAAAATTGATGAAAAGGGATTTCTCCCTGATTTATAATAGAGAAACCAACAAGGTACAATATTCCATCACAACACAGCGACCACCAGAAAAGAAAGAACTATTGAGGAAAAAGAAAGCTGTTAAAAAAATTGTGGGAGACAAATTAAGAAGAACTGTAGACAGAGATCACATAACGATCACTGATAGTATAAATTACCATGAAATAACGTTCACCTCAATTCTCCACTAATACAAGCATTTACCACGAAAATAAATTAACTCTAAATAAATGACATACTCCAAATGCACATATATCAAATATGTTTGCAACCACTACATTTTATGAAGACGCCACTAAGAGGACACCTATAATGATAGTCATAGTATAATCTGCTCAAATTTTCCCAATGACATCAAGCGCTAAGGACTTCCTTGAATACTATGTTTTGTGTGGTCGGTAATAAGGAATCAGAACTTTTCCACTTCTCTGAATTCTTGGTATCGTCCTTTCTCTTGTTATGACTGTCAAGGATCTTAATGTTGCTCTTCGCGGTGGCTCTGGACAACTCCACATAGAGTTGACCATGGGAGAATACCGCTTCCGGTAGGTACACGCCGACAACCGGGATGGTCTGCCCTTGGGCCTTGTTGATTGTCATGGCAAAACTGAGTCTGACTGGGAACTGCTTCCTCTTGAATCTGAATGGGAACATCTCATCATCAGAGGGGCAGAGTGGTATTCGAGGAAGAAACACCCTTCGTCCGGCGTGTTGTCCCAACACAATCTCCGCGTCGATATCATTCCTTTGGAACCCACGGACCACAAGCCTTGTGCCATTACATAGCCCGTTAGCTGGGTCGATGTTCCTCAACAGTATAATGGGACAGTTTATCTTCAGCTTAAGTGCGTGTGGGAGCAGTCCATTAGGAGTCAAATCATTCAGGAACTCTGGTGCATAGTAGCCATGTGGATCGTCTTCTGCGCTGTCAAAACTATGGTAGACCTTCTCCTCTCCCTGAAAACGCTCTATCATACGCATGTTTATTACATCAACATTGTCGTTCTTCATGGAGAGGATTGCTCGAGACGTCATGTAACCAGGATCGGTCATGTTGTGGTCTAGTCCAGGAAACACATGGTCGATTAGCTTATCTATGTCGGCGACCTCGTCTGTAGATGGAACACAGATATCTTCGGGGAGCTGGATGTTGCCTTGCTCATCAGTGTCCTCGGTGCCATTACCTACCCTTAGAAGGTAATCCGGGAACCACTGGTCGTTATGCGCCCTCATGTTCTCCACAAGCTTTAGCTGGCGCATGCCCTGCCAGAGGTATGAAATCCGCAGGGTCGCGTCGACTATCTGACCTCGTGACCCTTTCCTGACTACTGGAAGCACCTGCCTAAAGTCCCCACCAAACACGACAGTCTTTCCTCCAAAAGGTCGGTCCCGTCGGCCCATGATGTCGCGCATGCTGTTGTCCAGTGCCTCAACCGCCTGCCGCTTTGTCATGGTGGCCTCGTCCCACAAGATGAGCGAAGCCATCCTCAAGAGCTTGGCTGTCCCACTTTGCTTGCTGAAGTTGCATGATGACCCTTCTTGAATGTTTAGTGGGATCTTGAATCTAGAGTGTGCAGTCCTGCCACCTGGCATGATGGATGCAGCAACACCGGAAGTTGTCGTGGCCAGCGCGATCTTTCTCTCACCTCGAACCGTAGCGAGCAATGCCCTGTATAGGAAGGTCTTCCCAGTTCCTCCCGGGCCATCAACGAAGAATACACCCCCATCGTCATTGTCGAGTGCCGCCAGTATATCGTCATATGCTAGCCTCTGCTTAAGGTTTAGTGATTGATATAGAGACTTGTCGTTGTCATCAACATTGATAGTGGTTTTCTCGATGACCTCCCTCGCCTCGCCTTCTGTGTTGTCATAAGTCTCGTCGATGTCCGGAAGAGGGAACAACTTTATGTCTTTGCCCATGGACTGCAGCATGCCCCTGATGTCAAGCAACACCTTCTGCTCCACCGCGATAGGGCACGTGTGACGTCGCCTGAAGTCGTCTGACATTGCTTCAAGGTGCCTATCCCATAGACCACGCACATCGCCAGGCTCGCAAAATACCAAGATCGTTGCAAAGAGCCTCCTAAGAGAGACTGGCATGGCCCATTGTGCTGACTCCATAAGACACTCGTCGAGTGTGTTGTCAGCCTCAATGAGACCCCTCCTCTCGGCAGCCTCTCGAAAGTTATCACATAGCACACCATCCACGGTTTTCAGGTCTTCAAAGGACTGTGATCCTGCTACATGGTTTAGAAGCACCCTCAGGAAGTACCGTTCCCCCTCGGCAGGATTGGCTGACACTATTCTGCCTACTTGGAAGCAGCGGTTTTTCCTTTTTTGCCAGAAATTTGTTCTTTGCCATGTGAAACTTCCTGGAAAGTCCTTGTACAGAATATCTCGAGCCCATACGTGCTCCTGATTAGCCACAAAGTACTCCGTTAGCATAGACTTTGATGCATTCTCCCTTGCAAGAACATCGTTCAGGTTATCTCCCGCTTTGAATGTGACTCTGTGCATGTTCGGGAGATGTAGCGGAAGTTGTAGGACCGGAAGGTAGTTCTCACAGAGGGTGAAGCCAAATATCCTCCACATCGCTTCTGGAGGAGTAACCCACCTCGCATCAATGAATCTCTTGATCTCATCTATGTTACCCTTGGCGTCAGGTTGGTCGATGTTGAAAGAAGTCTGATCGTGACCCTTGTATATGTACTTGTATAGGTACTTGACGGCCTTTATGCTGGAGCACACCTCCACGTTGATGTGGCAGTTGAACATGCGGAGGAGGTAAGGGTTATACGGCACAACCCATCTATTGTCTAGCATCTGACCGCGGACCTTCGCTGAACGACCATCTTTCCGTCTCCGATAAACAGGGTAGGAGTCCTTTCCTTGTATGGTGGTCTCATTGAACTCTCGGGGATACTTGCACTTGCACGACCCCTCTTGCATACACACATTGTTGGGCTTCAGGACGCCACATGGTCCATGCATCATATGCTTCACGACCATGGTGTATAGCTCTGGGTACTTATGCTTGTCCGGGAGCTCAGTGGATACTACACGGTCATACTGTTCCGGCACAACAAGCTTATAACTCGAATCCATGATCAACAGGAAATGGGCATGCGGCAGGCCTCTCGTATGGAACTCTACCACGTAGACATATGCCTTCACAACACCTAAGATATGTTCCTTGGTCAGCATGTGTTTCATCTTCTCTAGCTTGGCTCTAAATACTCGGGCCACAAGATCGGGCCGATCTTGTGGGGTCTGGCCGGGAAACAGCTCATCTTGTATCTCCTTCCAGTTTGGGTTGCAGGTCATTGTTAGGAAGATGGCAGGCTTGCCATACGTGTGGACCAGTGCCATGGCGTCCATATGCCTCCGCTTCATGTCTCGGAAGCCCCCCTGGAACGTGTGTGGGAGAACGGTCCTAGTACCCACAACGCTTGCTCGTGTCTCCCCGGCTGTGATGCTATCAACAATGCCTTTATATAAGTCCGCACGTATCTCCGGCTGGTGGTCCCTGACCCATTTTAACCTGCAGCCCTCGATCTTGATGTACATGTCGACACCCCACTGTTGGAATAGGCGCCCTCCATGCAGTATGGGGTTGAATATTCCAGGACGCGTCTGTAGCCTGTAACAATAGTAGTCTCTGACAGAGACACATAAACGGCCACCTCCCTTTGTGAGAAGGATGGAAAAAATGAAGGTTAGATAACATGAGACAATGATATATTCTCTAAATAAATGCACAATCATATGGAATAGGCGAACCTTGATTATCATTACGACCCGCTCTTGGTAGTTGCGCAACGTCCCAGGACACCTTATCTTTGGGAATATTCGGATGCCAACCGAGCTCCCCCTTCGGGAAGAAGAGAGGGTACGAGAGAGGGTCGTAGCACCCCTGTGTGGCTTGTATGTTGTACCTCTCGTTGTTGTTCCAGTGGAGGGTAATGCTACGTTTGAACCTATTCGCCAGGTCGCTCCCCTCGACCCAGATGGCAGCCACCTCAGACGAGACTGGTAGATTGTATGTCCGTTGGTCTAGCTTCTGGTTGGTGTTTAGTTCTATCCGATAATCCTGGAGGTTGTCCCTGTGGGCACCCAAACTCCTTAATTGCTGGGAGTAGGGGTTTCCTCTCATGATGTTCGTCAATGTACGGACGACATCCTGGTCGAGTTGCTCGGTGGCTTCCTTGCAATGGATCAGGCTAGGATCATCGTCGTAGAAGTACAGCTGTAGATGATCTGGATGAGAGCCTGGCCCAAACGAATGGACATTATGGTACATCGAGCCACTCGCCCAAAATGTGTAAACCCCTGACCTCATATTGGTGCAATTGTTATCAAGGGTTACACCAAGCGTGGTGAAGGAGAAATGTCCATTGAAGAATCGGATGCTGTCTCGAAAATGCCGACAGTCCGCATCTGTGCTCGACCATAACCTCATCAACTCCGGGATAGGTTCTTGTTCAGACAACTTGATATCCCCTTTTAGACAACATAAACCAGGGGGCTCACGCTCGAACCTCTTGGCATTGCAGAATATGCAATTTGGGACTTTCTCCAAAATGTTTGTGCTTTCTGGGAGATTCATATACACAAAGTCAAAAGGATCAGCAGAGCCCAGCTCGGACAAGTCTGACGATTCATCTAGTTCCATGTCATCAGCATCGGAACCTACAGGCATAAGCATGTCACAAAGAATGTTCACATTATTTCTTCTGTAGCAGAGTGGGCATGTGGAAAGTCTAGTGGACATACCTTCAGTAGCATATAGGTAGTACTCCTCGTCCATGAAGTCGTCGGGGATGGCATTCTCGCCCATGAGTCTGCTAAGAAAGGCCTCCATGTCATCTGTACCATTTTTCGACCCCATAATTAATGGTCCACTGATTATATTAACATAAGAAGAAGAGTAAAGATGGGAGAATTACTGTTGCTTCCAATGGTGTAGTCTGACGTGCTCCGTGAAGGGGAGGTAGGAGGTAAAGCAGCTCCCTTTTTGGCTAGGTTTACCGTTGCCAAAGGAGTTGCATTTGGGCATGGCATTGCGATGGATTCAGCGCAAGGGGTGTTCTGCCTAGCCACGTCATTTGCCTTGCGCTTATCTAGAAACTCCTCCCTCTTATGTCGAGGTAAGCTCTGCATGCGTCCTCTTATGTTGGCATTCATCTCCTGTCTCTTTTCGGCGGAGATATTTTTCCTGTTATCCCTTTGTCGTGCATTCCTCTCATCCGGTGCTTTATTTTATCGGGTTCTTCTTCTACTTGCATTAATCTCCTCCTTTTTCTCAACAACTTTGTTTTGGCGGGCTGCTCTTCTACGTGCATTAATCTCCTATTTTTGCCCGGTTGTCAAACTATTTCTTCGATCTCTATATCGTTCACGTCTTGCTCGATTTCTTTCTTCTAAACTGTTTGAAAAATGTTGCCTTTGGTCGGTCATCGTCGTAACTGAACTTCCCATGACATTATCGACATGTTTACTACCTATGGTATATCACATTTACAAAGATAATTAGTCGTGAAACCAGATGACAACATTTTATTGCACTACCAGTCAAAGTGTATACCATTTGAACCTTCGCCCCGTAGTATCACAGTGTTGGTAAGATTGCTATGAAATTCAGTTGTGTAGGGAGTATGGAATTCAGTCTCTCCTTCTTCATCGGATGATGAAATAACTGGAGTTCTTGAAAGCTCATGTATGGAAAACCCAGTAGGAGGACGTGGCACATAGTTGGCCCCGGGATTGTTTGGAAGCCCGATGCTCATGAATGACTGGTCAATCAATAATTAAAAAACACAACCACATTAATGTCAATTAGTATCTCTAATGTGAAGATGGGAATTTTTGGTCTACTTAATATTAAAGGGAAGCATATTGTAACCTTCTTTTCCTTTTCGTGATGGTTGGTTCGGATGCGACATCTTTGCAACACTTCTGTAATCTACTTCTCACAACACCTATTATACATAATCCAAAGGCAATGATATATTGGCTTGAAGGCAATATTGGCTTCCTTATTCTTCCTCTTTTCACTTCAGATCCCAATAACCTTATGTCTTATTTTTCCTGTTACATCAAAGTAACCAAGTTTCAAGTAGAAGTAACCGAGTTTCAAATAAATAAACTTCCTGATAGTTCATTGCTGCTTAACTTTAAATATAGGGAGAATAGTAAAAAGTACCATTTGAGACAATTTATCTGCATCTATAGACTAAGCTACTATTACTATAGCAGATATGGAAAAAAAATTCTCAAATGAATTATTCTCAAACAAAGTGAGCTCATCACACATTTTTCCCACACATAAGCAACATATAAACAATCGATGTATTTATTAGGTGTCACCTAAAATATCCTTGAACATTGTTCACAAGCATCCTTCAAAACAAAACATCCATACACATAGACAAACTTTATCCCGATACAATCTTACATGATAATAGACGAAACAAGCTTATCACTTAGATTTAAAACAGCGGATACTGGATCCAACCAAGTTGGATAGACACAAGATATCTCCTATCCTACTTCATGAATCGAGCATCCTTCTTAGCCCACACGGTCGCCACAAAAGCCCACCTCTTCTCTAGAAACTTTTGCAAGAACCTCGTGTCAATAGCTCCACTAATTAATTTCTGACGGATGTCTGCATATTTACATTTCAACTTGATCAGGACGTATTAAATAAGTGTTGTCATTTGTATAGATTTTTTATTTTGTGTTATGCTAAAATCACTCACCATGAAGTGGTCGTGCCGCAGGATGATCTGGATTGAATGTGAAGTTTGTGTGCTCTGAAGTATTCAGGCCACCTATTGAAGTTGGAAAAAATGTGTTTATGTCAGACATTTCAAGAAAGTTTGATTAAATTGACAATATATGTGGATGCGGATAAATCAGTTACCAAATCCCTTGTCTTTCTGCAACATAGTTGCAATGGCAATAGGTCTGCCATTTTTAGCCGTTGACCACCGGTATGAATTCTGAGTCAATTTGGAACCCCAAATGCCAACGGCAATAAAATTTCCCCTACAGTTTGAAAATTTTAAAATGTATCATTTAGTAAATAACTTCGATTGGTAACTAATTATGTTAGAAGATAATTAGGGGCGTTCTAAATACACATACCACGCATCCATGAAGATGGCCTGTTTATACTTGGTGAGCATCCCAACGCATTCAAGTTCACAACAGTGAACAACTATGCCAACTATGTCTATATAATGATGAATGTCATTAGTCCATTCTGAATACTGAATTTGTATTGGACACTGTGAGGTTTATAGTTGAAATATATGAGGTACATACCTACAAATGTTTTATTTGGACGCACGGGAACTTCCAAGAATGGCATCAAATGCTTAGGGAGTATTGGGAACTCAATGGATAGACAAGGTTCAACTATTGTCATTCGATCAAATGATAATTCAAAGATGTGCCCAATCGCTCTAAATTCCACCGATTCAGCGTTAGGATTAATTTTGACCCTATGTATAACATACTTGTAACCAGTTGTAGTATGCGGTTGAATCGCTCCACTTCAACATGTCCCTAAACGCTAGCTTCGATGTTTGAGCCCTTGAATGTATTTGAGAAGAAAAGGTAAGACTGTGGTAAACACATGTTTACATTTAATAATTTATCTGAAGTGTTTGTTACTCACATTCCTATCCATGAGAATGAAGCGAATGTTGTCAGCATATGAATTAGGTGGAAATTTAACTTCCACCCGCACAAAAATGCTCCACTTTGAGAATAAAATGATATCGACATACTCGATGACGTTTAAATCCTTAAATCTATAGTCAACGGTGTAAGATAGAAAGTACTTTTTTGAATGATGTGAAGGTAAGTTAAACTAACCTAGGAGTTGCCGGGGTTTCTGACATTTGCGCATACGTCTGCTTACTTGTAACGTTAATAGGTGCCATCTACATAACAAATATATTAAAGGTTTTATATGGTTGCAGACTTCCATGGAGAACAATCCCATCACAAGAAATGCATGAAAATTGGAAACCACCATAGTACATACAAAGTGTATAACAACCAAAAATATTTATCTAAGAAGTTGAGAAATGGTGTGGGAGGCAAATCTCTACTATTCCTTAAAACCAACCAATCAAGATCTCCGAAAAACCAACCAATCTAAGAAGTTTATCTACTGTTTTTAATATTTATCTAAGAAGTTCAGTCAGCAGTCCAGTTTTTCAAACCATGCTTGGGATGGGAAACGCTTTCAGAAATCGAGATCTCCGAAAAGAGATAACAGAAAACCTTACTTTGGGCTTTAACCGTTGAGGTTCTAATAAAGAATCTGGCCCAGTGTTGGAAAGTGCTGAATAGTGGTATATTATAAAGCAACGGCTCCACGTAGCTTCTGGTGCCAGCCCACTAAGCAGAATGCTCTGCATTTACTGCACTACCGAAAACAATATCGCTGCTAGGCAGCATGCAGACCAGATGAGACTGGACTGGATGGATATATAGCCCAAATCGATAATGGGAAATGTAGTTATGTGTAACTTCACACATAACGGCCCACTCAGCATTACCGCACTTCCGAAAACAACATCTAGCAGCGTGCAAACCAGATGAGACTGGACTGGATGGATATATAGCCCAGCTGGAGAATGGGATATTTCCTAGCATAACTACGGTCGCGGAGTTACACATAGCCCCATCCAGATGTTTCATTGCTGGATTCATAAAGAGGTCAAGTATCAGAACCTAGCCTTGTCCAGATGTTTCATTGATCCAAGCGACAGTGAGTAACAACTCTGCATTCTCCCATAGAAGTCCAGATGTTAAATTTAGACTTAACTCAAGTGAGTCAGAGTGCAAATCAAGTTCAAGTCTAGTTGTAAATAACATGGCTCTAATGATTAATGAAGTAAATAAATTACTGTTTCATATGCATAATTCAGTGTTGGTGATTAACATCTTATTGGTCCATTTACCTACACCACGTAGACCGCTAACCAGAATCCCATAGGTGGGCTGTAGAGAATGAGGTAATTCAAGAAAACGAAGCCCAAAAGGACAAGAAAATATTAATAGGCGGTACAAAGCAGTCACCCCTTGTTTATCTCTTTCACCATGCTATCCTCATTCGACCGAAGGAGGATGAGGTAACTGCTTAAACTATCATTAGCAAACTACCTGAACTCTGTTGTAGCCAAAATGGAAGTACTAATTATGCAGTTATGATTGCTATGGCATACCTCTTTTAGTTGCACCCAGTACTAAGTAGTCATTATACTCTAATGGACTTGAGGCAGTAAGAGGGATATATGAAACTAAAGGATGCATGTCACAACACATGGATGCAACTCCTTTGTGTACCTTGCAGTCGCCACCAAGCGATGGTACACCGTCCTGGAACCACCACCTGCACATCATGAATATCAATGAAATCAAACCAAAAGATCAAGCAGAAGCGGTGTGTGGGGTAATGCAGGAAGACGATGTCAAGGAGTGAAGCAGGCTAATTTTCTTGTTAAAACCTGATCAATAGGAACTCTCATGCGGGAACTAAACAAAGTGTTGCAGGCTTGCAACTTGACACGCAATTGATACATATCAAAATGAGCATAGTCAGCCCAGGTGCAGAATATGCTATAGGAAACTAACGCCGCAAAAACTAAAGCATGAAATAATTAATCATCTCGACTTCCATTGGCAACTCGGGTTTATTTAAAACCATTGTACTATAGCATAATTAGTTATGCAAAAAAATCAATGGAGTGGAAGATATTGGAGCGTGTCCAAATTAGGCAATAGCACTTTCAAAAGTCTGAACAACAGGGATCACCAACATGTGTGGGATCGCACTTGCCAGCCACAATTACATTAAGGCACTCAAAAATAGCTCAAACAGAATTACCTGTATAAAATAATGATGCAGCAAGATGATGTGACATAATAGGAAATAATTTCCTAGAAGATTAACTCACAAAAGAGCACAAAATATTAGACTTAGCATCTACGCATCTACGCATTCTCCAGTCTCAACACCCAGGAACCAGCAGCTGCAACTGCAGGGTGCTGTTAGACTACTATGGCACCCAAGACAATCAGTACGAGAAAAATCTCAAGCTACTGACCCAATCATATTGTTTGGCTGCTACACAAAAACCCTAACCCTTTTAGCGTCCTAACAATCAGACATCAAGTGAACAGAATATCAGACTACTATGGCACCCAAGACTAATAGCATGGAGCAAGCATGACAGGATATTCAAGTGGCAATGCTCCAGGAAACATTTACACCGTGCAAGCTAAAATTGCTCACCACTCTTTAAAAAAAAGCAGAGGTCAAATTAGAAGTTAATCCTTCTTCCAATTACTTTGCAGGCAAACTAATCTCCCACTTAAAAAACAAAAGCTACCCATGCCATATACTAACACCAAACTAACCTCTACTAAATCTTACACAAAAGGAAGCTAAATGTTACTCAGATTTTCTCAGGTTACTAACTAAATTATTGTTTGCAGATTTTACTAACAAGACTCAGAAACATCAATGAGATCCATGTGGAGTTACCAGGAGAAGGAAGCGGATTCGAGCAGCAGGTATCCGTCGTGTACCTTGGAGTCGCCTCCGCGCGATGGTACAACGTCCAAGAACCACCTGCACACCATGATTAACAATCATCTCCAAAGAGCAACCGACCAATCAAATCTAAGAGCAAGCACCAACAACAAAAAAAATTAATTCACGATATATGTATTATGGACTTATTACGCTCATACAACAAGATCAGTAATATTCAACAATTTACTTAGGACGTATGATAAATTAAAGAATCACAACACTATAAATGATACCACTCGGGTCTTTCATAAGTTAATGACACAGGAATAGAAAATTAGCATCCATAATAAGAAAGGGAGATCTAGTGAGATTACTAATGTAAAATCTTAATCTTAAAAGAAAATACAATAGTATTCTTTTCTCCTGTTACATGTTCTAGAGATCAATTTCGGAGCAAAGATAGATCATGCCCATTCCCATGTGTCGTTTTGTATGAACTTACGATTTATATTCTACTTAACAAAAAGGCAGAGATTTAGCGAGTTCCTATTAAGTTTATATCAAACCCTGCATGTTAAGAAGCTTCACTATAATTTAATGACAAGCATTTGATTTGGAGATAATAAGTAATCTACCGTTCTATATGTAAAAGATAAACTGAAACAACTGCAAACATAGGAAGTGGGTCTTAAACATGACCATCGGCAGCGGAAGTATGACTCTAAAACTGTAATGGATGATAATTATGAACAATATAAACAATTCGCATCTGCCGTGGAATCTCACCCTAAACTACAATCTAGAGAGGTCTAGCCTAAACTTTGTCACAACACATGGGTAGCACGAATTTTACGAAAAAATCTAAGAGGCAAACTGAGAGGTAATGTGTCTTAACGACAGCAATCAAATTTCCAAATATCAATTACCTCCTAAACCTCACAAGGAAGTGGATCCGAAAAGCAGGTTGGGGATGAAGAATTCCTTCGTGTACCTTGCAGTCACCTCTACGCGATGGTGCACAATCCTGGAACCACCACCTGCATGTCATGAATATCAATCAAACCAAAAGAGGAACCAGCAGCAGTGCGTGCGGTAATTGGAGCACAGGAACGGACAGAAGATTCTGCGCAAATTTGTTCTTCTCTAGCCACTGTCTTGAAGCATAGGACCGCTGAGGAGATAACACGTGATGTCCGGGAGCCGGGCGGAGCGTCGGCGGCGCGGCAAGGAGCGTCGGCGGGCTCCTGTTTCCGGACTGGAGGGAGGAGAATGTGAGGAAAGGACGTGCAGTAGTAGAAGAATACGTGCGCTCGTACCTTTTGTATCGGGAGAGGAGGCAACCAGCACGAGCTCCACGATCGACATCGGCAGTTGCCGAGCTGACCGGTGGTTTCCATCTGACCATGGCAGATCTAACATGCGCGCTTCCCCCTGATAGGGCCAGAAAATGGAGCCACCCACCAGCGTGCCGTCCATGTACTTTAGGCTGCAGTTTCCACCGACGTCCACCCAAGGCCGGATGGCCCATTTCCAGGTCTCCGACGAGAAGACGGCGACGCGGACCCTGTGCCGATCCGAGCAGACGCAGGCCACTCGGAACGACCAGGGGCTCTCCTCAGAGCACATCAGGTGGAAATCGAGGACGGCGAAGTCGAGGGTGCTCCCGGTAGAGATCTTGGCGGGGACCGGCGGGAGGACGTCGATGGTCCAGGTCATGGGGTTAAGGGCGGCGACGGACGGCTTGTCAGGCATGCCGTCCCACAGGAGTACATAGCCGCCGCGGCAATCCACGAGGCCCCAGCCTGTGGACACGGGAGGGAGGGAGGTAAGGAAGAAGTCGCCGCGGCGGAGGGCGGCGGCCACGACGGGAGATGGACGAGGGGGCGATGCGGCAGGACTCGTGGCGTTTTTTCTCCTTGCGGCGTGGGATGGATGGACGAGGTTTTGACGGGTTTTTTTAGCCCCGATTTTTTAGCCCCGTTTTTTCTTCCGTGCGCGGCTCAGAGGACGTACCACCATCAGGTCATTCCCTCCTTTAAGGAATAGTAGAGATTCTATCCTCCCAGTGAGATTCATAAGGATAGAAATCTGATATATATATATATATATAACTTTTGGCCTCGTGATGGAGAGAGTACAGCTCAAGCTTGGGGAGATTGAAGTTACTAATGCTTAAATGTCCTATTCATGAACTCCCTAACAATATTATTATCAATAACTTTTATACTAGGCTTTCTCTTTATGGTAAAGATTTACTAGATGCTTCCTGTGCTGGATCATTCACACGTATGAAGGAAGAAGCTAAATGGGATCTAATAGACCATATTCAAGAGAACACCGAAGCTTGGGAGAATGACAAAGGAAGAAAGTCAGGTATAAATTATGATTATGAATGCATTAAATCCTTTATGGGAACTGATGGCTTCCGTAATATTAGTAATGAGTTTGGTCTTGATCCTCAAGTTCTTGCAAAATGTTTTGATGCCTTTGCCTCTTATATTGAAATTTCCAAGAAAGAGTGGGACAAGTACCATGCTCCTTATAAAGACATTGTCACCCATGTTCCTGCTAGTATAGTGGTTTGTACTATTGATCCTAATTTGCCTAAACCTTATGTGGAGAAAATCCCTTTTCCTGCTAAGGTAAAGGAACATTCTGAAGGGTTTCGCGGCATAGTAAATCAAAAAAATTTACGGATGCGAACAGAGGGAAAGCCAAGATCTAATCTAGGAGATGCAAACAACGAGAGAGATTGGATTAGATCTTCATACCCTTGAAGATTCACACAGCGGAACGTTCATCGGAACGTGGGTGATGTAGTCGTACTCGCTTCTCCTCCTCGCGATCCGATCCGATCTAGCACCACAAGTGGCGGTGCCTCCGTGAGATGCACACGTGCAGCACTTCGACGTCTCCTCCTTCCTCGGACCAACAAGTATGGTGGAGAGACGGATTGGATCTACAACACGACGGCGTGGTGTATATGGTGGAGAATTTCTGCAGCAGGGCTTCGCTTACAAACAGTCGGGAGGGAGAGAGGAAGGGCAGCAGGGCGGCTAGGGTTGGAGGGGAAGGTGTGGAGGGGTGGTGCGCCCCCAGCCCTCTTTATATAGAGGGGTGGGCAGCTGCCCTAGCCCCTTCCCCAAGTCAAAACCGGCAGCCCCAAAGGAGGAGGAGTGAGGGGCAAGGAAACCCCCCTTCTAGAAGCTCTATCTAGGGTTTAAACCCTCTTTGGCCGGCTGGGCCCTATGGGGCCTTGTGCCCCTGGACCAATGCGGCCAGGGCACTCCCTCATAGGCCCATGCCCCCTCCCGGAAGGTGGGGCCACGTTGGTCCCCTTCCGGAAGGTTCTAGAAGCTTCCGGTACAATACCGATTAACCCGGAACAATTCCGAACTCCAAAAACTGCACTGCCTTATATGAATCTTATTCTCCAGACCACTCCGGAACCTCTCATGATGTCCCGGATCCCATCCGAGACTCCGAACAAAAACTCATAAACCAATTATCCAATATATCCTAGCGTCGAGACACGTTAAGTGTGTGACCCTACGGGTTCGAGTATATGCAGACATGATCTTCTATCAATAATCAACAGCGGGGTCTGGAAACCCATATTGACTCGCACACATTCATCGATGATCATATCGGATGAACCACGATGCCATGATTCAATCAATCCCATATATATATTCTCTTCGTCTCACGATATTTTACTTGCCCGAGATTTGATCGTCGGTACCATCATACCTAGTTCAATCTCGTTCACAACAAGTACTTAACTTGTTCCGTAATCCGATATCACTCTGTGATTAACTCCTTAACCACATGCTTGCAAGCGGTGTTGATATCGATTACCGAGTGGGCCCGAAGTATATCTCTCCGACTTGGGAGGGACAAATCCCATCTCGATACATACAACCCAACAGATACTTTCCGATCACCTGAGAGACACCTTTATGATCACCCTCTCATAGGATGACGTTTGATGACCTCAAAGCTCTCTTCCGATACCAGGGAGTTGTATTATCTCATGGTCTAAGGAATACAATATTTGACATAAGAAAAGCTTCGCAAAGACGAACACGATGACACGATTTAATTGCTTCGCTTTGTTTGGGTCTATCCATCATATCATTCTCCCAATGATATGATCTCATTATCAATTGACAACTCATGTCTATGGTTAGGAAACCTTAACCATCATTGATCAATGGGCTAGTCCATAGAGGCGTACTAGGGAAACAGTGTTGTTCACAAACCACACAAGTATTAAAGTTTCCGCTTAATACAATTCTAGCATGGAATATAAACTTTATCATGAACAAGAATTATAATAATAACACCTTTATTATTGCCTCTAGGGCATAATTCCAACACATTCTATCATAGCTAATGTGGTTAGCAAAAGTGCAAAGAAAACAGTGGAGCCTGATGAGCTCATTGATATTGAGCATGTGGTAGCTATTGTGAAAGATCTTGTCACTAGAAATATAGAGGATGAGCATATTGTATTCTGTGAAGACGCTACTAATATTGTTTCTCATCCTAAAAAGTCTAGAAAAGCTAGTGTCCCTATGCTTTCTGTTAGAATTGGTAATCATAGCTATTATGGTTTATGTGATATTGGTGCTAGTTCTAGTGATATTCCTTATGAGCCTTACAGGGAAATTATGCATGAAATTGGTCCTTGTGAGCTTGAGGACATTGATGTGGTTATTCACCTTGCCAATATAGAGCAAGTTTGCCCCATTGGCATTATAAGAGACGTGGAGGTCCTTTGTGGTAAGATTAAGTATCCTGCTGATTTTCTAGTACTTGGTAAAGAAGCTAGTAAAACCTATCCTATTATCTTTGGTAGACCCTTCCTGAATACTTGTGGGGCTATTATAGATTGTAGGAAGGGAAAAAGTTTTGACTAAGTTTTATGGAGTCTTATGAGTTTAATTTTTCCAAATTTTCCAAAACTCCTTATGAAAATGAACTGCCTAATGATGATTTCAGGGTTGATCAACTTTCTTCTATTTCTCTTGCTCCTAACAATTCCCTGCAGCAGTTCATGGAAGATCATGAAAGTGATGTCTTCATGAAGGAAAGAAATGAGATTGACGAGGTTTTTCTTTGTCAGTCTGATTTACTTAAGCATAATCTACTTGTGGAAGATTTGGGTACCACACTACCACCTAAAGAGGACCCTGTTTTCGAATTAAAACCTTTACCTGATGATCTTAAATATGCTTATCTTGACAATAAGAAAGTGTATCCTGTTATTATTAGTTCTAAACTTTCAGGAAAGGAAGAATAAAGGTTATTGGAGGTATCAAAGAAACACCGAGGAGCTATGGGTTATACTCTTAATGATTTAAAAGGAATTTCTCCTACTATATGTCAGCATGCTATTAATATTGAGCCTGGTGCAAAACCAGTTATTGAGCACCAACGCCGTCTAAATCCTAAGATGAAGGATGTGGTAAGAAATGAGGTATTAAAACTCCTTGATACTGGTATTATTTATCCTATTGCTGACAGTCAATGGGTTAGCCCTGTTCACTGTGTCCCCAAGAAAGGGGGAATAACTATTGTGCCTAACAAAGATAATGAGCTTATACCCCAAAGAGTAGTGGTTGGGTATAGTATGTGCATTGATTTTAGAAAGATCAATAAAGTTACTAAGAAAGATCATTATCCTTTGCCCTTTATTGATCAAATGCTTGAGAGGTTATCCAAAAAGACTCACTTTTGCTTTCTTGATGGTTATTCTGGGTTCTCTCAAATTGTTGTGAAAGCACAAGATCAAGAGAAAACCACTTTCACTTGTCCTTATGGTACTTATGCCTATAGGCGTATGCCTTTTGGTTTATGTAATGCTCCTGCTACCTTTCAGAGATGTATGTCTGCCATCTTTCATGGTTTTTGTGAAGAAATTGTGGAGGTTTTCATGGACGATTTTTCTGTCTATGGAACTTCTTTTGATAAATGTTTGCACAACATTGATAAAGTTTTACAGAGATGTGAAGAAACCAACCTTGTTCTTAATTGGGAGAAATGCCATTTCATGGTTAATGAAGGGATTGTTCTTGGACATAAGATCTCTGAAAGAGGCATTGATGTTGATAGAGCCAAATTGAAGCAATTGAGAAGATGCCTTATCCTAGAGATATCAAAGGTATTTGTAGTATCCTTGGTCATGTTGGTTTCTATAGGAGGTTTATTAAAGATTTCTCCAAAATTTCAAAGCCCCTTACTAATCTTCTTAAAAAATATGTACCTTTGTTTTTGATGATGATTGTAAGGAAGCTTTTGAAACTTTGAAGAAAGCTTTGACAACTGCTCCTATTGTTCAACCACCTGATTGGAGTTTACCTTTTGAAATTATGTGTGATGCTAGTGATTTTGTTGTGGGTGCTGTCCTTGGACGACGTGTTGATAAGAAGTTGAATGTTATTAATTATGTTAGAAAGACTCTAGATGTTCCTCAAAAGAATTATGCTACTACTGAAAAAGAGTTCTTAGCTATAATCTTTGCTTGTGATAAGTTTTGACCTTATATTGTTGATTCAAAGGTTACTATTCATACTGATCATGTTGCTATCAAGTACCTTATGACAAAGATGTTGGAGATATGCCCAAGAGGCAATAATAAAGTGGTTATTATCATATCTTCACACTTATGATAAATGTTTACATACCATGCTATAATTGTATTAACCGGAAACATTAATACTTGTGTGATTTGTAAACTAAAATAAGAGTCCCTAGTAAAGCCTCTTGTTAAACTAGCTTGTTGGTTAATATATGATCATGGTTTCCTGATCATGAACATAGAGATGTTATTAACAACAGGATCATATCATTAGGAGAATGATATGATGGACATACTCCTATAGATAAGCATAGCATAAAGATCAAGTCATTTTAATAGTTCAATTGCTATATGCTTTCTGATACATAGTAACCTAATTCCTTCGACCATGAGATCATGCATATCACCTTTACCGGATGGATGCTTTGATGACATCAAACACCACACCGTAACTGGGTGGCTATAAAGGTGGCATTGAGTGTTCGGAAAGTTTTGGTTGAGACACATGGATCAAGAGTGGGATTTGTCCATCCGTATGACGGATAGATATACTCTGGGCCCTCTCGGCGGAATGTCATCCAATTAGCTTGCAAGCATGTGACTGGCTCACAAGGGATCACATATCACGGGAACGAGAAAAGAGTACTTATCGGTAACGAGGTTGAACTAGGTATGCAGAGATACCGACGATCATAACCTCGGATAAGTAAACTATCGTGAAACAAAGGGAAATTGGTATCGTATGTAAGTGGTTCATTCGATCGCAAAGTAATCGTAGAAATATGTGGGAGCCATATGAATTTCCAGATTCCTCTATTGGTTATTGTTCGGAGAAGTGTCTCGATCATGTCTGCATAATTCACGAACCGTAGGGAGACACACTTAAGGATTCGACGTTGTTTGAGTAGTTATGGTATTATGAGAAAGAGACCGAATGTTGTTCGGAGTCTCGGATGGGATCCGGGATATCACGAGGTGATCCGGAATGGTCCGGAGAATAAGATTCATATAAGGAAAGTCCCGTTTCAGAGTTCGTAAATGATTCCGGTGTTTTCATCGGGAATGTTCTAGAAGGTTCCGGAATGTCCGGCACTCCGGGGGGGGGAGGGGTACATGAATGTGTCATTACATATTGGAATGATTGCATCATGTACTAAGTGTTCTTTCTGTTCCAAATAATGGATTAAATTGAATCCTAAAACAGAAAAGTCAAATGTCCAGTTTGAAAGTCAAACGGCTAAAACAAGAAACTGTGGGAAACAAGCAAGAGGTGGTTGGAACCGACTTGGGGGAGGAGTCCCTCCAAGCCGGCGTGCCAACCAAGGCCGACTTGGGGAGGGACTTTCCTCCCCTTGGCCGCCCCTCCCACCTACAAAAGGAGGGGCAGGGCCTCCTCCTCTAGACACACAAGTTCCTATCCTCTAATCTCCGGTTTAGAGCCGTTTTGGTTTAGAGCTTCTAATTGCCCTAGCCTTCGGTTTAGAGCCTTATAATTGGTGTGTCTAATCCCTAGACCACTAATAGTACTCTCTCATACTCCACCATACTCGCTCCGGCTTAAGGCGAAGCCCTGCGGGATCTCCCCTCTACTTCCGGTACCACGCCGTTGTGCTGCCGGAATCGCGAGGAGAGTGCTACAACCTCCGCTGCCTGCTGGAACAAGGGAGAGGAAGGTCTTCGTCGAGTACCGAACGTGTGACCGACTGCGGGAGCGCTGCCGGAATGCAGCGCCGGAAGGATCGTCTACGCGATCTTGAGATCGGAAAGAGTACGACTACATCATCCACGAGAATCTGCTCTCGTTAACCGCTTTGGAATCTTCGAGGGTAAGTTATTCCATCGACTCGTTGCTACAATCTAGTAGATAGATCTTGGCTTGTTTGTTTGTATGCGATAGAAATTTTTTATTTTCCATGCTACGAACCCCTACAGTGGTATCAGAGCCGTGTCTATATGTAGATCTGTTGCACGAGTAGAACACAATGGTCATTGTGGGCGTTGATGCTTTTATTGTCGATTGCTTCTTGTGTACTTTGCATCTTGCGGTATGTTGGGATGAAGCGGCCCGGGCTAACCTTACATGACATCGTTCATGAGACTTGCTCCACGCTTGACATGCAACTTGTATTGCATAAGTGGCTTTGCGGGTGCCTGTTTCTCCTAGCATAGTTAAGATCCAATTTACAACGGGTGATTAACAATACTAGTATCAATGTTGTGGTTCTTGTTCGTAAGTTAGAACGACACTTATTGAAAGCCCCAAACCACGTAAAATATGCAAAGAAAGTAGAGGCGTCTAACTTTGTTTTGCAGGGGTGTGCAGTGATGTGATATGGCCATGATTGTGATTATATATGATGTATGCAATGTTCCTTATTCTAAGTCGGCAACCAGCAGGAGCCATATGGTTGTCTTTAATTTCTGTTAAGACCCGCGTGTCTATTCAAAGTAGTTGTAATAGTTGAAGCCGGTGGACGACAACCATGGAGCAGCGTCATTGACCTTGATGCAATGCCGGTGATGATGGTGATCATGATCGTGCTTGAAGATGGAGATCAGAAGCACAAGAAGAAAGGCCATATCATATCACATATTATGAATTGCATGTGATGTTAATCCTTTATGCATCTTGTATTGCTTAGTAGACGACGGTAGCATTATAAGATGATCCCTCATGCACATGAATTTCAAGTCATAAAGTGTTCACCCTTATTTGGCACCGTTGCTAAAGCTTGTTGTTTCGAAGCACCACGTGATGATCGGGTGTGTTAGATTCCGCAAGTGTATACAACATGGGCAAGCCAGATTTGCTCATGCAGAAGCTAAGGTTTGATCTTGACGAGCCTAGCATGTACAGACATGGTCTCAGGAACACGGATCACCGAAAGGTAAAGCATGAGTCATATAGGAGATATGATGAACATGTTGATTGTTCGCCATTGAAGCTATGTCAACTCTCGTGATGATCGGTTTTGATGTGGTGGATTTGGTTCGTGTGATCGCTAAAACAATGTGAGGGATATTGTTTTGAGTGGGAGTTCACCTAGATTAATTTAATTATTAATTAGAACTCAATTTATCATAAACTAAATCAAAGTGAATTTGCATAGTTGTTGTAGTCATTGGCATCCGTTTACCACCTTGCGCTTAGTTATAATTGAGATGATAGAACTATATAATTCTGGTTAGTTACTTTACGAACTGGTATCGTATTGTTTTGAAGTGTTAATCTAAAGTTTAAAAGTCCTATTGCAAACTTTCAGTAAGTTTTGGTTACTCCATGAAGTTTAATAATTGGTATTAAAACAAGAGTGACAATTCCAAGTGTTAGTGTATAAGTATCATGTTTGTCTCCATGATTCTTGATATTCAAAGGATTGTCTTAATGTCAAGGTTATCTAGGATCTGAAAGAGTTGTTTCAGAAACCATGATGTGTGGAAGATATTGTGATATCTGAAACGAAGTTTTGGTTACAACATGATAGAGTATAATATGGCAAAAGTCATGTTCTCATATTTGATGAGAATTTGCAAAAGGTTGGAGACACTAGTTGTCCTAATCCACCAAAAGGTTTTGGATAGCAACATTATACTCACGATTCATCTTTATAAGCTAAAAGTAGCTTGATCATGGATAATTCCATGATAAGGGTGAATATTTGATGTAGGTAAAATATTTACTACACCAAGAGATTACTAAAGAAAGGAATTTGGAAGAACACCAAATATTTGATGATGGTGATCTACTTCAAAGTGCAAATCCAAAGACATTGGTATTTAATTATACACGCTTTGGACTATATGTCATATGTATGACTCCACTATTTATGTTGATAGATTCTTTCAAACAGAAAAGGAAATACTGAAAGAGAATCTCATAAATATATGGCAGAAAAGAAAAGACTAGAATTGTTCAGTTTAAGTATATAGATGATATACATGTTATGGCTATATTCTTTGCTTATTAAACAATGTGGTTCTTAAGTATTTGATACTGAATTTGTTGGTGTGAATCGTCATACGAAACAACACAATTCATGAACTACAATGGCCTAAGTAACTAGCAGAAGAATATGTGATGATGTTCATCGAGAACAAATAAAGGGTTATTGTGTTGCTCGAAGCTTGCCTTCAAGATTTGTTTTATCAGGTATTATGAGAACAAAAGGGTTGTTCAAATAATTGCCGTAATCCATAAAAGATGGATGATTCACAAATCTCGTTGGAGAAATCACATACATAAAACTAGTGCTAAAAATGTCGAAAGACAAATTGATTGAAAGATCACTTAGGAAGTGACATCGCCGTTTAAATTATATTGGAAAGAAAACATGAAGAAACTCCATGTGGATGGAATTTTGGAGTCTTTTGATTTTGATCAAATGACACTTGTGAAACTTTCCTAGAGATAATTGAAACTTCGTTCATAGGCCAAAAGGTAACGAATGACTAGCCTATTGGAACTTGTACACATTGTTGTACGAAGTCCATTATGTGTAGTCAAGAGCGATGGATTTCAACTTCATATGCTTTCTCCGAAAATTTGAGTGAATATATGAATATTTACTTAATAAGGATGAAGTATGAAAAGTTCAAAGACTTTCAAGATGAAGTGCAAAATCATTGTAACAAGAATATAAACAGTTTATGATAAAGATCATAAAGGAAGATATTTGAGTTACAGAGTTTAGCATTACCTAAGATTCAAGGAATTGTTCCGGTGATTTGCATTTCCCAAAACACCATAAGAGTATGGAGAATTCGAGATATGTAATTAAACCTTGTTTGACATGGTGAGATCAAAGGTGTAATTCATAAAATGCCATTATATTTTAAAGATTAAAAGCTTGAGAGACTACCGTTTTTCCACTGAAAAGAGCTTCATCATAATCCGTTGAAATGACACCATATAAGGTTATGGTTTGGGATTAAACCCAAGTTGTCCTTTCTTAAACATTGGTATGCTATGCATAAGAAAGATGTTTGCAACCAAAGTCGGATGAACCTGTCTTTGTATGTTATTTCGAATAACTGTTAAGTATTCCTCCATAAACACCGGAGACAAAAATGTTTGACGCTTAGAACGTCAAGTTTCTTTGAGAAGGAATTTTTTGTGAAAAGTTAAGTGGGAGGACAATAGAACTTTGATAAGGTTAAAAGAACCTTAGCTATATGTGCAAAGTTGCGCAGCACCGAAAAGTGTTCCGGAGTTAGCAAACAATGCTCATGGCTCGCGTACTTCAAAGGTTGTGGTCACGGAGATCTAAGTTCCTATTGAAACAAGTAGGTCGGGTAAACAATCAAATACCAAGATTTGAGGGTTGAATCATTATTTGAGAATAATGAACCGACTACATGCAAAGAAGCCATGATGGGCCCTGACTCCGTCAAATGGCTTGAAGCCATAAAATCCGTGATAGTTCCATACACGAGAAATCAAGTTTTGAACTTGAAGGACCCTCGAGAAAGGTGTAAGACCTTACAGTTGTTTCTGGATCTATAAAGAAATAGACATGGATGTTTTACATCTATGAAATAGTCGACATGTTGGGAAAGAGTTCACAAAATGTTCAAAGGTTGACTATGATAAGATTTGATCTTTCATAGTGATATTTAGTCTAGACGGATTAATGTAGCAACCACTACATATAATTTGTTATATGGTAGTTGAATAAACAAAACAAGTTCTTCTAATAGAATCGTTACCTAGGACATGTGCATAACACGGTCCATATGGTTTTGTTAATTCAAAGGATGCTAAAAGCATATGCAAACTTCAATGGTTAAAGTGAGCATCGCGGAGTTGCAATCTTCACTGTGATGAAACTGTTAAAGGAGTTTAAAAGTTCATTAGAGATGATGAAGATGCTTGCATTTGCAAGAAATTAAGTGGGAGCGCTAAGACATGTTTCTAATACATTATGTGGAAGACATATTGTTGATTGGAAATAATGTATCTTTTATTAACACATATTAAGAATTTCATCCCGATGAAAGACTTAGGCAAAACCCAAATATTTGGCATCAATATACGCTAATATGGTTGTGCCAGAAGTACATAGACAAGATATTGAATGAGTTCAATATAGAAACTACAAGAGAGGTTCTTGTCGCACAGAAAGGATTGAATGAGTTCAATGTTGATGATATATTCAAGTGTATTGACATTTGGAAAAGTGAAACAAATAATCAAGTATAGATTGATACTTGATGTATGAAATCACAAAGAGTATTTATATCAATCATACTGTGATATGTACAAATCCAGATATGTCCTATGCTCTAAATGTTGTGAGCATATACCGGAATGGTTCGTAAGATGATCATCGGACAATAGTAAGGATATTCTTATGATCTTTTGGAAGAACTAAGAGTATAATATTTGTAGAAGTGACAAATAGATGGTTAGTTCATTGTAAAAGTACTACATTGATACTAGTTTTTTCACAAAGTACAAATTAAGTTTATCTCAATCTAAACTAAGGGTGGCATAATATAATGGAAAGTGAGTTCCATAATGGATTTGGATGAGTTCCAAAGTTAAGACATTGTGACAGATACTACAACAAAAGGCTAAGTATATGACTGCTATTATAGCAGCAAAAGAGGGCATTTGTGTCAAGTAGTTTGTTATCAAACTAGGTGTAGTTCATAGCGGGATAATAATATGAAGATATATTGTACGACAATATTATCAACATGTTTTAACCCCAAAGAACTAAAGGTCTCACCAAAGGACCAAATTTATACAAAGCCATCTCATTAGAGAATGAGTGATGCGTAGAGACGCAAATACATGCAATTACACACGGACCTGGAAGTGTCAGATCCGGAGATTAGTTGACCACTAGCGAACGTGTACTTACAACACCAGAAAGCCATAGGTGTTGCATACACAAAAGTTTGAAACTAGATTATTGACTCTAGTGCAAGTGGGAGACTGTTGGAGATATGCCCAAGAGGCAATAATAAAGTGGTTATTATCATATCTTCACACTTATGATAAATGTTTACATACCATGCTATAATTGTATTAACCGGAAACATTAATACTTGTGTGATTTGTAAACTAAAATAAGAGTCCCTAGTAAAGCCTCTTGTTAAACTAGCTTGTTGGTTAATATATGATCATGGTTTCCTGATCATGAACATAGAGATGTTATTAGCAACAGGATCATATCATTAGGAGAATGATATGATGGACATACTCCTATAGATAGGCATAGCATAAAGATCAAGTCATTTTAATAGTTCAATTGCTATATGCTTTCTGATACATAGTAACCTAATTCCTTCGACCATGAGATCATGCATATCACCTTTACCGGATGGATGCTTTGATGACATCAAACACCACACCATAACTGGGTGGCTATAAAGGTGGCATTGAGTGTTCGGAAAGTTTTGGTTGAGACACATGGATCAAGAGTGGGATTTGTCCATCCATATGACGGATAGATATACTCTGGGCCCTCTCGATGGAATGTCATCCAATTAGATTGCAAGCATGTGACTGGCTCACAAGGGATCACATATCACGGGAACGAGAAAAGAGTACTTATCGGTAACGAGGTTGAACTAGGTATGCAGAGATACCGACGATCATAACCTCGGATAAGTAAACTATCGTGAAACAAAGGGAAATTGGTATCGTATGTAAGTGGTTCATTCGATCGCAAAGTAATCGTAGAAATATGTGGGAGCCATATGAATTTCCAGATTCCTCTATTGGTTATTGTTCGGAGAAGTGTCTCGATCATGTCTGCATAATTCACGAACCGTAGGGAGACACACTTAAGGATTCGACGTTGTTTGAGTAGTTATGGTATTATGAGAAAGAGACCGAATGTTGTTCGGAGTCTCGGATGGGATCCGGGATATCACGAGGTGATCCGGAATGGTCCGGAGAATAAGATTCATATAAGGAAAGTCCCGTTTCGGAGTTCGTAAATGATTCCGGTGTTTTCATCGGGAATGTTCTAGAAGGTTCCGGAATGTCCGGCACTCCGGGGGGGGGGAGGGGTACATGAATGTGTCATTACATATTGGAATGATTGCATCATGTACTAAGTGTTCTTGCTGTTCCAAATAAAGGATTAAATTGAATCCTAAAACAGAAAAGTCAAATGTCCAGTTTGAAAGTCAAACGACTAAAACAAGAAACTGTGGGAAACAAGCAAGAGGTGGTTGGAACCGACTTGGGGGAGGAGTCCCTCCAAGACGGCGCGCCAACCAAGGCCGACTTGGGGAGGGACTCCCCTCCCCTTGGCCGCCCCTCCCACCTATAAAAGGAGGGGCAGGGCCTCCTCCTCTAGACACACAAGTTCCTATCCTCTAATCTCCGGTTTAGAGCCGTTTTGGTTTAGAGCTTCTAATTGCCCTAGACTTCGGTTTAGAGCCTTCTAATTGGTGTGTCTAATCCCTAGACCACTAATAGTACTCTCTCATACTCCACCATACTCGCTCCGGCTTAAGGCGAAGCCCTGCGGGATCTCCCCTCTACTTCCGGTACCACGCCGTTGTGCTGCCGGAATCACGAGGAGAGTGCTACAACCTCCGCTGCCTGCTGGAACAAGGGAGAGGAAGGTCTTCGTCGAGTACCGAACGTGTGACCGACTGCGGGAGCGCTGCCTGAACGCAGCGCCGGAAGGATCGTCTACGCGATCTTGAGATCGGAAAGAGTATGACTACAGCATCCACGAGAATCTGCTCTCGTTAACCGCTTTGGAATCTTTGAGGGTAAGTTATTCCATCGACTCGTTGCTACAATCTAGTAGATAGATCTTGGCTTGTTTGTTTGTATGCGATAGAATTTTTTTGTTTTCCATGCTACGAACCCCTACAAAAGAAGGATGCCAAACCTAGAATTATCAGGTGGGTTTTGCTTTTACAAGAGTTTGATCTGCATATTGTAGATAGGAAAGGTGCTCAAAATCCTGTTGCTAACAATTTATCTCGTTTGGAAAACATTTCTTTTGACCCATTGCTTGTTAATGATAGTTTTCCAAATGAGCAGTTGGCTACGATAAGGGTAAGTCTACATGAGAGTCCTTGGTATGATGATTATGCTAACTTTATTGTTTCCAAGTATTTGCCTCCAACCTTTACAGCTCAGCAGAGAATGGAATTCTTTTATGATCTAAGGCATTACTTTTGGGACGACCCACACTTATATAAAGAAGGAGTAGATGGCATTATGCGAAGATGTGTTCCAGAATTTGAACAACAAGAGATATCGATAAAATGTCATGGCAGTGCTTATGTAGGACATCATGCAGGGGATAGGACTGCACAGAAGGTTTTATAATCTGGATTTTATTGGCCTTTTTCAAAGATGCAAGGAAGTTTGTCTTATCATGTGATGAATGTCAACGAGTAGGTAACATTTCTAGGCGCAATGAAATGCCTATGAATTATTCTCTTGTAATTGAACCTTTTGATTGTTGGGGATTTGACTTTATGGGACCTTTCCCCCCTTCAAAAGGGCACACTCATATTCTTGTTGCTATCGATTATGTTACAAAGTGGGTAGAAGCCATACCTACAAATAGTGTTGATAGTAAGACCTCTTTGAAAATGCTTAAGGATGTCATTTTTCCTAGGTTCGATGTGCCTAGATATCTCATGACTGATGAAGGCTCTCATTTTATTCATGGTTTTTTAAGAAAAACTCTCGCTAAGTATGATGTAAACCATAGAATTGCTTCAGCTTATCACCCCCAAACTAGTGGGCAAATAGAACTTTACAATAGGGAAATTAAATCTATCTTGCAGAAGACTGTCAATAGATCTAGAAAAAATTGGGCTAAAAATTTGAATGTCACTTTGTGGGCTTATAGAACCGCTTATAAAAATCCTATGGGGATGTCTCCTTACAAAATGGTCTATGGGAAAGCTTGTCACTTGCCTTTATAATTAGAACATAAAGCTTATTGGGCAGTGAAAGAGTTGAATAGAGATTTTAGACTTGTAGGTGAGAAAAGACTGCTCGACTTAAGTAATCTAGATGAGTGGAGAGGTGAAGCTTATGAAAATGCTAGGCTTTTTAAGTAAAAGGTAAAAAGATGGCATGATAGGAGAATTCTCGAAAGGGAGTTCCATGTTGGTGAGAAAGTTCTGTTGTATAGGTCTCGTCTCAGATTTTTTGTAGGGAAACTACTCTCAAAATGGGAAGGACCTTTTGTTATCAAGGAAGTATACCGTGCAGGTGCCATCAAAATTTATTCTCTAAAGGATGACACAACATAGGTGGTTAATGTTCAAAGACTAAAACATTATATTTTTGGAGATTCTTATAATGAAGATGTGGATGTTATTCAAATGGTGACTCTAGAAGAATTTATCACAAGCCAAACACCAGAAACTGCAGAGTTCGTCTTTGAATAGGTAAAAGTGGTGAAAACAGAAGGTTCGTGAAATCCGAATCTATTTGTAATTTTGATGTTTTTAATACATAAGGGGAGTTACGAGACGGAACAGAAGAGGAAACGGAGTCCGGGGTGGACAAACCGCATGGACCGCTGCCTGGCCGCGCCTGGAGGGGGTGTGCCTCCCCTGAACTCCGTCTCTGCCTTGTTTCTGTATCAGAACCTTCCTTATGCATTGAAACTTCGTAATATATACCCCCCATATTCCCCGAGGTTCGTGCATCGTGTCCTCGTCGTATTTTCGTTTCGATCTATTTCTGTCAGGAAAACTACTCAAGTTTAGAGCACCATGGTCTCCGCCAATGACAAAGGCAAGAAGCCCGAGGAAGACGATCCTCACAAACCCAAGGAGGAGGAAATTTTGGTAGGTTATGAAGGATACATGGAGGAGGACAAGCAACTGGACACCTGCACTACTGTTGCGAGCATTGGAGTGGTGGCAAAACCTATCAAGCTTAAGAGGACAGCACAGATGTCTACAGGAGGGAAAACTCCACGTCATATCCTCTCTCCACAGTCACCTCCTCCTCGTACCACTTGCCCTAACCATGCAGGGAAGGAATACTCTAAGAAGGAAGAGTGGAGAAAGAATAACAAGGAATGGGATCCTCGGTCCGAATTGATCATGAGCTGCATTGAGCATAATTTGGAGTTGATTCGTACTCTAACCTTTGAGATTGAGCATTTTAAGAAACTTATTGAAGAGCTTATCAAGAGAACACCACCGCCACCGAAGGAGTAATTCGTCATCAGGTTTGGCATCCCCTTGGCTTGTTCCAAGCTTGGGGGAGTGTCGCGGTATCACCACCATTATCTTTTATCTTTTACCTTTTTAGTGGATTCATATCTTTAGTAGAGAGGTTATCTTATAGTTTGGTTTGCATGTGGAAGTATATCTCCTTTAGTTGATTATCTATGTATCCATTGGTGTGAGTGCCTTTATTGGAATATTAATGAGAAGTCTCATCTTTTACTTTTTGTACTTCTAATTTCTAATTTGCAATCTCTATTTATGTGATGGATCTTGTTGTTTAGTATTGGCATCACTGTTGTAACTTGTTAATAGGTTAGTACCAGAAAACATGTAAAACGCACCTCAAAGTGTAGACAACTAAAGCAAAGTAGATACTAAACAAGCATGGAACATAAAAAAAAAATACGTTTCCAACGTATCAATGGTGTGGAAGGTAATGGTTTGCAGCAAGTAAACAAGTAACAATGGAAGATGTGTCAATGGTAAAGATTGGACCGGGGTCCGTAGTTCACTAGAGGTGCTCTCCTTATATAAACAACATGTCATGAAGGGTAAACAAATTACAGCAGGGAAATTGACAGGAACTGAGCAAGGCATAACAATGCAATTACTAGCCAGAAAGATCCTATGAGATTCGATTGGGCAATACAACAAGATACATAGACCGCCATCCAACTACATCTATGACTAGAAGTCCACCTTCAGGTTATCATCCGAACCCCATCCAGTATTAAGTTGCAAGCAATAGACAACTGCTTTAAGCAAAGTGTGTAAGGTAAACAGTCTACATGTTCCATGAACAAGAGACCATTGTTTTCTCCCTAGTAGCAATATCACATCTACAACCGAAGATATTTCTGTCACTTTCCTTGGAAACTAGAGGCATAAACCCACTATCGATCATAAATACCCCCTCTTGGAGTCACTAACAACTACTTGGCCAAGATAGCTACTAACAATGGAGAGCATGCAAGATCACAAACAACACAGACATGATAGAATAATAAAGACAAAACCATTAATCAAACCAACATAATAATCTCAATATCCATCGGATCTCTGCAAACACAACATGCATGATTACAAATAGATTAGATCTTGATCATGAACGGAGCTCACAAGATCTATACATGAAAGCACAAAGGAGGAGATAAAACCATCTAGCTACTACATGGACCCAAAGTCCAAGGTGGAACTACTCACACATCATACCGGAGAGAAGGCCTCCAGGATGATCTCCCCTCCCTCAGGGTGCCGGGAAGAACTTCAGATCCCCCGATCTAGGGACGATGGTGGCGACGGCTACAGATGATTTCGTGGAGATTTGATTGGGTGCTTAGGGTTTCTGCATCGGGGGCTTCTTATAGGCGAATGGGGAGGTCGAGGCGGCGACAAGGAGCCCCACACCTCTCCTAGGGCGGGGCAGGGCCACCCGGTCCTAGGGGGTCTGGGCGCCCTGGCCCGCCTCTCTGGCTCCCCTCTAGACTTCTTGTTCCCCATGGAAAGTAATTGGCTTTGACGTTTGTCCCGTCCAATTCCGAGAATATTTCTTTACTAACTTTTCTGAAACCCAAAATAGCAGAAAACAAGCAACTGGCACTGTGGCAACTTGTTAATAGGTTAGTACCAGAAAACATGTAAAAAGCACCTCAAAGTATAGACAAAGAAAAGCAAAGCAAATACTAAAAAGCATGTGATGACTCCTTGATGGCGCCAGCGAACTTTGTGCTTGATGTGGAGTCCTGTTGGGAACCCCAAGAGCAAGGTGTGAAGAGTACAGCAGCAAGTCTTCCCTCAGTTGAGACAGAGGTTATCGAACCAGTAGGAGGAAGCAAACGTCACACAGGTTTTGCAAGCAACGCGGAGACCTGCACAACACAAACTCAAGACTTTGCCCCAACGAATCAATGAGGTTGTCAAGCTCACCGGTTTGCTGTAACAAAGGATTAAACGTATGGTGTGGAAGGTAATGGTTTGCAGCAAGTAAACAAGTATCAGTGGAAGATGTATCAATGGTAAGGATTGGACCGGGGTCCATAGTTCACTAGAGGTGCTCTCCTTAGATAAACAACATGGCATGAAGGGTAAACAAATTACAGCAGGGCAATTGACAGGAACCGAGCAAAGCATAACAATGCAACTACTAGCCAGAAAGATCCTATGAGATTTTATTGGGCAATACAACAATATTCATAGACCGCCATCCAACTACATCTATGACTAGAAGTCCACCTTCAGGTTATCGTCCGAACCCCATCCAGTATTAAGTTACAAGCAACAGACAACTGCTTTAAGCAAAGTGTGTAAGCTAAACAGCCCACATGTTCCATGAACAAGAGACCGTTGTTTTCTCCCTAGTAGCAACAGCACATCTACAACCGAAGAGATTTTTGTCACTTCCCTTGGAAACTAGAGGCATGAACCCACTATCGAGCATAAATACCCCCTCTTGGAGTCACTAGAAACTACTTGGCCAAGATAACCACTAGCAACGGAGAGCATGCAAGATCACAAACAACACAAACATGATAGAATCATAAAGATAAAACCATTAATCAAACTAACATAATAATCTCAATATCCATCGGATCCTCGCAAACACAACATGCATGATTACAAATAGATTAGATCTTGATCATGAACGGAGCTAACAAGATCTATACATGAAAGCACAAAGGAGGAGATACAACCATCTAGCTACTACATGGACCCATAGTCCAAGGTGGAACTACTCGCGCATCATACCGGAGAGAAGGCCTTCGGGATGATCACCCCTCCGACAGGGTGCCGGGAAGAACTTCATATCCCCCCGATCTAGGGACGATGGTGGCGGCGGCTACAAACGGTTTTGTGGATTTTTGATCGGGTCCTGAGGGTTTCTGGATCGGGGGCTTCTTATAGACAAAGGGGCGAGACCGGGAGGCTGCCAGGGCCGCCAAACCCTAGCCAGGCGCGGGGCGACCTGCCCCCGCACCTGGGGTAGGTCTGGCCCCCTGGCTGGCCCCTCCAGCTCTCCTCTGGACTTCTTGTTTCCCACCGAAAGTAATTGACTCTAACAATAGGACATAGTAACTATGCATGCAACATGACAAGCTACAAACAAAGATCATGAAAAACATGCATTGAAAAACATTTGTTTGTTTCACATGCAGAAAACATAGCATAGTGGCAATCAGCTTGTCCCTCATAGAGTAGCAATATAATGCATAGGACACCTGCAAAGTTCACAAGGGTGACTAGAAACAAGTAGCACAAGAGCAAGTAATAACACAATATGCATCAATTAATAAGCTTTGCAACACTGCACACAGAATGGCAACTATGCTCTCTTAATGGTGTCTAAATGTAGAAGGTGGAGACTCAATAGTGGTGGAAGAAAGACCTTTTTGTAAAGGAAGCAGGGATTACAAGTTTCGAAAAGAGCTTCCAAAAATTATGGTACTTGTTAGCTTTCAGCCCTCATTGCCCCTATCATAAGCATCTTGAAGTGGTTAAGATTAAAGTGGCAAAGCTGGAGTATATGCTTGACAAAGTATAAGTTGGCAATCTCATGCCCCTTGAATACGAGGGCCACACCTCATGCATACTCAACTTTGGGTCCAGGTAAGTTATTGTCACTATAAGTATTTGCATATCATTGAGAACCGCCAACGGGGTACCCCTTGCACATGGTATATGAGCTTTCCCATAACCAAAATGACAAGGCAAGCAGACAATGAGCATCTTAGCAATTATTCTTATGTACCATGGGAATATGGTGCTTTTTCTCTCTTTCCTCTTTTCTCAATGTGTCTCTTTTTTTATAAGAAGAATGCTTCATAGATGTCACTATGTTGATGCTGCAAGTTTCCACCATGATTAGGCATGGCTTAGGCTAGCGGCCCAGGCGTTTCTCTAACACAGGATACAAACTCCATGGACTTACAAGTTCCCTATTTATTTCACACCGGTGACATCCATAGACAAAAGAACATGATATCAACTGAGTACAACAAGGTACAAGTACAATATTGAAAACGTTCCCCGTGACAACACGGTTCTGCTAATTCCAACTTATAAGTGCAAGCATATACAACAAAGTTGTCACAATGGTTCAAGTTTATTAGGGGCAAATAATAAAGTGTGCCATCAAGTTCGTGAGGGCTTTAATCACTAAGTTTTAACATAACAAAATAGTTTTTAATTGGAAGATAATTGAAAACAAGAATATACTTGGAATGGTGTAACACACCATGCATAGGAGTTTATAGTGGACACTTTGTAATAACTTGGTTTCTTGAGAGTTGGAAACATGAGTAGAACTTAGTCATACAGGTGGAGGCTAGCAAAAGACTGGGAGCAACCAACAAAGAGAGCAATAATGGCCAAAATCATGCAGTGCAACAAAGCATACTAATCAAAGCAAAGAGTGGTACTACGAGTCAAATACTAAATGATCATAGAGGCTAATGGTGACTTGTGAGAGTCATAACATGGTGTGAGCATGTGCCAAGTCAACCCAAGCAAAACATCAAAGGAGAATACCATAATACTATGTTTTTGCATGCTAAAACAACACATAATTTCTTCAAGGCACACTAAGCAATCCCAATTGTTTGGAACAAGACATGCTACAACAATAATTACTAATCATAATGCTAAAACAACAACTAGCATGTCATGCTAAAGTCTAAGTCATAGTCAATGCAAGCTCCTCTTGCACTTCAAGCAAGAACTTACTACTCCTTTCCAAACACCAAGCAAACTTATTTGCAAAATAACACAGCGAGAATGGGGGTCCGAACTACTTAAGAAAACTAAACAAACTAATCAAAGCAAACAAAAACTAATACGCTCGAAGAACAACAAAATTGTGCATGAAACAATAAAACCGAAGTGTCTAGATAGACCTGAGCTTTTCATTGATGAAGAAGGGGATGCCTTGGACATCCTGAAGCTTTGACGCTTGTACCTCTTGGATATTTCTTGGGGTGACACCATGGTGGCATCCCCAAGCTTGAGATTTTGTCCATTCTTCATCTCATTGCATCATTCTCTCTCTACACCTAAATTTTTCCCTTCATACAAAACTTCACACAATCTTCATTAGCAACATTAGCTTATTCAAAAGATATTAGACCATTGGCAAAGCTTTGGAACATCAAGGATTTTCAGTAAAAACACAATCTATTATAGTAACTCCTTCAAAAAGCTCAATTTACCTGAAGAGAATTGAAAAAGGAATCAATAAGAAGCAAATGCAAATAATGGCAGAAATCTGTCAAAACAGGCCAGCAGGTAGAAACAATTTTTTTCGAACATCTTCTGTTGCTCGAATCACGAATTTTTTTGGTGGAGAACATAAATCTGTTTCAGGACAGCAACTCCCCGAATCTTACTTCCCTATCATTAGAGGTCATTCTTGGCACAAAAAGCAAACAAAAAGGATAAGGATAGGTCATTACTGAAGTAATAACTTCCAATACTCAAGGAAACTCTTGGGTTATCTCCCAACAAGTACTTTTCTTTAACTCCTTTAAGTTAGGCTTAATAGACTGAGAAGATTCTCCCATAAGAATTATGAATTGAAGTCAAAGAGAGCATCAAGAAGCAAATTCAAAACACATTTAAGTCTAACCCACTTCCTATGCATAGGATTCTTGTAATAAAATAAATTCTCAAAGAACAAAGTGACATCCATAGGAAGATAAAATAAGAGTAACTTCAAAACTTTCAACACGTAGAGAGGTGTTTCAGTACCATGAAAATCTCTATAACCATATTTTTCTCTCTCATAATAATTTTCAGTAGCCTCATGAATAAACTCAGCAATATAACTATCACATAAAGCAGACTTTTCATGGTCTAAAAACACATAATTTCTATCAAGCTCAAAAATAGTGGGATTAAAACCTTCACAGGTTTTATCCAAAGTAGTTATTTCAAAAGGATCCACATGATCATAACATTCATCCTACTTTGGTAAGCATGGAGGACAATCAAATAATGTAAGAGGTAAGGAGTTACTCTCATTAGAAGGTAGACATGGGTAGATCCATTCTTCCTCTCTTTGTTCATCACTCTCCTCCTCTTTTTTATCTAATGAGCTTTCAGTTTTAGCAATTTCTTCTTCCATAGGCTCCTGCAAAGCATTAGTCTCTTTCATGTGTGGAAAACATCTATTAAAATATTCAAGGATATAGCCATTTGCTTCCTTGTAATTATCAAAGAAAAATTTAACTATCTCATAAACCTCATATTCATAAGGTGCATCATCAGTATTTTGAAGCAAACTGGCAAATTCAAATGCACCCTTGAAGGCAATAAATTCTTCAATTTGTTCCACATCATAAAAGTCATGATTTCCTTTAACATAAGAAGATATGGTAACATTATCATTATACTCACATTTAAACGGTAGGTGTTTATACCTCCTGTAGTGACAAGATTTATCAAAGCAATAAGTGACATTATAATTAGAGCACACGTCTCTAGCAATAGTATTCAACTTATCAATTTGTTCCCATAAGTGTTTCCCTTTTTGTGACAAACAGTGTTCCTTATAATAATACTTTTGTTCTTCCGTGAACCCACCTTGCCAATAATAACTAGTTTCAAAGAAACCATCCATTGATAGAAAGCATGACCAAGCAAGGCAATAACAGACCACCAACTAGAGTAGGAACTAATTTTTTTGTGTTTTTGAAAAGAGGCAACAAAACCAAGCAAAACAAACAAAGCAAACTAAAAACAAAGTAAGGAGAAAGGAAGTGAAGGACTCCCCTAGTGAAGACGTCCTTAGCCTCTCCAGCAACGGCGCCAGAAAACTTGATGGCTGGCTATTGACGAGGGAGCTTCTTCTTTTAAGTCCCCGGCAACGGCGCCAGAAAACTTGTTGATGAATCCTCGATGGCGCTAGAGAACTTGGTGCTTGATGTGGAGTCTTGTTGGGAACCTCAAGAGCAAGGTGTGAAGAGTACAACAACAAGTCTTCCCTCAGTTGAGACCGAGGTTATCAAACCTGTAGGAGGAAGGAAACGTCACACAGGTGTTGCAAGCAACACAGAGACCCGCACAACACAAACTCAAGACTTTGCCCGAACGAATCAGTGAGTTACCAAGATCACCGGTTTGCCGTGACAAAGGATTAAACGTATGGTGTGGAAGGTAATGGTTTGCAGCAAGTAAACAAATAACAGTGGAAGATGTATCAATGATAAAGATTAGACCGGGGTCCATAGTTCACTAGAGGTGCTCTCCTTAGATAAACAACATGGCATGAAGGGCAGCAGGCAATTGACAGGAACTGAGCAAGTCAAAACAATGCAATTACTAGCCAGAAAGATCCTATGAGGTTGATAGGGAAATACAACAATATACATAGACCGTCATCCAACTACATCTATGACTAGAAGTCCACCTTCAGGTTATCATCCGAACCCCCTCCAGTATTAAGTTGCAAGCAACAGACAACTGCTTTAAGCAAAGTGTGTAAGGTAAACAGTCCACATGTTCCATGAACAAGAGACCGTTGTTTTTTCCCTAGTAGCAATAGCACATCTACAACCGAAGAGATTTCTGTCAATTCCCTTGGAAACTAGAGGCATGAACCCACTATCGAGCATAAATACCCCCTCTTGGAGTCACTAGCAACTACTTGGCCAAGATAATCACTAGCAACAGAGAGCATGCAATATCACAAACAACACAAACATGATAGAATCATAAAGATAAAACCATTAATCAAACCAACATAATAATCTCAATATCCATCGGATCCCCGCAAACACAACATGCATGATTACAAATAGATTAGATCTTGATCATGAACGGAGCTCACAAGATCTATACATGAAAGCACAAAGGAGGAGATACGACCATATAGCTACTTCATGGACCTATAGTCCAAGGTGGAACTACTCACGCATCATACCGGAGAGAAGGCCTCCGGGATGATCTCCCCTCTAGCAGGGTGTCGGGAAGAACTTCAGATCCCCTGATCTAGGGACGATGGTGGCGGTGGCTACAAACGGTTTCGTGGATTTCTGATCGGGTCCTCAGGGTTTCTGCATAGGGGATTCTTATAGGTGAAGGGGCGAGACCGGGAGGCGGCCAGGGCCACCAAAACCTAGCCAGGCGCGGGCCCACCTGCCCCCGCGCCTAGGGTGGGTCTGGCCCCCCTGGCTGGCCCCTCCGACTCTCCTCTAGACTTCTTGTTCCCCACGGAAAGTAATTGACTTTGACATTTGTCCCGTCCAATTCCGAGAATATTTCTTTACTAACTTTTCTGAAACCAAAAACAGCAGAAAACATGCATCTGGCACTGTTGCAACTTGTTAATACGTAGTACCAGAAAACATGTAAAAAGCACCTCAAAGTATAGACAAGGAAAGCAAAGTAGATACAAAACAAGCATGGAGCATCAAAAATTATAGATACGTTTCCAACGTATCAGCATGGAACGTCAAAAATTATAAATATTTTTCCGACGTATCAGACACCTTTGCACAAGGGAGTGTAGAATCTCAGAGTTTAAGGCTGTGGTTAGATTTATATCTTAATTACTTTCCCGTAGTTACCGATGTTTGCAGGGGATTTAATCAAAAGTATGTGTTAGTCCAAGTAAGGTTGGTACATTAGCACATGTTCACCCACACAACACTTACAACACCAAAGAAGAGTACTCAGCTATTTGAAGCGAAAGCACTTCACAGAATTCCCATGTGTCCTCTTGAAAGTTTGGTCTTTAAGTATTTCCACCGGCTTCTCTTTTGCTAAGAAAGGATTGGGACACTTGCTGCGTTTGTTGTTTGTTACTTGCACTTTGTTTTGTTGCTCTATCAGAAAACCACTAAAAATCCGTTTGCTAAGTATTTGAAGAGAGTTCCTACTCCATACCACTGTTCAGCACCTTCTGCTCCTCGTTAGGATCGACACTCCTATTTATCAAAAGTACTACGATACACCCCCTATACTTGTGGGTCATCAGTAATCCGCCGAAGAAAGTAAAGGCGATCGCGACCCGCCACGCGCAGCCTCCGACGCCGCCTCCACCGATGTTCCATCCACCTCCGGCGCCTCCGTCCGCCGACCCATCCGGCACACATACGGTGTATGAGGAAATGCCGGAGAGGTAAAGAACACTTCTCTTCATCAATTTTTTTAGTTTAGATGCATACATAGCCGGAGAATCATGAATTTTATTGCAATGTAGAGTCGATGATGAGTCTTTCATGGAGGCAATGAATGTTGGATCTTCGTTTATGTATGATAACACCGTTGAGGTGATACGTCCAATTTGCATCACCATTCTATATCATAATTTGCCTCTATTCATTGATATATTTCTTATTATGAGGTGTTACTTATGTCTTTTCCTCTGTTTTTGCATGTTGGATGATTCTTGGAGGATGGACTGCGGGAGTCAGGTTTCTGATGGAAAAAGAGGTGTTTTGATGCAATTTCGCGAAGATCAGAAAAATACTGGAAAATTATATTTTCCCAGAAGACGAAGGAAGCCAGAAGGGGAGGCGTAGCTGGGCCACAGGAGGGCCACGCCTAGGGAAGGTGTGGCCCACCTGACCGGCCTCCGGCTCCGCCCTCTTGCCTATATCTTCCTCTCGGAACCCTAATACCAAGGGAGCGACCACAGAAAGATTTCCGCTGCCTCTGCGGGGCGGAAAAAACCGAGAGAGAAAGAGCTCTCCAGCAGACAGATTTTTGCGGGGCGGAAAACACCGAGAGGGGAGATTGTCGCCATCAACACCGTCATCAAGCTATGCTTCATCAGGATCATCATCATCCACACCATCATCTCCACCAGCACCATTATCACCAGTCCATCCCGTTGTAACAATTGTGTTGGATATTGCTTTAGTTCTTAGGGGAAACTTTCCAGGTGTTGATTACTATTGTAGTTGATGCTTGTGAGTGGAACCATTGGATTATTGTTTATGTTCACATGGTTATCCATCACCATATCATCTTTGACCATGATCCCTATGATGTCTCGTGAGTAGTTCGTCTAGTTCTTGAGGACATGGGAGAAGTCATGTTGTTAGTAGTGGATTTGTGTTGAGTTATTATTCAATGGTTTAATATTTAAGTTGTGTTGCTATTCTTCTAGTGGTGTCATGTGAACGTCGACTACATGATACTTCACCATTTATGGGCCTAGGGGAATGCATTGTGTATTTGGCTACTAATTGTGGGTGTAACACCCTCAGAATCGGACCTATGCAAGTTTTAGCGAAAAACCCGCCAAACCCGCATAGAAACGATTCAAAGGTGCCCACCAGGCACTTTCGTGCGGGTGGAAAACGAAGTAATAACTTTACACAACAGTCCTCGCTGGGACCCACAGAACAGATATAAATAACAGCGACTCCATGAGTCAAGAATACAGATATACGGTACAAAGATCCAAATCACCTGAAAACGATACAACTTCTAGCTACGGACAAGATGCAAATGGGGCTAAGAGCCCTGAAGAATAACCAATGGCGTCCATAACCCTGCCCAGGCCAAGCCGGAAGGTTAACCCTGCTAACGACGTTGATCTCAAAACCTGCTTAAACAAAAGGGGTGCCGACAAAGGGCAAAGGAAAAAGAGGAGCGTCAGTACTGAGGGCAGTACACGGCGAGACTAGAATTCGGCGGTCCTCGCCTACATAGGTATGGTGGACTGGAGCGGCAGCATGCACTCAACAACCTATAGAGACTCGATACAACTGGCGGCAATCAGAGAGGGGGACGTAAGACCTATTCGGAACCAACCTGATGCTACCACCAATCAAACCCATCCTGGCGTTTCCCCCTCGAGACCAAACGAGGAAGTCAACCGAGGAACTCACACAGTTGGCAGTTTTATTTATTCAGTTATCGTTGCAGCAATTACTAGTCAGGTATAGATAATCATCCTGATAAAATATACAGTGGGCCGTTTTAGTTAACCATTCCATTGTAGTTGTGGCACTTACTAGTCAGATACAATTAGCATGAGGTAACCCATAAACCCAGCAGTTGTTGGTACTTTTATTTGGCCATTCCGTTTTAGTTGCAATACTTACTAGTCAGATACAATTGTCGCAAGCGACAAATCAAGCAAGCAATTGTTGGCAGTTTTATTTAGCCATTCCGTTGTAGTTGCAATATTTACTAATCATATCAGATACAAGTCAATTTATAGCAGTGAACTTTAGTTATAGTTGTCTATGATCGAGATACTGTGCTCCAAGTCGTCCATAACCGCGGACACGGCTTTCAGAAAGTTTTAACCCGGTCGGGGTGCACAAATAGCAACACACACACGATCAACCTCGGAAAAACCAAATCAAAACCCAACGAGGTCTTCACGACAGAGCAATCACAAGATTCAGAAATATTTCAGGGGGCCACCCCATTGAGTAGATCCGCAACGAAGCTAGCTGACTCCGAGATGGACTCAAGGTTTTCGACAATGGCTGTAAACGACTCGGAACCCGAAAGTGTGACTGGGCTTGTCGATACCGTGAAAACATTCCGCTTACCTAAACAGTACAGTGTGCTCCTCGCACAATCGTAAATAAAGCAGTAGCATGGCATAAGTACAGGATCGTAAATAAAACCTCAAACTAGTTTGTGGCCCCAAGAAATAAGTATGAATCAAGCTCTGGCTAAGGGGGGCCCATAATTCCCCATATGTGGATAGCACGATAAATCAAGGAACAGGTATCAAGTACTCGGGGTCCTACGGGACACAAGTGGGCGGTCGGCAACCAAATATTTTCTATCACCCACCGATGCCTCTGCTTACTTACTTCAATTTTAGTTGTTAAACAGGAGTTAAATTGAACGATAAATAAAGCCGAGATCATCTCCAACATCAAACATGTGGCAATACTCCAACAACTGTGGTACATGGCGACACGCAACAGCACTAGAGCAAGCGACTACGACGCGCAAGTACAACTATCTACCAAACAACAGGTAATAGGATGTGTCCAAGGCAATATATGGCTGCAAGGAATATCACGGGTTCGGAAACTAGAGCATCGCAACACAGATAGCAATAGATCAACAGGAGGGAATAAATACTATAAAAGTAAGATAGGTAGAAAGGGGGAGATGCTCGCCTGGAAAACATTGCCGAAGGTTCAACCGAAGATCGGGTCGACACTTGCATCAACTCAACGGCCTTATCCGCGAAGAAGCAAAACACTAGAATAAACACCGGATGCACTATTTAATACAACGGCAGAAGATCGGCATGATGCATGTATGAGGTATGGCATGGCAAAGATGCGATGCAATAAGGCAGGATTAAGCGGAACCGGGGTCCCGACAATTATTTAAATGGTTCCAGTTGTTTATCTACCCCGCAAATTAAACGTTGTTTTAACATGGCAAGAGATAGCACCGGTTTGCTACACCAATTTAAATGAGGCCGATATGAGACTAGATTTGCCCGCATATGGGCCCCATATTTAATTAGAGGTGAATCGGCATAAGGCCCCCAAACCACAGACAAGGATGCATGCATGATGAATGATTAATATGCAACAGGTTTTGTATTTAGCATTGATACAATAGGGGCTCGGGAAAAAGTTCACACATTAGGGTTCGGCGATCTTGGAGTTTTCGGGGTTCGGTCTCAGGGTTCAGGGTTCGACGGGATCGTTCTCGGACTCCGGGACTTAGGGTCTTCGGATCGGGGAAGTAGGTCTTGTCGCACGAGCGTCAATGCTTCCGGGAAGGAGAACTTGTCGTCCAGGGTCTCGGTGTCCGGGGTGAAGTACTCGACGTCCTCGAGGGAGTACTTGGCGTTCCGGGTGGGCGACCTTGGCGGCTTCGGAGGGGTTTAGGTTCGGGCTTCGGATGCGTGAAGGAGATCATGGAGTTCCGAGGAGAAGATCTTGGCGTGCCGAGGGTTCGGTCTTCGAATCCATGTAGTAGATCTCGTCAGTTCCATGTCGACGACCTTGGGGTCTCGGTTTGTTGGCGCACTTGGCGTCCGGGACGGGGTACTTGTCACACCGGGGTTCGGTCCCGTGAGGCAGATCTTGGCGTCTGTGTCGGATATCTTCGGTTTCCATGTCGACGGCCTTCGGGGTTCCAGCTTCGGTCGCTCTTGGCATGATATGAATACTTCGGGGATCTTGGCGTTGGTATATTTCCCGCTGTTAGCTCGTCGGGTGCTTGTGCAGGTCACATGAACGCCAATGGAACCCGGCAATGCACCTGTCGCCGTTGATCTTGAATAGAGGCACAACCAGGACATGGGCACGAGCGGCATGGAGCAACATGTGTAGGCACGCAAGCAGATGCACATGCAGACCCTGAACATGACGATGGGGCAGAGGCAGCACCAACAGGAGGCCACGGTCGGCTGCTGGAGCATGTGCAGCAGGCTCCAAGATGGGGAGTATGCAGGGAGGCGGCAGGCAGGGCCGACCCGCGGTGTTCGCTGGCGGGAGCGGCGCGAGGCAGGCGGGGCGGAGCTCGCTGCCGGAGGAAGGAGGCCGGGGGGCGCGGATCGGTGGCGGGGCCGACGCCGGGGTTGGCGGCAGGCGCTGGCGGCAGAGGCGCGGCCGGCGAGGGTCAGGCGAGGCGGTGACTGGCGGAGAAGGCGGGCTCGAAGGGAGGCGGTCGGTGGCGCCGGGCGACGGAGGGGGCGAACGGCGGGGCGGCGGCCGAGCGACGGGGGCGTGGCCCAGGCGAGGCAGAGCGGAGGAGGCCGGCGGTCGAGGAAGGCGGCCTAGGGAGCGGGGTGCGGCCGGAGGGGCGGAGCATCGCGGGAAGGTGGGAGAGGTGGCGGCGAGCGCGGTTGGCAGGGCGCCGGACCGCGACGGCTGGGGCGGCACGAGGTCGGCCGGCGACGGGGTCACGCGGCCGCTGCGGAGGTCGGGGCGAGGGAGCTCGGGGAAGGGAGAGGCTCCAGCGGGCGATGGCGGCCGACGCGGTTGCGGGGAAGAGGCCGGAGGGAGGGCGCTAGGATGGAGGTGCGGGTGCGAGACAACGGGGGGGGGGGGGACGCCGGCGTCGAGGGGGCCTCGGGCTCTGACGAGGAAGGTGTTGGAGATATGCCCTAGAGGCAATAATAAATGTAGTTATTATTATATCTTTGTGTTTATGATAAATGTTTACATTCATGCTATAATAGTATTAACAAGGAAACATTGATACTTGTGTGATTTGTAAACTTAATTTGAAGTCCCTAGTATAGCCTCTATACTTCACTAGCTTGTTGGTTGATTAATGATTGTGGTTTCCCTATCATGAACATTGAGATGTTATCAACAACAAGATCATATCGTTAGGAGAATGATATGGTGGACATACTCCTATAGATAAGCGTAGCATAAAGATCAAGTCATTTCATTAGTTCAATTGCTATATGCTTTCTGATACATAGTAACCTAATTCCTTCGACCATGAGATCATGCATATCACCTTTACCGGATGGATGCTTTGATGACATCAAACACCACACCATAACTGGGTGGTTATAAAAGTGGCATTGAGTGTTCGGAAAGTATTGGTTGAGACACATGGATCAAGAGTGGGATTTGTCCATCCACATGACGGATAGATATACTCTGGGCCCTCTCGGTGGAATGTCATCCAATTAGCTTGCAAGCATGTGACTTGGTCACAAGGGATCACATATCACGGGAACAAGAAAAGAGTACTTGTCAGTAACGAGGTTGAACTAGGTATGCAGAGATACCGACGATCATAACCTCGGATAAGTAACATATCGTGAGACAAAGGGAAATTGGTATCGTATGTAAGTGGTTCATTCGATCGCAAAGTAATCGTAGAAATATGTGGGAGCCATATGAATTTCCAGATTCCTCTATTGGTTATTGTTCGGAGAAGTGTCTCGATCATGTCCGCATAATTCACGAACCGTAGGGAGACACACTTAAGGATTCGACGTTGTTTGAGTAGTTATGGTATTATGAGAAAGAGACCGAATGTTGTTCGGAGTCTCGGATGGGATCCGGGATATCACGAGGTGATCCGGAATGGTCCGGAGAATAAGATTCATATAAGGAAAGTCCCGTTTCGGAGTTTGGGAATGATTCCGGTATTTTCATCGGGAATGTTCTAGAAGGTTCCGGATTGTCCGGCACTCCGGGGGGTGGAGGGGTACATGAATGTGTCATTACTTATTGGAATGATTGCATCATGTACTAAGTGTTCTTGATGTCCCAAATAAAGGATTAAATTGAATCCTAAAACAGAAAAGTCAAATGTCCAGTTTGAAAGTCAAACTGCCAAAACAAGAAACTGTGGGAAACAAGCAAGAGGAGTTGGAACCAACTTGGAGGAGGAGTCCCACTCCTCCAAGCCGGTGCCAGCCCTAGGCCGAGTTGGGGAGGGACTCCCTCCCTCCCCTGGCGCGCCACCCCTCCCACCTATATAAGGAGGGGCAGGGCTCCCCTCCTAGACACACAACTTTCACCTCTAGATCTCCGGTTTAGAGCCGTTTTGGTTTAGAGCTTCTAATTGCTTTAGCCAACGGTTTAGAGCCTTCTAATTGGTTTAGAGCCTTCTAATTGGTGTGTCTAATTACTAGACCACTAATAGCCTCTCTCATAAGCTCCACCATACTCGCACCGGCTTAAGGCGAAGCCCTGCGGGATTTCCCCTCTACTTCCGGTACCACGCCGTTGTGCTGCCGGAATCGCGAGGAGAGTACTACAACCTCCGCTGCCTGCTGGAACAAGGGAGAGGAAGGTCTTCGTCGAGTACCGAACGTGTGACCGACTGCGGGAGCGCTGCCGGAACGTGGCGCTGGAAGGATCGTCTACACGATCTTGATATCGGAAAGAGTACGACTACATCACCCACGAGAATCCGCTCTTGTTAAACGCTTTGGAATCTTCGAGGGTAAGTTATACCATCGACTCGTTGCTACAATCTAGTAGATAGATCTTGGCTTGTTTGTTTGTATGCGATAGAAAAATTTTGTTTTCCATGCTACAAACCCCTACAGTGGTATCAGAGCCAGGTTTATATGTAGATCTGTTGCACGAGTAGAACACAATGGTCATTGTGGGCGTTGATGCTTTATTGTCGATTACTTCTTGTGTACTTTGCATCTTGCGGTATGTTGGGATGAAGCGGCCCGGGCTAACCTTACATGACATCGTTCATGAGACTTGCTCCACGCTTGACATGCAACTTGTATTGCATAAGTGGCTTTGCGGGTGCCTGTTTCTCCTAGCATAGTTAAGATCCAATTTACAACGGGTGATTAAGAATACTAGTATCAATGTTGTGGTTCGTAAGTTAGAACGACACTTATAGAAAGCCCCAAACCACGTAAAACATGCAAAGAAAGTAGAGGCGTCTAACTTTGTTTTGCAGGGGTGTGCAGTGATGTGATATGGCCATGATTGTGATTATATTTGATGTATGCAATGTTCCTTATTGTAAGTCGGCAACCGGCAGGAGCCATATGGTTGTCTTTAATTTATGTTAAGACCCGCGTGTCTATTCAAAGTAGTTGTAATAGTTGAAGCCGGTGGACGACAACCATGGAGAGGCGTCATTGACCTTGATGCAATGCCGGTGATGATGGAGATCATGTTCGTGCTTGAAGATGGAGATCAAAGCACAAAGAAGAAAGGCCATATCATATCACATATATATTGAATTGCATGTGATGTTAATCCTTTATGCATCTTGTATTGCTTAGTAGACGACGGTAGCATTATAAGATGATCCCTCATGCACATGAATTTCAAATCATAAAGTGTTCACCCTTAGTCAGCACCGTTGCTAAAGCTTGTTGTTTCGAAGCACCACGTGATGATCGGGTGTGTTAGATTCCGCAAGTGTATACAACGTGAGCAAGCCAGATTTGCTCATGCGGAAACTAAGGTTTGATCTTGACGAGCCTAGCATGTACAGACATGGTCTCGGAACACGGATCACCGAAAGGTAAAGCATGAATCATATAGTAGATATGATGAACATGACGATTGTTCGCCATTGAAACTATATCAACTCTCGTGATGATCGGTGTTGATGTAGTGGATTTGGTTCGTGTGATCACTAAAACAATGTGAGGGATGTTGTTTTGAGTGGGAGTTCACCTAGTTTAATTACATTAATTAATTTGAACTCAATTTATCATAAACTTAGTCTAAACTATTGCAAATATGTTGTAGATCAATGGCAGCCCCTGCCATCAATTTTAATGCGTTCCTAGAGAAAGAAAAGTTGAAAAACAATGGAAGCAACTTCGCGGATTGGTTCCGCAATTTGAGGATTGTCCTCACAGCTGGTAATTTGACCTATGTGCTGGATGCACCGCTGGGTGACCCACCTGCAGCTGATGCTCCCGATGAAGTAAAGAATGTTTACCTCGCTCGGAAGAATCAGTACTCCATAGTTCAGTGTGCTATCTTGTATGGTTTGGAATCGGAGCTTCAGAAAAGGTTTGAGGATTCAGACCCATATGATATTGTCGAGGATCTCAAATTGATTTTTGAGACTCATGCGGCAATTGAAAGCTATGAAGCTTCTGAAAAGTTCTTTAACTGCAAGATGGAAGAAGGCAGCTCCGTTAGTGAGCATGTGCTTAAGATGTCAGGGCACGCAAACAAACTTCAAAGCTTGGGTATAGTGATTCCTAATGCTTTGGGCATTTACCGTGTCCTCCAATCACTACCACCAAGTTACAAGAACTTTGTGATGAACTACAACATGCAGAACATGAACAAGACGTTGCCAGAACTCTTTGCCATGTTGAAATCTGCAGAAGTGGAGATCAAGAAAGAGCACCAAGTGTTGTTGGTCAATAAGACCACCAAATTCAAGAAAGGCAAGTCTAAGCAAAAGGGACACTTCAAGAAGGGTGGTAAGAAAGCTACCACGCCGAAGAAGAAGACCAGGGCTGGACCTAAGCCTGATACTGAGTGCTTTTACTGCAAGGGAGAAGGTCACTGGAAGCGGAATTGCCCAAAGTACTTGGCGGATTTGAAGAACGGCAACATCAAGAAGAAAGGTATATCTGATATACATGTTATTGATGTGTATCTCACTAGTACTCGTAGTAGTGCCTGGGTATTTGATACTGGTTCGGTTGCTCATATTTGTAACTCGAAACAGGTGCTACAGAATAAACGGAAGCTAGCGAAGAACGAGGTGACGATGCGCGTGGGAAACGGATCAAAGGTTGATGTGATCGCGGTCGGCACGCTACCCCTTCATCTACCATCGGGATTAGTTTTATACTTAAATAATTGTTATTTGGTGCCTGCGTTGAGCATGAACATTATATCGGGATCTTGTTTATTGCGAGACGGTTACTTGTTTAAATCCGAGAATAATGGTTGTTCTATTTATATGAGTAATATGTTTTATGCACATGCACCTTTGATAGATGGTCTATTCTTATTGAATCTCGATAGTGGAAATACACATATCAACAACATTGAGGCTAAACGATTGAAATCAAGCGATAATTCGACCTATATGTGGCACTGTCGTCTTGGTCACATCGGAGTGAAACGTATGAAGAAACTCCATTCCGATGGACTTCTTGAATCACTTGATTTTGAATCACTTGAAAGATGCGAAGCATGTCTGATGGGAAAAATGACTAAGACTCCATTTTCTGGTATGATGGAGCGAGCTACAGACTTATTGGAAATCATACATACCGATGTGTGTGGTCCAGTGAGTGTAGCATCGCGCAGTGGTTATCGTTATGTTCTTACCTTCACGGATGACTTGAGTAGATATGGGTATATCTATTTCATGAAACATAAGTCCGAAACTTTCGAGAAGTTTAAGGAGTTTCAAAGTGAGGTAGAGAATCAACGTAACAAGAAGATTAAATTTCTACGTTCTGATCGTGGAGGTGAATATCTAAGTTACGAGTTTGGCGAGCATTTGAAGAAATGCGGAATACTTTCACAATTGACACCGCCGGGAACACCACAGCGTAATGGTGTGTCCGAACGTCGTAATCGAACTCTCTTAGATATGGTTCGTTCTATGATGTCACTTACAGATTTACCGCTATCATTTTGGGGTTATGCATTAGAAACAGCCGCATTCACTTTAAATAGGGCACCATCTAAATCCGTTGAAACGACACCGTATGAATTATGGTTTGGGAAGAAACCTAAATTGTCGTTCCTTAAAGTTTGGGGATGCGAAGCCTATGTAAAGAAGTTACAGCCGGACAAGCTTGAACCCAAAGCGGAAAAATGCGTCTTCATAGGATACCCGAAGGAAACTATTGGGTATACCTTCTATCATAGATCCGAAGGCAAAATCTTCGTTGCCAAGAATGGATCCTTTCTAGAGAAGGAATTTCTCTCGAAAGAATTGACTGGAAGGAAAGTAGAACTTGACGAGGTTGTCGAACCTTCTCTCAATATTGCGAGTAGCGCAGCACCGGAAGAAGTTCCTGTGGTGCCTGCACCAATAAGAGAGGAAGCTAATGATGGTGATCATGAAACTTCGGTTGAAGTTGCTACAGAGCCTCGGAGGTCAACGAGAACTCGTACCACTCCCGATTGGTATGATTCCGTTATGAATGTCATGGTGGTGGACAACACCGATGACCCCGAGACATATGAGGAAGCGATGATGAGCCCAGATTCCAATAAATGGCAAGAAGCCATGAAATCCGAGATTGGATCCATGTACGAAAACCAAGTATGGACTTTGGTGGACTTACCGGATGGCCGAAAGGCTGTCGAGAACAAATGGATTTTCAAGAAGAAAACAGATGCTGATGGTAATGTTACTGTCTATAAAGCTCGACTTGTCGCAAAAGGGTTTCGACAAATTCAAGGAGTTGACTACGATGAGACTTTCTCACCGGTAGCAAAGCTAAAGTCTGTGAGGATTATGTTAGCAATCGCTGCATATTATGATTATGAGATATGGCAGATGGATGTCAAAACAGCATTCCTCAATGGAGACATTGATGAAGAGTTGTATATGATGCAACCCAAAGGTTTTGTCGATCCTAAAGATGCTAACAAGGTATGCAAACTTCAACGGTCCATCTATGGATTGAAGTAAGCATCCCGAAGTTGGAATCAACATTTTGATAAGGTAATCAAAAGTTTTGGTTTTATACAAACTTATGGAGAAGCTTGTATTTACAAGAAAGTGAGTGGGAGCTCTATAGCGTTCTTAATACTATATGTGGATGACATATTGTTGATTGGGAATAATGTAGACCTTCTTAATAGTGTCAAGGAATATTTGAATAATAGTTTTTCAATGAAGGATCTTGGCGAAGCAGCATACATATTAGGCATAAAGATTTATAGAGATAGATCGAAACGCCAAATATCATTGTCACAGAGTACATATTTGGACAAAGTTCTAAAGAGATTTGGAATGGAAGAAAGCAAGAAAGGGTTCTTGCCCATGTTGACCAATACGACCTTGAGTAAAACTCAAAGTCCGACATCGGCAGAAGATAGAGAAAGGATGAGTAAGACTCCCTATGCCTCAGCCATAGGATCTCTAATGTATGCCATGCTATGTACTAGACCCGACATTGCATATGCTGTTAGTTTAACTAGCAGATATCAAAGTGATCCAGGAGTGGATCATTGGACAGCGGTCAAAAACATCCTTAAGTACTTGAGAAGAACTAAGGATATGGTTCTTTCTTATGGAGGTGATGAACAGCTCGTTGTTAATGGTTACACCGATGCTAGTTGGAACACAGATCCGGATGATTCTAAATCGCAATCCGGATACGTATTTATTTTGAATGGTGCAGCAGTTAGCTGGAGGAGTGCAAAGCAAAGCGTTGTGGCGAGATCTTCAACTGAATCGGAATACATGGCTGCTTCGGAGGCTTCACAAGAAGCGATATGGATGAAAGAGTTCATTACAGAGCTGGGTGTGGTTCCTAGTGCGCTGGACCCAATGTCTATCTACTGTGATAACATGGGCGCCATAGCCAATGCGCAAGAACCAAGGTCACACAAGAAGCTGAAGCATATCAAGCTGCATTTTCATGCTATTCGAGAACATATCCAGGATGGGGATATAAAGATTTGCAAAGTACACACAGATCTGAATGTGGCGGATCCATTGACTAAACCTCTCCCGAGGGCAAAACATGACCAACACCAAACTGCCATGGGTGTTCGGTATATTACCATGTAATCTAGATTAGATGACTCTAGTGCAAGTGGGAGACTGTTGGAGATATGCCCTAGAGGCAATAATAAATGTAGTTATTATTATATCTTTGTGTTTATGATAAATGTTTACATTCATGCTATAATAGTATTAACAAGGAAACATTGATACTTGTGTGATTTGTAAACTTAATTTGAAGTCCCTAGTATAGCCTCTATACTTCACTAGCTTGTTGGTTGATTAATGATTGTGGTTTCCCTATCATGAACATTGAGATGTTATCAACAACAAGATCATATCGTTAGGAGAATGATATGGTGGACATACTCCTATAGATAAGCGTAGCATAAAGATCAAGTCATTTCATTAGTTCAATTGCTATATGCTTTCTGATACATAGTAACCTAATTCCTTCGACCATGAGATCATGCATATCACCTTTACCGGATGGATGCTTTGATGACATCAAACACCACACCGTAACTGGGTGGCTATAAAGGTGGCATTGAGTGTTCGGAAAGTTTTGGTTGAGACACATGGATCAAGAGTGGGATTTGTCCATCCGTATGACGGATAGATATACTCTGGGCCCTCTCGGCGGAATGTCATCCAATTAGCTTGCAAGCATGTGACTGGCTCACAAGGGATCACATATCACGGGAACGAGAAAAGAGTACTTATCGGTAACGAGGTTGAACTAGGTATGCAGAGATACCGACGATCATAACCTCGGATAAGTAAACTATCGTGAAACAAAGGGAAATTGGTATCGTATGTAAGTGGTTCATTCGATCGCAAAGTAATCGTAGAAATATGTGGGAGCCATATGAATTTCCAGATTCCTCTATTGGTTATTGTTCGGAGAAGTGTCTCGATCATGTCCGCATAATTCACGAACCGTAGGGAGACACACTTAAGGATTCGACGTTGTTTGAGTAGTTATGGTATTATGAGAAAGAGACCGAATGTTGTTCGGAGTCTCGGATGGGATCCGGGATATCACGAGGTGATCCGGAATGGTCCGGAGAATAAGATTCATATAAGGAAAGTCCCGTTTCGGAGTTCGGGAATGATTCCGGTGTTTTCATCGGGAATGTTCTAGAAGGTTCCGGATTGTCCGGCACTCCGGGGGGGGGGAGGGGTACATGAATGTGTCATTACTTATTGGAATGATTGCATCATGTACTAAGTGTTCTTTCTGTCCCAAATAAAGGATTAAATTGAATCCTAAAACAGAAAAGTCAAATGTCCAGTTTGAAAGTCAAACTGCCAAAACAAGAAACTGTGGGAAACAAGCAAGAGGAGTTGGAACCAACTTGGAGGAGGAGTCCCACTCCTCCAAGCCGGCGCCAGCCCTAGGCCGAGTTGGGGAGGGACTCCCTCCCTCCCCTGGCGCGCCACCCCTCCCACCTATATAAGGAGGGGCAGGGCTCCCCTCCTAGACACACAACTTTCACCTCTAGATCTCCGGTTTAGAGCCGTTTTGGTTTAGAGCTTCTAATTGCTTTAGCCAACGGTTTAGAGCCTTCTAATTGGTTTAGAGCCTTCTAATTGGTGTGTCTAATTACTAGACCACTAATAGCCTCTCTCATAAGCTCCACCATACTCGCACCGGCTTAAGGCGAAGCCCTGCGGGATTTCCCCTCTACTTCCGGTACCACGCCGTTGTGCTGCCGGAATCGCGAGGAGAGTACTACAACCTCCGCTGCCTGCTGGAACAAGGGAGAGGAAGGTCTTCGTCGAGTACCGAACGTGTGACCGACTGCGGGAGCGCTGCCGGAACGTGGCGCTGGAAGGATCGTCTACACGATCTTGAGATCGGAAAGAGTACGACTACATCACCCACGAGAATCCGCTCTCGTTAAACGCTTTGGAATCTTCGAGGGTAAGTTATACCATCGACTCGTTGCTACAATCTAGTAGATAGATCTTGGCTTGTTTGTTTGTATGCGATAGAAAAATTTTGTTTTCCATGCTACGAACCCCTACAGAAGGTGGGGAGAGAGGCGCGTCGGGTAGGGAGGTGGGGGGAGAGGAGCGGGCCTGTGGGGGGTGGGTCCGGGGCGTGGGGTTGCAGGGTGGGGCCGCGCGGTTCCTGGCACAGGCGGGTGTGTGTCGTGTGCGTTGGGGGGCATGTGTGGGGCGGCAGGGTTGAGTGGGGAGTGAGAGAGGAGGTGGGCCAGGAGGGTGGGGCCAGGGGGAAGAGAGAGAGAGGGGGGTTGGCTGTGTGCGTGTGGGTACTGCGGGTGGGGCCGGGCTGGAGAGAGAGTGGGGAGGGAGTTGGGGGTTAGGATTGATGAGGTGGCTAAGCTGAGGTGAGGTGGAGGGAACGGTGAGGTGGAGGGAGGGGATTGGTGGGTAGACTAGGATTGGGTGGATTAGGGATTAGACAGGCTGTTTGCACTGGGGGTGGCCAACTGGGTCGGATCGGCCCGGTTCGGCTGCCCCCCTAAAAATAATTAAATACTTTATTTATTTATAACAGGGTTTTTTCAAACCGCGGGTAGACAAAACAAATATTCCGGAGACCCGGGTTTGAGTTGAATTAAAGACGGGGCGTTTAGAAAACAAAAATAGGTTTTTCCGCAAATAGTTTTATGCAAGCAAATGCAAGATGATGACGATGCTCAAATGCAATGTGGCATGATGACATGAGCATGCGGTCATGATGATGCAATGCACAAAAACAACGCGATTTTCTAGCAGTGGTTTTGCGGGATGCCACAGTGGGGTTGCCGGAGTGATAGAAACCTGAACCCCCGTTAGGACACCTTTGCACAAGGGAGCGTAGGATCTTAGAGTTTAAGGCTGTGGTTACGTTTATATCTTAATTACTTTCATGTAGTTGCGGATGCTTGCGGGGGGGGGGGGTAATCACAAGTATGTATTAGTCCAAGTAAGGTCGGTATATTAGCACAGGTTCACCCACACAACACTTACAACACCAAAGAAGAGTACTCAGCTATTTGAGGCGAAAGCACTTGACAAAATTCCCATGTGTCCTCGAGAATGTTTGGTCCTTATAAGTATTTCCACCGGCTTGTCCTTTGCTAAGAAAGAATTGGGCCACTTGCTACAGTTGTTCGTTGTCTTTATTACTTGCACTTTGTTTTGTTTCCATATCAGAAAACCCCTAAAAAACTGTTTGCTAAGTATTTACAGAGATTTCCTGCTCCATACCACTAGTCAACACCTTCTGCTCCTCGTTGGGATCGACACTCCTATTTATCGAAAGTACTACGATACACCACCTATACTTGTGAGTCATCAAGACTATTTTCTGGCGCCGTTGCTGGGGATTGAAGCGCTATTGAAGAGTGGAACTGGTAAAGGAAACTTCTACTGTGAGTATTGCTTTTTGTTTCTGTTTGTTACTTTGTTTCCAATATGGATAACCCACTTTGTTTTCTGTTTGGGAAAACTACTACCACTGTTAGGATAGTAGATGAACCACCACCTATTGAGATAGATCATTTTAAGATACCTACAAGTATTGTTGATCACGTTATGGATAATTATTATTTAGGGGGTGGAACTGTCCATCCTGGTGATCATTTGCTTTTTATCCATGAATTATGTGGGTTCTTTAAGTGTGCAGGTATCACAACTGAACAGGTAAAGAATAAGTTACTCTCCATATCCTTGAAAGGGAGAGCTGGAAAATGGTATAAGCTGCTGAAGAATGGACAATCCATGGATTGGGAGGAGATGACATCTCTCTTTTGTTCTAAATTCTATCCTCCCAGTGAGATTCATAAGGATAGAAATCTGATATATAACTTTTGGCCTCGTGATGGAGAGATTACATCTCAAGCTTTGGGGAGATTGAAGTTACTAATGCTTAAATGTCATATTCATGAACTCCCTAATAATATTATTATCAATAATTTTTATGCTAGGATTTCTCTTCATGATAAAGATTTACTAGATGCTTCTTGTGCTGGATCATTCACACACGTGAAGGAAGAAGCTAAATGGGATCTACTAGACCGTATTCAAGAGAACACTGAAGCTTGGGAGAATGACAAAGGAAGAAAGTCGGGTATAAACTATGATTATGAATGCATTAAATCTTTTATGGGAACTGATGACTTCTGTGATATTGGCAATGAGTTTGGTCTTGATTCCCAAAGTATTGCCAACTGTTTTAAGGCCTTTGCCTCTTACATAGGAATTCCCAAGAAGAAGTGGAATAAGTACCATGCTCCTTATAAAGATGTTATTAGTCATGTTCCTTTTAGAAGCACTGAAGTTTGTACTACTAATCATATTGTGCTTGAACCTTATGTTGAGAAAATACCTTTCCCAGCTAAGGTAAAGGAGTATTCTATGATGATTAGTGCAAATAATAAAAGTGCGAAGAGAACTGTGGAGCCAGATGAGCAATTGAATATTGAATCTGTGGTAGCTATGGTGAAAGACACTATCACTAGAAATATAGAGGATGAGCACATTGTCTTCTATGAAGATTCTTCTAATATTATCTCTCATCCTAGTAAGGCTCGAAAAGATAGTGTTCATGTGCTTTCTATTAAAATTGGTGATCATTGCTACTATGGTTTATGTGATATTGGTGCTAGTTCTAGTGTTATTCCTTATGAGCTTTACAGGAAAATTATGCATGAAACTGGTCCTTGTGAGCTTGAAGACATTGATGTGGTTATTCACCTTGCTAATAAGGAAATCATTTGCCCCATTGGTATTGTAAGAGACGTGGAGGTTCTTTGTGGCAAGATTAAGTATCCTGCTGATTTTCTGGTACTTAATTCAGCAGCTAACAAAACTTGTCCTACCATTTTTGGTAGACCTTTCTTGAACACTTGTGGAGCTATTATAGATTGTAAAAAGGAGAAAGTTTTAACTAAGTTTGATGGAGATTATTATGAGTTTAACTTTTCCAAATTTGCTAAAGCTCCTTGTGAAAATAGCTTGCCTAATGAAGATTTCAGGATGGAACAACTTGCTTCTATTGATCCAGTGTATGACCTTGGACCTATTTTTGATGACTGTAAGTATGCTCATTCTAATGATAAAGTTGTTGCTAGTGATAGTTATATTGTCAACTTTATTCAGAGTGCTACTGAAAGTTATTATGAGAGAGGGAAACATGGTTTTATGCATCTCAATAATGTTAAGTTTCCCTGTTTTATGTTGAAAACTTTGAAGTTGCATTTGTTTTGTGTTCATATGCTAGTGGATTTTTGTTTTGACAATTCGTTTTCTCATGATACCCCCATGCAAAGGAAGCGGGTTAGACTCAAATGTGTTGGTTATTTGCTTCTTGATGCTCTCTTTCACTTCAAATATATATCTCCTTTGTGAGCATCTTTGAAGTTTTCAAGCCTAACTTAAAGGCATTAAAGAAAAGTACTTGTTGGGAGATAACCCAAGAGTTTGGTTGAGTCTTGGAAGTTATTACCTCAATAAAAACCGCTCCTTATCCTTTTTGTTTTGGTTTTTGTGTCAAGTTCAACTACTTTTGAGAAGTAAGAGAGTTGTGAAAAGTGGATGCCCTAGGACGGATTTTTGTGCTGCATTGTAAAAATTCGCGAGGGAGCTCAGTACATCGGATGGAGCTGTATTTTTTAGCTTATTCTCCAGGTTGTTACCCAACTTTCATTAGTTTTGCACTTTTTGATTTGAGCAACAGAAGGTTTTCGAAAAAATCAATCTTTACCTACTGGTCTGTTTTGACAGATTTATGCCATAATTTGCATTTGCCTCTTACAGAAGCCTTTGTTTTGATGGATTTCAGTTGAAGTGTGAACTTAAAGGTTTATTGTTTTTGCTTACACTAATGTTGCCATTTAGGTTTGTGTATTGCCTTGTGAGAAAATTAATTTCTAGGAGAAGGAGAAAAGGAGACTGTGGAGTTCGTCTTTGAATAGGTAAAAGTGGTGAAAACAGAAAGTTCGTGAAAGCCTAATATTTTTATATTTTTGATATTTTTATTACATAAGGCAAGTTACGGGATGGAACAGAGAAGGAAACGGAGTCTGGGTTGGCCTCACCCACCCCAAGCGCGGGCCCCAGCTGGCCACGCCTGGAGGGGGTGTGAGCATCTCGAGCGGGGCCGGTCCACACATATTCAGGGCCCTAGGGCAAGACTACAACGAGGGGCCCTTGAGACAAACGAAAAATTATAATGTGTTGTATTTCAAAATAATCCAGTACAAAGCTTAGATCAATGATCTTTGAACTTTAAAACTCGCACAGAAAAATGTTTATTTATAATGATCGTAAGGAAAGAATAAAGTTGTACAAATGATCGCTTTCTTAGTGTGACAAGGATACCATCAATTTAATAGCAAAACAAATAGCAGTTGTCAAAACTGATTACTACTTAAAAATTGTCAACTGAACCTTTTATCACTTCACCATATAAATATGTTTTTCTTATATTGGTTGGGTTCACCATTTCCCCTTATATACTCTTAATCATATGAGTACATCCTAAGATCCAATGAAGATTAGAAGAGTAAGAAAAAGACCTATGCATAATAGCCAGGAGATGTGGAGTAGCCTGAATAGGAGAGCAGAACTATGTAAAGTGAGTCCAATCGAGGAACCAGATTAGGGGAAAGATGAAGGCGTACAATCTTGATCTCTCGGATTTCTGGTTGATGGGGAACGAGTAGAACACTGACAATGAAAAGAAAGCCGAACAGAGAACTAAACCGTTTCTTTCAAAATCAGAAAAGCACCCGCGTGGCGCGCTATTTTGTGGAATTGGAAATTTGGAGGTAGGAGACGAATCGACGATTATATAGGAGTCTAGTAGTAGACAAATAGCGATCAATAGGTCTGGCTATTTTTTAGCACTACCGTTCGTCGTGAGTACTCCATGGTAGTTTTGACCGCTCTTCTTAGGTCTTTTTTACTTTTTTTCTCTTGTTTTTCTTGACCTAAGTATTAAACTACTACCTGGGCTGGGGCCCCTGCCTCCTGGGGGCCCAGGGCGGTCGTCCCGCTGCCCCGGCCTATGGGTCGGCCCTGATCTCGAGCTCCTTCTCCGCCTCGTTTTCGTATCAGCACCTTCCTTATGCATTGAAACTTCGTAATATATAACCCCCTGGATCCCCCAAGTTTCTTGTATCGTGTTCTCGTCGTGTTTTCGTTTCGATCTATTTCTGTTAGGAAATCTTCTCAAGTTTAGAGCACCATGGTATCCGCCAACGATAAAGGCAAGAAGCCCATGGAGGAGATAAAGTTGGAAAAACAAGCCACCGCAGGGACAATGGCAAGAAACCTACTTTTGTAGGAGCAATTAACACTGGACGCCCTTTTCTCGTAACATGAAGGGGATCATATCCTCCGTTCCAGACTTCAGATCCTGTCCTGAGGCAGTGGAAGCCCTTCGAACAACATACAAGTTTTGTGATAAGTACCGTTCTTTGAGGATGAAGGTGGATATGCTTCAAGAGGAGAATAACAGGCTCCATAAGATGCTGGAGGATTTTTCTGACCCTAAACAAGGGAACACCACCACCACCGAAAGAGTAATTAGTCATCAGGTTTGGCATCCCCTTGGCTTGTTCCAAGCTTGGGGGAGTGTCGCGATATCACCATCATTGTCTTTTATCTTTTACCTTTTTAGTGGATTCATATCTTTGGTAGAGAAGTTATCGTATAGGTTGGTTTTCATGTGGAAGTATCTCTCCTTTAGTTGGTTATCTATGTATCCCTTGGTGTGAGTGCCTTTATGGAATATTAATGATAAGTTTCATTTTTTTACTTTTTGCACTTTTGTTTTAGTTTGCAATCTCTATTATATGATTGATCTTGTTGATCAGTATTGGCATCACTTTGGGAGCATCAAGTAAATCTAAATTGGATTTGGCAAACCAAGCTCTGGTCAGTAGCAACACCTTTTGAGGTTTGAAAAAAAAGAGAAATGCTTATAGGTATTTTGTATCATTTATTTTCTTTCTTGTTGGCTCATAAGCTTAATATTCTTATTTAAGATCTTTTGTGTCTTCAAGGAAGATTGCATGTTTGGCTTTATCACTTGTATGTTTGCTTGTTTCTTTCAACTCTTTTGCTTGCTACCAATGACTCCTTGGTGGCGCCAGAGAACTTGGTGCTTGATGTGGAGCCTTGTTGGGAACCCCAAGAGCAAGGTGTGAAGAGCACAACAGCAAGTCTTCCCTCAGTTGAGACCGAGGTTATCGAAACAGAAGGAGGAAGGAAACGTCACACAGGTGTTGCAAGCAACGCGGAGACCTGCATAACACAAACTCAAGAATTTTCCCCAACGAATCAGTGAGGTTGTAAAGCTCACCGGTTTGCTATAATAAAGGATTAAACGTATGGTGTGGAAGGTAATGGTTTGCAGCAAGTAAACAATTAACAGTGGAAGATGTATCAATGGTAAAAATTGGACCGGGGTCTATAGTTCACTAGAGGTGCTCTCCTTAGATAAACAACATGGCATGAAGGGTAAACAAAATACAGCGAGGCAATTGACAGAAACTGAGCAAGGCATAACAATGCAATTACTAGCCAAAAAGATCCTATGAGGTTGATTGGGCAATACAACAATATACATAGACCGCCATCCAGTTGCATCTATGACTAGAAGTCCACCTTCAGGTTATCATCCGAACTCCATCCAGTATTAAGTTGCAAGCAATAGACAACTGCTTTAAGCAAAGTGTGTAAGGTAAACATTCCACATGTTCCATGAACAAGAGACCGTTGTTTTCTCCCTAGTAGCAACAACACATCTACAACCGAAGAGATTTATGTCACTTCCCTTGGAAACTAGAGGCATGGACCCACTATCGAGCATAAATACCCCCTCTTGGAGTCACTAGCAACTACTTGGCCAAGATAACCACTAGCAACAGAGAGCATGCAAGATCACAAACAACACAGACATGATAGAATCATAAAGACAAAACCATTAATCAAACCAACATAATAATCTCAATATCCATCGAATCCCCACAAACACAACATGCATGATTACAAATAGATTCGATCTTGATCATGAACGGAGCTCACAAGATCTATACATGCAAGCACAAAGGAGGAGATACAACCATCTAGCTACTACATGGACCCATAGTCCAAGGTGGAACTACTCACGCATCATACCGGAGAGAAGGCCTCCGGGATGATCTCCCCTCCGACAGGGTGTCGGGAAGAACTTCAGATCCCCCCGATCTAGGTACGATGGTGGCGGCAGATACAAACGGTTTCATGGATTTATGATCGGGTACTTAGGGTTTCTGCATCGGGGGCTTGTTATAGGCGAAGGGGCGAGACCGGGAGGCGGCCAGGGCCACCAAACCCTAGCCAGGCGTGGGCCCACCTGCCCCCGCGCCTGGGGTGGGTCTGGCCCCCTGGCTGGCCCCTCCGGCTCTCCTATGGACTTCTTGTTCCCCACGGAAAGTAATTGACTTTGACGTTTGTCCCGTCCAATTCCGAGAATATTTCTTTACTAACTTTTCTGAAACCAAAGACAGCAGAAAACATGCATATGGCATTGTTGCAACTTGTTAATAGGTTAGTACCAGAAAACATGTAAAAAGCACCTCAAAGTGTAGACAAGCAAAGCAAAGTAGATACAAAACAAGCATGGAGCATCAAAAATTATAGATACGTTTCCAACGTATCACCTACCCAGCCTTGCTAGCCCAAAACCTGTTTTGAGAAGGCATGCTTCTCATGTTTCCAACCCCTTTGAACCAAAACATGTGCCATTTGTGTCCACCATATCTACCTATTAGCATTTGCTATTCCAAGCAAATTCTCAAGCTTCATCTATCTTTCGAATTAAAAAGTATTTTGTTATGTCAAAACTAGTTAGTAAAGCTCTCACGAACTTGATGGCACACCTTATCTTCTTGCCCCTAATAGACTTGAACCATTGTTTGATCTATGTTGTATATGCTTGCACTTATACGTTGGAATTAGCAGAACCATGCTGTCATGGGGAACGTTTTCAACATTGCACTTGTACTTTGTACACAGTTGATATCATGCTCTTTTGTCTATGGATGTCACCGATGTGAAATAAAGAGGGAGCTTGTAAGTCCGTGGAGTTATATATTTTGTGTTAGAGAAACGCATGGGCCGCTAGCCTAAGCCTTGACTAATCATGGTGGAAACTTGCAGCATCACCATAATGAGCTATCTGTGAAGCAACCTCGGTAAAAAGCTATGCACATAGTAAATAAAAAGATTGATGAGATTCTCATTGTCTGCTTGCCTTGTCATTTTGGTTATGGGATAGCTCATGTACCATGTGCAAGGGGTGCCCGTTGGCGGTTCTGTATGATACGCATGGACTTATGATGACTCCTTGGTGGCGCCAGAAAACTTGGTGCTTGATGCGGAGTCTTGTTGGGAACCCCAAGAGCAAGGTGTGAAGGGCACAGTAGCAAGTCTTCCCTCAGTTGAGACCGAGGTTATCGAACCAGAAGGAGGAAGGAAACGCCACACAGGTGTTGCAAGCAACACGGAGACCTGCACAACACAAACTCAAGACTTTGCCCCAACGAATCAGTGAGGTTGTCAAGCTCACCGATTTGCTGTAACAAAGGATTAAATGTATGGTTGATGCTACACTCAATAGGGAGGAAGAGTGCTTCGTTGGAAACCCCAAGAGCAAGGTATAAAGAGTACAGCAACAAGATTTCCCTTAGTAGAAACCGAGGTTATCGAACCAGAAGGAGGAAGGAAACATCACACATGTGTTGGAAGCAACATGGAGACCTGCACAACACAAACTCAAGACTCTGACGCAACGAATCAGTGAGGTTTTCAAGCTCACCGGTTTGCTGTAACAAAGGATTAAACATATGGTGTGGAAGGTAATGGTTTGCAGCAAGTAAACAAGTAACAATGGAAGATTTATCAATGGTAAAGATTGGACCGGGTCCATAGTTCACTAGAGGTGCTCTCCTTAGATAAACAACATGGCATGAAGGGTAAACAAATTACAGCAGGGAAATTGACAGGAACTGAGCAAGGCATAATAATGCAATTACTAGCCAGAAATATCCTATGAGATTCGATTGGGCAATACAACAAGATACATAGACCGCCATCCAACTGAATCTATGACTAGAAGTCCACCTTCAGGTTATCATACGAACCCCATCCAGTATTAAGTTGCAAGCAATAGACAACTGCTTTAAGCAAAGTGTGTAAGGTAAACAGTCTACATGTTCCATGAACAAGAGACCATTGTTTTCTCCCTAGTAGCAACAACACATCTACAACCGAAGATATTTTTGTCACTTCCCTTGGAAACTAGAGGCATGAACCCACTATCGAGCATAAATACCCCCTCTCGGAGTCACTAGCAACTACTTGGCCAAGATAACCACTAGCAACAAAGAGCATGCAAGATCACAAACAACACAGTCATGATATAATCATAAAGATAAAACCATTAATCAAACCAACATAATAATCTCAATATCCGTCGGATCCCCTCAAACACAACATGCATGATTATAAATAGATTAGATCTTGATCATGAACGGAGCTCATAAGATCTATACATGAAATCACAAAGGAGGAGATACAACCATCTAGCTACTACATGGACCCATCGTCCAAGGTGGAACTACTCACAAATCATAACGGAGAGAAGGCCTCCGGGATGATCTCCCCTCCGGTAGGGTGCCGGGAAGAGCTTCAGATCCCCCCTGATCTAAGGACGATGGTGGCGTCGGCTACAGACGGTTTCGTGGAATATTGATCGGGTACTGAGAGTTTCTGCATTGGGGGATTCTTATAGGTGAAGGGGGAGACCGAGGCGGCCGCGAGGACGGCTAAACCCTAGCCAGGCACGGGCTAGGGCCGACCCGTGCCTGGGGGGGTCTGGTCCCTCTGGCCGGCCCCTCAGGCTCTCCTCTGGACTTCTTGTTCCCCACGGAAAGTTATTGAATTTGTCCTTCGTCGAGTCCAATTCCGGGAATATTTATTTACTAACTTTTCTGAAACCAAAAACAGCAGAAAACAGGCATCTGGCACTATTGCAACTTGTTAATAGGTTAGTACTAGAAAACATGTAAAAAGCACCTCAAAGTGTAGACAAGTAAAGCAAAGTAGATACTAAACAAGCATGGAGCATCAAAAATTATAGATACATTTCCAACGTATCAGCATCCCCAAGCTTAACTCCTGTTCGTCCTCGAGTAGGTAAGTGATAAAAAGAATAATTTTTGAGGTGACATGCACCCTCACAATAAAGATCCAACCATTTGCAAGCATTGAAAGCTGGGATCAAAGAACTCTAAACATGTGCATGAAAGAATGGAATTCTAACAATAGTACATAGTAACTATGCATGCAACATGGTAAGCTACAAACAAAGATCATGAATAACATGCATTGAAAAACATTTGTTTGTTTCACATACAGAAAACATAGCATAGTGGCAATCAGCTTGTCCCTCATAGAGTAGCAATATAGATGCATAGGACACCTTCAAAGTTCACAAGGGTGACTAGAAACAAGTAGCACAAGAACAAGTAATAAGACAATATGCATCAATTAATAAGCTTTGGAACACTGCACACAAAATAACAACTATGCTCTCTTAATGGTGCCTAAAGGTAGAAGGTGGAGACACAAATAATGGTGGAAGAAATACTTTTTTGTAAAGGAAGCAGGGATTACAAGTTTCAAAAAGAGAGCTTCCAAAAATTATGGTACTTATTAGCTTTCAGCCCTCATTGCCCCTATCATAAGCATCTTGAAGTGGTTAAGGTTAAAGTGGGAAAGCTAGAGTATATGCTTGACAAAGTATAAGTTGGCAATCTAAAGTCCCGTGACTATGAGGGCTACACCTCATGGATACTCAACTTAGGGCCCAAGCAAGTTCTTGTCACTCTAAGTATTTGCATATCATTGAGAACCGCCAACGGGGTACCCCTTGCACATGGTACATGAGCTTTCCCATAATCAAAATGACAAGGCAAGCAGACAATGAGCATCTCAGCAATCTTCTTATGTACCATGGGAATATGGTGCTTTTTTCTCTCTTTCCTCTTTTCTCAATGTGTCTCTCTTTTTTATAAGAAGAATGCTTCATAGATGTCACTATGGTGATGCTGCAAGTTTCCACCATGATTAGGCATGGATTAGTCTAGCGGCCTAGGTATTTCTCTAACACAGAATACAAACTCCATGGACTTACAAGTTCCCACTTCATTTCACACCGGTAACATCCATAGACAAAAGAGCATGATCTCAACAGAGTACAAAAAGTACAAGTGCAATGTTGAAAACGTTCCCCGTGATAGCACGGTTCTGCTACTCCCAACTTATAAATGCAAGCATATACAACAAAGTTGCCTCAATGGTTCAAGTTTATTAGGGGCAAAGAATAAAATGTGCCATCAAGTTCGTGAGGGCTTTAATCACTAAGTTTTCACATAACAAAATAGTTTTTAATTGGAAGATAGTTGAAAACAAGAATATACTTGGAATGGTGAGTTTATAGTGGACACTTTGGAATAACTTGGTTTCTTGGGAGTTGGAAGCATGGGTAGAACTTACTCATACAGGTGGAGGCTAGCAAAAGACTGGGAGCAACCAACTAAGAGAGCAATAATGGCCATAATTATGCAATGCAACAAAGCAAACTAATCAAAGCAAATAGTGGTACTGCAAGTCAAGGACTAAATGATCATAGAGGCTAATGGTGACTTGTCATAGTCATAACATGGTGTAATCATGTGCCAAGTTAACCCAAGCAAAACATCAAAGGAGAATACAACAATGCTATGCTTTTGCATGCTAAAACAACGCATAATTTCTTCAAGGCACACTAAGCAATCCCAATTGTTTGGAACAAGACATGCTACATCAATAATCACTAAGCATAATGCTAAAACAACACCTAGCATGTCATGCTAAAGTCTAAGTCACAGTCAATGCAAGCTCCTCTTGCACTTCAAACAAGAACTTACTACTCATTTCCAAACACCAAGCAAACTTATTTTCAAAACAACACAACAAGAACGGGGGTCCAAAATACTTAAGCAACCTAAACAGACTAAGCAAAGCAAAGAAAACTAATACGCTCCAAGAACAACACAACTGTGCATGAAACAATAAAAATGATTTGTCTAGAAAGATCTGAGATTTTTATTGATGAATAAGGGGATGCCTTGGGCATCCCCAAGCTTTGACGCTTGTACCTCTTGGATATTTCTTGGGGTGACACCATGGTGGCATCCCCAATCTTTAGATTTTGTCCATTGTTCATCTCATTGCATCATTCTCTCTCTACACCTAAATTTTTTCCTTCATACAAAACTTTACACAATCTTCATTAGCAACATTAGCTTATTCAAAAGATATTAGACCGCTGGCAAAGCTTTGGAACAGAAAGGCTTTTCACTAAAAACACAAGCTACTGAAGTAAATCCTTCAAAGAAACTCAATTTACCTGAAGAGAGCTCAAAAAGGAATCAATAAGAAGCAAATGCAAATAATGGCGGAAATCTGTCAAAACAGACTAGCAGGTAGAAACAAAAATTTTCGAACATATTCTGTTACTCAAATCAAAAGGTGTTGAACTAACGAAAGTTAGCTAAAATAATGGGAGATTTATTCGTAAATTTTTATCTCAATCCGAGTTACAGAGACTCCTCACAATTTTTTTTGGTGGAGGACAGAAATATGTTTCGGGACAGCAACTCCCCAAATCTTACTTCCCTCTCATTAGAGGTCATTCTTGGCACAAAAAGCAAACAAAAAGGATAAGTAGAGGTTATTACAGAAGTAATAACTTCCAAGACTCAAGGAAACTCTTGGGTTATCTCCCAACAAGTACTTTTCTTTAACGCCTTTAAGTTAGGCATAATAGTTTGAGAAGATGCTCTCATAAGAATTATGAATTGAAGTCAAAGAGAGCATCAAGAAGCAAATTCAAAACATATTTAAGTCTAACTCTCTTCCTATGCATAGGAATGTTGTACACAAATAAGTTCACAAAGAACAAAGTGGCATGCATAGGAAGAGAAAACAAGAGTAACTTCAAAACTTTCAGCACATAGAGAGGTGTTTGTTGGAGATATGCCGAAGAGGCAATAATAAAGTAGTTATTATCATATCTTCATGCTTATCATAAATGTTTACATACCATGCTATAATTGTATTAAACGGAAACATTGATACTTGTGTGATTTGTAAACATAAAAGAGTCCCTAGTAAAGCCTCTTGTTAAACTAGCTTGTTGGTTAATATATGATCATGGTTTCCTGATCATGAACATAGAGATGTTATTAACAATAGGGTCATATCACTAGTAGAATGATATGATGGACATACTCCTATAGTTAAGTGTAGCATAAAGATCAAGTCATTTAATATAGTTCATTTGCTATAAGCTTTCTGATACATAGTAACCTAATTCCTTCGACCATGAGATCATGCTAATCACCATCACCGGAAGGATGCTTTTATGACATCAAACACCACACCATAACTGGGTGGCTATAAAGGTGACATTGAGTGTTCGGAAAGTATGTGTTGAGGCACATGGATCAAGAGTGGGATTTGTCCATCCATATGACAGATAGATATACTGTGGGCCCTCTCGGTGGAATGTCATCCAATTGGCTTGCAAGCATGTGACTGGCTCACAAGGGATCACATATCACGGAAACGAGAAAATAGTACTTATCAGTAACGAGGTTAAACTAGGTATGCAGAGATACCGACGATCAAAACCTCGGATAAGTAAACTATCGTGAGACAAAGGGAAATTGGTATCGTATGTAAGTGGTTCATTCGATCGCAAAGTAATCCTAGAAATATGTGGGAACCATATGAATTTCCAGATTCCTCTATTGGTTATTGTTCGGAGAAATGTCTCGATCATGTCCGCATAATTCACGAACCGTAGGGAGACACACTTAAGGATTCGATGTTGTTGAGTAGTTATGGAGTGATGAGTAAGAGACCGAATGTTGTTCAGAGTCTCGGATGGGATCCGGGATATCACGAGGAGATCCGGAATGGTCCGGAGAATAAGATTCATATAAGGAAAGTCCTATTTCGGGGTTGGAGAATGATTCCGATGTTTTCATCGGGAATGTTCTAGAAGGGTCCGGAAGTTCGGCACTCCGGAGGGGAAGGGTACATGAATGTGTCATAACAAATTGTAATGGTTGCATCATGTACTAGGTGTCATCGCTGAGCAAAATAAATGGATAAATCAAATCCTAGTTTGAAAGTCAAACGGCAAGTTTGCTTGGTGGAGGGAGAGTAGGAAACCTACTTGGGGAGGAAGTCCCACTCCCTCCCACCCGCCGGCCATGAGGAGGAGTTGGAGGAGGACTCCCTCCTCCCCAAACCGCCTCTCCCCTCCTATATAAGGAGGGGTAGGGCGCCCCCTCTCCCTACACCTCCAAACCATAGCCTAAGGCGCCACCACCACCACCACCAAGTGCTGCTGCCGCCACCACCACCACCTAGGGATCTCCTCCCAAGTCGCCGAGTTGGGGTATCCCAAAACCTAGCCGTCGGCTACACCTCTCCCCTTGGTGCCCTCTATGAAGGGTTTCGCGGCATAGTAAATCAAAATTTTCTACGGAGTGAATAGAGGGAAAGCCAAGATCTAATCTAGGAGATGCAAACAACGAGAAGGATTGGATTAGATCTTCATACCCTTGAAGATTCGCACAGCGGAACGTTCGTCGGAACGTGGGTGATGTAGTCGTACTCGCTTCTCCTCCTCGCGATCCGATCCGATCTAGCACCACAAGTGGCGGTGCCTCCGTGAGATGCACACGTGCAGCACCTCGACGTCTCCTCCTTCCTCGGACCAGCAAGTATGGTGGAGAGATAGATTGGATCTACAACACGACGGCGTGGTGTATATGGTGGAGAATTTATGCAGCAGGGCTTCGCCTACAAACAGTCGGGAGGGAGAGAGGAAAGCTAGCAAGGCGGCTAGGGTTTGGAGGAGAGGTGTAGGGTTTTGGTGCACCCCCACCCCTCTTTATATAGAGGGGGCGCATCCCTAGCCCCTCCCCCAAGCCCAAAGGATAAGGAGTGGGGGGCATGGACTCTCCCCTCTTCTAGAAACCCTATCTCTAGTTTAAACGATTTAAACTCTCTAGGATCGGCTGGGCCCTATGGGGCCTTGTGCCCCTGGCCCAATGCTGCCAGGACACTCCCTCATAGGCCCATGCCCCCTCCCGGAAGGTGGGGCCACGTTGGTCCCCTTCCGGAAGGTTCTAGAAGCTTCCGGTACAATACCGATTAACCCGGAACAATTCCGAACTCCAAAAACTGCACTGCCTTATATGAATCTTATTCTCCGGACCATTTCGAAACCTCTCGTGATGTCCCGGATCCCATCCGAGACTCCAAACAAAAATTCATAAACCAATTATCCAATCTATCCTAGTGTCAAGACACGTTAAGTGTGTGACCCTGCGGGTTCGAGAATATGCAGACATGATCTTCTATCAATAATCAACAGCGGGGTCTGGGCACCCATATTGACTCCCACACATTCATCGATGATCATATCGGATGAACCACGATGCCATGATTCAATCAATCCCATATATATATTCCCTTCGTCTCGCGATATTTTACTTGCCCGAGATTCGATCGTCGGTACCGTCATACCTAGTTCAATCTCGTTCACAGCAAGTACTTTACTCGTTCCGTAATCCGATATCACTTTGTGATTAACTCCTTAACCACATGCTTGCAAGAGGTGTTGATATCGATTACTGAGTGGGCCCGAAGTATATCTCTCCGACTTGGGAGGGACAAATTCCATCTCGATACATACAACCCAACAGATACTTTCCGATCACCTGAGAGACACCTTTATGATCACTCTCTCATAGGATGACGTTTGATGACCTCAAAGCTTTCTTCCGATACCATGGAGTTGTATTATCTCATGGTCTAAGGAATACAATATTTGACATAAGAAAAGCTTCGCAAAGACGAACACGATGACACGATCTAATTGCTTTGCTTAGTTTGGGTCTGTCCATCATATCATTCTCCAATGAAATGATCTCATTATCAATTGACAACTCATGTCTATGGTTAGGAAACCTTAACCATCATTGATCAATGAGCTAGTCCTTAGAGGCGTACCAGGGACACAGTGTTGTTCACAAACCACACAAGTATTAATATTTCCGCTTAATACAATTATAGCATGGAATATAAACTTTATCATGAACAAGAATTATAATAATAACATCTTTATTATTGCCTCTAGGGCATAATTCCAACAGTCTCCCACTTGCACTAGAGTCAATAATCTAGTTTACATTTGGCAACAATCTCACACCCATGGCACTGAGGTGCTGATCATGTTTTACACGTGGAAGAGGTTTAATCAATGGATCTTCGACATTCAGATCTGTATGTACTTTTCTAATCTTCAGATCTCCATCTACAATATAATCTCGGATTATATGAAACTTGCGGTTGATATGCTTGGTCTTTGGATGATATCTTGGTTCCTTAGCGAGTGCTATGGCGCCAGTGTTGTCACACAATATCTCCAGTGGGTCCAATGCACTTGGAACCACGCCAAGCTCAGTGATGAAGTTTCTGATCCAAACTCCTTCACTTGACGCTTCTGCAGCAGCCATGTATTCCGCTTCCACTGTAGATCCCGCGATCACGCTTTGCTTGCAGCTTCCCCAGCTCACAGCTCCTCCATTCAAAATATAAACGTATCCTGTCTGAGATTTGGAATCATCCTTGTCGGTGTCAAAACTAGCGTCGACGTAACCTTTTACGACAAGCTGTTCATCACCCCCATAGACTAAGAACATTTCTTTAGTCCTATTTAGGTACTTTAGGATGTTCTTCACGGCTGTCCAGTGTTCCACTCCTGGATCACTTTGATATCTGCTCGTCAAACTAAGAGCATTGGAAACATCCGGTCTAGTACACAGCATGGCATACATGATAGAACCTATGGCCGAGGCATAAGGCACTTTGCTCATAGCTTCCCTATCATTTACTGTAGCTGGACACTGAGCCTTGCTCAATATCTTACCTGACAACATAGGCACTGAACCTTTCTTTGCCTTATCCATTCTGAACCTTTTCAGAACTTTGTCTAGGTATGTACTCTGGCTTAAAGCTATCAGGCGTCTTTGTCTATCTCTATAGATCTTGATGCCCAATTTATAAGCAGCTTCACCTAGGTCTTTCATTGAAAAACACTTGTTTAAATAACTCTTCACATCGTTAAGCATGTTGATGTCATTTCCGATAATCAATATGTCATCCACATATAGTACCAGAAACGTCACCGAGCTCCCACTCACTTTCCTGTAGATACAAGCTTCGTAGCAATTTGGAACAAATCCAAAGCTCTTGATCACTTGATCAAAACGAAGGTTCCAACTCCGAGATGCTTGCTTCAGTCCATAAATGGAACGCTGAAGTTTGCATACTTTATCAGCATCCTTAGGATCGACAAAACCTTCGGGTTGCATCATATACAACTCTTCATCAATGTTTCCATTGAGGAAAGCAGTCTTGACATCCATCTGCCATATTTCATAATCATGAAACGCAGCAATTGCTAATAAAATCCGAATGGACTTAAACATCGCTACGGGAGAGAAAGTCTCATCGTAGTCAACACCTTGAACTTGTCGAAAACCTTTCGCGACAAGCCGTGCTTTATAGACAGTAACATTACCATCCGCGTCCGTTTTCTTCATGAAGATCCATTTGCACTCAACGGCCTTTCGGTCGCTAGGAGGGTCCACCAAAGTCCATACTTGGTTTTCGCTCATGGATCCCAATTCGGATTTCATGGCTTCTAGCCATTTCTCAGAGTCTGGGATCATCATCGCTTCCTCATAGTTCGTAGGTTCACTGTCTTCTACTAACAAGACAGTCAAGACAGGGTTGTCGTACCACTCAGGAGGGGCACGCGACCTTGTCGACCTGCGACGTTCAGTAGCAGCATCGTCTGAAGCTTCATGATCCTTGTCATTAGCTTCCTCTATTGTTGGTGCAGGCGGCACTGGAACAATTTCAGGTGCTGTGCTACTCTCCAATTCAAGAGAAGGTTCAATAACCTCGTCAAGCTCTACTTTCCTCCCACTCACTTCTTTCGAGAGAAACTCCTTCTCAAGAAAGGAATCGTTCTTTGCGACAAACACTTTGCCTTCGGTTCTGTGATAGAAGGTATACCCAATAGTTTCCTTAGGGTATCCTATGAAGACGCATTTCTCCGCTTTGGGTTCGAGCTTGTCCGGCATCAACTTCTTGACGTAAGCTTCGCATCCCCAAACTTTAAGAAACGACAACTTAGGTTTAGCACCAAACCACAGTTCATACGGTGTCGTCTCAACGGATTTAGATGGAGCCCTATTTAAAGTGAATGCAGCGGTTTCTAATGCATAACCCAAAAATGATAACGGCAAATCAGTAAGAGACATCATCGATCAGACCATATCTAATAGGGTTCGATTCCGGCGTTCAGACACACCATTGCGCTGTGGTGTTCCGGGTGGCGTGAGTTGTGAAACGATTCCACTTGCTTTAAGATGCATGAGAAAATCATAACTCAAATATTCACCTCCATGATCAGATCGTAGAAACTTAATCTTTCTGTTACGATGGTTCTCCACTTCATTCTGAAATTCCTTGAACTTTTCAAATGTTTCAGATTTATGTTTCATTAAATAGATATACCCATATCTACTTAAGTCATCGGTAAAAGAGAGAAAATAGCGATATCCACCGCGCGTCGAAACACTCATCGGTCCACATACATCGGTATGTATGATTTCCAACAAGTCCGTTGCTCGCTCCATCATACCGGAGAACGGGGTTTTGATCATCTTGCCCATGAGGCATGGTTCGCATGTGTCAAATGATTCAAAATCAAGAGACTCCAAAAGTCCATCAGAATGGAGTTTCTTCATGCGCTTTACACCAATATGACCTAGACGACAGTGCCACAAATAAGTAGTATTATCACTGTCTACTTTGCATCTCTTAGCCTCAATGTTATGGATGTGTGTTTCATCACTTTCGAGATTTAGAAGAAATAAACCATTCACAAGAGGTGCATGACCATAAAAGATGTTACTCATATAAATAGAACAACCATTATTCTCCGATTTAAATGAATAACCGTCTTGCAATAAACATGATCCAGAAATAATGTTCATGCTCAATGCAGGCACATAATAACACTTATTAAGGTTTAAAACTAATCCCGAAGGTAAAACTAAGGAGAGCGTGCCGACGGCCATCACATAAACTCTTGATCCGTTGCCAACGTGCATCGTCACCTTATCCCTCGCAAGCCGCCGTCTATTCCGTAGCTCCTGTTTCGAGTTACAAATATTAGCAACTGAACCGGTATCAAATACCCAGGCACTACAACGAGGGCTAGTAAGGAAAACATCAATAACATGTATATCAAATATACCTTTGATGGTGCCAGCCTTCTTGTCCGCTAAGTACTTCGGACAGTTACGCTTCCAGTGACCCTTGTCCTTGCAATAGAAGCACTCAGTGTCCGGCTTAGGACCAGACTTGAGCTTCTTCTCAGCAGGAGCATTGCGCTTGCCGCCGCCCTTCTTGAAGGGCTTCTTTGCTCCCTTACCTTTCTTAAAGGAGGGCTTGTTGACCATCAACACATGATTATCCTTTTTGATGTCCACCTCCGCAGCTTTGCGAAGAGCTCGGTGATCGTATCAGTGGAGCCAATCTGATTATGAGTCACTACAAAACTTTTGTAGCTGGGAGGGAGTGATTGCAGAACCCTGTCAATCTTGAGCTCCTCTGGAATCGTGCATTCCAGTTGCTCAAGGCGTTGAGTGTAGCCCGACATCTTTATGGCGTGCTCACTAACGGAACTCCCTTCCTCCATCTTGCAGTTAAAGAACTTCTCAGAGATCTCATATCTCTCAGAACAGGCTTGAGTCTGAAACATGGTTTTCAGCTCCTCGAGAATCTCAAAGGGCCCGGGATAGGTTTCAAAACGATTTTGAAGTTCCGGTTCCATAGCAAACAACATGGTGCTCTTAATCACACCATAATCATCTTTGCGCGACTGATAGACAACTTTCTCATCAGCCGGCGCAGTTGCAGCAGGGGGGTCACCTAACGCTTTCCCAAGGACATAGTCCTTTTGTCCGCCAGACAGAATGATTCTTAGATTGCGGAACCAATTGGTGAAGTTAGACCCATTGTTTCTAAGCTTTTCCTTCTCAGCAAAAACGTTGAAGTTGAAGTTGGATTTGGCCATGTGATCTACAGTATTTGCAAGTACAATTTAGACTATGTTCATGATAAATAGTTCAACTTAATCAAATTACTAGATGAACTCCCACTAAATTCAACATCCCTCAAGTTGTTTAGTGAACACGATCCAAATTCACCACACCTAATCCGATCATCACGAGAAGAGATGTGGTTTCAATGGTGGACAACAAAGTGTCGATCATATCATTCATATGACTCATGCTTAACCTTTCGGTTCTTGTGTTCCGAGGCCATGTCTGTACATGCTAGGCTCGTCAAGCTAGACCCAAGTATTTCCGCGTGTGCAAAACTGGCTTGCACCCGTTGTATGTGAGCGTAGAGTCTATAGCACCCGATCATCACGTGATGCTTGGACACGACGAACTTTCGCAACGGTGCATACTTGGGGAGAACACAGTTTTTATCTTGATCTTTAAGTGAGGAATCATCTTATAATGTTACCGTCGCGATCTAAGCATAATAAGATACATAAAGGATAAACATCACATGCATATAACTTTATGTGACATGGTATAGCCAATCTTCGCGCAATGATCTCCATCTTGTGCGTTCCGGCATGATCTCCACCACTCCACCATGATTGCCTTCACCACGAATAGCAACTACAACTATTGCTAACTACTTAGCGATAAAGTAAAGCTATTACATGGCGTATAAGAAGTTGACTCGCGGGTCATACACAATTATAAAGACAACCATATGGCTCCTGCCGGTTGTGTACTCATAGACATGCAAGTCGTGAAACATTACAAAACATGATCATCACATACATTATACACATCACATCTTGGGCCATACCATATCACAGAAAACACTCCCTGCAAAAACAAGTTAGACGCCTCTACTTTGTTGTTGCATGTTTTACGTGGCTTATGGGAGTAGATGCTAAGAACGATTCTTACCTACGGAAAGCCACAACGGTGATATTATGGTTGCCAAACTCCGGTGTTAATCCCATGACAACTATAGTGAGAGAAACTGACATCCACCAGCCGCATGTGTGGAACAAGCCACACGTCAAGTGCGGAGCCGGTCTAGCGAACGACGTCGCGTAAGGTTGGCCTGGACCGCTTCAATCTCACTATCCCGCGTCATAAGAAGAACACAAACAAGAGGCTTGCAACAGAAAACATCAATGCCCGCAACAACCATGTTGCGTTCTACTCGTGAAACACATCTACGCATAGATCTAGCTCTGATACCACTGAAGGGTTTCGCGTCATAGTAAATCAAAATTTTCTACGGAGCGAACAGAGGGAAAGCCAAGATCTAATCTAGGAGATGCAAACAACGAGAGAGATTGGATTAGATCTTCATACCCTTGAAGATTCGCACAGCGGAACGTTCGTCGGAACGTGGGTGATGTAGTCGTACTCGCTTCTCCTCCTCGCGATCCGATCCGATCTAGCACCACAAGTGGCGGTGCCTCCGTGAGATGCACACGTGCAGCACCTCGACGTCTCCTCCTTCCTCGGACCAGCAAGTATGGTTGAGAGATAGATTGGATCTACAACACGACGGCGTGGTGTATATGGTGGAGAATTTCTGCAGCAGGGCTTCGCCTACAAACAGTCGGGAGGGAGAGAGGAAAGCTAGCAAGGCGGCTAGGGTTTGGAGGAGAGGTGTAGGGGTTTGGTGCACCCCCACCCCTCTTTATATAGAGGGGGGGCGCAGCCCTAGCCCCTCCCCCAAGCCCAAAGGATAAGGAGTGGGGGGCATGGACTCTCCCTTCTTCTAGAAACCCTATCTCTAGTTTAAACGATTTAAACTCTCTAGGATCGGCTGGGCCCTATGGGGCCTTGTGCCCCTGGCCCAATGCGGCCAGGACACTCCCTCATAGGCCCATGCCCCCTCCCGGAAGGTGGGGCCACGTTGGTCCCCTTCCGGAAGGTTCTAGAAGCTTCCGGTACAATACCGATTAACCCGGAACAATTCTGAACTCCAAAAAATACACTGCCTTATATGAATCTTATTCTCCGGACCATTCCGGAACCTCTCGTGATGTCCCGGATCCCATCCGAGACTCCAAACAAAAATTCATAAACCAATTATCCAATCTATCCTAGCGTCAAGACACGTTAAGTGTGTGACCCTGCGGGTTCGAGAATATGCAGACATGATCTTCTATCAATAATCAACAGCGGGGTCTGGGCACCCATATTGACTCCCACACATTCATCGATGATCATATCGGATGAACCACGATGCCAGGATTCAATCAATCCCATATATATATTCCCTTCGTCTCACGATATTTTACTTGCCCGAGATTCGACCGTCGGTACCGTCATACCTAGTTCAATCTCGTTCACAGCAAGTACTTTACTCGTTCCGTAATCCGATATCACTTTGTGATTAACTCCTTAACCACATGCTTGCAAGCGGTGTTGATATCGATTACTGAGTGGGCCCGAAGTATATCTCTCCGACTTGGGAGGGACAAATTCCATCTCGATACATACAACCCAACAGATACTTTCCGATCACCTGAGAGACACCTTTATGATCACCCTCTCATAGGATGACGTTTGATGACCTCAAAGCTTTCTTCCGATACCAGGGAGTTGTATTATCTCATGGTCTAAGGAATACAATATTTGACATAAGAAAAGCTTCGCAAAGACGAACACGATGACACGATCTAATTGCTTTGCTTAGTTTGGGTCTGTCCATCATATCATTCTCCAATGAAATGATCTCATTATCAATTGACAACTCATGTCTATGGTTAGGAAACCTTAACCATCATTGATCAATGAGCTAGTCCTTAGAGGTGTACCAGGGACACAGTGTTGTTCACAAACCACACAAGTATTAATGTTTCCGCTTAATACAATTCTAGCATGGAATATAAACTTTATCATGAACAAGAATTATAATAATAACATCTGTATTATTGCCTCTAGGGCATAATTCCAACACTCTAAACCCTAGATCACCAAGGCCTCTCTCATACTCCACCATACTCGCTCCGGCTTAAGGCGAAGCCCTGCGAGATCTCCCCTCTACTTCCGACACCACGCCGTCATGCTGCCGGAATCACGAGGAGAGTGCTACAACCTCCGCTGCCTGCTGGAACAAGGGAGAGGAAGGTCTTCATCGAGTACCGAACGTGTGACCAACTGCGGAAGCGCTGCCGGAATGCAGCGCTGGAAGGATCGTCTACGCGATCTTGAAATCGGAAGTGTACGACTACATCACCCACGAGAATCTGGTCTCGTTAACCGCTTTGGATCTTCGAGGGTTAGTATTATATCGACTCGTTTCTACAATCTAGTAGATAGATGTTGGCTTGATCATAGATTAGATCTTGATTGTGTGTTCATGCGGTAGAAAATTTTGTTTTTCCATGCTACGAACCCCTACAGTGTTTTAGTCGCATAGAAACATCTACAACCATATTTTCCTTTCTCACAATAATTTTCAGTAGCCTCATGAATAAAGTCAACAATATAACTATCACATAAATCAGGCTTTTCATGAGCTACAAACACATAATTTCTATCAAGATAAAAAATAGTGGGATTAAAACCTTCACAGGTTTTACCCAAAGTAGATATTTCAAAGGGATCCACAGGAACATAGCATTCATCCCCCTTTGGTAAGCATGGGGGACAATCAAATAATGTAAGGGATAAAGAGTTACTCTCATTAGAAGGTAGGCATGGGTAGATCCAGTCTTCCTCCTTTTGTTCATCACTCTCCTCCTCTTTTTCGTCTAATGAGCTTCCTATTTCAACAATTTCTTCTTCCATGGGCTCCTGCAAGGCATTAGTCTCTTCCATTTGTGGAAAACACTTATTAAAATATTCAAGAATATAGCCATTGTCTTCCTTGTAATTATCAAAGCAAAATTTAAGTATCTCATAAACCTCACATTCATAAGGTGCATCATCAGTATTTTCAAGCAAACTAGCAAGTTCAAATGCACGCTTGAAAGCAATAAATTCTTCAATTTGTTCCACATCATAAAAGTCATAATTTCCTTTAACATAAGAGGATATGGTAACATTATCATTATACTCACATTGAAAAGGCAGGTGTTTATACCTCCTACAGCAACAAGACTTATCAAAGCAATAAGTAACATTATAAGTAGAGCACACGTCTCTAGCAATAGTATTCAACTTATCATTTTGTTCCCATAAGTGTTTCCCTTTTTGTGACAAACGGTGTTCCTTATAATAATACTTTTGTTCTTCCGTGAACCCACCTTGCCAATAAGAACTGGTTTCAAAGAAATCATCCATTGATAGAAAGCATGACCAAGCAAGGCAACAACAAACCATCAACCAGAGTGGGAACTAATTTTTTGTGTTTTTTAATAAAGCGAGCAAACCAAACTAGACTAATTTTTTGGTTTTTTTGGAAAGAGGCAAACAAAACCAAGCAAAAGAAACAAAGCAAACTAAAAACAAAGTAAAGAGAAAGGACGTGAAGGACTCACCTTGTGAAGACGTCCTTATCCTCCCCGGCAACGGCGCCAGAAATTACTCGATGCTACACTCAACAGGGAGGAAGAGTGCTTCGTTGGAAACCCCAAGAGCAAGGTATGAAGAGTACAACAGCAAGATTTCCCTTAGTAGAAACCGAGGTTATCGAACCAGAAGGAGGAAGGAAACGTCACACAGGTGTTGAAAGGAACGTGGAGACACGCACAACAAAAACTCAAGGCTCTATCCCAACAAATCAGTGAGGTTGTCAAGCTCACTGTTTTGCTGTAACAAAGGATTAAACGTATGGTGTGGAAGGTAATGGTTTGCAGCAAGTAAACAAGTAACAGTGGAAGATGTATCAATGGTAAAGATTGGACCGGGGTCCATAGTTCACTAGAGGTGCTCTCCTTAGATAAACAACATGGCATGAAGGGTAAACAAATTACAGCGGGGCAATTGACAGGAACTGAGCAAGGCATAACAATGCAATTACTAGCCAGAAAGATCCTATGAGGTTGATTGGGCAATACAACAATATACATAGACCGCCATCCAGTTGCATCTATGACTAGAAGTCCACCTTCAGGTTATCATCCGAACCCCCTCCAGTATTAAGTTGCAAGCAATAGACAATTGCTTTAAGCATAGTGTGTAAGGTAAACAGTCTACATGTTCCATGAATAAGAGACCGTTGTTTTCTCCCTAGGAGAAACAACACATCTACAACCGAAGAGATTATTGTCACTTCCCTTGGAAACTAGAGGCATGAACCCACTATCGAGCATAATTACTCCCTCTTGGAGTCACTAGCAACTACTTGGCCAAGATAACCACTAGCAACGGAGAGCATGCAAGATCACAAACAACACAGACATGATAGAATCATAACGATAGAACCATTAATCAAACTAACATAATAATCTCAATATCGATCGGATCCCCGCAAACACAACATGCATGATTACAAATAGATTAGATCTTGATCATGAACGGATCTCACAAGATATATACATGAAAGCACAAAGGAGGAGATACAGCCATCTAGCTACTACATGGACCCATAGTCCAAGGTGGAACTACTCACAAATCATACCGGAGAGAAGGCCTCCAGGATGATCTCCCCTCCGGCAGGGTGACGGGAAGAGCTTAATATCCCCCCGATCTAGGGACGATGGTGGCGGCGGCTACAGACAGTTTCATGGAATATTGATCGGGTACTGAGAGTTTCTGCATTGGGGGCTTCTTATAGGCGAAGGGGGAGACCGAGGCGGCCGCCAGGGCGGCCAAACCCTAGCCAGGCGCGGGCTACGGCCTACCCGCGCCTCGGGGGGGGGGGGGGTCTGGCCCCTCTGGCCGGCCCCTCAGGCTCCCCTCTGGACTTCTTGTTTCCCACAGAAAGTTATTGACTTTGTCCTTCGTCAAGTCCAATTCCGAGAATATTTCTTTACTAACTTTTCTGAAACCAAAAACAGCAGAAAACAGGCATTTGGCACTGTTATAACTTGTTAATATGTTAGTACAAGAAAACATGTAAAAAACACCTCAAAGTGTAGACAAGTAAAGCAAAGTAGATACTAAACAAGCATGGAGCATAAAAAAATAGATACGTTTCCAACATATCAATGGTGTGGAAGGTAATGGTTTGCAGCAAGTAAAAAAAGTAACAGTGGAAGATGTATCAATGGTAAAGATTGGACTGGGGTCCATAGTTCACTGGAGGTGCTCTCCTTAGATAAACAACATGGCATGAAGGGTATACAAAATACAGCAGGGCAATTGACAGGAACTGAGCAAGGCATAACAATGCAATTACTAGCCAGAAAGATCCTATGAGGTTGATTGGGCAATACAACAATATACATAGACCGCCATCCAGTTGCATCTATGGAAGCCCACCTTCAGGTTATCATCCGACCCCCCTCCAGTATTAAGTTGCAAGCAACAAACAACTGCTTTAAGCAAAGTGTGTAAGGTAAACAGTCCACATGTTCAATGAACAAGAGACCATTTTTTTCTCCCTAGTAGCAACAACACATCTACAACCAGAGAGATTTCTGTCACTTCCCTTGGAAACTAGAGGCATGAACCCACTATCGAGCATAAATACCCCCTCTTGGAGTCACTAGCAACTACTTGGCTAAGATAACCACTAGCAACGGAGAGCATGCAAGATCACAAACAAGACAGACATGATAGAATCATAAAGACAAAACCATTAATCAAACCAACATAATAATCTCAGTATCCATCGGATCCCCGTAAACACAACATGTATGATTACAAATAGATTCAATCTTGATCATGAACGGAGCTCACAAGATCTATACATGAAAGCACAAAGGAGGAGATACAACCATCTAGCTACTACATGGACCCATAGTCCAAGGTGGAACTACTCACGCATCATACCGGAGAGAGGGCCTCAAGGATGATCTCCCCTTCGGCAGGGTGCCGGGAAGAACTTCTGACCCCCCAATCTAGGGACGATGGTGGCGGCGGCTACAGACGGTTTCGTGGATTTATGACCGAGTTCCCAGGGTTTCTACATCGGGGGCTTCTTATAGGCGAAGGGGCGAGACCGGGAGGCGGCCAGGGCCACCAAACCCTAGCCAGGCGTGGGCCCACCTGCCCCCGCGCCTGGGGTGGGTCTGCCCCCTGGCTGGCCCCTCCGGGTCTCCTCTGGACTTCTTGTTCCCCATGAAAAGTAATTGACTTTGACGTTTGTCCCGTCCAATTCCGAGAATATTTCTTTACTAACTTTTTTGAAACCAAAAATAGCAAAAAACAGTCATCTGGCACTGTTGCAACTTGTTAAGAGGTTAGTACCAAAAAACATGTAAAAAGCACCTCAAAGTGTAGACAAGCAAATCAAAGTAGATAAAAAACAAGCATGGATCATCAAAATTTATAGATATGTTTCCAACGTATCAACTTACTATGACAAGAACTTACATGTGACTGAAGTTGAGTAGCATGAGGTGTGGCCCTCGTATTCAAGGGACTTGAGATTGCCAACTTATACTTTGTCAAGCATATACTCCATAGTTTATTCACTTTAACCTTAATCATCTCAAGATGCTTATGATATGGGCAATGATGGCTCAAAGCTAGTAAGTACCATAATCTTTTGGAAGCTCTTTATGACTTGAAATCCCTGCTTCCCTCTATGAAGGGACCTTTCTCCTATTCTCTAAGTTGAGTCAGTAGACCTACTTCCTCTCTATCTCCTGCAAGCATTTGAGTTGTTGTGTTTCAAACATTCATACGATGATTTATTCAATCATGTTCTTTATCTTCCTTGGTTGCATTAAGACTCTTATCTATTGAGTATTACTTTGAAAGCCTTCATTGTGAAAAACCTTTTCGAGCAAAGAGTACTCCTGTTTTGAAGACTTCTACAAAAGCTTTTTGTGAAACTGTTTGCCATCTGTTCTCTGACCAAGAACAAAGTTTGCCAATTCCAATTATGATTTATCTTTATGCATCTCTATTGTGACTCATGTACTTGTTGCAAGCTAAGTTATATAATGGTGAGTTGCCTTCTTCTATGAGTTGTCTAATGGTAAGTGTGATGCTTCTTGTTCGTATTCTTTTATCGACACTTCACTCCATACACCTGTGGACATGTTTACTGAGCTCAATTTTCGCTTGGGGACAAGCGAAGGTCTAAACTTGGGGGGAGTTGATACATCCAATTTGCATCACCATTATATAACATAATTTGCCTCTATTCATTGATATATTTCTTATTATGAGGTGTTACTTATGTCTTTTCCTCTGTTTTTGCATGTTGGATGATTCTTGGAGGATGGACTTCCGGAGTCAGGTTTCTGATGGAAAAAAGAGGTGTTTTGATGCAATTTCGCGAAGATCAGAGAAATACTAGAAAAATACTGGAAAATTATATTTTCCCAGAAGACGAAGGAAGCCAGAAGGGGAGGCGTAGCTGGGCCACAGGGGGTCCACACCCCTAGGCGCGGGTCCCCTAGGTCGCGCCTAGGGCAGGTGTGGCCCACCTGGGCGGCCTCCAACCCCGCCCTCTCGCCTATATATTCCTCTCGGAACCCTAATACCAGGGGAGCAACCATAGAAAGATTTATACCGCCTTTGCAAGGCAGAAAACACCGAGAGAGAAAGAGCTCTCCGGCAGACAAATTTCTGCCAGGGAAATTCCTTCCCGGAGAGGGGAGTTCATCGCCATCAACACCGTCATCAAGCTAGGCTTCATCGGGATCATCATCATCATCCACACCATCATCTCCACCAGCACCATTATCACCACTCCATCCCGTTGTAACAATTGTGTTGGATATTGCTTTAGTTATTAGGGGAAACTTTCTCGGTGTTGATTACTATTGTAGTTGATGCCTGTGAGTGGAACCATTGGATTATTGTTTATGTTCAGATGGTTATCCATCACCATATCATCTTTGACCTTGATCCATATGATGTCTCATGAGTAGTTCGTCTAGTTCTTGAGGACATGGGAGAAGTCATGTTGTTAGTAGTGGATTTGTGTTGAGTTATTATTCAATGGTTTAGTATTTAAGTTCTGGTGCTATTCTTCTAGTGGTGTCATGTGAACGTCGACTACATGATACTTCACCATTATGGGCCTAGGGGAATGCATTGTGTATTTGGATACTAATTGTGGGGTTGCCGGAGTGTCAGAAACCCGAACCCCCGTTAGGACACCTTTGCACAAGGGAGCGTAGGATCTCAGAGTTTAAGGCTGTGGTTAGGTTTATATCTTAATTACTTTCCTGTAGTTGCGGATGCTTGTAGGGGGTTTAATCACAAGTATGTATTAGTCCAAGTAAGGTCGGTACATTAGCACAGGTTTACCCACACAACACTTACAATACCAAAGAAGAGTACTCAGCTATTTGAAGCGAAAGCACTTGACAGAATTCCCATGTGTCCTCGAGAACGTTTGGTCCTTATAAGTATTTCCACCGGCTTATCCTTTGCTAAGAAAGGATTGGGCCACTTGCTGCAGTTGTTCTTTGTCTTTATTACTTGCACTTTGCTTTGTTGCTTTATCAGAAAACCCCTAAAAATCCGTTTGCTAAGTATTTACAGAGATTTCCTGCTCCATACCACTAGTCAACACCTTCTGCTCCTTGTTGGGATCGACACTCCTGTTTATCGAAAGCACTACGATACACCCCCTATACTTGTGGGTCATCATGAGGCATGGGAGGATATCGATGAGGAAGGAGAAGGGTTGATTGAACCTCGCCCGTCCGGTCGGTCGACGAATTACACCATAGCGGAGTAAAAGTTGCTTTGCAAGACATGGTTGACAATTGGAATGGATCCAACAACCAGTACCGATCAAACTAGAGACACATATTGGATGAGGATGAAGGAGTATTTTGACGCCAACAACACAAGTGGGAACGAGCGAAGCATGCGTTCTCTTCGGTCTTCTTGGTCGGGCATCAAGACCGATTGCCAAAAGTGGGCGGGCGTGCAAGCCAATGTTGATGTCATAAACCCAAGTGGCACAAATGATAATGATAGGGTAAGCAATTCTACTACTATGTTGACCATATGGCTCATATGAGATGGATATGGTTATAGTTCATGTGGCTCTATTCTCTTTTTCTTGATTTGTATAACTCTATGGATCAAGGATTGTTTAGAGATGTGGGAAAGAACAAGAAAGGCAACAAGATTCTTGGCAAGCCATTCACCTTGCATCATTGCTATGAAGTGCTAGGGAATGAAGAAAAGTGGAAGACCCGCAGGAATTTGGATGCGACAACCATGACCGACAATGCAACCGGTGACGCAACAATCATCGATGATGATGATTCAAGTGAGGAAGACAAGAAGAGAAGCTCCACTCCTCACTCGGTTACCAACACAAGGAGGAATGTGCTTGATAGGAAGGCCGCGAAAGATATGAAGGGAAAGAAGGCCGAGGATGATGACATTGCCATTGCTATGGAAAGGATTGCAAATGCAAGGTTGCAAGCAAATGAAGATAGGAAGATGACAAGAAACTTGGAGAAAGAGGATATGGAGGATATGGAGGCTCGGAGAACCGCTTTGGAGGAGAGGCTAGCCGCCAACGAAGAGAGGAAGTTGGCTTTGGAGGAGAAGAGGCAAGCCAACGAGGAGCATCTACGCCTAGTGGAGGAGGAGAGGAAGCTTTTCTTGATGGATACTTCCCACATGGATGAGAGGCAAAGGGAGTATATCAACCTTGTTCGCGACGAAGTGTTGGCCAAGAAGAGATTGTTGATAGCCAACATGAACACACCAACAGCCGACATGTTTGGCGGAGGCATGCCCATGTTTGGAGGAGGCATGGGAGGCATGCCCGCCATGGGAGGCATGACCGGCATAGGAGGCTTTGGAGGCATGTCCGGCATGGGAGGACCAAGCTATGGAGGAGTCTTCGGAGGAACCATGGGAGCATCGGTGAGTGGTGTGTATGGAGCCATGGGAGCACCATCGGGAGGATTCGTGGCCTCTATGGATCCTAGTATTCCTCCTTCAACCCAAGAAGAAGCAAAAGAAGGCGATGACTTGGGAAATGCGGAAGTGTGAGATTCTATCTTGCAAATTGTGTGTTGCACTTTGTATCCATTTGAACCATATGTTGTGTGTGTTTGTTGAACTACGTCATGTTATGTGTCATTCTTGAACTATATGATATGTGTGTGTTGCACTTTGTGTCCATTTGAACTATGGCACATCATTTGTTTCATGATTTATGTTAGTATTTGATCTTGCTGAATGCATAATAGTGTAGAAAGTTGTTTTCCGCCGGTGTGCGTTGTGTATTTTAGAGCGTCCTGCGGAGAAACTTTTTTAGCGCCTGAGCACGCGCTGCATAATAGAGCGTCCGGCGGGGGAAAATCCAGCGCAACGCACGGTAAACGTTTACAACACATATAGCACGCCAAAATTTAATACGCCTGTTGGAGATGCTCTTAGTTACTCCCTCCGATCCATATTAGTTGATTCCAATTTGGATGTATCTATCACAAAAAATTGTCTAGATACATCCAAATTAAAGTCAACTAATATAGATCGGAGAGAGTACATAAAAGGAGAGATGTACCTTCGACGGTCATGCTAGGATTCGAAACGAACTCATCAAATAGCAAGTCCTTTTTTGGGGGCAAAATAGCATGTCCTTTACATGTATGATCTGGTCTGTCAGTTTTGGTTTCTGTATTCTGACTTTAGATTAGAAAGTCTTTTTGGTTACCATTTGATTTGATGCTAGTAGTCTTTAAGTTTTAGACACAATGTCTAGGGTTTTGCCTGGCGGCGGGGGCGACCTTGCCCCGCCACCGCCTCCTCGGTATGTCACCCCGTCGGAACGACGGAAGGAAGCCAGGTCTAAAGCGAATCTAGAGTCATCGTTGGCCACGCGACGTGGTGCAGCAGGAGTCCCCACGGGAGACCGTGCGGGATACGAATCGGCGGGGGCGCCGTGGGCGACGACTATAAAGCAGTATGACCAGGAGACGCCAAACCCTAAGAATCTTGAAGAGGATCTACGGGATCGGAGCGCGCCTGCATCTACCGGAAGATCGAGCGGGAGGGACGGCGTCATGGCGGCCAGGACGGGATCTGTGATGCAGCGGGAAGAGGATCTTCGAGTGGCTAACTCAGGGTTCCACGCGAGATCGATGGTGGCCAGGGAGGCGCCTCTGGACGGTGGGGGTGATCAAGGGGGATTCAGTGAGAATCCTTCCCACCCGAAGCCGACCGGAGGTATCTCCGCGATGCCATTGGTCCAGTGGATCCCGCCTACAGCCGAAGCAAGAAGGGAAGATGAGGATGGCAACTGGGATGACGAGGATCTGATGGACCAGGAGCCAGGGTTCCATCAGGGGCTGGAGACACACGTAGGAGGGAAGGTGGATATGGAGGATAATGTCCATATCGATTTTGAGGAAGATGATGAGGAACCAGAGGAGGCTGAGCTGCAAAACAGGGAGCCATGGAAATTCTTGGCGAGATACATGGCGACCTACAAACCGAGAGCGAAGGCGATGTTTGACAAACTCTCCGCGGAGGTGTGGTTCCTGCGCAATGGAATCAAATACTCGGAAAGAGGGAACAACTACTATATCGTCACTGTTTATTCACAGGGAGACTTTGATTTTGTTAACCGTGGGGGACCGTGGATTTACAATAAGAACGCTCTCTTAGTGAAAGCTATCGAGGATGATGTCAGTCCGTCAGAGATGATCCTGAACAAAGTACCCATATGGGTACGCTTTTATGATGTACCTTGGGGGAAACAGAAAAAAGACTACGGCATGAAGTTGGGTGCTGGAATAGGCGATGCTTTGGAAGTGATGGTCCCAAGTGCTGATCAGGATAAAAATGAGTTCCTCCGAGTTAGGGTGAATATACCATACAACCGGCGTCTCCAGACGCAGGTTACTGCTGGCGCAAAAGGGAAGCCAAGTGCTATCAGGACATACAGGCTGAAATATGAACGACTCCCCCACTATTGCACTCATTGTGGTTTCCTGGGGCATAGAAAGGTGGCGTGTGAGAAGTTGAGGAGTGGCATTCCGTCGCTTGACTATGAAGCATATGAATTAAGATGCAGCCCGTATAAGAAGTTTGAGTTCCGAGCACACTTCATCCCCCCAGCGGGACAGCCGGCTGCACGCAGAGGGTTGAGTTTCACCACGTTTGGTACGGCAGAATCTCACCAACCCTCCCACAAGCAAAAGGCCTCGCTGTCACAGGGAACACAACACCAAGGATCCGTTGTTCATAGTGAGTCGCATGATGACCTGGGTGAAGAGGTGATGCCACCATTGGAGGACATTGATGAGGCGGAGCTATCGGCACAAGTTGGAGCAATGCAGGTAGATATTAATGTGCCTGCCGAGGAAGTCCAAGGAGTACAGGGCAGCGGTGTTGTGCCGATCATACACGAGCCTGATGAAGATGGCCCCGAACTGCAGGGCCGAAAGGAGATACTGAACGCGGTGGCGACAAAGGCGCTGACTTGGCCAGCCGAGGGCAGTGATGTAGGCAACACGTACGGCCAGTCCCTGGAAGGTCAAGGCACCCAGACACGTCCCCCACAGGCTGCGCCCCTCCTGGCCATCCACCCGAATTTGATCCAGTTCATGCAGCGTGCCTCTGCTAGCCACGGGAGTCAGAACTCTGACGGACCGAGAAGTAGCGACATGATCCCGGCCATACACAACTTGTCCAACTCGACGATCCCGCTCAGTTTGGAGGACACGCCGATGGGGTTTGCTGACTCAATCCTGGGGAAAAGGACAGGGGAGGAGGAGGAAGTCCAGGGTAGACCCCTTGACCTGTCTCTTGGTCGAATATATGACAGGCAGCAGGGTGGGTTGCAGAAGAGAGGCAGACATGACAATAACGTGACAGCGGATGGGATGCACATGGAGCGCGGGAGAAGCAATGATCAAAGGGGCCGTGGACGGGCCATGGGACGAGGAACAACTAGCAAGCAGGCGAGGTCACGGGTGTGGCTTCGCCAGGATAAATGAATTGCCTAAGCTGGAACTGTCGGGGTGTTGGAGGGGCCTCGACAGTTCGCGAACTTTTGTATCTCTCTGAGTCTCTGCGTCCTAAGTTAGTTTTTCTTTGTGAAACTAGGCAAAATAAAAATAAAGTCCGTCGTCTTCGACATAGGTTAGGTCTTAAGGGTTTTGCTGGGTCTAGTAGTGTGGGCCAAAGCGGTGGCTTGGCCCTTTTTTGGCATGAGAGTCTTAGTGTTGATGTTAAGAATATAAATGAAAGGTTTATTGATGCGTATGTCCGTGTTCTCCCCTCTAATCCTAAATGGCGTCTAACTTGTGTTTATGGGGAACCGAGGGCTGAAAATAGGTATCTGGTGTGGAACATGCTGCGTAATATGAAAGAGGAAGAACAAATCCCGTGGGTTGTCATGGGAGATTTTAACGAGTTCATGTGGCAGGAGGAACACCTATCCCTAACTCCTAGATCGGAAAGGCAAATCGAAGCTTTTCGTGATACCTTGTCCTCCTGTGAGCTTGTCGACATCGGGTTCTCCGGCGTCCCGTATACATATGATAATAAACGACGAGGGAGAGAAAATGTGCGAGTTCGGCTAGACAGAGTGGTTGCTAATCCGGCTTGGCGGGATATTTTTGCGGACACTAGTGTTACACACATGACTACTGCATGCTCTGACCATTGCCCCTTACATGTTTCTAATTTACAGGAAGTGCGTACACCTAGGAAGGCCCCCAGCCGCCAGTATGAAATCATGTGGGAAAGATCGCCGAAACTGGCTGAGCAGATTAGGCAACTCTGGGAAGGGGCTGGTGCGAAGGTCTCTCTGGGGCAGGTTCGGTCTGGGCTGGATGGGATGATGAAGGAGCTGCAAATCTGGGGCAAACGTAAGTTTGGTAACATTAAAAGGGAACTTGAAAAAGCCAGGAAAGAACTGGAAGCATTACAGTTGAATAATGCAGACCCAGGGGACATGCGCAAGGTCTCAGACTATATGAATGAATTACTATACAAAGAGGAGATGATCTGGTTGCAAAGATCGCGGGTTACTTGGCTGAAGGAGGGGGACCGTAACACAAAATATTTCCACCAACGGGCTGTGTGGCGAGCCCGTAAAAATTATATTAAAAAACTGAAAAATGACGAAGGGGTGTGAAAGGATGCTCCCTCGGACATGGAAAGAATGGCAACGTCCTACTTTAAAGAACTGTTTACTCGTGACCCTAGCCTTAACGCTGATCACTTAACGTCTCTTTTTCAGGAAAAGGTTTTAGGGCCAATGAATGACGAGCTGTGTCGGGAGTTTACAGATGAGGAGATCAGTGACGCCCTGTTTCAGATTGGTCCACTAAAATCACCGGGAACTGATGGCTTCCCGGCCAGGTTTTATCAGCGTAATTGGGACATACTGAAAGCTGAGGTAATTAATGGGGTAAGGCTATTCTTCCTGACCGGACATATGCCTGACGGGGTTAATGACACTGCTATAGTTTTAATACCAAAAGTTGAGTCCCCAGAGACAATTAGAGATTTCAGGCCCATTAGTCTCTGTACAGTCCTATACAAAATCATTGCAAAATGCTTGGTGAATAGATTGAGACCAATCTTGGGAGATCTTATTTCAGAGAATCAGAGTGCTTTCGTCCCTGGAAGATTAATTACAGACAATGCTCTTATAGCCTTTGAGTGCCTGCATTTTATGGACAATAACACAAATCAGGATAAAAACTTCTGTGCTTATAAGCTGGATCTTTCTAAGGCATATGACAGAGTGGACTGGGGTTTTCTAAAGAAAGTGATGCAAAGATTGGGCTTCGCCCACCGGTGGATTGACTGGATAATGGCATGTGTCACCACGGTGAAATACACGGTTAAATTTAATGGCGGCCTTCTGGATTCATTTTCGCCTTCACGTGGCCTACGTCAAGGTGACCCCCTTTCACCCTTTCTTTTCCTATTTGTTGCTGATGGTTTGTCTGCCTTGTTGCAAAAGGAAATACAGGAAAACACTATTACACCCATCCGTGTATCCCGCCGAGGACCGGGGATCTCTCATCTCCTCTTTGCCGACGACAGCCTGCTGTTCTTCCAAGCGCGTGGGGACCAAGCAAATAAAGTGAAGCAAGTTATTGAGAGTTATGAAGCTAGTACGGGACAACTAATAAACCGTAATAAGTGTTCAATTTTCTTTGGAGATTCTTGCCCTAGTACAGCCCGCGAGGAGGTCAAGTCCATGCTGAATGTAATACATGAGACAGGTGATGCTAAGTATCTAGGGCTGCCAACACCCCACGGGCGAATGGACAAAGGTAGATTTGAGAGCCTAAAGTCTGCTTTGGCAAAGGGTCTGATGGAATGGGGGGACAACCACCTCACACAGGCTGGCCGGGAGGTGTTTATTAAGTCGATAGCACAAGCCCTTCCTGTTTATGTTATGGGTGTGTTCAAGCTGCCCTTCGGACTGTGTGATGACCTGACAAAAATGATCCGAAACTACTGGTGGGGGGAGGAAAATGGGAAGAGAAAAACACACTGGATGGCGTGGGAACATCTGATGAGAAATAAAGAACAAGGTGGAATCGGTTTCAGAGACTTGCGCTTATTCAATCAAGCTCTGCTTGCTCGCCAAGCATGGAGGATAATTAAGTTCCCTGAATCCCTTTGTGCACAGGTGCTCAAGGCCAAATATTTCCCCAATGGCTCGCTCCTGGATACTGTCTTCACCGGAAACAGCTCGGCCACGTGGCATGCAATTGAATACGGTTTGGAGCTGCTAAAGAAAGGCATAATCTGGCGTGTCGGCAATGGCGCCAATATACGAGCCTGGAGGGATCCATGGATCCCACGGACAACAGTGTATAAACCCATCTCCAAGCAGGGGCGCTGCAGATTACGATGGGTCTCGGATTTCATGCAGGTTGGTGGCACGTGGAATGAACAGCTTGTTCGCCGATGGTTCCTGCCAATTGACGTAGAAGCGATCCTCAAAATTAGACCATCCAGGCGGAACGATGAGGACTTCGTGGCTTGGCAACCAGATAGGAGTGGGATGTTTTCAGTGGCAAGCGCATATAGACTAGGCCATGCAGAGCATCTGGTGGATCAGAACATGGGAGCAACGAGCACGCGGCCGAACGGAGACCGACCCTGCTGGCGTACAATATGACAATGCCCAGTGCCACAAAAAGTCAAAACACTAGCTTGGAGAATTGCGACGAACTCTCTAGCGACCCAGGCAAATATCCACCATCGGGGTGTTGGAGTGACTGCACAATGCAAGATTTGTGGGGCGGAAGTGGAAGATACCTATCATGTGTTTATTACCTGTCCCCCGGCAAGATCTTTATGGGAAGCTATGCGCTCGGTGTGGAACCTGCCTGCTCTAGCTGAAATCACAAATACAGGACCAGAATGGCTACTTCACTCCCTGCCTAGACTTCAACAGCTTCAACGGGCGATGACTATGATGGTTCTTTGGAGGGTGTGGCATGTCCATAACGAGATTACACATGGGAAGCCTATGCCAGCGGTGGAGGGTTCAAAAAGATTTCTGACGAGCTATTTGGACTCTCTGTTGATCATTAAACAGGCACCTCTGGCTGACCCCATTAAAGGAAAAGCGGTTGTGGCTTATAGTCAGGGGTTTAGCCCCATTGCTCATGCACCCGATACCGAGCGATCGAAGCAAAACAAATGGGTGTTGCCACCGGTCGGCCATGCGAAACTGAATACGAATGGATCGTTTGTTAGTACTCATGAAGCTGGCGCAGGTATGATCCTGAGAGGTCATAGGGGGATGGTACTCTGCGCGGCGGCTAGACAACTCAAGTACTGTATGGATGCTACTGACGCCGAACTGGCAGCGATTGAGGAAGGAATGGCGCTGGCCCTAAACTGGACAGACCTACCGTTCACGGTCGAGACAGACTGTGCTGAAGCCGTGGTGCTGATAAAGAGAGAGACGCCCAACACCTCAGTATACGCCGCGAGAATTCAGATTATTCGAGAGATAATACGGGAAAGAGGCATATCTGTTGCCAAGATTTATCGTGAGGCAAACTGTGCGAGTCACGAGTTGGCAAAGCTAGGTAGATTACAAGGTAGGACAATGACTTGGCTAAGACATCCTCCCCCTGAGATTGCCACGATGCTGGCAGCTGATTGTAATCCTATTATTTAATCAATGTCTCTTTGTTGCAAAAAAAAAAGATTTGATGCTAGTAAAATATTGCCAATTTCTTCTGTTTTCTTTGGCAGTTTTTTGTTCGCGTTCGTATGCCAAAACTTCACCTCGTCACCTGCTGTTCACGTCTCGCCTCCTCTAGCCGTCTAGCGGGTCCATGACGCGCCTTTGTCGGAGCTCCCACTGCCCACCCGAACCCACCACCGCCCCTCTCCTCTCTCCCCCGGCCAACCTCTCCCCTCACTCCTCCTGTAAACCCTAAACCACTCGCGCACCCCCAACAACTTCCCCCACCTCCCCTCCCCTCCCTCCCCTATCCGGGCGGCGTATCCGGCGGCGGCGGCGCCGTCGCCATGGGGGCTCTCGCCGCGTCGACGTCGTCGGGGAACTGGCTCGTCGAGGACGATATCCTCCTCAAGAACGCCATCGAGGTAACCCCCTTCCCCCGGATCGCGACCGGAATCGGCCAAAAGGTCCTCGTGTCGGTGCGTAGGTTAGGTCGGGATTCAGTCGAGGTGTCCAATTGCTGTTCTTGGGTTCTTTCTTGGCCGCTGGAGCGCGACGGAGGCAGGGGTTTGGGGGGTTTACCAGCTAGTCAGAATGTTCAATTCCCCAGCCCTGAAAAATTCTTGCGCCCGTGACCACCACTGATCCATCACTTGCAAAATTCTTGGACTCCCCCGTTGTCTACAGCCAGCGTCCTTGATTTTCATTCTATGTTTTATAAAGAATAGTGGGGCTCTGCAGTACACACTGAAGTTGACTGACAGTATAGCGTAATCAGAAATTGTTGCTTCGCGTGGTTTACTCAACACCGTTTCCTTCTAGTCTGCACTATTAAGTTTAACATCCTGTGAAATTCCATCCAGCAAATTTGTAAATTTTCCATTGATATATAGTTATATATAATTCTAGACAATTTGTAGCAGGCCAGCTTATTAACCTTGTATTAATCATCAAATAAGCTTGCGTAAAAAAGATTGCGTCAAGAGATAATCTTAGTAAGTATCCTTCTACATCATGGTACAAAAGTGGGGAACGCTGCTCCAGCAATTGTTTCAAAATGTTATACGGAATTCTGAAATCTTAATATATGACTAGTTTCCTGTTATTCTATTGCTAATTGTTCAATAATATATCTGGTACTTGTAGAATGGCGCCTCGTTGCAGTCCCTAGCCAAAGGAGCTGTATGTTTTTCCCATAAATTCACTCTTCAAGAAATACAAGATCGTTGGACTTCTTTGCTGTATAATCCAGAGGTCTCGGCACAAGCTTCTGCTCGGATGGTTGAGTATGAGACTGAACTTTCCATTTCCAACCCTGCCAAGGCACATAAACTGTTCAACTCGAAGGCAAGAGACGTTTCATTTCAGAAGCGGAAAGCGGAGAGTGTGAAGAATTTATATTATGCGATGAGAAAGAGAATACGCAATGAGCCCTGTGACACCACCGACCTTGGTTTTCTTATTTCCCCCTGTTCTTGTATGGCGATTGGTGGGGAGTGTGTCTGTGGAGGCGCACTTAGATCTTCACAGGAGCCTCATGTGGTTCAAAATATTGAACCAGGGATGAGTACAATGAGCTGTTATGGGCAAGCAGGTGCAAGCTACAGCGGTGCACAACAGACACATCATGAAATAAATGGCCATTCTTTCCATGCTCAGCATCCCGGGAGCATGATAAAAGATGAGGATGCCACCAATAACACACCATTTGGCTATTCGGATGTAGTTCAAATGTATGAGCAACATGCCGAGATAAATGAAGGGAACAATGTCTCTCTTAGAGGTATCACAGATTTTCAAGATTCTTTGCAGTTTCAGCAATTGGCCTCCAGCAATCAATGTGGCAATGAAGTGGCAGAATCAAAAGCATTGATGATTACTGATCAGGGTGGAGTTGAACATGCCCATTTCGCTGCAAACAACAGCGGAGTGCCAGAACGTGGCTCACTACACTTGGTCCACCATTCTGAGGGTTCTCAAGCACCTTGTGGTGCAATCTGGAATGGGGTTGAGGAACCAGGCACACTCACTCTTGCTGATGATAAGAAAATAAAGGCAGACAATCAAGACCCTCTCACATCCCAAGCAAATTTAGATGATGGAATTTGCATGCCTGGTTTAGATCACACAGCAATGCCAGAAGGTGATTACATGGATTTTCCCTTTTTCAGCAACAGTGACGAGTTTGAGCTTCTGAACGGTGAAAATTTTCTGAATTCTCCACATGAGATTAATCAGGAAGAATTAGATGACCCTGATCCCAACCTTGCATTAGGTGCAGGCTCCATCCTGCAAGATCTGTTGCACCCGGATGTAGCCAACATTTGCTGTGATCAGATAGATTGTGACCATGTACAGCAGAATAATGCAGTGGATGTTTCTGATATGATGTTGGTTCCTACTTCACCTGAAGTGTGTTATCCTGGCCGGTATGTTGAGTGCACATTAAACACGGAAGATCCTGAAATCCCTTGCAACGACGATGCTCTTACACATGCCGAGTTTTCTCCTCTGCACCCTTCTGCTTCTTCTGGACGGAACTCTGAGTACACCGTATCTCCATTCCCCCCTGCAACTAGCCCTCAGTCAAAGGCTGAGCATTCCAATGCGCTTGATTTGGCCCAGATAAAGAGAGGAGATATGGCAAGTGCCCAGTCTTCATCACAACCAATGAAGCTTAGCCCATCCACATCAGAACCAAGAGAAGATTCAGTGGCACTTAATAAAGCTTGCATCCTAGGAGCTAAGCTGTCCGAAGGTCCTTCGACTTCTAGTATATTTACGCATGGTAACGTTGACACCAATGGTGAGAGCACATGCACGCTAGCTTTACCTGCTACCCATCCATCTGGATTTGGTGAAGGACAACCATGCAGTTCAGGACAACCGTGCAGTTCAGGACAGCACGATTTATTTGATAGCTCTCAAAGTTTGACGTTGTACGATCCAGTTCAAGTGCCTGATCACATAAATTATAACTCACACGATAATCCACCAGAAGTACAAAATGGGGCTGCTCTACAGAACTGTATGTCATCACATGCATTGCCAGACTTGGGTCTTCAAGACCCTATTGCAGTCGTGCCAACATCAGCTCCACCGGAAGAATGCTCTGATCTTGAAAATGATGTTCCAAATTACTACGATCTAGAAGCTCTGGTATGGATCTCTTAACTTAGCTAATAGAACCTTTTCACCATGTTACTTCTGATTCACCCATTTTTGGTATTCATTGCAGATACTTGATCAGGATCTAATACCATGGGATCAGGCTGATTCGGTTAACCCTGAAGGTAAATATCAACCATCTATAATATCATAGCAAATGTGGTTAAGGATATGCTACATTAAACTGTGAAAGTCTTTTTCATAGAGATGCAGTTTTAAGGCTAGCATGAGTAACATTATGATCACAGAGTTATCCAAAAGAATTATTGTGCTGAACTGTGAATCGTGTTGCTCTGAAATATAAAATATTGGTCCTGTTATTGTAATACTTTTTAACGTCAATGCTTATAGTCACTAAAAAAGAAAATGGGTTATCATATGGGTGCAGTATGGTTGGCTGAGATGCTTAAGTGGCAGAGATTCTGTTCCAGCAGTAGTGTAACGTGTGTGTAGGTGTGAACACACTCTAACTGGATGTAAGCCCTTTCCCTCTTAGTGGTGACTTGACTGCAAACCACATACATGCCATAGAACAATAAAACCGACCAAGCTTGGTCCATGTACACGAAGAAATTGATTAAGTTTACTTTGCAACAATTTTCAATTTCAGGCACTTCGTACCTACTTTTTAAGCTACAGTTAGGCATTTTCCTACCACATACAAGGATTTTTTTTCTAATTATTATTATTATTATTATTATCGATGTGTTTGCATTTCAGTGTCCAGATTTGATCGTCCAGAAAGCAGGATATCATTGATAAGGTTGGAGCAGGGTGCTCGGGCTTATTTGAACCGAGCTATCACGTCTCGAGGTGCTTTTGCAGTTGTCTATGGACTGCACTTAAAATACTACATAAAGGATCCTGAGGTAAATTCAACTGATGTTTTTCAGTTAATATGGTCTGTCGCATATAACATGATACAGCTCAACTGCTCCACAGTATGGACAACTTCTTTCTATGTCTTGTGCTGTACAGTTGCATCGTTCAAATCTTGTGTTGTGAATATTCATAGTTAGAAACAATCCACAATTGTCAATAGCAGTCTGAAGACTCATCCATCTTGTTTCTGTCTCATAGTTGAGTGCTGATTGAATTCTTCTAATTCAATTTCAAGCAGAAAGATGCAACTTAGGCTGGTTATTTTATGGCTTTGATTTTCATTTATTTTGTCACAATGATGTTTAAACTTGTATGAAGTACACAATATTTTCACATTGTGATATATAGTGGCGCCGTTTTCTGAATTCTTTAGTTACATGTTTCTTACCTTTTCTCAGGTTATTCTTGGAAGAGAGACAGAAGACGTAAAAGTTGACATAGATTTGGGAAAAGAAGGGAGGGCAAATAAAATATCTCGCCGACAGGTATTTGCTTGAATGTTCTATTTTAAATTTGGAAATTTTAATTACAGCTTAGGGAATAGCTAATGGCCAAGAATTGTGGACTTGAGTACTTGAGTTAAAAAATGATGAGAAACATCTATACCCTGTAGAACTGTCATATCTTCTTTTTTACTTTATTTGGTTCTTCTGTTTGAGTTTAGCTCCTTGAGTAAATGTATTTTCAGCTCATCTGGTGGTCTTAGTGTGATTGGCAGTCACAGAATGCCTATGCTGCCCTGACAGCAGTAAAAAGCTTTGCATATCATGCATTGTCCAAACACATTTTAACAAGCAGGATACATGTGTTTGGTTGAGCAGGTGAAGTGGTTGGCTTTGTCTAGTTGGCATTACTTGGGAGCAAAAGGCTGGTGGCGGATGAATTATGTTCATCTGGGCCTTTTGTTTTTCACTCAGGCTTATATATTTATCTTAACAAGTAGTATCATGGGTTTGTGTTAGCAGTTGATAAACTGTCAGTCTTAACACTCGTTTTCTTGACTTGTTTTGGATAATTTCAACATCTCCAGCTGTTGATGTTGACCACATGTATGTTATAAAATTGTTGATCATGTAAGTTGAATGTAGTCTGACCATGCCATTCTCCATAAACAAACACCATCTGTTTTAAGTAATTATAACAGTTAACACCAGCCCAAGGTCTTTAAGGTGGTAAGACGTTCTACTTCTACCCCCGCTCTGATGGCTAGGTGGTTGCCTAAGCGCCTAAAGCGGGCAAATTTCCAAGGCGCTGCCAGGGCACCTTACCGCCTAAGCGACGCCTTAAAAACCATGACCTCCCCCTTGTAGATGGGATCCAAAGGGGGGGGGGGGGGGGGGGGCAAATTCGTGCCTTTTTGTGGTTGCCCCAAAACCTAGGGTTTCCCCTATTTATATAGACTTTTGCAATGCATCTTGGCAATGGGATTGATGCCCCTTCGATCCAAGTTCTCTTGGGCACCTCTAGATCTGTCATAGGCCTTCTGTCTGTCCCACGAGCCCTCTCCGTTTACATCTGACCACAGTGGTTGGTTCTATCCGACTTACCGGCCGTGTGTTCTCCTTCAAGTCGTGAGTTTGGTTATCAGTCTGGTACACTGCACTAAAAAACTGACACTATGTATTATGTTTTGCTAAATCAGTTCCTTATCTCATTGATCTTTTTGTCTGTATATAAATACATGTTATGTTCTGACAATCAGGCGGTTATCAAAATGGATAAAGCTGGGTCTTTCCATATCAAGAACATTGGAAAGTGCTCAATCTTTGTTAATAGCATGGAAGTACCAAGCTGCAAAGGCATCAACCTAAATTCTGATTCTTTAATTGAGGTACAGATATCTGTTTCATTTTTGTTCTATGACAAGCTTATCTCTCATGTCTCCATTAACAATTAGTTAGATGAGAAGAAAGGTTTGGTCTTAGTAATTATTCCTGTCGTCTCTTTGTTCTGAGTTCTAACACTGACTGCATGCGATGCTTCACTTCTATGCCATTTTCCAGTAGAGTCTTTGCAGAGTATCTCTGGTAATGCTTAACAAACTGCCTAGTGCTGCATTTGGATCCGTTGAACAAGCATTATGATTGCGTGTGTCTAGAATTAGGATGAATGATTCCAATAAATTAGTTTGGAACAAATCCTTGGCCATCAATGCAAATACTAAGAAAAGCAGAGGTTTAACAAAAATCTTGAACATGCGCTGTTCATTGTTAACATATCATGGAAACCTGGAGATCTTCCAGTGAAATTGGTTTCACTGTCTTTTAAGATGAAATTTTCATTATAATCCTGAGAAGGATTGCCATTCTGGATGGACCTTCTCATGCCATATGCAAGGTCACCGCTAATATCAATGCTTTATTGAATTTGTTGAGTCTAGTACAGTACCAGAGCGTGTACCAGTTAGTGGCAGGTACCAGTGTAGTCGATATAAGAGGCTGTGTGGCCATTTTGGTGTCCTTTTTATTACGCCATCACGAGTATAGCACTTAAAATAATCCGCGCAGTTACTTTTCGTCGAGGTAACCGCAGATGTTATATATGTCAGTCACTTGTACCTCGCAACCATCATGCTCGCCCTCATTTGGCTGTCAATTTCCTGTGCAGATAAAGGACATGAGGCTAATTTTCCATGCCAACCAGGACGCTGTAGGGCAATACCTCGCCCGCACACCACAGAGGCACAGCTCCTCCTTCCAGCCGGGTTTTTGAGTTGCCGCCCGATGCAAGCTTATATTTGCCGTGCCGCCAGTAGTTAGTTTGTGGGCGGGGTGAGGGACTTGTTAGAGTAGATTGTGATTATATCTTATAAGTTACTCTCTGGCCTTGGCGATCGTGTGTACATGGATGGGATGTAAAATGTTACTAACAGGTTACTGTTCCGTTATAGTGAGCACAACAAGTCCTTGAGTAGATAGATCTGTAGCGTGCTGGTAGCCAAAGTGCATAAAATGTCAACTGGTTTCTGTTCCATTCGTTGTTACCTGAGATTGTGGTGGCAAAAGTGTCTGGAGCAATGTACTAGCAAGTGCGGCTGGAATAAACGGAGGAGATTCTGTTGAATGACAGCAGGAGAATGCACCTCCATGCGAGGCCATTGGGCTGTTGTGGCGTAGAGGCGGAGTTAAGTACTGGTTAACCATGTCAGGACAGTGGTTTTACACGCACAGGCTGAATGGGCAGATGCTGGTAAAAAGAAAATCAGAGCGAACGGTGGCTATTTTTTGCGTCGACGGCGAGTGAGTGTGAACCCACCCGCTGGAAATGGTTTTTTCTTGTGCCAACGAAAACGGGAGATTCGGTGAGCACGGAGCTCTTGCTGAGCACTTTTGGAGGGCTGCTTTGTTCTTTTTCTCCTTTAGTTTCGACTGAGTCAAGTCAAGGGATTGGTGTAGCAGTCGTTCCGTTGGGCACTTGGCAGCATCTATGATGATAGTACCTAACTCAGCCAGCAAACCCACCATCAGACGTCAACTCAACCAACACAAACAACCTTGTCCAACCTTTTTTCTAGGTGAAGCTTCTCCAACCTTTGACAGAGATTGATGATGTCCACGGCAGAATTAATAATTTAGTGTGTACTGTAGTTTATATGCTTGATGAGACGGAGGTTGCTAGTTGATACCGGCATCTATCCCGATCTACACGACACACTTGTATCCCGTGATGATCGTCGGTTAGAGTTAGACAGACCAATATTGAGACCCATTTGTCAAAAATATCTACCATCAAAACTTAATGAAAGGTACCATCGCATACAATTGATACTACCTCTTTTGGTTAAATTGACGGCCGAACTGACTTTTCTATCGTACTCCCTCTGTCTTAAAATAGATGTCTCAAATTCGTTAAAATTTAGATGAATCTAGACATTATTTAGTGTATAGATTCATCTAAATTTTAGAAAACCTAAGACATCTATTTTAAAATGGAGGGAATAGTAAATTCGTTGCATTGTCCAATTTAAAATATATGCAAATATAAATAAAAAATTACTGTGAAAAGGCGTATCTAAGTCTTTTGGCACCTCTAGGCTCTAGCCGCTATGAACAACTCCACTAGTAGTAGTAGAGCAGGTCGGCAGTAGGGCTAAGTCAAAACCTGGAGCACACGCACGCTCCCACTATAATTGCTTCCCCTTCCCTCGCGTCGCGTTTCCTTCTTCGGTAGTACCTCACGACGACGGCACGGACAAACCGGCCAGCTAATCCATCCCAACACAGAAGCCAAGCCAGGCCAAGATGGGCGGCTTCTTCTCGTCGCTCTGGACCACTTACCCCGCCGACGACGGCGACTCCGCCGTCGTCTCCGTCCACTCCAAGGCCGCCTGGGACCAGCAGTTCGAGGCCCACCGCAACGCCGCCAAGCTGGTCAGCCCTCTTCCTCCTCTTACCTGTTTAGTCCCCTCGTCAGCGTATCGTGTTCCTCCGGACGGATCTGACCGCTCGTATGTATGTTGCTTTGACGCAGATGGTGATCGACTTCTCGGCGTCCTGGTGCGGGCCCTGCCGCTTCATCGAGCCCGCCTTCAAGGAGATGGCCTCCCGCTTCGCCGACGCCGTCTTCGTCAAGATCGACGTCGACGAGCTCGGGGTACGTGCCTTTCTCTCTCTCTCCTGAGCTTCCGATGTAGTACCAACCTTACTTCCTGTTTGCTTGCTTGTCCTTCAGTTCAGAACACCGAATTAGCGTGTAATCTGGCTTCGGCTCGTCGAATTGGGAAGGGGAAGGCTCCGATTCTGTTTTATCTTTTACAAGCACCTAGCCTAAGCCTTGGGTTCGGCGAATTCCATCAAGTTTTGCCCGATCAACAAGTTTAGGTAGTGCTCAGTTCCAGTAGATTTTGGGATGCATCCTTTGAGTTAAGCCAGACAGTCAAGGTCTTGCGATATTTAATCAGAAGACGTGGAGCTCACGGTGGTGTGGTGGCACTCTTGCCCTGTCCCAGGACAGCTTTACATGCGTTGAATTGGGACCGGCTGCTGTTCAATCGTTTTCTAAATTTGGATTTCTCTTGACGCCAATTTAAAATTTCTCCCACTAGGCTCAGTCAAACAGTGAATCGATACACATATAGAGGTTTGCCCTCGTTTTGTTTAAAACACATTCTGCTCTAGTCAAGCTGGCAGAGGGAACATTGAGGCAAATTCGACATGATTGTACTAGAACCTAACATATACATCCATCATCTATGCGTACTAATTTTAGATAGGCAAAACACCGTTCTAAAACATGGCCACCTAGACAGCACATGTTCTAGAAACCATACTCCTGTCTTGCCTGCCTATGCAGACACATAGCCTGACAAGTAGCAACTAGACTGCGCCCTGCCGATCGCTTAGCACGTAGCACTTCTCAGAACAAACCACTCCAGAACACCTAATTAGTACATATATAATCTGGCTTCGACTCGTGGAACCTGGTAAGCAGAAAGGCTCTGATTCTGTTTTCTTTTGGAGTAATGACTAAAATTACTTCTTTGGTTAAATGTCTTTGACCCAAGTTTCGCAGTTGTCCAAAGAAAAACAAAACCTGTCCCACTGTATATTTAGGAGGAATCGTCAGCAGTGCTCTGTTCTGGTAGATTTGGGTACATTCTTGTGTTGAGACAGATTTTAAATTGCTTCTTGTGGAGTGGAATCAGATGTGGAGTTTGCTGCAATGGCACTCTTACATTTCTGTATGACACCTCAGATACATTGAACTGAAACGGAACGAGGTAGCTGCAGTTTGTACATCTGGGGTTTCATGCCAGTTTAAGAGTTTGCCCAATAGGGTCAACTAAGAAGCGAATACTCAATTTGAGGCTTGTTCTTGCTATTGTGCTGTTTAAACACACATTGCACATATTTTTATGCTCTTGTGAAGATGGCATAGGGAAGATAGATGCCAATTTGAGACGAGTCTAGATATAAATATTCACGATTGTTTAGTACTCGTTTGTGGACAGAATTTTTATTTCTAAATTTGTCCACATAGGTCACCTTGGCACTAGGCACCACATGTTTTACCTATCTAGCCACCTATGCAACCACATTGCCTGACTAGTTAGTAGTGTGTATAGCTGTAATCTGACATTGACTCGTGAAATTGGGAAAGGGAAAGGCTCTGATCTAATGATCTTGGAGAAAAGCTTATGCCTTCAGTTTAATGAATCCATTGTGCCCAGTCATCCAAAACAAATTCCTGTGCCACTCTATATTTAAGAGTTGTTGTCAATAATGCTCAATTCCAGTTGAATTGGATATGCATTCTTGGGTTAAGCAAGATGTGGGATTGTATTAAGCAAGTCAGTCGCTTAGTATGTGGTGGGGACTGGATCAGATGTGGAGCTCACTGTGGTGTGGTGGTGCTCTTGCATTGTCCTAGCCTCCTAGGGTACAAACTGTTGCTGAATCTGGGACTTCGCTTGATGCCTGTTGAAGAGTTCACCCAGTAGGATCAATCAAGAAGTGAATACTCATTTGCTCTTTTTTTTATTCTAAACACAAACTGTGCATATTTTTGCTATAGTGAAGCTGGCAGGGAAGTTTGAAGCTAATTTTAGATGATTGTAGAACACAGCATACACATTGATTGTTGATTGATACTAATTTTATACAGGACAAAAAATGTTCTAAAATATGGCACTCGTCTAGGGGCTAGGCGCCATGCTCAAGTCTCAGCCTGCCTATGCAGCCACATAGCCCGACTAGTGGCAACTAGAATGCACGAGCCACTCGCCTAGCATTTAGCACTCCCCAGAACACTTTGAATTCACTTAAGTTCGGCCCCAAATCAGTTGTCTAGGAAGTGCTTCAGTACATATGTGACCATCAAAAGTTGAGTTGTGCTTGTCACTCCACTTGGGTGTTCGATGGATTATTCTGCAGTATATGTTTTTGTTTTGATACCTCGGTTTTGGGTAGTAGAAAAAACTAGCCCTGCCCTTGTATGAGAATTATCCATGACTTAAAAGCTGAACATGAATGCAAGTCCTAGTTTCACTCAAGACTAAGAGAGTGAAGGATGAACATTAGTCCATACAGAATAGGAAAGCTTCAAATTCAATTCAAGCCTTTGTGACAGTTTACGCATTCAGATCAAAATGCTTTCATGTTAATCTGGAACAGAAGTGCGTGATTTTTCTATTGTTGATGTATTTGAATATCATTCTGCACTGCAGGAGGTTGCAAAGACATTCCGTGTGGAGGCGATGCCGACCTTTGTACTAGTGAAGGGTGGACAGGAGGTGAGCCGCGTGGTTGGGGCTAAGAAGGATGAGCTTGACAGGAAGATCAAAACGTTCATCTAATCCTAGCTCAATACCTGTGCTCCAATTATAGTGCCAGGTTCTGGCTTCTCGCAGTGGTAGGGGGCTCCTATGGTTTCCCCGTGTTATAGTGTCAATCCTCCTTCTAAAATTCTGCAAAATTCTATCGTGAAGTGGCAATAAGCTCCTGAAACTTGGATTAGAAATGTGTAAATGTGTAACTCTGGCCCATGCCATTATCTGTCTTCTTTGTGATCAAGTTACTGAGATATGGAGTTTCGGAAAAGAAAGCCTCCTTTTGCCATCCAAAGCAAAAAAAAAAAAAAACTCATGTTGATTCTTTCTTATGCATTACTAGTACCGTTCCTAAAAATCATCTGTTTCTCTTTGCTACAAGTGATTAAACATTTTTTCCTACTCCCTCTGGTCCATATTAATGGCCTCCATTACTTTAAAAAAAATATTAATGGCCTCAACTTTATTTAGATTCGTAAGTATTTAGACTAGATGCATTTGTATTTGGACAAAGTTGAGACTATTTGAGTTTGGACAAAGCTTAGTACCGATTGGTCCGCTGCATTTGTACTTGAATTTGTCAATAGAAGTCATAGCTGCATCAATGAGTCCTGTTTGAAGATTTTTAACTTCTGCAAAAAAAAATAGTAATAGAAGGAAAACAGACTACATTCAAGAACAAAAACAATGCTTCCTTCATTTAAATGCATCGGGAACTATTTATTTATTTATTTATTATAGTCAGCAACTCAGTACAGCTTGACCAAGAGTGTGCTGCAGTCTGCAGATAGCGTTGCAGTGTCAGGTGTCGATGAACGCCGTATATGTAGGACCGGAGTGGATTTCAGATCACCACAGAATCCTCCTCATGGTCCTTGCCTCCACGGATTCTCTCCCCAAAGGGAATGGACCTTGGGAAGTCCTGGACCCTCGCAAGCTCCCACCGTCCCGTCCGCACCGCCGACGATTCGCCGGGCGGCCGGTAGACGTTGCCGCACCGGCCGCTCATGACGTAGGCTTCCACGACGCGGAGGGGGCGGCGACGGAGGTCGCGGTCATCTACCCTCATTATTGCGGATTGGTAGATGTCGCCGAGCCAGCCGCAACGGCCATAGGCATGGGCGGTCGGGTTGCGCTTGTCAAGCTCCTCGCCGAGCCAGCCGCAACGGCCGTAGGCATGGGCTGTCGGGTTGTAGGGGTTGTCAAGCTCCTCGCTGATCTCCATCTCGTCGTCGACGAAGCAGACCTCGTTCTCCCCGATCATGTTATCATGCGAGGTCGACGCCGCGGCGGGGAAGGATCCGGAGCAGGCGTCGCCGACGAAGAGCGCGCGGCCGACGATGCGCTTGACCCGCGCCCAGGAGTCGTCCGGCTCCAGCGCGTGCACCTCGATCATGACGGTGTTGTTGCCCCAGACGTACCTGATGACCGTGAGGAGGCGCCCGTTGCACTCCACCAGGTACCGCCTCGACGAGACCTGCACCTTGCCGTCGTCGCGCTTTGCGGCTGGCGGAGGCGGGAGCTGCTCCTCGTGCAGCCTCCAGGGCTCGCTGCGGAGGAGGTCCAGCTCGCCGTCGTCGAACACGAGCAGCCCGTCGCACGACGGGAGCGCGTGCAGCCTCCCCTCGTAGAAGAGGATGTCCTGCAGGTCGAACTCCAGGGAGACCGGCCACCAGGCGCCCTCGTGTCCCTCTCCCGGCCGGCACGCGGCGATCCGCCTGCGGTTATCGCCGCAGTCCGCCGTGCAATCGATCATGGCGGCGACGACGCAGCTCGAGTCCGGGGCGGACGACATGACGATCTTGCAGATTTGTTGTTTCTCCGTCCACGGCGGCAGAGGGATCCTCGTCCCGGAGAAGGGGTTCAGCAGGAAGGGGGCGGCGCCGCCGGGCGACGCGAGTGGGACGAGGGCGAGCCAGTCGCCGAGGCAGCCGCGGCAGCGCGCGTCGCGGGCGTCCTCGGGGAGGGGCCCGACGCGGTGGATCGCGCCGTCGGGGAGGCTGACGCAGTGGCCCGGGACGTCGAGCCACGGCGCCGGCGGGTGCGGCTGGCGGCGCCAGGCGGCACGCCACGCGCGGCAGGCTGCGCGGAGGCGGGCGCGGTCGGCGAAGGAAGGAAGCCGGCGGAGGATGTCGCCGAGCATGTCCTCCGGGAGGTCGGCCCACGAGGCGCGCCTCCGTCGCCGGTTGCGCTTTTCCATCACCATGACGCGCGCAGTGATGGATCGATCCGCGTTCCTCGCCAAGCTAGGGCTCCACGTGAAGGAAAACAGAGGGATCGAAGAAAATGTGTGCGTGTCAGTGCGCAAATAGTTTCAATACTGTTATAAGTAGAGGCTTTGATTCCCACGGAGCTTATCTTGGCTTTCCACACATCACACGCGTGTTGTTATTATCACCTCAGTTTTGAAGCCCATGTATATGCTTCGGAATTTTCAAAATAAAAATTAAAAATCAGATTTAAATATGTTTGGAAAGATTGAGTAAAATCCCACATTTACATGAAGATGTGATCTGCGTGGTTTTATTTTTTCTTTGATAGATATACATTTGTGTAGTACAGAAAACGTGTGGGTTTATAATGTAGATACTTTTTTTGAGAAAGAATGTAGATACTATATCCATAAGATAATACACATTTATATTTTTGTGTAAACCACAAATTAACATACTTCATGAAAATTTACGTGTATATGGTAATCATCAATATGAACTTGCGCAAAATAACCTAGCCTTTTCTTTGGATAAACCTAAAGTGTGATTTTGATATTAAAAAAAGGCTCCATTAGACTTAAGGATCACTATGTACTTTATGCTCAGTTTTGTACTCTCTCCATCTATAATAAGTATAATAAGTGTCATGGTTTTTAGTCAAATTAAAACCATGACACTTTTTATAGATCAGAGGGAATAACTATTATGACAATGCATATTGGAGTGATCTTTATAATCTTTATTTAGCAAAGCCGCCCAGTTGGCTGAGAAGCTTTTGCACACTCACAACCCACCCGAGTTTGCAGTGTTCAACAAAAACTAGTAGTACATGTCATCGGCAGGGCCCGGCTCTAGCCCATGACAACCTTGTACCATGGCCAAGGGCCTATGCTGGAAGGGGATTATAATTTACCAGTTGTCTAAACTATATATTATACACATCTCTGAAAAAAGATCTAGCCCAGTAAGCCGTCCTAGTGGAGATGGATGACTCGCAGGTGAAACCGCAACGCGGTCGACGCCCCGGTTGCCCTTGGACTCCTTCATTAGTTCCCAATCGATCTCACCCCTGCCTCCTTGTTGGTAGATCTGCAATTCGACATATGGATTTGCGACGAGCCGACGTCCGACCTAAAGTTGTCCTGCTCGCTTGCGGCCGCGCGCGGTGTCGTTGCGCCCTTGCTCGCCTGCTGACTCCTGAGATCTGAAGTTGTACTGTGCGTGTGCGATGTGCGTCGGTATATCCTAATCACTCAATCTCCTCTCTATCTGTTGCAATCCCGAGGCTAGCTAGCTAGCTAGCTTCAATTAGTTTGTCTTCACCGACCGTGTAGGAGCATCCATTTGTTGGATAAAAAACTAGCTAGTTTAATTAATCGTATAACATAATGTAAAAGTGTTAGGTTCTATCTTTTAACTTTTTTATGTAATATATTTTAGGTGATACGGCGCCTAAACATAAATCCGGCGCTGTGAAAAAGAATAAAAGAAAGCGGGAACTTGAACTTATTGAATCACAAAAGGATGCTTTAAAAAGGTACTTTCCGGCATCAAGTAGTGTTGATGTTAGCGCCTGAGATTTTTCAATTTGTTATGGCTGATTGCGATTCAAATGTTTCAGTTGCCTATCACATACTCTTAACTATACATGTGACTATAGCTTTAGCTGAAAGAAGTTTCTCTAAACTAAAACTACTAAAGAATTCTTTGAGATCAACTATGTTACAAGATAGATTAAATGACTTGGCTATATGTTGTACTGAGAAAGATATCTTGGATAAAATTGATCTTGAGATTGTACTCAATGATTTTGCATGTATAAATGCCCGAAGAAGTTTTTTTGTGAAGCATTGAAGCATAATTGTCCGTGGATACATTGAAATTATTTCTTAGTTGAGGTAATCAAAGTAGCAACAATACTTATTATCTACTTGTTATATTTCAAGATTAAGAACCGTGTGGTTGAATTTTAACTGTTAATATGTATTTCTAGATATGCCTATATACACATTAGCGTAGGGGCCCATGCCTCAATTTTGCACAAGGGCCATGTAAAACATAGAGCTGGCCCTGGTCATCGGGATGATCTTTCGTGAGATGTAAGTAAGACTTCTGATTCAATAGGCCCCTGAAGAAAATGAAAAAAAGTTCAGGCGCGATCGAGGGCTGGGATGGACGGATACCCCTTCGCGCCTGGGGGTAGGATTGACATACATAAAGATTAGATCGCGCGCGTAGAGCCCGCCAAAGCCCGTATAGGCCCGAAGCAGATCAGTATGCGCGTATTTTGCGACGCGACGTGGATTCCCGTCGTCCAACTCAGTTGTCTAACGTGGCAACACCTCTACGCAAAAAAAACACCTCTACGTGGTTTGCTGGGCTGCATTTCTATTCCCGCCGATGGGCCGTTTGTGTTGCACGCGCGGATAAGAGCGGGGCTCGCGATACATCGGGAAGGCGCACCCCCGTCACCTCCGACGCGGTGCACGTCTGACACCACCCGCAGGACTGTGCCATCATGACGCGTGCAGGGACGCGTGCACCGTTGTATCAACGCCGAAGTGAATTGTCAATCGACTTAATGGAGCATCCAGTCGGTCGCATCGTTGCAGTTCTCTGCCTGCCACGTGTGCATAAAACTTCTTTGAAAAGGCAGATCGCACGGTAGGGAAGGGTACAGTGGGGTGCATAAGACTGGTCTGCCTAGACTTTTTGACTATCTAACTCCACTAGTCACTAGCGCCCTCCTCCCTTTCTTCTTCCTCCTGCTCATCCCGCTCCTGCTCCCTCCCTCTACGCAGGCATGGCTCCCTCTCGGAAGCGTGCCGCTGCGACAATGTGCGAGGAGAGAAAACAGAGAGCTCGTCGCGCCGCTTTACGCACTGAAGAGTCACAACATATGCTCATGGCTATGCCCGCAGGCGAGGGATCCCCCGGGTAGGTCATGTACTTCTTCTCCTCAATAATGTTATCCAGCATTCTTCTTCTCCTTAATCATCACCTACTTCTTTTTCTTCAGAGCCGTCGGTTCACCGGCAGACATGTCCCCCCAGATCCCCGGAACAGCGAGGTAAACAATATACACTGGGGTTTTTGCGACTAGGATTTGGGGGTTTTGCTCCTGGATCTTTTCCACACTGCCCATTTCTGCATAAAGCTCGTGTGCTATAATGACATGTTACTGTTGTTCCCGTTTCGTGATAGGACTGAAACCACGTATTCTTTGTCCCAGGAAAAGAAGCCAAAACTCATCAATAAGGTGGATGCTTGGCTTAATGCACGAATAATCAGCCACAGGGAGAAAATGCAAACACAAGAACTGGAATTAGAACAGGTCAAATTAGCTGTGAATACCCTTACTAAGGAGCGCGATGAGCTGAAAAGGGACAACGCTGTCTGTAAGAAACTGCATAAGAAGATCCAAGCCTCGAACCAACTGAATACATCCATCAACGAGGGGCTCTCGAAGGATAATGCGAGGCTAAAAGATGATAATGTCAATCTCCGTGTTGAGAACATGAACCTGCTTCGGAAGCTCGAGGCTTCGCTCAGTGAGCAGGTCAAGATCAGGCATGACATGCTCGTACGTCGCCTACGACTTGAAGAGATTGAGGACGAAAACCAGCAGCTCCTCGCCAGGCTACGACTGTAATATAGCAGACTTTTCTCGGTGCTGCTCTGCTGAATTGAACTATGTGTTTCTATTTTGCAACTGTAAACTGAACTATCCGAACAATGAGTTGCAACGGGAGACACCTTTTGCGCAGTCCGAAAACTATCTGCTTTCCTGTTGTTTCTATCTACTGGGACCATGTTGGACAAGTGTCAATTTTGTTGTAAGAAAAACTTAAACTTAGATATTACACACACACACTCAACCGTGCATTAAAATTCAAATTAGGTATTCCAAACTCAACTTCAAATAGTTGCAAAAGAAGGTAGCCACGATCGGAAAAGAGTGGGTGGGCCACTAGCGGGGGTCCGCAGAGAGAGAGAGAGAGAGTATCGTAAAAAAAAGAGAGAGAGAGATTTTTTTGACATAGAAGAGAGAGAGAGATTGTTGGCGAATGGGGCCACCGAGGGCGTGAGAACCGTGCATGTACCATAGGCATGTCCGAGACGCACCGTGCGCGTGTGAATTGTGTAGTACCGTACTACCGCATGTCCGCGGTGCACTGTGCGAGCAGGTGCGCATGCGTATGCTGCTGAACCGTACACGTGTGAACTGCGGGAACACGAAACGTCGGCGTCTCACCATATAGAGCCCATCCCTCTGTCTCTCTCCGCCTACCCTCATTCACTCCATCACGCCACCTCTTCCCAACTCCCCCTAGGCCCCTACCCACTACCCTTCCCCACTCCTCTCTCTCCACTGACCAGGAAAAAACCCTCTCCCCTTCCGCTTCCGCTCCACTTCCCATTCCGGCGATGGAGCACCTATCTGACGTTGTCGCCGCAGCGAAGGAGAAGGCCGCGACGCTGGCGTTAGCCACGGAGGAGGCGGCCAGAGCCGCGGAGGAGGCGACTAGAGCCGCGACGGAGGCACACAATGCCGCAAGGGCGGCAATCACCGCAGCGGATGCGAAATATGAAGCGGAGGCCATTGCTGAAGGCCGGCCGATTGGTCCCTCATCCGCTCCCGCCGCTATCAGTACTTGTGCGTACAATCTTGGGAAGCAGCCACAGGATGACGACGAGGAGGTCGAGCTCATCATCATGCCGCCGCCGCTGGCCTTTGACGAGAACATCGTTGACGACGAGGAGGAGGTAAGTTCCAATTAATGGATTATCTGCTTGGGGCCTAGGGTTTTCGCTTAGCTTCAGATTCGTTTGTTATCTGTTAAGATTGGGGCCTAAGGTTTTAACTTAGCGTCAGATTCGTTTGTTATCTGTTAAGCTTGGGGCCTAGGGTTTTCACTTAGTGTCAGATTCGTTTGTTATTTGTTACGATTGATGTGTAATTAATGGATTGGTGGATTATTGCTAACTAGGCTTCGATTATGGAAAGAATCGATTAATATTTGTGGATTATTGCTAGCTAGGGTTCGATTATGGACATAATCGATTAATATTTGTGGATTGTTGTTTTCATTTCTATGGATTAATTCTAGCTTATTGACCGGCGGAAGTGGTTTATCTGCTTGATCCCTTGATTACTTTATGTTATTGCTAACTGGAGACTGTTATATGTTGCTTCTTTTATTAAGCATTCTATTTTAGTTGCAGTTTCTACATTTTTGCTTCACATGTGTATTTTGTATATTTTAGCAGGCTACTGATGATGTTGATAGCGATGTCGACTCGTGTCAAAGGAAGACCAGGGCCACTCTCAAAAAGCTTAAAGCGGGGAGGTTCGACCGGTTCTGGAGTGAACCCTGGACTGATGGCATGAACAGCTGCCCCTTCTGCAAAAGGAGCATAAAGATGGACTTCCAAAGCATCCTGCAGCATGCTGAAGGCTGTGGATCTGGGCGTGTCAAAGTTGGGAAAACTATCAATGTCCACGGCTTCACGACCAATCACATGGCCTATGGCATCTTCCTCAGGAACAAACTGAACCGAGCTATCGAGGCCGATCGTGTGCCTGCTCCCAAGCCCAAGCCACCGAAGGTTCCGGGTATGGGCAACATGAAGCAGAGGAAGCGGGACAAGAAGGAGCGGGAGCGATAGGAGGCGGCGAGGAGACAATGATGTAATGATGTGCTTGTTTGTGTGTGCCGCTGCTGCTGGTTTAAGCAGCATGCTTTTGTTTGAACTGTGTTTATGTTGGCTGCTTAGCAGCGTTTGTGTTGAACCTCTGCCTTATCAAGTTTGTGTTGAACCTTGCTTAATTAGTTGCTTGTTATGTTTCTACATATTAGATGCTTAATTAGTTTGTGTTTAACCTTGCTTAATTAGTTGCTTGTTATGTTTCTACATTCTATATGCTTACTATCTACATTTGTTTTTGTACATGTTGGTGTGTGGTGGGATTTCCTATTTCGGAAAGGTTCAAGGAAAATAGTTAAGGAATTGAGAAATAGATGCTGGTATAGATTTGCTACCAAATTGGGCAAAAAGGAATGAATGGGGTGAGCCTGGCAGAGGTAGACAAAGGAAGAAAGGAGGGAGGGGGAGAGGGAGATGGAGGGTTCTTTGATTTATTGCCAAATTGGGCTGGCTGGTTGCGTTGCCCTATTGTTGTCTTATTTTGCTCTTCTTTCCTTTTTCATATAGTTTTTGATTTACAAACAAGCATATTTTGTCTCACATGAACCTCTTTTTCCAAAAAAATGACAAATCTACAAAAAGTCTGTTTTGTCTCACCTGACCCTCTTTCCTTCACGAAATAACCTCAATATTTTTACACATTCTAAAATACGCAGACTTAGCCTAGCCCAGCTCCTGTTCCTGTGCCTGTGTTATCGCTACAGCGGCTGATTTCTTATTTGGGCCGGCCCAACCGCGCCCAGCAGATGCGCACGGGTATGATGGCGTAGACGAGTTAGGTATTTACTATTTAGTCACTCCACGGCCGCCTCCGCCCAGGACTCACCTCCTATCTCTCCTCACACGAGCGCCTCCACACGACAACAACCTCAAAAATTCCATCGAGGACCGCCTCCAGTATTCAACGCCTGCGATGACACAGGTTCATGGATCAGAGATTCAACGATCAGGTATGTTTTCGCAACTCGTATATGAAAATCTAGAACGAGTGATGTACAGAAATTTTGTCAGATCTAGAGGAAATACGATCAAATTTTAAAAATGCATGACGATCATAATTGTGTAAATGGGATCTACATATGAACTAGTACAATAACACTCTATTATATGTTAGCACTGAAAGCATGTTGTGTCAGATCTATACGTACTATTAAGAAAATTGTACTTCCTCTGTTTCAAAATATAAGATGTTTTAGTTTTGTGAACAAAATGTATCTAGATTTAATTTAGTGTGTAGATTCACTTCAAACTTGAGTGAACCTACATACTAAAAGAAGTCTACATATATTTGCTTTACAAAACTAAATCATCTTATATTTTAAAAGGGAGGGAGTATTATCTAATGAACACTACTCGGTGCTTTGGAATATCATGCGTGTTTATGAATATGCAAACCATGTTCAAGTATTTAAAATAAGAGGTGGTGGAATATAGATTACTTTATTCTAAAAAGTTTGTGTACATGGCACTTTCTGGTTAGGTGGAGGAGTGTGCTCGCAATCATCATGTCCGTGCCGCTCTTAAGTTGCATAAACCTCTGCATATAAGAGGTATGTAATGTAAAATAAAAAAAGCAATGCAGTTATAATATTGTTGCTTATGTATGTATTTGTTACATGCAGGTTCCGGAATAAAGTTCGAGAAAGAATTTGAATGTTTCTGCTATTATGGCAACCGTGTAGCGATGGATGATGCCGAAATTAATGTACTGAAGTATGGAGTTGATAAGAACCTCCCAAAACGACCATTTTATGTATGCACCATAGATAAACCAAACACCCTGAAAGGCAAATCAAAAATGGTAAAACTTTTGAACTAGTAACAATTTTTCAAAATGTTACATTACTACTATTAGGTACTGAAATTTGTATGTATATATTGGTGTAATCTATATGCAGTACTTTTCGAGGAGCTTCACCATGGAGCATATTGTTCCATATATTGAACTACCAGCAAACATTCAAGTATTTTGGAATAATATGGAAGTTGCAAAAGTTAAAATGGTGATGACCAAGTCAAACACTAGAGGCAAACTGAAATGTGGAGGTGCCATGATAACATCAAAGTGGATGGAGGTTGTAAACAAGTTTGATATGAGAGTTGGTGACATCTTTGTGTTTTGGTTCCGTGGTAGCTCGGCTGGCCTCAAGCTTGTTATTAATCGTCTGTGAAATCAACATGCAGACCATGCAATGTTGGCATGTGTCCACAATTGCCATAAAGTGTTTCTAGTCAACTTAGTAATCACTAAGTTGATTAATTCGAAGTCCTTCGAAGGAGTTTCTAGCCAAGGCTATAGATCTCTATAGGTTGGCTAGAAAGTCCTTCATCAACTTTGTGCTTATGTGATGATAGAATAGTACTGTAATTTAGTTAGAATAGTACTAAATCAACCAACTAAAACGGCGAAGTGCTAACCTGACAAAACTAAAACTCTGTCAGACTAACACCTAAACTGAAGCCGAGCGCGTTGAGCGTGGCGTCCAACTTCGTGTTCCAGGCTCTAGCCTCTAGGTTCCTGACGGAGTCCGTAGAGTGCCTTGTGCAGGCGCATCGCCTAGCGCTCCTGGCCAGCAGACCCACCCGCGGTGCGCGGCGAGCGCCAGCAGGAGCCGCACGGACTCCAGCCGTGCAACAGGCCCAAAGGCGCCCGCGACATCGATGCCCTGCTGCTTCACATATCCCTTTTGGCGACGAGGCGAGGCGGGTGTTCGGCTGCACGATGCCGTCTATGGTGCACGTTTTTGGTCATTGGGTGCGCCTCGCGGCGAGGCAGATGTGATGGCGGCGCAGCTTCAGCTTCGGGTGTCGGAGAGGCTAGCTCGGTGCACGAGGATGATGCTGCCAGCGATGTGTGCTCTGCGGGAGCTGGTGTCGATGGAGAGCTGATGCCGACGAGTTCTGGCCTGCCGCCTAAGGTGTAGCAGTACGCAGTGGAGTCCAGTCGAGTGCACGTAGCAGTCCACCGTGAACGCCGTGCTCACAGGGTTGTCCTCGTGCGTGCTCCAGTCCAAGCTCGCGTCCTCGTCAAAGACTACGTTCCGTGTGCGTGCACATGCTTGGCGACGGGATCGTAGACACGGTATCCCTTGGTGCCGCTCTTGTAGCCGATGAAGACCATTGGCGTGCTCCGGTCGTCCAGCTTCTTCAGGTGAGGACGCCCGCTCTTCACGTACGTGCACGACGTAGCCGAAGCTCCGCAGATACCAAGCCTCATATGGCGTCATGCGGTGACGCTGCGCCTGAACGCCCGGTTCAGGTTCAGCACGTAGACCGCTGTCAGCACGGTCTCGCCCCAAAAGTAATTTGGCATGCCCTTCGCCTTCAGCATGCTTTTGGCCGCCGCTACGACCGTCTGGTTGCGCCGCGCGATCACCCCATTCTGCTGGGGTGATTACGGCGCCGTGAGGTGGCGCTTGACGCCGGTGTCGGCGCACTGTGCACAGGAAGCGTGGCTGACACGTGAACTCGCTGACGCGGTCCGTGCGCAGTACTCGGAGCTTGCGCCCTCTCTCCGCTCGCCGGTGCATCTTGATCCGCGGTGGCCGACGTGAAGGTGCGGTGCGCACCCCCGTCGATGGTGATCTGAACGGAGTAGATCGACATCAAGCGCAGGCTTCGCCAAGGCACACGCTCCTCGTTGTAGAGAAATGCTTCACTAGCAAATTCAGAGCGAGTGTGATTGTGAGAGAACGAACAGAGACAAGTATTTTGTGTTGCTCAAACTTCCTAGTCTAGGGTGACATTATAGACCTATATATATCTGAGTTAGTTAGAAACACCTTGATCACCTTCTGGTTGAATGAGTCAACGATTGGTCAACGTGTGATCCCAACTAGTTGTTAGATGTAACTATATCATTGCACTATTATAGCTAGATCTATCAAGTGAGTGGGATCATATTGGCCAGGTGTAGTGACTCACACAACCATTAAGTTAATGACAGTGGTTCTAGCCAGCCCACAGAGGTCTAGACCCCATGCAATTTTGGCATGGCCCCACATTTTCCACAGGCTAGTGTGTGTCATGGCTTGGGAGACTCAAAATTATAGCTAGATCTATCAAGTAGGTAGGATCATGTTGGCCAGGTGTGATGACACATACAACAACAAGTTGGTTAAGGTGTTTCTATCTAGCCCAGAGAGGTGTCTAGACCTCATGCATGCAATGTTGGCATGGCCCCACATTTTCCACAAGCTAGTGTGTGTCATGCCTTGGCATAACACTCTTATAGCTAGATCTATCAAGTGGGTGGGATCATGTTGCCAGGTGTAGTGACTCACACAACCACTAAGTTGATGATGGTGGTTCTAGCCAGCCCAGATAGGTCTAGACCCCATGCACCGTTGGCATGGCCCCACATTTGCCACAAGCTAGTGTGTGTCATGGCTTGACATAGAAAAATTATAGCTAGATCTAGCAAGTAGGTAGGATCATGTTGGCCAGGTGTAGTGACTCACACAGCCACTAAGTTGATGATGGTGTTTCTAGCCAACCCAAAGAGGTCTAGATACCATGCAATGTTGGAATGGACCCACATCTTCCACAAGCTAGTGTGTGTCATGGCCTGGCATAGCACTCTTATAACTAGATCTATCAAGTGGGTGGGATCATGTTGGTCAGGTGCAGTGACTCACACAGCCACTAAGTTGATGATGGTGTTTCTAGCCAACCCAGAGAGGTCTAGATCCCATGCAATATTGGCATGGGCCCACGTTTTCCACAAGCTAGTGTGTGTCATGGCTTGTAAGACTCAAAATTATAGCTAGATCTAGCAAGTAGGTAGGATCTGTAGGGTTTCGTAGCATGGAAAAAAAAGATTCTACCGCATGCAAACAAACAAGCCAAGATCTATCTACTAGATTGTAGCAACGAGTCGATGGAATAACTCACCCTCGAAGATTCCAAAGTGTTTAACTAGAGCGGATTCTCGTGGGTGATGTAGTCGTACTCTTCCCGATCTCAAGATCGCGTAGACGATCCTTCCGGCGTTGCGTTCCGGCAGCGCTCCCGCAGTCGGTCACATGTTCGGTACTCGACGAATACCTTCCTCTCCCTTATTCCAGCAGGCAGTGGAGGTTGTAGCACTCTCCTCGCGATTCAGGCAGCACAACGGCGTGGTACCGGAAGTAGAGGGGAGATCTCACAGGGCTTCGCCTTAAGCCGGAGCGAGTATGGTGGACTATGAGAGAGCTCCTCGGTGATCTAGGGTTTCGACACACCAAGGAGGAGGCTTGGCCGGCGGCTAGGGTTAGCTAGGCGGCGGCAGCTTGCCCTAGGGCGGCGGCGGCTGCAGGAGGAGCCGGCGTCTAGGGCTAGGGTTTGCGGGGTGGTGGAGTTGTGTGCTAGGAGGGGCAGCCCTGCCCCTCCTTATATAGGTGGAGGGACCGCGCCAGGGGAGGGGAGTCCCTCCCCAACTCGGTTTCCCAAGGGGGCCGGCGGTGGAGGGGAGGAACTCCTCCCCAACTCGGTTTCCACCTTCCCCTCCACTTCCCAAAATAGTCGTTTGACTTTTCAAATTGGCGTTTGACTTTTCAAACTAGGATTTGATTAAACCCTTTATTTTGTTCAGCGATGACACCTAGTACATGATGCAATCATTCTAACTTGGTATGACACATTCATGTACCCTTCCCCTTCGGAGTGCCGGACATTCCGGAACCTTCTAGAACACTCCCGATGAAAACACCGGAACCATTCTCCAACCTCGAAACAGGACTTTCCTTGTATGAATCTTATTCTCCGGACCATTCCAGATCTCCTCGTGATATCCCAGATCCCATCCGAGACTCCGAACAACATTCGGTCTCTTACTCAGCATTCCATAACTACTCAAACAACGTCGAATCCTTAAGTGTGTCTCCCTACGGTTCGTGAATTATGCGGACATGATCGAGACACTTCTCCGAACAATAACCAATAGAGGAATCTGGAAATCCATATGGCTCCCACATATTTCTATGATTACTTTGCGATCGAATGAACCACTTACATACGATACCAATTTCCCTTTGTCTCACGATAGTTTACTTATCCGAGGTTATGATCGTCGGTATCTCTGCATACCTAGTTCAACCTCGTTACTGATAAGTACTCTTTTCTCGTTCCCGTGATATGTGATCCCTTGTGAGCCAGTCACATGCTTGCAAGCTAATTGGATGACATTTCACCGAGAGGGCCCAGAGTATATCTATCCGTCATATGGATGGACAAATCCCACTCTTGATCCATGTGTCTCAACCAATACTTTCCGAACACTCAATGCCACCTTTATAGCCACCCAGTTACGGTGTGGTGTTTGATGTCATCAAAGCATCCTTCCGGTGAAGGTGATATGCATTATCTCATGGTCGAAGGAATTAGGTTATTATGTATGAGAAAGCATATAGCAATTGAACTATTAAAATGACTTGATCTTTATGCTGCGCTTATCTATAGGAGTATGTCCACCATATCATTCTCCTAACGATATGATCTTGTTGTTAATAACATCTCAATGTTCATGATAGGGAAACCACAATCATTTATTAACCAACAAGCTAGTATTATGAAGAGGCTTACCAGGGACTTCAATTTAAGTTTACAAATCACACAAGTATTAATGTTTCCTTGTTAATACTATTATAGCATGAATGTAAACATTTATCATAAACACAAAGATATAATAATAACTACATTTATTATTGCCTCTAGGGCATATCTCCAATAGTCTCCCACTTGCACTAGAGTCATCTAATCTAGATTACATGGTAATATACCGAACACCCATGGCAGTTTGGTGCTGGTCATGTTTTGCCCTCGGGAGAGGTTTAGTCAACGGATCCGCCACATTCAGATCTGAGTGTACTTTGCAAATCTTTATGTCCCCATCTTGGACATGTTCTCGAATAGCATGAAAACGTAGCTTGATGTGCTTCAGCTTCTTGTGTGACCTTGGTTCTTGCGCATTGGCTATGGAGCCCATGTTATCATAGTAGATAGACATTGGGTCTAGCGCACTAGGAACCACACCCAGCTCTGTAATGAACTCTTTCATCCATATCGCTTCTTGTGAAGCCTCCGAAGCAGCCATGTATTCTGATTCAGTTGAAGATCTCGCCACAACGCTTTGCTTTGCACTCCTCCAGCTAACAGCTGCACCATTCAAAGTAAATACGTATCCAGATTGTGATTTAGAATTATCCGGATCGGTGTTCCAACTAGCATCGGTGTAACCATTAACAACGAGCTGTTCATCACCTCCATAAGAAAGAACCATATCCTTAGTTCTTCTCAAGTACTTAAGGATGTTTTTGACCGCTGTCCAATGATCCACTCCTGGATCACTTTGATATGTGCTTGTTAAACTAAGAGCATATGCAATGTCGGGTCTAGTACATAGCATGGCATACATTAGAGATCCTATGGCTGAGGCATAGGGAGTCTTACTCATCTTTTCTCTATCTTCTGCCGTTGTCGGACTTTGAGTTTTACTCGAGGTCGTATTGGGCAACATGGGCAAGAACCCTTTCTTGCTATCTTCCATTCCAAACCTCTTTAGAACTTTGTCCAAATATGTACTTTGTGACAATGATATTAGGCGTCTCGATCTATCTCTATAAATCTTTATGCCTAATATGTAATCTGCTTCGCCAAGATCCTTCATTGAAAAACTATTATTCAAATATTCCTTGACACTATTAAGAAGGTCTACATCATTCCCAATAAACAATATGTCATCTACATATAGTATTAAGAATGCTACAGAGCTCCCACTCACTTTCTTGTAAATACAAGCTTCTCCATAAGTTTGTATAAAACCAAAACTTTTGATCACCTTATCAAAACGTTGATTCCAACTTCGGGATGCTTGCTTCAATCCATAGATGGACCGTTGAAGTTTGCATACCTTGTTAGCATCTTTAGGATCGACAAAACCTTTGGGTTGCATCATATACAACTCTTCATCAATGTCTCCATTGAGGAATGTTGTTTTGACATCCGTCTGCCATATCTCATAATCATAATATGCAACGATTGCTAACATAATCCTTACAGACTTTAGCTTCGCTACTGGTGAGAAAGTCTCATCGTAGTCAACTCCTTGAATTTGTCGAAACCCTTTTGCGAGATGTCGAGCTTTATAGACAGTAACATTACCATTAGCATCTGTTTTCTTCTTGAAAATCCATTTGTTCTCGACAACCTTCCGGCCATCCGGTAAGTCCACCAAAGTCCATACTTGGTTTTCGTACATGGATCCAATCTCGGATTTCATGGCTTCTTGCCATTTATTGGAATCTGGGCTCATCATCGCTTCCTCATATGTCGCATGGTCATCAGTGTTGTCCACCAACATGACACTCATAACGGGATCATACCAATCAGGAGTGGTACGAGTTCTCGTTGACCTGCGAGTCTCTGTAGCAACTACAACCGAAGTTTCATGATCATCATCATTAGCTTCCTATCTTATTGGTGCGGTCACCACAGGAACTTCTTCCTGTGTTGCGCTACTCGCAATTTCAAGAGAAGGTTCGACAACCTCGTTGAGTTCTACTTTCCTTCCAGTCACTTCTTTCGAGAGAAATTCCTTCTCTAGAAAGGATCCATTCTTGGAAACGAAGATTTTGCCTTCGGATCTATGATAGAAGGTATACCCAATAGTTTCCTTCGGGTATCCTATGAAGACGCATTTTTCCGTTTTGGGTTCAAGCTTGTCCGGCTGTAACTTCTTTACATAGGCTTCGCGACCCCAAACTTTAAGAACGACAATTTAGGTTTCTTCCCAAACCATAATTCATACGGTGTCGTTTCAACGGATTTAGATGGTGCCCTATTTAAAGTGAATGCGGTTGTTTCTAATGCATAACCCCAAAATGATAGCGGTAAATCTGTAAGTGACATCATAGAACGAACCATATCTAAGAGAGTTCGATTACGACGTTCGGACACACCATTACGCTGTGATGTTCCCGGCGGTGCCAATTTTGAAAGTATTCTGCATTTCTTCAAATGATCGCCAAACTCGTAACTTAGATATTCACCTCCACGATCAGAACGTAGAAATTTAATCTTCTTGTTACGTTGATTCTCAACCTCACTTTGAAATCCCTTAAACTTCTCGAAAGTTTCGGACTTATGTTTCATGAAATAGATATACCCATATCTACTCAAGTCATCCGTGAAGGTAAGAACATAACGATCACCACCGCGCGATGCTACACTCATTGGACCACACACATCGGTATGTATGATTTCCAATAAGTCCGTAGCTCGCTCCATCATACCAGAAAATGGAGTCTTAGTCATTTTACCCATCAGACATGCTTTGCATCTTTCAAGTGATTCAAAATCAAGTGATTCAAGAAGTCCATCGGAATGGAGTTTCTTCATACGCTTCACTCTAATGTGACCAAGACGACGGTGCCACATATAGGTCGAGTTATCGCTCGATTTCAAACGTTTAGCCTCAATGTTATTAATATGTGTATTTCCACTATCGAGATTCAATAAGAATAGACCATCTATCAAAGGTGCATGTGCATAAAACATATTACTCATATAAATCGAACAACCATTATTCTCGGACTTAAACAAGTAACCATCTCGCAATAAACAAGATCCCGATATAATGTTCATGCTTAACGCAGGCACTAAATAACAATTATTTAAGTATAAAACTAATCCCGATGATAGATGAAGGGGTAGCGTGCCGACCGCGATCACATCAACCTTTGATCCGTTTCCAACGCGCATCGTCACCTCGTTCTTCGCTACCATCCGTTTATTTTGCAGCACCTGTTTCGAGTTACAAATATGAGCAACCGAACCAGTATCAAATACCCAGGCACTACTACGAGTACTAGTGAGATACACATCAATAACATGTATATCGGATATACCTTTCTTCTTGATGTTGCCGTTCTTCAAATCCGCCAAGTACTTTGGGCAATTCCGCTTCCAATGACCTTCTCCCTTGCAGTAAAAGCACTCAGTATTAGGCTTAGGTCCAGCCTTTGTATTCTTCGTCGGCGCGGTAACTTTCTTACCACCCTTCTTGAAGTGTCCCTTTTGCTTAGACTTGCCTTTCTTGAATTTGGTGGTCTTATTGACCATCAACACTTGGTGCTCTTTCTTGATCTCCACTTCTGCAGATTTTAACATAGCAAACAGTTCTGGCAACTGCTTGTTCATGTTTTGCATATTGTAGTTCATAATAAAGTTCTTGTAACTTGGTGGTAGTGATTGGAGGACACGGTAAATCCCCAAAGCATTAGGAATCACTATACCCAAGCTTTGAAGTTTGTTTGGGTGCCCAGACATCTTAAGCACATGCTCACTGACGGAGCTGCCCTCTTCCATCTTGCAGTTAAAGAACTTTTCAGAAGCCTCATAGCTCTCAATTGCCGCGTGAGTCTCAAAGATCAATTTGAGGTCACGGACAATATCATGTGGGTCTGAATTCTCAAACCTTTTCTGAAGCTCCGATTCTAAACCATACAAGATAGCACACTCAACTGTGGAGTACTGAGTCTTCCGAGCGAGGTAAACATTCTTTACTTCATCGGTAGCAGTAGCTGCAGGTGGGTCACCCAGCGGTGCATCCAGCACATAGGTCAAATTACCATCTGTGAGGACAATCCTCAAATTGCGGAACCAATCCGCGAAGTTGCTTCCATTGTTTTTTCAACTTTTATTTCTCTAGTAACGCATTAAAATTGATGGTAGGGGCCGCCATTGATCTACAACATATTTGCAATAGTTTAGACTAAGTTTATGACAAATTGAGTTCTAATTAATAGTTAAATTAATCTAGGTGAACTCCCACTCAAAACAACATCCCTCACATTGTTTTAGTGATCACACGAACCAAATCCACCACATCAACACCGATCATCACGAGAGTTGATATAGTTTCAATGGCGAACAATCGACATGTTCATCATATCTACTATATGATTCATGCTTTACCTTTCGGTGATCCGTGTTCCGAGACCATGTCTGTACATGCTAGGCTCGTCAAGATCAAACCTTAGCTTCCGCATGAGAAAATCTGGCTTGCTCACGTTGTATACACTTGCGGAATCTAACACACCCGATCATCACGTGGTGCTTCGAAACAACAAGATTTAGCAACGGTGCTAACTAAGGGTGAACACTTTATGACTTGAAATTCATGTGCATGAGGGATCATCTTATAATGCTACCGTTGTTAACTAAGCAATACAAGATGCATAAAGGATTAACATCACATGCAATTCATATTATGTGATATGATATGTCCTTTATTCTTTGTGCTTCCGATCTCCATCTTCAAGCACTAACATGATCTCCATCATCACCGACATTGCATCAAGGTCAATGACGCTTCTCCATGGTTGTCTTCCACCGGCTTCAACTATTACAACTACTTTGAATAGACACGCGGGTCTTAACATAAATTAAAGACAACCATATGGCTCCTGCCGGTTGCCAACTTACAATAAGGAACATTGCATACATCAAATATAATCACAATCATGGCCATATCACATCACTGCACACCCCTGCAAAACAAAGTTAGACGCCTATACTTTCTTTGCATGTTTTACGTGGTTTGGGGCTTTCAATAAGTGTCGTTCTAACTTACGAACAAGAACCACAACATTGATACTAGCATTGTTAATCACCCGTTGTAAATTGAATCTTAACTATGCTGGGAGAAACAGGCACCCGCAAAGCCACTTATGCAATACAAGTTGCATGTCAAGCGTGGAGCAAGTCTCATGAACGATGTCATGTAAGGTTAGCCCGGGCCGCTTCATCCCAACATCCCGCAAGATGCAAAGTACACAAGAAGCAATCGACAATAAAAGCATCAACGCCCATAATGACCATTGTGTTCTACTCGTGCAACAGATCTACATATAGACACGGCTCTGATACCAATGTAGGGTTTCGTAGCATGGAAAACAAAAAATTTCTACCACATACAAACAAACAAGCCAAGATCTATCTACTAGATTGTAGAAACGAGTCGATGGAATAACTCACCCTCGAAGATTCCAAAGTGTTTAACGAGAGCGGATTCTCGTGGGTGATGTAGTCGTACTCTTCCCGATCTCAAGATCGCGTAGACGATCCTTCCGGCGCTGCGTTCCGGCAGCGCTCCCGCAGTCGGTCACATGTTCGGTACTCAACGAAGACCTTCCTCTCCCTTGTTCCAGCAGGCAGCGGAGGTTGTAGCACTCTCCTCGCGATTCCGACAGCACAACGGCGTGGTACCAGAAGTAGAGGGGAGATCTCGCAGGGATTCGCCTTAAGCCGGAGCGAGTATGGTGGACTATGAGAGAGATCCTCGGCGATCTAGGGTTTAGACACACCAAGGAGGAGGCTTGGACGGCGGCTAGGGTTAGCTAGGCGGCGGCGGCTTGCCCTAGGGCAGTGGCGGTTGCAGGAGGAGCCAGCGGCTAGGGCTAGGGTTTGCAGGGTGGTGGAGTTGTGTGCTAGGAGGGGCAGCCCTGCCCCTCCTTATATAGGTGGAGGGGCCACACCAGGGGAGGGGAGTCCCTCCCCAACTCGGTTTCCCAAGGGGCCTGCGGTGGAGGGGAGGAACTCCTCCCCAACTCGGTTTCCACCTTCCCCTCCACTTCCCAAAATAGCCGTTTGACTTTTCAAATTGGCGTTTGACTTTTCAAACTAGGATTTGATTAAACCCTTTATTTTGTTCAGCGATGACACCTAGTACATGATGCAATCATTCCAACTTGGTATGACACATTCATTTACCCTTCCCCTTCGGAGTGCCGGACATTCCGGAACCTTCTAGAACATTCCCGATGAAAACACCGGAACCATTCTCCAACCCGGAAACAGGACTTTCCTTGTATGAATCTTATTCTCCAAACCATTCCCGATCTCCTCGTGATATCCCGGATCCCATCCGAGACTCCGAACAACATTCAGTCTCTTACTCAGCATTCCATAACTACTCAAACAACGTCGATCCTTAAGTGTGTCTCCCTACGGTTCGTGAATTATGCGGACATGATCGATACACTTATCCGAACAATAAACAATAGAGGAATCTAGAAATCCATATGGCTCCCACATATTTCTACGATTACTTTGCGATCGAATGAACCACTTACATACGATACCAATTTCCCTTTGTCTCACGATAGTTTACTTATCCGAGGTTATGATCGTCGGTATCTCTGCATACCTAGTTCAACCTCGTTACTGATAAGTACTCTTTTCTCATTCCCGTGATATGTGATCCCTTGTGAGCCAGTCACATGCTTGCAAGCTAATTGGATGACATTTCACCGAGAGGGCCCAGAGTATATCTATCCATCATATGGATGGACAAATCCCACTCTTGATCCATGTGTCTCAACCAATACTTTCCGAACACTCAATGCCACCTTTATAGCCACCCAGTTACGGTGTGGTGTTTGATGTCATCAAAGAATCCTTCCGATGAAGGTGATATGCATTATCTCATGGTCGAAGGAATTAGGTTATTATGTATGAGAAAGCATATAGCAATTGAACTATTAAAATGACTTGATCTTTATGCTACGCTTATCTATAGGAGTATGTCCACCATATCATTCTCGTAACGATATGATCTTGTTGTTAATAACATCTCAATGTTCATGATAGGGAAACCACAATCATTTATTAACCAACAAGCTAGTATTATGAGGAGGCTTACCAGGGACTTCAATTTAAGTTTACAAATCACACAAGTATTAATGTTTCCTTGTTAATACTATTATAGCATGAATGTAAACATTTATCATAAACACAAAGATATAATAATAACTACATTTATTATTGCCTCTAGGGCATATCTCCAATAGTCTCCCACTTGCACTAGAGTCATCTAATCTAGATTACATGGTAATATACTGAACACCCATGGCAGTTTGGTGCTGGTCATGTTTTTCCCTCGGGAGAGGTTTAGTCAACGGATCCGCCACATTCAGATCTGTGTGTACTTTGCAAATCTTTATGTCCCCATCTTGGACATGTTCTCGAATAGCATGAAAATGTAGCTTGATGTGCTTCAGCTTCTTGTGTCACCTTGGTTCTTGCGCATTGGCTATGGCGCCCATGTTATCACAGTAGATAGACATTGGGTCCAGCGCACTAGGAACCACACCCAGCTCTGTAATGAACTCTTTCATCCATATCGCTTCTTGTGAAGCCTCCGAAGCAGCCATGTATTTCGATTCAGTTGAAGATCTCACCACAACGCTTTGCTTTGCACTCCTCCAGCTAACTGCTGCACCATTCAAAGTAAATACGTATCCAGATTGTGATTTAGAATCATCCGGATCGGTGTTCCAACTAGCATCGGTGTAACCATTAACAACGAGTTGTTCATCACCTCCATAAGAAAGAACCATATCCTTAGTTCTTCTCAAGTACTTAAGGATGTTTTTGACCGCTGTCCAATGATCCACTCCTGGATCACTTGGATATGTTCTAGTTAAACTAACAGCATATGCAATGTCGGGTCTAGTACATAGCATGGCATACATTAGAGATCCTATGGCTGAGGCATAGGGAGTCTTACTCATCTTTTCTCTATCTTCTGCCGTTGTCGGACTTTGAGTTTTACTCAAGGTCGTATTGGGCAACATGGGCAAGAACCCTTTCTTTCTATCTTCCATTCCAAACCTCTTTAGAACTTTGTCCAAATATGTACTTTGTGACAATGATATTAGGCGTCTCGATCTATCTCTATAAATCTTTATGCCTAATATGTAAGCTGCTTCGCCAAGATCCTTCATTGAAAAACTATTATTCAAATATTCCTTGACACTATTAAGAAGGTCTACATCATTCCCAATCAACAATATGTCATCTACATATAGTATTAAGAATGCTACAGAGCTCCCACTCACTTTCTTGTAAATACAAGCTTCTCCATCAGTTTGTATAAAACCAAAACTTTTGATCACCTTATCAAAACGTTGATTCCAACTTCGGGATGCTTGCTTCAATCCATAGATGGACCGTTGAAGTTTGCATACCTTGTTAGCATCTTTAGGATCGACAAAACCTTTGGGTTGCATCATATACAACTCTTCATCAATGTCTCCATTGAGGAATGCTGTTTTGACATCCATCTGCCATATCTCATAATCATAATATGCAGCGATTGCTAACATAATCCTTACAGACTTTAGCTTCGCTACTGGTGAGAACGTCTCATCGTAGTCAACTCCTTGAATTTGTCGAAACCCTTTTGCGACAAGTGGAGCTTTATAGACAGTAACATTACCATCAGCATCTGTTTTCTTCTTGAAAATCCATTTGTTCTCGACAGCCTTCCGGCCATCCGGTAAGTCCACCAAAGTCCATTCTTGGTTTTCGTACATGGATCCAATCTCGGATTTCATGGCTTCTTGCCATTTATTGGAATCTGGGCTCATCATCGCTTCCTCATATGTCGCAGGGTCATCGGTGTTGTCCACCAACATGGCACTCATAACGGGATCATACCAATCAGGAGTGGTACAAGTTTCGTTGACCTGCGAGGCTCTGTAGAAACTACAAACGAAGTTTCATGATCATCATCATTAGCTTCCTATCTTATTGGTGCTGTCACCACAGGAACTTCTTCCGGTGCTGCGCTACTCGCAATTTCGAGAGAAGGTTCGACAACCTCGTTGAGTTCTACTTTCCTTCCAGTCACTTCTTTCGAGAGAAATTCCTTCTGTAGAAAGGATCCATTCTTGGCAACGATGATTTTGCCTTCGGATCTATGATAGAAGGTATACCCAATAGTTTCCTTCGGGTATCCTATGAAGAAGCATTTTTCCGTTTTGGGTTCAAGCTTGTCCGGCTGTAACTTCTTTACATAGGCTTCGCGACCCCAAACTTTAAGGAACGACAATTTAGGTTTCTTCCCAAACCATAATTCATACGGTGTCGTTTCAACGGATTTTGATGGTGCCCTATTTAAAGTGAATACGGCTGTTTCTAATGCATAACCCCAAAATGATAGCGGTAAATCTGTAAGTGACATCATAGAACGAACCATATCTAAGAGAGTTCGATTACGACATTCGGACACACCATTACGCTGTGGTGTTCCCGGCGGTGTCAATTGTGAAAGTATTCCGCATTTCTTCAAATGCTCGCCAAACTCGTAACTTAGATATTCACCTCCACGATCAGAACGTAGAAATTTATTCTTCTTGTTACGTTGATTCTCAACCTCACTTTGAAATTCCTTAAACTTCTCGAAAGTTTCGGACTTATGTTTCATGAAATAGATATATCCATATCTACTCAAGTCATCCGTGAAGGTAAGAACATAACGATAACCACCGCGCGATGCTACACTCATTGGACCACACACATCGGTATGTATGATTTCCAATAAGTCCGTAGCTCGCTCCATCATACCAGAAAATGGAGTCTTAGTCATTTTACCCATCAGACATGCTTCTCATCTTTCAAGTGATTCAAGAAGTCCATCAGAATGGAGTTTCTTCATACGCTTCACTCCAATGTGACCAAGACGACAGTGCCACATATAGGTCGAGTTATCGCTCGATTACAAATGTTTAGCCTCAATGTTATTAATATGTGTATTTCCACTATCGAGATTCAATAAGAATAGACCATCTATCAAAGGTGCATGTGCATAAAACATATTACTCATATAAATCTAACAACCATTATTCTCGGACTTAAACAAGTAACCGTCTCGCAATAAACAAGATCCCGATATAATGTTCATGCTTAACGCAGGCACCAAATAACAATTATTTAAGTATAAAACTAATCCCGATGGTAGATGAAGGGGTAGCGTGCCGACCGCGATCACATCAACCTTTGATCTGTTTCCAACGCGCATCGTCACCTCGTTCTTCGCTAGCATCCGTTTATTTTGCAGCACCTGTTTCGAGTTACAAATATGAGCAACCGAACCAGTATCAAATACCCAGGCACTACTACGAGTACTAGTGAGATACACATCAATAACATGTATATCGGATATACCTTTCTTCTTGATGTTGCCGTTCTTCAAATCCGTCAAGTACTTTGGGCAATTCCGCTTCCAATGACCTTCTCCCTTGCAGTAAAAGCACTCAGTATTAGGCTTAGGTCCAGCCTTTGTATTCTTCGTCGGCGCGGTAACTTTCTTACCACCCTTCTTGAAGTGTCCCTTTTGCTTAGACTTGCCTTTCTTGAATTTGGTGGTCTTATTGACCATCAACACTTGGTGCTCTTTCTTGATCTCCACTTCTGCAGATTTTAACATAGCAAACAGTTCTGGCAACTGCTTGTTCATGTTTTGCATATTGTAGTTCATCATAAAGTTCTTGTAACTTGGTGGTAGTGATTGGAGGGCACGGTAAATCCCCAAAGCATTAGGAATCACTATACCCAAGCTTTGAAGTTTGTTTGGGTGCCCAGACATCTTAAGCACATGCTCACTGACGGAGCTGCCCTCTTCCATCTTGCAGTTAAAGAACTTTTCAGAAGCCTCATAGCTCTCAATTGCCGCGTGAGTCTCAAAGATCAATTTGAGGTCACGGACAATATCATGTGGGTCTGAATTCTCAAACCTTTTCTGAAGCTCCGATTCTAAACCATACAAGATAGCACACTGAACTGTGGAGTACTGAGTCTTCCGAGCGAGGTAAACATTCTTTACTTCATCGGTAGCAGTAGCTGCAGGTGGGTCACCCAGCGGTGCATCTAGCACATAGGTCAAATTACCATCTGTGAGGACAATCCTCAAATTGCGGAACCAATCCGCGAAGTTGCTTCCATTGTTTTTTCAACTTTTATTTCTCTAGGAACGCATTAAAATTTATGGTAGGGGCCACCATTGATCTACAACATATTTGCAATAGTTTAGACTAAGTTTATGACAAATTGAGTTCTAATTAATAGTTAAATTAATCTAGGTGAACTCCCACTCAAAACAACATCCCTCACATTGTTTTAGTGATCACACGAACCAAATCCACCACATCAACACCGATCATCACGAGAGTTGATATATTTTCAATGGCGAACAATCGACATGTTCATCATATCTACTATATGATTCATGCTTTACCTTTCGGTGATCCGTGTTCCGAGACCATGTCTGTACATGCTAGGCTCGTCAAGATCAAACCTTAGCTTCCGCATGAGCAAATCTGGCTTGCTCACGTTGTATACACTTGCGGAATCTAACACACCCGATCATCACGTGGTGCTTCGAAACAACAAGCTTTAGCAACGGTGCTAACTAAGGGTGAACACTTTATGACTTGAAATTCATGTGCATGAGGGATCATCTTATAATGCTACCGTTGTTAACTAAGCAATACAACATGCATAAAGGATTAACATCACATGCAATTCATATTATGTGATATGATATGGACTTTCTTCTTTGTGCTTCCGATCTCCATCTTCAAGCACTAACATGATCTCCATCATCACCGACATTGCATCAAGGTCAATGACGCTTCTCCATGGTTGTCTTCCACCGGCTTCAACTATTACAACTACTTTGAATAGACACACGGGTCTTAACATAAATTAAAGACAACCATATGGCTCCTGCCGGTTGCCAACTTACAATAAGGAACATTGCATACATCAAATATAATCACAATCATGGCCATATCACATCACTGCACACCCCTGCAAAACAAAGTTAGACGCCTATACTTTCTTTGCATGTTTTACGTGGTTTGGGGCTTTCAATAAGTGTCGTTCTAACTTACGAACAAGAACCACAACATTGATACTAGCATTGTTAATCACCCGTTGTAAATTGAATCTTAACTATGCTGGGAGAAACAGGCACCCGCAAAGCCACTTATGCAATACAAGTTGCATGTCAAGCGTGGAGCAAGTCTCATGAACGATGTCATGTAAGGTTAGCCCGGGCCGCTTCATCCCAACATCCCGCAAGATGCAAAGTACACAAGAAGCAATCGACAATAAAAGCATCAACGCCCACAATGACCATTGTGTTCTACTCGTGCAACAGATCTACATATAGACACGGCTCTGATACCACTGTAGGGTTTCGTAGCATGGAAAACAAAAAATTTCTACCACATACAAACAAACAAGCCAAGATCTATCTACTAGATTGTAGCAACGAGTCGATGGAATAACTCACCCTCGAAGATTCCAAAGTGTTTAACGAGAGCGGATTCTCGTGGGTGATGTAGTCGTACTCTTCCCGATCTCAAGATCGCGTAGACGATCCTTTCGGCGCTGCGTTCTGGCAGCGCTCCCGCAGTCGGTCACATGTTCGGTACTCGACGAAGACCTTCCTCTCCCTTGCTCCAGCAGGCAGCGGAGGTTGTAGCACTCTCCTCGCGATTCCGGCAGCACAACGGCGTGGTACCGGAAGTAGAGGGGAGATCTCGCAGGGCTTCGCCTTAAGCCAGAGCGAGTATGGTGGACTATGAGAGAGCTCCTCGGCGATCTAGGGTTTAGACACACCAAGGAGGAGGCTTGGCCGGCGGCTAGGGTTAGCTAGGAGGCGGCGGCTTGCCCTAGAGCGGCGACGGTTGCAGGAGGATCCGGCGGCTAGGGTTTGCGGGGTGGTGGAGTTGTGTTCTAGGAGGGACAGCCCTGCCCCTCCTTATATAGGTGGAGGGGCCGCTCCAGGGGAGGGGAGTCCCTCCCCAACTCGGTTTCCCAAGGGGGCCGGCGGTGGAGGGGAGGAACTCCTCCCCAACTCGGTTTCCACCTTCCCCTCCACTTCCCAAAATAGCCGTTTGACTTTTCAAATTGGCGTTTGACTTTTCAAACTAGGATTTGATTAAACCCTTTATTTTGTTCAGCGATGACACCTAGTACATGATGCAATCATTCCAACTTGGTATGACACATTCATGTACCCTTCCCCTTCGGAGTGCCGGACATTCCGGAACCTTCTGGAACATTACCGATGAAAACACCGGAACCATTCTCCAACCCCGAAACAGGACTTTCCTTATATGAACCTTATTCTCCGGACCATTCCGGATCTCCTCGTGATATCCCGGATCCCATCCGAGACTCCGAACAACATTCGGTCTCTTACTCATCATTCCATAACTACTCAAACAACGTCGAATCCTTAAGTGTGTCTCCCTATGGTTCATGAATTATGCGGACATGATCGATACACTTCTCCGAACAATAACCAATAGAGGAATCTAGAAATCCATATGGCTCCCACATATTTCTACGATTACTTTGCGATCGAATGAACCACTTACATACGATACCAATTTCCCTTTGTCTCACGATAGTTTACTTATCCGAGGTTATGATCGTCGGTATCTCTACATACCTAGTTCAACCTCGTTACTGATAAGTACTCTTTTCTCGTTCCCGTGATATGTGATCCCTTGTGAGCCAGTCACATGCTTGCAAGCTAATTGGATGACATTTCACCGAGAGGGCCCAGAGTTTATCTATCCGTCATATGGATGGACAAATCCCACTCTTGATCCATGTGTCTCAACCAATACTTTCCGAACACTCAATGCCACCTTTATAGCCACCCAGTTACGGTGTGGTGTTTGATGTCATCAAAGCATCCTTCCGGTGAAGGTGATATGCATGATCTCATGGTCGAAGGAATTAGGTTACTATGTATCAGAAAGCATATAGCAATTGAACTATTAAAATGACTTGATCTTTATGCTACGCTTATCTATAGGAGTATGTCCACCATATCATTCTCCTAACGATATGATCTTGTTGTTAATAACATCTCAATGTTCATGATAGGGAAACCACAATCATTTATTAACCAACAAGCTAGTATTATGAAGAGGCTTTACCAGGGACTTAAATTTAAGTTTACAAATCACACACGTATTAATGTTTCCTTGTTAATACTATTATAGCATGAATGTAAACATTTATCATAAACACAAAGATATAATAATAACTACATTTATTATTGCCTCTAGGGCATATCTCCAACAGGATCATGTTGGCCAGGTGTGATGACATATACAACAACAAGTTGGTGAAGGTGTTTCTATCCAGCCAAGAGAGGTATCCCATGCATGCATTGTTGGCATGGCCCCACATTTTCCACAAGCTAGTGTGTGTCATGCCTTGGCATACCACTCTTATAGCTAGATCTATAAAGTGGGTGGGATCATGTTTCCAGGTGTAGTGACTCACATAACCACTAAGTTGATGATGGTGGTTCTAGCCAGCCCAGATAGGTCTAGACCCCATGCACTGTTGGCATGGCCCCACATTTTCCACAAGCTAGTGTGTGTCATGGCTTGGCATATAAAAATTATAGCTAGATCTAGCAAGTAGGTGGGATCATGTTGGCCAGGTGTAGTGACTCACATAGCCACTAAGTTGATGATGGTGTTTCTAGCCAACCCAAAGAGGTCTAGATACCATGCAATGTTGGAATGGACCCACATCTTCCACAAGCTAGTGTGTGTCATGGCCTGGTATAGCACTCTTATAGCTAGATCTATCAAGTGGGTGGGATCATATTGGTCAGGTGTAGTGAATCACACAGCTACTAAGTTGATGATGGTGTTTCTAGCCAACCCAGAGAGGTCTAGATCCCATGCAATGTTGGCATGGGCCCACATTTGCTACAAGCTAGTGTGTGTCATGGTTTGGTAGACTCAAAATTATAGCTAGATCTAGCAAGTAGGTAGGATCATGTTGGCCAGTCGTGATGACATATACAACAACAAGTTGTTGAAGGTGTTTCTATCCAGCCCAGAGAGGTGTCCCATGCATGCAATGTTGGCATGGCCCCACATTTTCCACAAGCTAGTGTGTGTCATGCCTTGGCATAACACTCTTATAGCTAGACCTATCAAGTGGGTGGGATCATGTTGCCAGGTGTAGTGACTCACACAACCACTAAGTTGATGATGGTGGTTCTAGCCAGCCTAGAGAGGTCTAGATCCCATGCAATGTTGGCATGGCCCCACATTTGCCACAAGCTAGTGTGTCATGGCTTGACATAGAAAAATTATAGCTAGATCTAGCAAGTAGGTAGGATCATGTTGGCCAAGTGTAGTGACTCACACAGCCACTAAGTTGATGATGGTGTTTCTATCCAACCCAAAGAGGTCTAGATCCCATGTAATGTTGGCTTAGGCCCACATCTTCCACAAGCTAGTGTGTGTCATGGATTGACATGGCACTCTTATAGCTAGATCTATCAAGTAGGTGGGATCATGTTGGTCAGGTGTAGTGACTCACACAACCACTAAGTTGATGATGGTGTTTCTAGCCAACCCAGAGAGGTCTATATCCCATGCAATGTTGGCATGGGCCCACATAGTGTGTGTCATGGCTTGGCATAGAAAAATTATAGCTAGATCTAGCAAGTAGGCAGGATCATGTTGGCCAGGTGTGATGACACATACAACAACAGGTTGGTGAAGGTGTTTCTATCCAGCCCACAAGTGTGTCTAGACCCCATGTAATGTTGAAATGGGCCCACATCTACCACACTTGTGTGTGTCATGGCTTGGCATAACGAAAGTATAGTTATATCTATCAAGTAGGTAGGGTCATGTTGGTTAGGTGTGATGACTCATACAACAACAAGTTGGTGAAGGTGTTTCTATCCAGCCCATTAAGGTCTAGACCCCATGCAATGTTGGTATGGCCACACATTTTCCACAAGTGTGTGTCATGGCCAGGCATAGCACTCTTATAGCTAGATCTATCAAGTGGGTGGGATAATGTTGGTCAGGTGTAGTGACTCACACAACCACTAAGTTAATGATGGTGTTTCTAGCCAACCCAGAGAGGTCTAGATCCCATGCAATGTTGGCATGGGCCCACATCTACCACAGTTGTGTGTGTCATGGCTTGACATAGCAAATTTATAGTTAGATCTATCAAATAGGTAGGATCATGTTGGCCAACTGCTTAGTCACACAACCACAAGTTGGTGAAGGTGTTTCTAGCCACCCAGAGAGGTCTAAAGCCCATGCAAAAATTAAAAAAAAATCAAAATTGTGTGAAACCTTGGACACCTTTAAAATTTCTTCTAGGTAGAGGATGCCATGTTTCAGCATGGAGCATGTCTCACATCACAAAGGTCTAAACCCTAGGCATCCTTACTAGACACCTTGATTTTTGGCCTAAATTTGATCGGACCACAAAAAATTCTAAAACATTCAAATTAGTGTGAAACCTTATACATGTGTTTTAGTTTGTGTATGTTAGCATGTGTAAAAAAATCCAGGTTGTTTCACGAAAGTCAAAAAAACACATTGCTAGGAAAAGAGGCCTAGGTGAGACCAAAAGGGTTGTTCGTAAATTTCTCAATTTTTGGATGTTCATCAAATGAACCCAATATTTTTGCACATGCTATACCAATGGTGCCTTTCAAGAATATGTAATTTATTTGAAAAAAATTCAAAATTGTAAAATAGATATTTTGTTCAAAATTTTAAATAGAAAATACTAGGATAGAAGAAAAAAGTAAGACTCGGCGTGCAGGCAACAAGCCAGGCCAACTCCTACTCCCGCGCCCACGTCACGACTGCGTCCGGGCGTCAAGTAGATTGGGGCGGGCCATCTTAATCCCGGGCATCAAACAGTAATTGGGCTCTTTCGGGCCCAACGGAAAACCGTAGCGGGAAGGACTGACGCGGGTGGGATTTTAGTCCCACATCGCCCAGCGAGAAACAATTCTACCAGCTTATATACCCTATATTCATGACATTGGCATGAGATTCTCTCAACTATTCAACCTAACACATACTGCTGTCATTTATCTGCCTGTTGGACTACACATTAAAATTGTTCGCTACGTGGGCCTGCATCATAGGTAGGCATATTTTTTTCATCCCCTTCTGAAATACAATAATATTTTGCATTTTGAATAAGTCTGCACGAATTTAATTACTTACCATCTTATATATACAAGCCTGTTTGTTTGCTGAACATCTACATGAAAAAACTTACTAATTAATTCCGTGGTAGTTTTTTATTTTATATTCAAAATTTAACTAATTTTTACAAACAGTTCTCTAATATTTTTTGAATAGACTATATTTTACCAATCCCGTCGCACGGGTCTGTATCCTTGTCGTCCGTTCTGTTTCTAGTCGTATGCAGGCCGTGCTTAGCTTGAGAAATATCCTGTTAGTGGGCGGGCTTTTTTTCTTCTTCTTTTTTTACCTTTTTTCCCCTATATTTAAACATAACCTCAGATGTTATGTATACAAGTATGGTTGGCATAATGGATATAGAGAACTTTCTCTACACTTCTATTCGTTTTGATGTTACAGAAGATAATACAACATTGCAAAATCTAGATAATTCTAAAAACTCAAACCATTTCAAATTTTCAAACAATACTAGAATGTGCGACAACTATCAAAACCATCCAATTTAGAAATGACACAATGAAAAATAGATTACTAAGTGACAACACTGCTATGATGCCACATCACAGATAGGGAAATAATAAAGAAGCAAATGATAGCATATTACCATAACCATATATACATCACTAGTAGAATGATAACATAGTAGTCCTACGGGAACATCACCAACAGAAGGTTACCGGCGCACATCACACAACCAAAATAACCAAGTTCTTGGCCCGGAGACTTACTTAAGCAGTTCAACATATTTACCCTACATAAACATCATCACTATAATGATGATGTACCATACAAACTACCAACTTCCATCCACTCCTCTTCATCCTCCGACTCGCTGAAATCAAACTCATCAGGCTCGAGGACCCTCAGGAGAGCTTCATGCCTGCCATGATCACGTAGGTCACCCTGAAAGTCTTCACCAGACGTCCTTGAGTGGCCATATCATGGACATGCTGGACAAGCCCCACCCTCAGGCCCCTATGTGGCTTGAAGTGGTGGAATGGGCACCTGTAGTACTCTGTGGTGAATGGAAGGTATGCAGCAATTCCCTGACGTCTCAGCTTTTTCTCTTCTTTCTTCACAAAGGACTTGTAGGTCCATTGCTCCACATCAACATCTGAACCAGAAAAGTACTACACAATCAAGAAAACAGCAAAACAGTTAGTACTTGCTAGTTAATACAACATCTACTACTTTTGTGCATGTCTAAATGCACTAGAACAGCTTCAAAGAAAAAACCTTCTCATCGGGGGCCACGGGGAGAGTACATCATAGACAACACATGGGTTTGGTGCCTGCCAGAAATATTTAAAACAGCAATTATTAAAAGCATTCAATATAAGTAAATGAACAACACTAGCAAAAATTTATAGCATAATAATTAAAGGTTCACAAATCTGATAATTAAACTAACAGTGGTTAAGTAGTACATCAATGCTATTTATGCTGCATGCCATTAAATTACAAGGATTATGCAATTATGTTACATGTACATAATTGCACCATAATTATGCAACCTTTGTTCTATCATACATATAATCAAATTTTCCTATTACTACAACTTGCCAACATAACTGCTGCAATTCCACCATCTCACTATGGCAACATCACTACTAGATGATCCATAAAAGAAAGATTTCACAAAGGGCAACATCATTCAATATGATTAACTAATATATCAAATATATTTATGCTAGATGACAATAAATAACAAGGATTATGCACTTATGTTACATATAAATAAAATACAACAAATGCAAACTTTCTTATATCAAATATATGACCCAATCTTCTATTACTTAAACATGGCAACAACACATCAACAATCCTAACATCACACCATGCAAAAATCACTACTACATGATCCATGAAAGAAATATTCCAAAACAGGAGATATCATTTAATAAAGAAACATTTAACTGCTGCAACATGTTCAAGGATTAGAACATTTAAAACTCTACAGACCTTTTCAGGATATAGCATGGCCTGCATCAACTAAATCTGATGCCCACACATGTTGTTGCCTTAGATAGTCAGGAACCAATGTTTAAAACTTGCAAAATTGAAGAGGCAGCTGACATAAGTCTACAAGTATTGCAGCCACAGAATCAAGGTAACCTAAAAGGCTAAGATTATTCTATTAATTGTCATAGAGTAGAGGTATAAACAACACAAACCACCAGGGTGTTCAATAACAGATCATGAAGACGATCTGACTGAACTTTCAGGACAACTCTCCAGTTCAAGTGTCCAAAAACAGCCGCCAAGGTCTACTCAGTATGCTAATACAGTTTAGAGCATGCAACCATTTACCATTTGATCACCGTGCAAAAATTAAGGAAAAATGATAAACTGATATTGCACTATACTAACTACTTAAAATACACTGAATATCATATCTTAGGGACATCCCTCGCAGCTACGCATTCATTTAATAGAAATAGTCTAAGATATGATCATACAAGTTTAGGAAAAAAACTACAACAAAAATATGAATGCAACATTGTGTAATTTCATAGTTAATCATCCTGAATAATCCGATGCACTGAACTATTTCCTAGGGCTAGATATATGCTGCAACGAATAACTTTTGTTGAAATATATAAATACCTAAAAAAAATCTACACCAGGAATCTACAGAACCAAGCTTCCATCCAAAGAATCCCTAACAGATGTCAATCCCTAATACTGATATAGCTAAATCTATAGAACCGAGATTCCATCCAAACAATCTAAAGAGGGAAAACGGAAGTTAGCAAAAAAAAACCTCTTACCTGCATCGCAGCAACCTCCTGAGGCTGCACCGACGACATATCCTCCCCGGTGCCGAGCACCACGTTCAGATCTAGCCGCTCCGCCTCGCCGACCTCTGCATCCAGCATCTCCTCCTCTCCCAGAGCTGAATAGGCCAAAAAGGCCAAAGCGGCCGTACCACCACCGCCACCGCCATGGCGCTCGACCTCGTTGACTGCATCTGGGTGGGTCACGACTCCCATCCCCACCCTAGCAGAACTGCCCGCATCGGCTCCGGAGCCCACTCCCGCCATCGCCGGAGTCAAAATCGCGCGGAGGAGGACGACACCTAGGCCGGAAGCGGAGGAGACGACGACGTGAGGTAGGGTTTCTGACTCCTCACTCCTTTCAGTATCAGGTGAGACAAAAGGGAGGAGGGGGAAATGGTGGGGATCTGGCGACGCAGAGCGGCCGAGAGGGCTCTTATACGTCCCGTCGATTCGTTTCCGCTAACGTCACCGACGCACGTGACGTCCACCTCATACTACCAACATTGCATGGACTCTAGACCAAGTGTTCACTTTCATCAACTTGTGGTTGTATGTGTGAACACTTGGTCAACATGATCCCACCTAGTTGTTACTCTCTCAGTCCCAATTTAGGTTGCATATAAGATTTTATCAAATTCAAACTATATAATGTTTGATCAAATAGTTTGATACAACTATAAACTAATACGGTGCCAAAATAATATTATTAGAATTGTCTTGAATTATATTTTCATAATATATACATTTTATATCACACATATTTATATTATTTTGTATATTCTTGCTCAAACTTTACAAAGTTTGACTTGCACGCAAAATTATGCGCAACATAATATGGGATGGAGGGAGTAGATCAAAGTTGATGAAGGTGTTTCCAGACATCTCAAATAGGTCTATATTGCATAATATGTTGGCATGGGCCCATATCTACCACAAGTGTGTGTCATGGCTTGGCATAGCATTCTCATACTTAGATATATGTACTGGGTGGGATCATGTTGGCCAAGTGCTGATCCACACAACCACAAGTTGATGAAGGAATTTCTAGCCAACCAAGAGAGGTCTATAGCCCATGCAATTTTTGCATGGGTCCACATTTGCCACAAAGTGTCTCATCATTTCTTGGCATAGAATGTTATACTAAGATATATAAAATGGGAAGGATCATGCTATCCCACTGATGCCTCATGCAACCACAAGTTCATAAAGGTGTTTCAAGACAGCTCAGATAGGTCTAGATCCCATGCAATGTTGTTATGGACCCACATCTGCCACAAGTGTGTGTCATGGCTTGGCATAGCACCCTCGTACTTACATGTATCAACTGGGTGTGATCATATTGGCAGAGTGCTTAGCCACACAACCACAAGTTGATCAAGGAGTTTCTAGCCAACCTAGATAGGTCTATAGCCTATGCAATGTTTGCATGAGCCCACCTTTGCCACAAAGTGTATCATCATGTCTTGGCATATAAGTGTTATAATAAGATCTTTCAACTAGGAAGGATCATGTTATCCAAGTGATTACTCATGCAACGACAAGTTGATGAAGGTGTTTCTAGACAGCTAAGATAGGCCTAGATCCCATGCAATGTTGGCATGGCCCCACATCTGTCACAAGTGTGTGTCATGGCTTGGCATAGCATTTTCATACTTAGATGTATGAACTGTGTGGGATCATGTTGGCCAAGTGCTGATCCACAAAACCACAATTTTATGAAGGAGTTTCTAGCCAACCAAGAGAGATCTATAGCCCATGCAATGTTGGCATGGGTCCACATTTTCCACAAAGTGTCTCACCATTTCTTGGCATAGTAGTGTTATACTAAGATATATAAACTGGGAAGGATCATGCTATCCAAGTGATGACTCATGCAACCACAAGTTCATGAAGGTGTTTTTAGACAGCTCACATAGGTCTAGATCCCATGCAATATTGGCATGGGCCCACAATTGCCACAAGTATGTGTCATGGCTTGGTATAGTACTCTCATACTTAGATGTATCAACTGGGTGGGATCATGTTGGCCAAGTGCTGACCCACACAACCACAAGTTGATAAAGGAGTTTCTAGCCAACCAAGAGAGATCTATAGCCCATGCAATGTTGGCATGGGCCCACATTTGCCACAAAGTGTATCATCATGTCTTGGCATAATAACGTTGTACTTAGATCTTTCTACTAGGTAAGATCATGCTATCCAAGTGACGACTCATACAACCACAAGTTGATGAAGGTGTCTCTAGACATATTAGATTGGACTACATCCCATGCAATGTTGGCATGTGCCCACATCTACCACAAGTGTGTGTCATGGCTTGGCATAGCACTCTCATACTTAGATGTATCAACTAGGAGGCCAAGTGTTGAGCCACACAACCACAAGCTGATGAAGGATTTTCAAGCCAACCTAGAGAGGTCTATAGCACTAATATTGCCATGGGACCACATTTGCCACAAAGTGTATCATCATGTCTTGGCATAGCACTCTTATACTTATATGTATCAACTGGGTAAGATCATGCTGTCCAAGTGATGAGTCATGCAACCACAAGTTGATAAAGGTGTTTCTAGACATATTAGAGAGGTCTACATCCCATGCAATGTTGCCATGGGCCCACATATGCCAAAAGTTTTTGTCAGAGCAAAGTGATGACTCATATAACCACAAGTTGATGACTCATACAACCACAAGTTGATGAAGGTATTTCTAGACAGCTGAGATAGGTCTAGATCTGCCACAAGTGTGCTATGCCTTTGGATGATGCACACTTGTAGCACGTATATCACCATGCAAACATTGCATGGGTTCTTGACCTATGAGAGTTGTCTATGAACACCTTCATCATCTTTATGGTTGTATGAGTCAACACTTGGTCAACATGATCCCACCTAGTTGTTACATCAAACTATACAACTACTATGTCAAATCATGACATTGATTCTAAGTATAAAAGTGGTATGCCAATGGCATAATGCACACTTGTGACTCATATAGGCTCATATATCCCAACATTGCATTGGGCTCCAGACCCATGTGAGTTGACTAAAAACACCATCGTCAACTTGTTGTAGTATGGGTAAAAACTTGCTATGCCATGGTATGATGCACACTTGATGCTACAATTATATATATGTGTATGCCTATGCATAGTTGTTCATGTGTTTTCAGTGCTCAATTTTAATTTTATTAATTTACAATGTAAGATGCATCGATAATTGGAAGTATGAAAAACTCGTGATGCATATTCCATATGACACTCCTATTGTTTGAATTTTAATTAAAGCAAACGAGACCTAAATGGTCAACTTATTGTAGTAAACTAATATACTTCTGCTGAAGATTTCAGGTAATTTATATTTAAAGTATGTTCAATCCCATACACGAAAAATTTTATGATAGAAATTGGAAGCGGACGCTAGATAACGGGCCGGCCTAGTAACCCTGCTGCTCTGGTCATGCTGTTTCACGCACCGTACGCGTACGCGACGTTTACGGCGTACGCGGCAGTGGAGAAGTGACGTGGGCAAAACCGAAACGGCACCACGTATAAAAGGGTTCGTCGGTTGATTCGTATCCTTTTCCCCACCCATTTACCCCCAAATCGGGAAGAAGAAAACCCTCGTCTCACTCCATCGACTCCAGCCCCTCCCACTCGATTCTTCTCCCTCTCCACGCACATTCGTCGACTCCGCCAGCGATGAAGGCGGGGAGCAGTGCAGCCGACGCGGCCGCTGCTACTGTGGACAAGAAGCACGCCGTCACCGGCATAGATGCGGTGAAGGAGGTTGGCGGTTCCCACGGAAGTGCGGTTGGTGGTGCGGCCAAGTTGGCCGATTTCGTCGCGGCGGCGCCGGATCAGGACAAGAAGGAGAATGTGGCGGTCGTTGAGGCGGACATGCTGAATCTAGGCGCAAAACACGGCTCCGACGAGAATATGGTGGTGAAGGCCCAGCAGCTTGCGGTGGTGCATCTATGTGTTTTATTTAACCTCCACTTCTCATTTTTTTAGTACTTATAACTAGGGTTTGATTTTTAGGGTTGATTCTTAGGATTTGAATGTTAGTACGAGGTTGGTGTAGTACTTCGTTCAGTGGTCAACACCTTTTGGGGGCATTGAAGAGTAGATGGACACACTCTATGCATCGTTGATAGCACTTTGCAGAGAGGATCATAGATATTGAATGTTTATAGTTTGAAGAATTATGTGTATGATAAAATTTCTCTGGATTGAATGCTGGAATTCATTAGTGCATAATGACAATATACATCTTCGGCAACTGATAAGTTATAATATTTATGTGCGGTATAAAAAATATAATTTATGATATCGAATCATTCAGAAAAAGTGTACACATGTTAATAAATTATTCATCTCTGGACATTACTAAAGATGTATATAAATGCATCATGTTTACACAGTCTAAGTGCACCACACAAAATTATATATGTTAGGAGCTTTAAATTTGTTCCTTTTACCCAGAGCTTAAACGTTTGATTTTGCATAAAATGATACTGCAAATTTATGTGCCTGAAATTAAGTATGTGTGTTCTTTGACAACTTTTATATGTATGGAATTATTATTTTCAGTCTTGTACTATTTGCCGAGGGAGCATATGCTTCAGGGTGTAGTTTTGTTCATGCATTGTTTATATTCTAGTTGATAATCTACTATATAATTATTACTTGTGATCACCAACAAATAGACTGTAAGAGACCCTGACCACAAACAAATAGACTTATTTTTTATAATCTTGTGGCTGATCAACTATATAATGATTCTTGCCAACAATTATACATGCCAAGCTTTTATTTGTCAATTATTGAAACACTGGTATCTGTTGTGAACTATGCACTGGAATTTATAAAATTGCTCCCATTATTTATAGTATTGAGTTTGAAGTTTGGCATCATGGAATAGGTTGGAAGTTGCATCTTATATGTTGTCATATATCTTTTTCTCTCTTGGTCATTTGTCAAGTGGACCATAGTGAGTTCTTTTTAAGTTTTTGTGTACCTTAAACTGTGCATGAATACTAATTGAATGGTTATGTACCATCTAACTGTGTCTCATTTAGATGGAAAGTTGGTGTTGCATTTGCAGAAGGATAGGGCCCTTTTTTTGCTTGTTTTTGCAATAGACATATGCAAATCTAAGACACCTTGTAATCAGTACATAGACGTGACAGTAGTATGTAATCTGTGAAGATTGATCCCCTTTTTTGGGGTTCTTTATGTTCTTGAAAGTGTTTTACAACCTTTTGTAATCTGTCTGACGTGTTAAAATTACAATACTGCATTTTATTTGAATTACAAGGTTGTGTAGGTTTAAACTTGATAATCATACGAAGATAATTAGAAAACTTAATTTTGTTTTGCAATACCCTATTATCCGGTAGAATCCTAATGATAACATCAAAACCTATTGTCATGTGCTATGGAATCTGAAGTCAAATTCCAATACTTTCAAAACAGGGCTTTAATTGAATTGTTGCTGGTCTAGTGGAACCTGACAATGCATTGAGAGACGAGGATTTCATTTGCTTCCATTGCCTTAATCCATAATTTCATATAGTATTTGAACTTAGAAGATTTTTTCTCATTATTCTTTATATTATAACCTGCCAATTATTTTGCTTTCCATAATTACCTCTTTTAAAATTAGATCATGTGAGCTGAAGTGTTGTTTATTTATTCAAACAGGAAGGGGGGACAGCAGAAGATGCGCCGAAGAGGAAGTTGCACCTTGGGTACTCCTCCGGCAGATACGAGTTGGTGAGTTTTGTGACAGATGTATAGACTGAAAGAGGCCTTGATTAAAGTATAATCTTGCCAACAATTATACATGCCAAGCTTTTATTTTTCATTTATTCCCATATTTACAATAGTCATTTATTCAAACACTGGCATCTTTTGTGAAGAAGGCACTGGATTTTATCAAATTAATTGAATGGTTATCTAGGTGTGTCTCATTTAGATGGAAAGCTGGTGTTCCATTTGCAATAGGATAGGCCCTTTGTTTTGCTTGTTTTTTGCAATAGACAATATACAAATAAAAGACACCTTGTCATCAGTACATAGATGTGACAATAATAATATGTGAAGATTGCTCCCCTCTTTTGCAGTTCTTTATGTTATTGAAAGTGTTTTACAACCTTTTATAATATGTCTGATGTGTTAACATTACAAAACTGAGTTTTATTTGAATTACAATATTGTGTAGGTCGAAAATTGATAAGCATACAAAGATGAGTAGTTCTTAGATATACATGACAGTTATAAATTGACAGTTCATTTTTATCATACTCCCTCCGTCCTAAAAAGGATGTCTCAAGTTTGTCTAAACTTGAATGTATCTAGACACTATTTAGTATATAGATACATCCAAATTCAATCAAACTTGAGACATCCTTTTTAGGACAGAGGGAGTAGATGATTTCATTTCCTTCCATTGTCTTAATCCATATTCAGTTATTTCTGGATGGAGGGAGTACCTCTTTTCAAACTTATTGTACTCTTGCTCCTGTGAGCTAAAGAGTTGTTTATTTATTCAAACAGGAAGGGGAGCTAGCAGAAGGTGGGTACAAGAGGACGGTGCACTTTGGGTACTCCTCCGACAGAGACAAGTCGGTATGTTTTCTGACAGGTGTATAGACTAAAAGAGGCCCTGATCTAAGTAGAATCTTGCCAGCAATTATACATTTCAAGCTTTTATTTTTCATTTATTGCCTAGCTTTTATTTGTCATTTATTCAAACACTGGAATCTGTTCTGAAGAACACACTGCAATTTATCAAATATTAAATTGAATGGTTATGTACCATCTAATTGTGTCTCATTTAGATGGAAAGTTGGTGTTCCATTTGTAGGAGGATAGGGCCCTTTGTTTTGCTTGTTTTTGCAATAGACAATATGCAAATCAAATACACCTTTTCATCAATACATAGATGTGACAGTAGTATATAATCTGTGAAGATTACTCCCCTCTTTTGGGGTTCTTTATGTTCTTGAAAGTGTTTTACAACCTTTGGTAATCTGTCTGATGTGTTGAAATTACAAAACTGAGTTCTATTTGAATTACAAGGCTGTGTAGGTTTAAACTAGATAAGCATATAGAGACAATTAAAAAACTTAATTTTGTTTTACAATACCCTATTATCCGGTAGAATCTTAATCATAACATCAGAACATATTGTCATGTGCTATGAAATCTATGAAATACTTTCAGATCAGGGATTTAAATTGAATTGTTACTGGACTAGTGGAACCTGACAATGCATTCAGAGATGAGTAGTGTTTATATATCCATCATAAAGGATTTCATTTTCTTCCACCACCTTAATCCATAATTTCAGGAAGTATTTGAACTTAGAAGTTTTACTTCCCATTAATATTTCTATTATAACCTGCCAATTTTTTTATTTCCATAATTACCTCTTTTCAAACTCGATCATGTCAGCTGAAGTGTTGTTTATTTATTCAAACAGGAAGGGGAGCCAGCAGAAGGTGGGCAGAAGAGGAAGGTGCACATTGGGTACTCCTCCGACAGAGACGAGTCGGTAAGTTTTCTGACAGATGTATAGACTGAAAGAGGCCCCGATCTAAGTAGAATCTTGCCAGCAATTATACATGTCAACCTTTTATTTTCCATTTATTGCCCAACTTTTATTTGTAATTTATTCAAACATTGGTATTTGTTGTGAATAAGGCACTAGAATTTATCAAATATTAATTGAATGTGAATGTACCACCTAAGTGGGTCTCACTTAGACGGAAAGTTGGTGTTGCATTTGCAAGAGGATATGGCCCTTTGTTTTGCCTTTTTTTTTGCAACAGAGAATATGCAAATCAAAGATATCTTATCATCAGTATATAGATGTGACAATAGTATGTAATATCTGTGATGATTGCTCCCCTCTTTGGGGTTCATTATCTTCTCGAAAGTGTTTTACAACCGTTTGTATTCTGTCTGATGTGTTAATATTAGAAGAACTGAATTTTATTTTAATTACATGATTGTGTAGATTGAAACTTGATAAGCATATAGGGATAATTGAACTTGTTTTCATTATGATATAACTGCATTGCCAGCCATATTTTTTTACTAATATGTAGTATACTTGGTGGTTTTTTATTGATGAATTTGTTCTCCTCTGTTCAATGCATCTAGGTTGATTTGTTAATGTATTATCCACCAGGGGGTGAAGGAAATGGGATACATCTCCCAGCACAGGAAGCCACAAGTCACTCAGCATGTTCTGGCCCGTCTAGGAGAAAGGACAGGTCCAGTCAATGGCTTATTCCTTTTCAGGTTATTGGGCAGTACGGGCACAGAAGGAATTTTCATAGTTCTGCATATAGCAAAGACTCTTCTTAGAAGAGAGTTTGAGTTTGTGCCGAACGATGCCTATGAAGCACAAGTGTTTGTGAGGGCCACTTCCACTGCTGATAATGATGTTCTTGAGAGTGCGTCTGCAAAGGAGAAAGCATTTAGTTTAGCTCACGCGGTTGTCAAGATTTACAAGATTGTTGAGCTCAATCTTGTGCCAAGGAAGGAGGACAAGCTATTGAACATGCCGTTGTGTACATATCCATAGGAATATGACCACCTGTCAGTTGATCACATGTGTCAACTAAGTTACCCTACTGGATTTTCATGCCAGGAAGACCCAATTGAGAAATGGAAGAATCCTCATCTGTCAGAAACAACCATGAACATTCTTGGTGTGACTGAGGGTACTCCAGCAGGCCTAACTAGAGTTGTTGTGAAGTACATGTTCCGTACTGGTACTATTTGCTATCCACTCAGGGTTGTTCCATCAGACTTTAGGTTCAAACATGCTATTGACCAAGATGGGAGCCTGTACATGAAATTTGTCGACCCTGTCAACGCTGAAGCAATGGCACGGAGGAATTACTTTGTTGATAGATTCATGATCAAGTTTTATCTTGTCAACAGTGTTACGAAGTGTAGCAAGTACTTTGACAAGGCAAAAACAAAAAAGGTGCATTACAAGAATTATACCGATGACTCTTTCGAACCCATCCATACCTCGAACTGAAGAACAAGGATTATTTTCATGTTATCAAGATGTTTTAGTTTAAGAACTTATCTATTATGTTTGTTTATGGCCGCGGAAGATTTCAAACCTCTATCATTATGTTCCAGCACCCTAGATCTGTACAATATAATTTCGGGTCTCACCAGCTCTACAGAATATTTGTGTGTTCATTTGTGTTGGTCCTGGGAGAATACCTTTGGCATATGTGAGACAATATGTGCTTAGCAGAATGTGATGTGCTGAAATTGTGTACTCCCTCTGGTCCATATTAATGGACTCAACTTTATCTAAATTCGTATATATCTAGTTAAGTATTTAGACTAGATGCAATCGTATCTAGGCAAAGTTGAGACCATTAATATAAACCAAAGGGAGTATGTTTTTTGTCGGTCCTACAAGGTGATGATGGGAGGTGCTGTGCATTAATTCGCATTCTGTGTCCAAGATCACAATTGGTTGCACGAAAGTGCACTGTTCTTAGTTGTACAGATTTTTATCCCTGGTTTTCGTGTGGGCATCACATATGAGGCTACAAAAGGCACGTTTTGCTCCATCATTAGAATTTCCCTACAACTTTCAGTTGTTCATCCATTGGAAACCCAAAACACTAGTACTCAACAGGAACGCATAGGCAAGGATAGATACGGCAGAGGAAACACATCAGATTCAGATTCAGACATTGGACTCTGTTTCAGACAGACAGGTGACCTGCTAAGCAGGTTCAGACTAACACAGGTCCTCTTTGCAAAACACACATGTTCAGACTCGCAAGTCGCAACGCAAGGAGCCTACCCTCCAGCCACACACACACACATAAACCAGCTACGGAACGATGAGGCTCGAGCGGACGAGCGGCACCGCACATCTATATTGCTAGCGGCGAGCGGCGAGCGGACGAGCGGTCGTCCTCGTCCCGTACTGCTCCCGTCCGTCTCTGTCTCTCAACGCCAGCGGCAGCGCCGAGCAGAGCAACGGCTGCAAGGGCGGCGGGCGGCGTCCCCCTGGCCCTCAGCTCCCCGGCCGACTCGCCCCCTCCCTGACTCCCTGTCCGGCCGTCCCCGACCGGCCGCCTGGCCCGCCTCCACCACTCGCCCCTCCGTCCGCCTCCCGCTCCATCTGCCCGCTGCTGCCCGGTTTCAGGTATAAACTGCTGTTGCTCCCTGCTCCCACCTCCCCTCCTACAATTCTTTGCTGCGTCCGCCACTGGTATATACACATCACTTTAAATTGTTTCATTCGTGTTGTATTCCACATGAGCACATACTCGTTACTTCCTATATTAAATGGAATGGGCTCTAGCTACGGTAGCAGAGGAAGCAGACCTAGATGACAGAGATATTTACTGTTATCATTTAGTTTTTCGGCACTAGTAAAAAATGGTTTAGGGTCGATTTCTCTTCTGGGTTACGAATCCTAGTTTACCTGGATTGTTATTTTTAAGATTTTATTATTCCAGTTCTTTTGTTTGTTCTAATCAAAATCTTCCTTCCTGACCCATTCCATCCAGCTTTTTGTGGGTTTGTTCGCCTCAGCATGGAGGGACTGACGGAGAGCGAGATTGCCGGCTTTGCAGTGGGAGCCCTGCTGCTCGGCGCTAGCATCGCAGCACAGAGTGTCGATGGCTTCATCGCCACCTCGCAGAGAAGGTTCTTGTCCGGTTCTTGCTTTTGCTTGTTCCCTCACTGCTAGAAAAAAAATCGTTATCTTCACTGCTACAATCGTACAAGAAAGGAACATAACTGGCAGGAACAGAGGAGTAGAGTGAAGTCCTTACAAACCAAAATGGAACGAAAGCAAAGAAACATTCTGGCGAGTTTTAGCGGAAATAAGTGACTTGTATTTGTCTAGATTCGCACGTATCTATACACTAAAATGCGTATAGATACATATGAATCTGGACAAATCCAAGTCACTTATTTCCGGACGGAGGGAGTGTTACTTTTGCTTTGCAAACACAACGATGTCATTATATGCTTTAAACTTAAGTAAGATGAAATTAAAAGGTGCTTGGATCCAAGGATTGTTAAACCTTAATAAATAAACTCTCTTAGCTTATGCGAAAATTTCTTTCGCATTTGGGAACTTCTGAAATCAGCATGGGCTTACAGTGCAAACTATGCCGTCATTGTGAGTTCACATATTTGTAACGTGGATCATGTTTTCCTTTTGTGGCTGCCCAATCAACTCACTTTTATCTGTTTGTTAGTTCTATTCTCTGGTAGAGATCAGTTTATGCGAATTAAAATTAAAATGCTAGTACAAACATTTTGTTTCGAATGTTTGATGAGTACCAACTGAAATATGACAAGTATAAATAAAGAGAACCGTCTCATTCTGAACAAATGGGGTGGGCAGAGCTAATAATGATATTGTTGCTAATTATCTAACCAGACAACAAAATGGGGCATCTGCAATGGAATGGAACCCAAATACTACCCTTCTTTCGCTAAAAAAAATGTTTACTGCATTGCAGGTCTTTAAACATGTGCAAGCGCTGTGGTGATCTTCGCATGGTAGCATGCTCAACATGCAAAGGGGTAGGTTCTGTTAGGAAAGGTGGAACCTTCACATTTGGCATGCTGGAGGATCTCTATGAAACGCTTGGTGCTGAAACGAACGCTGCTGATTTGGTCGCCTGCTCAAAGTGTCGTTCTAAAGGCCGCCTCCTGTGTCCAGAGTGCTCCAAGGTCAGATGACATCGCGTTCTGTGATTACTCATCAGAATATGTTGTCCAGTTCGTAGACCACTGGTATGCGCATGGACTGATGATCGACCTATGGATGGACTGTGTGCTTTTTTCTTTGCTTCTACCACTCCACCGAAATAGTAGCATGCAAATATTGAACATGAATGAGCAAATATGCATGATATAATCTCTGGTGCCCGAACGTGTATTTCAGCATGTATTGTCAGTTCAAACCATATGTTTTTTTTCTACGAAGGCAGCTTGGCTGTTTTCATTGTGAATTTGTGATTAGAGTTGAGGGTACAGGTGGACAGTAGACTGTCCAAAGGTACAGGTATAAACAAAAAAACACAGGAGACTAGAAGAAAATACAATGCTAGTAGCTAGGATCAGAGGGCTTCGCCATGGTCAGGAAAAAAACGAAGGTAGCCTATCCGGTTCTAGAGGTCTTTCAACAAGGGCAAAAGGACCCTTCTTCTCCCAGCGTCCACACACTCCTGGCATTCGTCAGGAACAGTTCTTGTGGAGTTCCTGAATACGCGCTCGCTCTTGTGACAGAACGTTTTCCCAAAGCTCTTGGCAGCGTCTCTGTCGATGCTCACAGAAGTACTAGTCTCGACCCAGAGTCCAAGAGGGAAACCGAGTTTGTGGGAGGGACAATTGAAGTGGGCATTCGACCGTGGCAAGTAGCAAGCAGGTGTGTGGCCGTCTCCGGCGGTATTGCATATAGAGCAAATTACAAAGGAGCGAAAGAGTTGCCGCTCGCGGTAAACAAAGAAGAACGTGTTAACCAGCGTTTTAGATGACTTTCATAGAATATCCAATGGATGGAGATGAGCGCGAAGGCCGTAGCTTCAGGAGGTACTTTATACCAGCGGATATTTCTGAAATATTAAAGATCGGGCCTTCTGCTAGATTGGAGGCGGATCAGCTTATTTGGGTCCTCTAAGAGCAACTCTAACAGATCCTTTAAAACCGCAAACCAAAAAACCTGTTTTAGGACTCGCGTCACGGGACGAAACAGAAAGGAAAATGGTACTGTTCCTCCAGGGGATCCGGTGATTTTATCTCCCGGGTCGCGTGAGACGTGTGTGTGGTGGGCCTGTACCTTATCTCTCTCCATCTTATTTTCTCTGCCTCCCGCGACCTCGCTGCTCCGCCGCCATGGCTCCCTCGCCTCCACAGCTCTAGAGCCATGGAGGAAGCCCAGCGCCGCGCCCGCGCCTGTCCTTGAGGCCTCCCTACACCACCGCCCTCTCCCATCCTCGTCGGAATCGCCTCCGTGTGCCACCACCTCCCCCAACCTCGTCGGAATCTCCTCCCTGCACCGACTGCCTCCCCCACCCTCGCTGGAATCGCGTCCATGCACACCTGCAGCGAGCACCCTAAATTTCTAGCGTCATGGAGTTCACAATGGACGTGCTCCTCTGAGAGGAGCGGTCATGCCTTCTGCAATCACGATACTGGATTTCACAGCCATGGCCTTCAGTGAGGTCTATGATATCTAAGGTGTACGTACGGGCTTGCTACAACCGTCTCCAGCATTTGCTACTTATGTTAACCGGTCTTGCTACATATGTTGTCTATCGGTGCTACGAGCATTTGCTATTTTAGCATAATATTTATGCTACATATTCATTTTTGTGTTGCTACTTTCATACAATTTTTTTGCTACAACCGTTCTATGATTTTGCTACGAGGTATCTTGCGAGAGATCTCCGACGAAATCGGGTTTGCTACAATAGGATATTTTATTTGCTACATATGTTCTATGCTTTTGCAACAATAGCATAAAGTTTTTGCTACAAGATCTCCGGCGAAGTTTCCGGCGAGGTCTCCGGCGAAAATCTCCGGCGAGTCTCCGGCAAGGTCGGTTTTGCTACATTAGCACAAATATTTTGCTACACGGTCGCCGGTGGGGTCTCCGGCGAAATCTCTGGGTCCAGTCTATTTTTCTATTTTTTGAGTTAAACCGTCTTTTGCTACGTAGCAAAAGCGGGACTATTTATAGCAAAAACGAGTATGCCTGTAGAAAAAGCGGGATTTTGAACAAAAAAAAGGACACGTGGTTGGCTGAGGGCCCGGGGGATAAAAACACAAATCCCCCGAGGGACGCGTAGTACTGCCCAAACAGAAATCATAAACTCAAACTAGAAAAGGAAATATTCCATTTTTTCAGTTTCACGGATACGAGGTCTATTCCACCACAACAAGGGCCGAACCCGTAAATTAAACTATTTTCTGTTAATTTCACCACATATCTCGCATTTTCAAACAGAAATTTCATATCAACGTAAAGTAAAGTCCGAAAATGATTAATTCTACATTACAACAATTGTCCAAACCAAATAAATAAACAATAATCCAATTATTATAACAAATATCCAAATCAAATGAATAGTTCCGAATCCAAATCAAATGAATTATTACAACAAATGTTTGACACACATGATTGAATAAACAATAAAATGAACATGGTAGCCTAGTTCTTCCCAAATAGCTGTCAGTGGTGATTAATGAGGTTATGCTGCAGCTGGTCATGGGTGATCATGTTCTTAATGTCTTGGTAGGTCTGAAGGAAGACTTGGATGGCATTTGGGTATCTTGATGGCTTCACACGGCTACCAACATTGTCATAGAATATATCCAAGTCCATATCCCTCTCATCCTCAACATGATCATGTTAGTGAAGAATGACACAACATTTCATGATGTCATTGAGGATTTTCTTGTCTCAAAATCGAGCAGGACCTCTCACAATGGCAAACCTAGCTTGCAAAACACCAAAGGCCCTCTCTATGTCCTTTCGGGCAGCCTCTTGAGCCTTTACGAATTCAATTTATTTCCTAATTTTAGGATCAGAGATGGTCTTGACAAATGTAGCCCAACGAGGATAAATACCGTCAGCTAGATAATACCCCTTATCATAATTAAAACCATTGAAAATATAGTTGCAAGCGGGTGCTTCACCAATAACTAGCCTTGCAAATAGATTTGATCTATGGAGTACATTCATATCATTTAGGGTGCCAGGAAAACCAAAGAAACAATGCCAAACCCACAAGTCCTCGGATGCAACGGCTTCTAGCACAATTGTTGCATCTCGGCTTTTGCCACGATACTGCCCGTGCCATGCCTTCGGACAGTTTTTTCAAGTCCAATGCATACAATTTATACTTCCTAGCATGCCCGTCCAACCTCTTCTCTCATTCATCGCCATCAACCTAATTGTATCCTGCTCGTTCGGTGCTCGCAGATACACCGGGCCAAAAATGCAAATAATCACCTTGGCGAATCTACAAACACTCTCTATAGTAGTATCTTCGCTGATGCGGAGATACTCATCGGCATAATTGGCCGGGATTCCATATGCGAGCACCCTCATCACCGTGGAGAGTTTTTGGTACAGGCTGAATCCAAGAAGCCCCGTGACATTTCTCCTACGTGTGAAGTACCGCGAGTTGGCCTCACAAGTCTTCACTATCTTGACGAATAGCGAGCGGCGCATTCGATAGCGTCTACGAAAGAGGTGAGGCAGGTATGTTGGTACCTCGGCGAAATAATCTTACATGAGCATGTCATTGCCCAACTTGCGGTTGTGAGGGATACAAAGGCGGCCGGCCGTGGAGCCACGCCGCCTCTTCCTCCTGCCGTCGTCCTCCTCCTTGAGGGCGAGAATGGCCAGCATCATGTGTTGACGGTGGTTCCTGAGCAGCGTCTCCATATCCGAGTCGTCGGAGGAGGACGAATCGTCCAACAAAAATTGCTTGCAGGGGCCCAACTCGATCTACAAATCACATGCGATATTAAGAGCTTGCGGAGGGGAGATCTACGAGGTCGAACTCGAGTGACGAAGTATTTTATGTTCGAGCGGCAGGAAGATGGCGATGGATCTACGTCGAAAGGGACTTTCTGGACCGCAGGGGCTGGGGGACGGGTTTGCTGGGCGTCGACGGCCTTCTACGCGGAAGGAATCGATCCGGAGCAGCCTAAATCTATGGCAGCGCGCGGCGGCGGTGCGGGCCGAGGGCGGCGGAAGGGGAGGGGAACGAGCTGAAATGTCCCTCGCGCTAACGAATCCTAGCCATATGGTTCGCCTTCGGTTCGGGCTTGAAACCTGAGAATATCTGGTTCCGCGGGATAGCGTTCTCGGCCCCCCTAAAAAAATTATGGTTCAAGGGGTTATATAGTTTCTGGTCTGGCCATTTTCTCGGGAAAAACCAAGAAGTGGCGGTTATTTTTCTGATTTCGCGGTTTTAAAGGGTCTACTAGAGTTGCTCTAAAAGACTAAACCACAATATTTTTACGGTTCATAGTGCCTACGGCTTGGCAACACGGGAACAATGGAGGGAATCGAATGTAGCGTCTATTAGTGCACCTTATGGTAGGAGGAAGGTTTGGAATGGTATCTGAAAATCATCTGTCTCGCCAAAAGTGCAACATTTAAAAATTGAAACAGTGCTAGAGGAAGTAGATAACTTTTTTTGATATAGCAGAAGCGGGACAGCGTGAGAATTCTGAAAATTTGTCCCTGACAGGGATCAAATTCCAGTCGCTGGTGAAAGAGCATTTCCCTATCCCTCTGATTTTGATGCTTGATAACAACACACTTATCGGTTTAATCGTGTGCTAAGTGTATCACAGGGTTGACAAGGGTGTGACACAAATATTGGCATAACAGTTCCCTCTGCGAAAAACCAATGTGTCAAACGGTAGTACCGGAAATACGACCGGTACTACCGCTTGACACCGGTACTACCGGTTGGAACCGTGCAAAATTGATAAGGGTGGATCTTAGTCAGAACCATCCGGTACTACGGAGCGGCACTACCGGTCCAACCGGTAGTACCGCTTGAGACAAGCGGTACTACCGCTTGGACACGGTCGGACCGCTCGGCAGTACCGGGCCGTTCTGAAGAAAAGCCACCCCTCTCTGTTTTGCTCAGTACCAAGCGGTACTTGGGACCGTTACTACCGCCCGGACCGGTAGTACCGCGTCATACGACCGGTACTACCGCTTGGGGGTAGTACCGCAAGGGCGATACCGGCCAAAACTGAAGAAGGCTCGACCAAGTGAAGCATCTTCGGTACCTGGTCCGGTACTGGACCGATAGTACCGCTTGCCAGCGGTATTACCGGTGCATTAATGGCTCCAACGGCCATATTTCGTGGAGGGGTATAAATACCCCTCCACCTACCTTGGGACAAAGTGCTCAGTCTCATTAAAGTCAAGACCACCATTGAAGCCACCTAATCTTCAAGATCTCCTCATTCCACCACCCAAAGTCCTTGATCTTTGGGGAATCGAAGGAGGAGGCCCCGATCTACTAATTCACCAAAAGAGATCTTCATTTCCCCCTCATTTCATTGATGGCCCCTTTGCTCTAGTGTTTTCTTGGAAACCCTAGTTCTTGTTTTGGTTCTTACAAGTTTGTCTTTGATTGCTTTGACAACTTGCTTGTATTTGGGAGCCTTCGATTAAGTTGTGGATGTGTGCCCCAAACTTGTAACGGTGCCGGCTTCCATCTTGGAGGTTGCCGATATAGTGGAAGGTGAATCGATCCCGTTGGGGTGAGATTAATCGGAGAACAAGGGAGACCTTTCGTGGCGTTGGTGGTTTGAAACCACCCCCTCTCCAAACGTAGACGTACTTCCCCTCAAAAGGAAGGAACTATGGAAAACAAATCCTCGTATCTCCGCCGTCCACTATTTTTGTTACTTCTATTCTTTACCGCACTTTACTTACTTGTTTCTACTTTGTGTTGTGGTAGTTCTTGCATATTTGTCATAGAAAAAATTTCTTATTTGACACTACTTCTCAATATGTTTCCTTATTTGACACTGATATTTTTTCACTTCCTTATATGACCACTTGTGAAATTTATTTGTCTTTTATGACACTACCGTCAGTTCCGTTAGAAGGTTCCGTTAATTTTTTTCAACCGGACCAAAATACCCTTAATTCAATCGTTTGATTCGTTTCGGTCTAAACCGCGCAACGCGATCGCGAGCAGCGCATTGCTTTTTTTCCAGGTGCGCAGCAGCGCGTGCGTAGCAGCCCGCGTGCGGACCCAAAAGGAAACGGAATTAATCTGCCTACGATCCTTGGTGTCCGACGCTGAGTAGGAAACCAAGTCAAGTCCGCACAGCCAGATCATCAATCAATGAGCAACACTCTTTACTAAAAAAATGAGCTAAACTCTCACACGGATGGATTCCGTTATCGGACAGGAATCGTACGAAGTACATATACGGGAGCATGAGCAGGAACTCTACCTCGACTGCGGCGAGTGCATTGCATTGCATGCCTGGATAAGTGATAGGTAGCCATACGCACGGTCTGTACGACACGTAACACAAACTCAACGATTTGAGAGTATAGACGTCATAAGTTAAACTTTCCGCAAAAAAAAGTAAACTGATCGGGGCATGCAGTTCATCAGCTTTAATTCTCTTTTTTCTTAAAACAGATGACCGGATGTTTCTAATCATACAATTACGTACCAAGGGTAAAAATGTCTTTATAGGTCTCTAGTTAACCATGTTAGCTCTTAAAATACACTGAAGTGTCATATAAGGCAAAGAAATTACACAAGTGGTCAAATAAGGAAGTAAAAAGTTTTCAGTGTCAAATAAGGAATCATATTGAGAAGTAATATCAAATAAGGAATTTTCTCTTTGTCATATAGGTAAATTCACCTTAGTTGCATTATCTAGAGAATTTACCTTATTGTCAAACCTTAATTTGAAAAAGAAGAAAATTTGAAGTAGCACCTATTCACCCCCCCCTCTAGGTGCCCATACGATCCTTTCAATTGGTATCAGAGCCTCGGCTCTTTATTCGGGCTTTACCGCCTAAGAGAATATGGGTAGCAATGATGGGGATGGTGGTAGTGAGCCGACCCCGGTGACCATGGAAGATCTCAAAAACTTGGAAACAAGATTGAGCTCTTCCTTGGTCAACGAAGTTAAGAAGAGCAACTTCTTAAAGACAAAGAAGGCTCATCACCCCCATCTCCTCAAGAGGACCAACCATCCATTTTACCTAAGGGGAATACGTCAGTATCCCCCGAGGGTATGGTGGTGGGGGGTAAACTAGACAACGTTAATTCCTCCACACACAATGATGGTGGGAAGGGTGAGCACCGTGATTCATGGTACTCTCCCGACCCTCCAATCCCTCACCCTCATGTGTACAATAGAGGTGACCCATCTAAGCTAGAAGATTCTGCTACTTTTGCTCAATGGCAATCACTAATGAGAACTCATGTGTGCAGCTCTTGCATTGAACTATGGAACATCATCGAGCATGGACTCTTTATTGGGGATCCAAACAACTTGACAAGAAGAGAGATTGTCAATAGTCAACTCAATGCCACTGATTTGCATATGATTCAACAAGGATTGGGGACAAAGGATTATCCACATATTGAGCACTTTAGCATTGCCAAGGAAGCTTGGGATGCTCTCACTGTGTTGTTTGTTGGAAATGAGAGTATGAGGAGGAACCGATATGATGCTCTAAGCAATGAAGCTGAAGGCTTCTACATGAAAGAAGGTGAAGATCACGAAGACATGTATCGAAGGCTCAAGACCACCGCCACCGCTTTTAGAAATGTGGGTGCCTCACATGTGGATGATGCATGGATAAAAAGGAAATATGTGAGTGCACTCATGCCTTTTGAGCCCACCGACTTGAAGAGCCTACAAGGAAGACACAACTACCATCTCATGACCTCAAATGAAGTTATGCAAGAGATGGCCGCTTTCAAGGTTGCCGCCAAGAATGCCAAAGATGCCCGTGCTCGTTCCCTTGGTATGAGTAATGTTGTCAATGTTTCTTTGACGGCCAAAGTTGTGGACCATGGGGATGAAGATGATAGTGATGAAGGGCTTTCCATGGACCACCCCGATGAAGTCAAGATTTCTCATAGTCAATATATGGCCTTCTATGCAAAGAACTTTTGGAAGAACCCCGACAAGTCCAAGATGGAAATGCAAAGAAAAAGCAACCCAAATGGGAAAAGAGAAAATACAACGAGATTGAGAACTTGCTTCAATTGTGGTGACCGCTATCACTTTGTAGCAAGTTGTCCCTATGAAAAGAGAGAAGATCATGGGGGTAAGCTTGTGTTGAAGAAGACTCTCAAGGCACCTTACAAGAAACCTTTCATCAAAAAGAATCCCATCAACAAGAAGTCGGGAGAAATTGTCTTGATCACTCATGAAGAATACTCCTCCGACAATGAAGATGATGAAGATGAGGAAGAGGAAACTTCGCATGGTGTGGCTGCTCTAGCCACCACCTCTACTCCGACATTCTCACTCTTTGATTCTCCAAATGAGAACTCTCCCACCAAGAACGTCACTTGCCTTATGGCAAGAGGAACAGAGGTATCCTCATCATCCCACTCTACTCCCTTAGATAATGATGAACTTGATGATGATATGTCTCTTGATGTTAAATAGGAATTAATTGCCTTTGATGAGTTTATGATTAACCTAAAAGGAGATGCTAAGTTACACTTTAAAAACATCCTAGATCAACTTTCACATACTCAAGAGCTTCTAGATGTAAGATGTAAACTTGGGCATGAACACATGATTGAGCTAGAGGCTTTAAACAATGCTCTAGAAGAAGAACAAGAAACTAGGTTATCACTTGAGTTAAAACTTGAAGGGCTTGATGAGGCCAATGACAATATTGTTAACAAACTCATCAAAGAGCGTGATCATGCTATTACTATATACAAAAGTGCTAAAAAGGAAAAGATTGAGTTTGGTGTGGTTCATGAAAAACTTGCTGAGGACTTTAAGTTGCTTAACAAGGCCCACAAGGCTTTGGAAAGTGAACTCTTGTCACTCACAAAGTCCCATGAAACGCTTAAAACTCAATTGGCCAATATTCCTTCACCTAGTAACTTCATTCCATCTAGTAGTACTACTATTCTTGAAGAGAATGCTAGGTTGAAGGGGGAGCTTGCTAAGGCCACATTTCCACAAGGCAACAAGTCTATTGATGATCTTTTGAGTAAGCAAAGGCATAGTGGTGATAAAGGGGGCATTGGATTTGTCTCCAATTCTAAGAAGAAGAAGAACAACAACAAGAAGAAGAAGGCCAAGCCCACACAAGAAACTAACAAGGCCATTGTGGGTAGTAATACCACAAGTGGTAAAACTATGTTTCATGATGACTTTGCGGGTAGTGCTAACCCTCACTATGTTCTAATGCGTGATTATTATGGTGATGTTGTAGGGGTTCGTAGCATGGAAAACAAAAAAATTCTACCGCATACAAACAAACAAGCCAAGATCTATCTACTAGATTGTAGCAACGAGTCGATAGAATAACTCACCCTCGAAGATTCCAAAGTGTTTAACGAGAGCGGATTCTCGTGGGTGATGTAGTCGTACTCTTCCCGATCTCAAGATCGTGTAGACGATCCTTCCGGCGCTGCGTTCCGGCAGCGCTTCCGCAGTCGGTCACACGTTCGGTACTAGACGAAGACCTTCCTCTCCCTTGTTCCAGCAGGCAGCAGAGGTTGCAGCCCTCTCCTCGCGATTCCGGAAGCACGACGGCGTGGTACCGGAAGTAGAGGGGAGATATCGCAGGGCTTCGCCTTAAGCCGGAGCGAGTATGGTAGACTAAGAGAGAGGCCTCGGTGATCTAGGGTTTAGACGCACCAAGGAGAGAGGGCTAGACCGGCGGCTAGGGCTTGGGGAAGCCCAAGTCGGCGGCTAGGGTTTGCCCTAGGCGGCGGCAGCAGCAGGAGGTGGTGGCGCCGGCGTCTTAGGGCTAGGGTTTGGAGAGGGCAAGGTGTAGGTCTTGGAGGGGCAGCCCTGCCCCTCCTTATATAGGTGGGAGGGCGTGGCCAAGGGGAGGGGAGTCCCTCCCCAACTCGGCCTCCTTGGCCGGCGGTGGAGGGAGAGGGACTTCCTCCCCAAGTAGTTTCTTACTCTCCCTCCACCAAGCAAAATAGTCGTTTGACTTCTCAAATTGGCGTTTGACTTTTCAAACTAGGATTTGATTTATCCCTTTATTTTGCTCAGCAATGACACCTAGTACATGATGCAACCATTACAACTTGTTATGACACATTCATGTACCCTTCCCCTCCGGAGTGCCGGACATTCCGAAACCTTCTAGAACATTCCCGATGAAAACACCGGAACCATTCTCCAACCCCGAAACAGGACTTTCCTTATATGAATCTTATTCTCCGGACCGTTCCGGATCTCCTCGTGATATCCCGGATCCCATCCGAGACTCCGAACAACATTCGGTCTCTTACTCATCATTCCATAACTACTCAACAACGTCGAATCCTTAAGTGTGTCTCCCTACGGTTCGTGAATTATGCGGACATGATCGAGACACTTCTTCGAACAATAACCAATAGAGGAATCTGGAAATTCATATGGCTCCCACATATTTCTACGATTACTTTGCGATCGAATGAACCACTTACATACGATACCAATTTCCCTTTGTCTCACGATAGTTTACTTATCCGATGTTTTGATCGTCGGTATCTCTGCATACCTAGTTCAACCTTGTTACTGATAAGTACTCTTTTCTCGTTCCCGTGATATGTGATCCCTTGTGAGCCAGTCACATGCTTGCAAGCCAATTGGATGACATTCCACCGAGAGGGCCCAGAGTATATTTATCTGTCATATGGATGGACAAATACCACTCTTGATCCATGTGTCTCAACCAATACTTTCCGAACACTCAATGCCACCTTTATAGCCACCCAGTTACGGTGTGGTGTTTGATGTCATCAAAGCATCCTTCCGGTGATGGTGATATGCATGATCTCATGGTCGAAGGAATTAGGTTACTATGTATCAGAAAGCATATAGCAATTGAACTATTAAAATGACTTGATCTTTATGCTACACTTATCTATAGGAGTATGTCCATCATATCATTCTACTAACGATATGATCTTGTTGTTAATAACATCTCAATGTTCATGATAGGGAAACCACAATCATTTATTAACCAACAAGCTAGTATTATAAAGATGCTTTACTAGGGACTTCAATTTAAGTTTACAAATCACACAAGTATTTAATGTTTCCTTGATAATACTATTATAGCATGAATGTAAACATGTATCATAAACACAAAGATATAATAATAACTACATTTATTATTGCCTCTAGGGCATATCTCCAATAGATGTGTATGCACAATATGTTGGCCCATATGATGGTTATATTGCTTGGTCTATTTGGGTTCCCAAGACCCTTGTTTCTAACAAAAGAGGACCCATTGAAAAATGGGTACCTAAAAATTAGCTTGATCTTTTGTAGACTTATGCTTCCGAAGGGTCAAAGTGGGTGCTTGATAGTGGTTGCACAAGTCATATGACCGGAAGCTCGTCTATTGTCAAGGACTTAAAGCCAAATGATGATCTAATCACCGTGACATATGCCGACAAGTCAAAGTCTAAGGTAATGGGTTTTGGCAAAGTTGTGGTTGCTCACGACATTACACTCGTGAATGTCATGCTTGTTGAGACCCTTGGGTACAATTTACTTTCAGTCTGTGCTCTTGGAAAGATGGGTTTTTCCGTCTTTATACATAATGATCTTGTGGTCCTCATGTGGAGCAAGTCTCTCAAGGTCGCTTTTGTTGGGTATGTCGAACATGACTTGTATGTGGTGGACTTCTCAGGGCAAGCCACTACAAGTGCGATGTGCTTATTCGGAAAGGCCGATGTGGGTTGGTTATGGCATCGCCGACTGGCCCATGTCAATATGAGAACTTTGCAAAGTCTCCACAAGGAGGGCCATATTGTTGGACTAAAAGAAAATATTTCCTTTGCCAAAGATCGTGTTTGCATGGCATGTGTTCTAGGGAAGATGCATGATGCTCCTCATAAGCCTAAGAACCGCATCAAGTCCACCAAGATCTTGGAGCTCCTTCACGTGGACCTCTTTGGTCCTCCATCTCATGCAAGTCTTGGTGGGAAGAAATATTGCTTGGTGATTGTTGATGACTTTTCAAGATACTCTTGGGTTTATTTCTTCAAGTTGAAGAGTGAGACTCAAAAGACTTTTATCGACTTCATCAACTTGGTTCAATGGCAATACAATGTTCCCGTGTTGATCATAAGAAGTGACAACGACACTGAGTTCAAGAACTACACCTTGAATGATTTCCTTAGTGATGAGGGGATTAAACATCAATATTCCGCTACAAACATCCCTCAACAAAATGGTGTGGCCGAAAGGAAGAACCGGACTCTTATTGAGATGTCTAGGACCATGTTGGCGGAGTTTAAATCTCCATACAAATTTTGGGCCGAAGCCATCTCCACCGTTTGCCATGCTTCAAACCGGCTCTACCTCCGCAAAGAAACCAACAAGACTCCATATGAAATACTTATCGGTAACAAGCCCAACATATCTTACTTCCGGGTGTTCGGTTGTAAGTGTTTCTATCTCATAAAAGGTGTTTGTTTGTCTAAATTCGAGTCTAAAGCATTAGAGGGTATTTTTGTTGGCTATGGTCTCGAATCTCACACTTATAGAATCTATGATAAGCTCTCCGGAGCCGTCATAGAATCTTGCAGTGTGACCTTCGAAGAATATGATGGTCCCGAAGGGGGGGGGGGTGATGCTTGTGATGCAAATGATGAAATGCCTCAGGATGCCATAGGAAGAATGGGTGTGGGATATATCCGCCCCGTTGAGGAACCCCTTATGGCGGATCGAGAAGAACTATGCTCCACTCAAGTGGAGCCCTCATCTTCACAACCTCAACATGCTCCATCCACCAAATAGGACATTGACTCAAGCCAAAGACAAGATGTGGACCCTCAACATGGTGATCAAAGTGTCAACTCTAGTCAAGGGGTGCTTGGTCCATTCGACGGATTGTCAAGTGGTGCCAAGTCAATTTGTCAAGGAAGATCCGTACAAGCTGCTTTGAGACAAGCTCAAATTGATGCTAGAAGTGCACTTGATCAAGACCAAGGTCAATCTTTGCCTCCCAATGTAGAGGATGACTCCAATGATGATCAAGGTCAAGATGATGGTCAAGACGAGGATCAAAATGATGAAGAGGGTCCTCCAAGAAACAACACGGAGATCCACGCTTGTCGTGAAGCTAGAAAGGAAAGAATGTTGGAATTAAGAGATCACACTCTACAAAATGTAGTTGGTGATATAAGGAAAGGTATTTCCACAAGAGCACAATTGAAGAGGTTCAGTGAACACCAATCTCACATCTCAATGATTGAACCAAAGAAAGTGTGGGAAGCTCTTGAAGACTCGGATTGGTTAGAAGCTATGCACAAAGAACTCAACAACTTTGAGAGAAACAAAGTATGGAAGTTAGTTGAGAAGCCAAAGGATTGCCGCAATGTTATTGGAACAAAGTGGATATTCAAGAACAAGCAAGATGAGCATGGAATTATAGTAAGGAACAAGGCTAGATTGGTTGCACAAGGGTATTCTCAAATTGAAGGCATTGATTATGGAGAGACTTATGCACCCGTGGCTCGCCTTGAGTCCACCCGTATCCTTCTTGCTTATGCGGCACATCACAACTTTAAGTTGCAACAAATGGATGTAGAAAGTGCATTTCTTTATGGACCGTTAAATGAATTGGTATATGTTAAGCAACCCCCGGGATTTGAGGACCCCAACTTTGCAAACCATGTCTAAAAACTTGATAATGCGCTCTATGGGCTCAAGCAAGCCCCACGCACGTGGTATGAGCACCTTAGAGAGTTATTGTTTGACCGTGGCTTTGAGGTTGGGAAAATCGATCCCACTCTTTTTACTAAGAGGGTCAATGGGGAGCTTTTTTTATGCCAAATATATGTTGATGATATTATCTTTGGCTCATCTAACAAAGCTTTTAATGATGAATTCTCAAAGCTTATGACTAGTAGGTTCCGGATGTCTTTGATGGGAGAATTGAGAGTATTTTTTGGCTTTGAGATCAAGCAAGTTAGAGGAGGGACATTCTTCAATCAAGCCAAGTATACTCAAGATATGCTCAAGAGATTCAAAATGCAAGATTCAAATGGAGCTCCTACTCCCATGGCTACAAAGACTCATCTAGAAAAAAATCCAAATGGTAAAGATGTGGATCAAAAGGTATACCGGTACATGATTGGTTCTTTGCTTTACCTTTGTGCATCTAGACCAGATATTGTGTTGAGTGTAGGTGTGTGTGCAAGATATCAAGTGGATCCTAAGGAAAGCCATTTAATGGCGGTCAAGAGAATCTTTCGATATTTAGTTCATACCCCATTTTATGGTCTTTGGTATCCTCAAGGCTCAACATTTGCTCTTGGTGGATACACGGACTCGGATTGGGCAGGGGACAAGGATGATAGAAAATCAACATCCGGGGCTTGCCAATTCCTTGGTAGGTCCTTGGTATGTTGTTCTTCTAAGAAGCAAAATTGTATATCTCTCTCCACCGCCGAAGCCGAGTATGTTGCTGTCGCTAGTGCTTGCACTCAATTGCTATGGATGAGGCAAACTTTAAAGGAATACTGTGTCCATTGTGACAAAGTGCCTCTTCTACGTGACAATGAAAGTGCCATCAAAATTGCATACAACCCGGTGGATCACACAAGGACAAAGCATATTGAGATTCGTCGTCACTTCATTAGAGATCATGTTGCTCGAGGTGATATTGATCTATCCTATGTTTCAACCAAAGATCAACTTGCCGATATCTTCACGAAGCCACTTGATGAAGCAAGGTTTTGCTACTTAAGGAATGAACTAAATATCGTAGATTCAAGGAGCTTGACTTGATTATCTTGCACTCTCACCTAATACTCGACCCATATTTGGTTTAGGTGTAGGCATGGACATAGGGGGAGTGCGGTCCTAATTGATTGGACCATCCCTCCCCCCATTATGCGCAAAGTAAACAAAATCATTCCTCTTAATATCATTTTGTGATATGTGAGCTTAATGATGAGTTTAGGTAATGGACCCAAGATATATCTTCGTGGTGCCAAGACGAGTATACTCAAATATGGTGGCCTAGGCCACCGTCCCCTCTCAATCGAGAGGTTGATGTGCGTACTCGTGTTTGTCATTTTTGAGTTGATTTTTACTCATGATTGTCATTTTGTGAATTGTCTTCACCGTTCTTAGTCTCATGCACTCTAGTTTGGTTTTTAACTTCCTTTTTCTCGATTTTTAGAGTGCATGTGCTTCCCAGCTCACGTGTCTTAACCCAAGCCTCCTTACTCCCTCGCAAAAACCCTCTCTCTATCCGCACAAGAATCGCCTTTGTTCCCTGGCTTTGGAATCAGATGGGACCGGCACTACCGGATGTTCTAGCGGTACTACCGGACCTGGCTAGTTCCCAGGTCGTCTCCTGGAAGAACTGCTCCAGGACCGGTACTACCGCCCACATATCCGGTACTACCGGCCACCGGTACTACCGGTTGCTGAACCGGTACTACCGCTTCAGGAACCGGTACTACCGGTCGGCGTTTTCCTGGTATATATTGGACGCGCGTGGGGAGGAACCCCTCGGTGCCTCACTCATCCCCACGCCCTCCACTCATACCTACGCCGCCGCCGGAGACCTTGAAGCCGCCGGAGCCCTGCTGCGCCCTCCTCTCCCCGGATCCTCCTTGGATTCGGCCTCTTGGCGGGCTCCCACCTCTTTCCAATGCCATGGATCCCGGTACAACCGCCCTTTCTCTCTCCGTTTGATTTCCTCCTTAGATCTAGGTTTTGGCTTAGATTTGTTGTGAAATTGACATATTGGAAGGTTGTACTGCCATATGCTTCCCTTGTTACCAAGTAGAATCATCTATTTACAGTTTAATGCCGTCACTTTGGTCCGTTCCCATCAGATCTGACGAACTCGTGCCGCTCAACCAGTAGTACCGGAACTTTTTCCGGTACTACCGCTTGCAAGCGGTACTACCGGTCGTCAGGTCCGGTAGTAGCGGATTCTCTCGTTTGATCCTTATGATTCTTGTGCCCTTACCCCCTTGCTCTCCTCCCTCGTGCTTTCACAGATGCAGGTGGTTCTCGGGGTGCGCGCAAGCGTTCCAAGACTAGCCGTGAGATTGTTGAGGAAGAGACGGAGTCTGAGGAAGAGGTTATTCCATAGCCAAGACACCGTTCCAAGTTGCCTGCCACTCAAGGTGGTCGTGGGGGTCGTGAGGGGGTTACCAAGCGCTCTGCTGGGCGTGGCAACGCACCTCCCTCTCGCCCCCTTCCGCTGGGCGTACCAAAAGTCTCAGCTCAAGGCCATCAGGGCCAAGGAAACTGTCAGACATCTCCGAGTCAGAGTTTAGGGCTCTCCGGATTGAAAATCCATACTCCCGCAACCGGAGCGAGGACAGGGAAGACAGTATCTTCTTCGATGATTTCCAAGAGCGTGTTTATCATGAGGTTCTTTTGACCAATATCCAGATGGTGGTGCCTCAGCAGTGGATTGACATGGGGCACATTAACAAGAATCTTGACTACTTTGCTGAAGCTAAGGAAATCTGCTCTCACCTTGGCTTGTTCCCCATTATGGAGTTCCAGTATGACTATGATCCACTCCTTATTTGCCAGTTTTATGCCACTGCACATTTCCACACTGGCCGTACTCGGAAGATCACCTGGATGACTCAAGGTGCTGTCAAGGAAGCTACACTTGTGGAGTTTGCTGCAATATTGGGGTATGAAGATTGCGGCCAGGACATTCCTTGTGGTTTTCGTGGTCACATGCGGGATCACCCCTCCAATAAGGATGTCCTTACACCTCTGTATATCCGGGGTCGTGGGATTGCTGGCAAGATCAAGGATCTTCTCCTCACATATGACATTCTCCATCGCATTTTCCATGAGACTGTTGCTCCTCGTGCGGGCAACAAGGATGAGATACATGGGTTCTTTGTTGACTTGCTGTTCAACACCTTCCTCAACCGAGACTCAGGCACTCCTCTTGATGTTTCAGACTTCATATGGAATGAGATGGTTGCTGCTGCACACTCTCTGAGGGTTCCACCATTTGCTCCTTATATTATGGCCCTCATTGTGTCAAAGTGCCCCGTCATTGCTAGGACACTCTCCACTCGCTCTCTCATTGTGCACAGGCCAAAGGCACTCAAGATAAAGACACATGCTAAACCTCGCGTTGCGGCGGGTGAGGAGGAAGAGGATGACTCTGAGGATGCTGACAGTAGGCATGACACTGACTATGTTGCCTCCCGTCGCAAGAATGCTAAGCCCTCTTGGGCCAAAAGGATGGAGGTCAAGCTCAATAAGATCTTTTGCTTCCAGGTTGACAACCAGAAGCGCATGTATGAGGCGCATGTGTATGCCAAGAAAGCCAGTGCTCGGCAGAAGGACATGATGGATGCTCAGGGTTTGACCGTCTCCGAGGGGTCCGAGACCAATATCACTCCAGAAGATCAGTGGATCTCTCAGCACAGTCGTTGGGAAGATGATGTCTCTTCCTCGCACCGCGCCCCACCCCCTTACGAGGAGGACCTTGAGGATGAGGAGGAGGAGGATGATTGACCGTTGGGACGGTAGTCTTGCACTTGTCCCTTTTGGCGTCTTGATGCCAAAGGGGGAGAAGTTTCACTTTAGGCACGGGTGTTGCATGGGAAGTCACAAGCTCGTTCTTACTTTGATCCTTTTATTGCTTGTGAACTTCAATTTCCCTCTATTTATGTGTGAGACTATGTGGTTATGTAGTGGTTATATCATGGATCCATCTTATGAGACTATGTGGTTTATTTCATTGGATCCATCTTGTGATGATATGCGTTATCTATTGTCTATATATTTCTCATCACATGTTATTATGCAAAGGTATGATTTCAAATGCTAGTATCAATATTTGTGCACCCTTGTTGGGTTTGTAAAATAGAGGGGGAGGTTTGTCTCTACGCATCTAGGGGAAGCCCCGTCTCTATTTTACAAATCTCATATGCTTCCTATTTAAATCATCTTGCAAAAGTGTATTGTCATCAAACACCAAAAAGGGGGAGATTGAAAGAGCATTTTCCTATCCCTCTGATTTTGATGCTTGATAACAACACACTTATCGGTTTAATCGTGTGCTAAGTGTATCACAGGGTTGACAAGGGTGTGACACAAATATTGGCATAACAGTTCCCTCTGTGAAAAACCAATGTGTCAAACGGTAGTACCAGAAATACGACCGGTACTACCGCTTGACACCGGTACTACCGGTTCAAGTACCGGTTGGAACCGTGCAAAATTGATAAGGGTGGATCTTAGTCAGAACCATCCGGTACTACGGAGCGGCACTACCGGTCCAACCGGTAGTACCGCTTGAGACAAGCGGTACTACCGCTTGGACACGGTCGGACCGCTCGGCAGTACCGGGCCGTTCTGAAGAAAATCCACCCCTCTCTGTTTTGCTTAGTACCAAGCGGTACTTGGGACCGGTACTACCGCCCGGACCGGTAGTACCGCGTCATACGACCGGTACTACCGCTTGGGGGTAGTACCGCAAGGGCGATACCGGCCAAAACTGAAGAAGGCTCGACCAAGTGAAGCATCTCCGGTACCTGGTCCGGTACTGGACCGGTAGTACCGCTTGCCAGCGGTACTACCGCTTGAGTACCGGTACTACCGGTGCATTAATGGCTCCAACGGATACCCCTCCACCTACCTTGGGACAAAGTGCTCAGCCTCATTAAAGTCAAGACCACCATTGGAGCCACCCAATCTTCAAGATCTCCTCATTCCACCACCCAAAGTCCTTGATATTTGGGGAATCGAAGGAGGAGGCCCCGATCTAGTACTTCACCAAAAGAGATCTTCATTTCCCCCTCATTTCATTGAGGGCCCCTTTGCTCTAGTGTTTTCTTGGAAACCCTAGTTCTTGTTTTGGTTCTTACAAGCTTGTCTTTGATTGCTTTAACAGCTTGCTTGTATTTGGGAGCCTCCGATTAAGTTGTGGATGTGTGCCCCAAACTTGTAACAGTGCCGGCTTCCACCTTGAAGGTTGCCGATATAGTTGAAGGTGACTCGATCCCGTTGGGGTGAGATTCATCGGAGAACAAGGGAGGCCTTTCGTGGCGTTGGTGGTTTGAAACCACCCCCTCTCCAAACGTAGACGTACTTCCCCTCAAAAGGAAGGAACTACGAGAAACAAATCCTTGTGTCTCCGCGTCCACTATTTTGGTTACTTCTATTCTTTACCGCACTTTACTTACTTGTTCCTACTTTGTGTTGTGGTAGTTCTTGCATATTTGTCATATATGTAAATTCACCTTAGTTGCATTATCTAGAGAATTTACCTTATTGTCAAATATTAATTTGAAAAAGAAGAAAATTTGAAGTAGCACCTATTCACCCCCTCTCTAGATGCCCATACGACCCTTTCAGCTGCGATACGCCAACTGCGACCCAATCACTAGACTACTGCCTTGTTCTTAAAAGTGCAACATTTTGTCTAATGGCTGGTCAATAATTCATTGCCAACCTGGAGAAATAAGAACAAGCGTCAACTAGAGGCAACCGATCAGGCTCCGCTTGGTTCACTGGATTTTAGGTAGAAACGGACGTAAGTTTTACGGACTAATTAAGGTCTGGCTAAAATCCTTTGTATCCTTCGTAATATTCAGATTTCCCATAATTGAAGTGGTAAAACAAACGGGGCTCAGTGTCCTATTTGTGGAGTAGAGGCAACCCATTTATTAGATGCAACATGACATGTCAGCTATGGACCTATATGTCGGAGAAGTGGCATCTACCGTCCTTGGATTCAATCAGTAATTCGGGCACCGAATGGCTTCTTAACCTACTTGGAAATCTGACTGATGGGATGATAAGTAAGGTGCTACTGACTCTTTGGCGCATTTGGTACGTTCAAAATAAGATTGTTCATATGATCAATAAACCCCCACCGATGGAAGCCTCTCGTTGATTTCTAATGAGCTATCCGGAATCATTATTTCAAATTAGGCATCATTCAAATTAGGCATCATCCCGACCCGAGAAAAAGTTCAAATAGATAGTCAGAGATGCGCTCCCGCCTGAGGCCGTTCAAATTTTGAACCCACTGGCGGCGCCCCCCTCCAACATGCCGCGGTCCCCTGCTCCCGCGGCCTCGCTGCTGCGGTGGCACGCGTCGTCGGCGCCCGCCTTTGCGGGCTGCCGCCCCGACTGGTCGGAGGCGACGGTGGTGCTCCGGCCGGCTGGTCCTGCTCAATAAAGCCGGAGTTGTCGTCGACGCTAGGGATCGCCGTCGCGGCGAGTTTGTCCGGCAGGGCTCTTCTCTGTCGTTCCCCACCCACGCGGTGAGTGTTGGTTGCCGTGCTCCTCCGCCGGTGCTGGCAGCGCAGCGCCAGGTTCTGCTCCCTCCCATGAGCTCCCCCGGCCCGGCCAGGCATGGGGCGACATCGAGGAGGACGCAGTGCCCGCCCTCTCCACGCCGGCGTGCGAGACAGTCTTCGGGGTGCGCATTGTCGGCGAGCTCTCCGATAGTGAGCGCGGTGTGCCTCCTCCTTGCTTCGGCCATCCTTGGCTGCCCCCAAGCGTCCTCGCCGGAGAGGGGAGCTCCAGGCGCGGCGGCCCCTGGCGGCGCTGCAACAGGGAGTGGGTGGGGTGGGGCGAGGCCCTAGGTGGGCCGCGGGTGGGTTCCTCCACTGGATGGCTCGTGGGCCTCGTCCCGCTGGCGATCTGGCCAGGTCGACCCCCTGGCAGGCTCCTCCCTTATCCTCCCCGCGTCTGTCCCTCTAGGGCAAGGGGTAACCCTAGAAGCGGGCCCCATGAGGCACTGCTCCCAGACCCCTGCCGCCACCCCCGACCCTCTCTGCTCCACCTCGTGCGCTCTCCCCCTTCCTGCTGCGCCTGTCACCGATGCCCAGGACCTTCCTAGCGGCACTCATGGCGCACTGCCGCCCTCGGAGTCCGCCTCCCCCTCCCTGTGGCAGCTCCCCCCGCCATCCCTCTTCTCCCCCGCGACAGGCGCCCTTCCCTGACCCTGCGCGCCGCCTCACTGCGCGTGGCCAGCATAGCTCCTACCGCCTCCCCGCGCGCCGTTCCCCGCCTCCGGCCCGCCGCTCCCCGCCACCGTCGGACGACCAGTACCAGCGCCGGGGGTCACGCTCCCTGCCCCATGCTCGCCGTCGCCTTGCGGACCAACGCTGCTCTCCCCCTCGCTCCCAGGAGACGGAGCGGGAAGCTCGCCTTCGGGCGGAGGCACTGCTGGCAGGGTAGGCCAGGGACGTCCAGCCTGCACGCCGATCCTCCCAGGGCCACGCCGACGCTCCTTCCTGGCGCGCGGAGAGGGCTCAACCCCTTCTGGACGTGGTGGCGAGTGCGGGACTATGGCCGGATGGGGCGAATGGCAACATAGCGGCCCCAACGAATAAGAAACGTAAGGGCAAGAAGAAACGGAAGGCCCCGGCTGCGCCCCCCGCGGTGGACCTTGCCCCTGGCCCGCTGGGCGCCCACCCTGGGGTGGCCTTGGCCCCAGGGGGCGGCCCCATCGCGGCGGCGGCCCTCCCCCGTCGCCGGGAGACCTTGGAGTACTACGGCCACGGAGTGGACGGGGGATTCTACTTCATTGACATGGGTGGAGTCCCCATGACCGTCCCGGAGACCCTGGCCATGGTGACGGTTCTCCTGGAACAGGACCCGCCTATCTCGGTGGAGGTGACAGAGGGTCTGATCCAGGAGGAGCTTTGGGCGGTGCTTCCCGGTCACGAGTGGCCGGTTCGTCGCGTCTCCGAGTCCGAGTTCGCGGTCTCCTTCCCTTCGGTGGCGATCATTCGCATGTGCGCGTGCGACACGTCCTTCACCCCCTCCACCAGCTGAAGGTATCCATTCAGTCGTCCTCTGCCGCCCAGGAGACGGCGGCCACTCTCTCAGAGGTGTGGGTTCGCCTCCACGGCCTGCCGTCTGAGGCCAGGACCCCTGCGGTGGTGGCGCTCGTGGCCCAGACGGTGGGCAAGATCACGGAGGTGGATGTGGGCTCTCTCCCAGGACTCGGTCCGATCCACCTGTGGCTGCTCTGCCCCGACACTTCGGTCTTCCCGGTCTCCCTGCCACGGGTCTTCTTCGACCGCGTGGGCAGGGACCTCCTAGTAGAGATGGACGAGGAGGTCACCTGGGAGACTAGCCCTCCGTCCCACCCCCCTTTGTCTCCTTACTGATCCTGGGTCCTCGGGACCCGGCCCCGGCGAGGATCCCCCACCGGCGCCTGATGAGCGGGAGGTACCCCTGTGGCCAGCCCCCGGGGTAGGCCTCGGGAGAGACCCCCCAAGGCTGCTCCGCTCTGCTCCCCAGCTAGTCATGCGCGTTCGGTCCCCGCTAAGGGGACCCACCAGGCTTGAGGTCCACTATGGACCTCCCGCGGGCCTTCCCGGAGTTCATTTGGAACATTTGGGGGTTCGGGCACGATGGCTGCCACCGTCAGAGCAAGGAATACATCCGCTTGGAAGCGCCAGATATTGTCGGCCTCCATGAGACGATTCGCCAGGATTTTTCCATCGCTGAGTTGGAGGGTCTGAGCCGCTGCAAATTCTCTTAGTCGTGGATCCCGGCCTCGGGCCACTATGGAGGGATCCTCCTTGGCGTCAAGGAGGAAACCTTTGAGGTTGAGGATATGGATCATGGGGAGTTCTTTGTGAGCATATATCTCACCCATATACAATCCCGCTTCTGTTGGGAGATGGTCGTTGTCTATGGCCCCGTAGACCATCGGAGGTCCGCTGAATTCCTGCAGGAGCTCAAGTTGAAAGTTGAACGGACAGAGATCCTGGTGGTGATCGTCGGTGATTCAACTTAGTCCGCTCTACTAACGATAAGAGATCGGCAAATGTGGACCTCCCTAGGATGCGGATGTTTAATGGCTGCATTGCCGATCTCGCTCTCCGCGAGATTGTGCGAGTGGGTGATAGATATACGTGGACGAACAAGCAGCTGGACCCGGTTCGGTCCGTCCTGGACCATGTCTTTGTGTCGGTCGACTGGGAGGTGGCCTTTCCCCTCTGTTCGCTAAAGGCTGTAACGCGGATTGGCTCTGATCATACGCCCCTCCTTCTATCCTCCGGAGGGGGCCGCGCTCCACGGCTCAACCGTTTCCACTTTGAGTCCTTCTGGATGCCGAAGCAGGGATTCGTGGAGGCAGTTCGGGCCAGGTGGCTTGCGGCGGCATCCGCCCCCCCTCGTGTTTTTTGTGCGGTAGATGTTTGGCACCACTGTGATAGACTGACACACCAATTCATGAGGGGTTGGGGGCCAACTTGGGGGTGGAGCTCAGGGCCCAAAAGGACGCGATCTTGAGTGAGATTCAGGCCTTGGATCGGGAAGCCGATCTGTCTGGCCTCTCGCCCGAGGCCTGGTCCCATAGGTACTCCCTTTATACCTCCATTATGGAGATCTACAAGGGGGAGGAGGCGTTCTGGCGATAATGGAGTCGCTATAATTGGACTGTCCAGGGGGAGTCGAACACTGCCTACTTCCATGCCATCTCTAATGGTAGGAGGAGGAAGTGCTCGATCCCCTGCCTCTGGGAGGGGAACTCCCTTTTGGAATCCCCCCAGGCTTTGTCCTCCCATATTTATGCGTTCTACAAGGACCTCTTCTCGTCGTCGCCTCCCTCCGGGCTTTCCTTAGCTATAGGATTTTGGTCAGTAGGGGCCTTGGTCACTCCTGCGGAGAATGAGGACCTCACCCGTCCCTTTCTTCCGGGAGAGGTGGACGCGGCCCTGAAACCCATGAAGGTTGGCTCGGCTCCTGCGCCTGATGGGCTGCCGGTGAGATTCTTCCAGACCTTTTGGGATCAGATCCAGACGGTAATCCTACCGATGTTCCAAGAGTTCTACACCGAGACACTAGTCATGTCTCGGTTGATTTTTGGTGTTATTACTCTGATTCCCAAGGTCGTGGGGGGCACTGATATTCGCCAATTCCGCCTGATCACGGTCATAAATGTCATCCAACGGCTCTTTGCGAAAGTCTGTGCCATTCGGCTTGCACCGGTAATGGAGAGACTCACGCACCCCCTCCAGTTCACTTTCCTTAAGGGATGCCTAATTCATGATGACGTACTTTCACTCCATGAGATCATTCATGAGGTTAAGTCATGTCGTCAGAAAGGGGTATTCCTTAAGCTGGACTTCCATAAAGCCTATGATCGCCTGGATTGGGATTTCTTGAGGTTAGTATTGGAGAGGAGGGGCTTCGATGACCGCATAATCTGCTGGATCAAGCAATTCGTGATGAGCGGGAGGACAACGATCAACATCAACGGCGAGATTGGCCCCTTTTTCCTCCTCCTGCGGGGTTAGAAAAGGGGACCCTGATAGGATACAGATGTCGCCTAGAGGGGGGGTGAATAGGCGATTAAAACTTTTCCTAGAGTGGCTCAATAAAGGCGGAATAAAACTAGTGTTTACTTTGTTAAGCAAAACCTAGAACAACTAAGGTTCACCTATGTGCACCAACAACTTATGCTAAGCAATACAAGCAACAAAGTGATAGCAAGATATTGTTGGATATATGCCCTAGAGGCAATAATAAATGTAGTTATTATTATATCTTTGTGTTTATAATAAATGTTTACATTCATGCTACAAGGGTATTGACCAGAAACATTAATACTTGTGTGATTTGTAAACTAAATTAGAGTCCCTGGTAAAGACTCTTGATAATACTAGCTTGTTGATTAATAGATGATCATAGTTTCTTGATCATGAACATTTGAGATGTTGTTAATAACAAGGTCATATCATTAGGAGAATGGTATGATGGACATACTCCTATAGATAAGCGTAGCATAAAGATCAAGTCATTTTAATAGTTCAATTGCTATAAGCTTTCTGATACATAGTAACCTAATTACTTTGACCATGAGATCATGCTTATCACCATCACCGGAAGAATGCTTTGATGACATCAAACACCACACCGTAACTGGGTGGCTATAAAGGTGGCATTGAGTGTTCGGAAAGTATGGGTTGAGACACATGGATCAAGAGTGGGATTTGTCCATCCATATGACGGATAGATATACTCTGGGCCCTCTCGGTGGAATGTCATCCAATTAGCTTGCAAGCATGTGACTGGCTCACAAGGGATCACATACCACGGTAACGAGAAAAGAGTACTTATCAGTAACGAGGTTGAACTAGGTATGCAGAGATACCGACGATCAAAACCTCGGATAAGTAAACTATCATGAGCCAAAGGGAAATTGGTATCGTATGTAAGTGGTTCATTCAATCGCAAAGTAATCATAGAAATATGTGGGAGCCATATGAATTTCCAGATTCCTCTATTGGTTATTGATCGGAGAAGTGTCTCGGTCATGTCCGCATAATTCACGAACTGTAGAGAGACACACTTAAGGATTCGATGTTGTTGAGTAGTTATGGAATGATGAGTAAGAGACCGAATGTTGTTAGGAGTCTCGGATGGGATCTGGGATATCACGAGGAGATCCGGAATGGTCCGGAGAATAAGATTCATATAAGGAAAGTCCTATTTCAGAGTTGGGGAATGATTCCGGTGTTTTCACCAGGAATGTTCTAGAAGGGTCCGGAAGGTCCGGCACTCCGGAGGGGAAGTTTACATGAATGTGTCATAACAATATGGAATGGTTGCATCATGTACTAGGTTACTTGGCTGGGCAAAATAAAGGGAGAAATCAAATCCTAGTTTGAAAGTCAAACGCCAATTTGAAAATTCAAACGGCAAGTTTGCTTGGTGGAGGGAGAGTAGGAAACCTACTTGGGGAGGAAGTATCCTTCCTCCACCCGCCGTCCAAGGAGGCCGACTTGGGGGGGGGGACTCCCTCCTCCCAAGCCGCGCCCTCCCACCTATATAAGGAGGGGCAGGGCTGCCCCTCTCCTACACACCTAACACACCCCAAAACCCTAGCCCTAGCCGCCGGCCTCCTCCAAGTCGCCGCCGCCTCCTAGGGTTTCTTCAAATTGCCGAGTTGGGGATTCCCCAAGCCCTAGACACCGGCCAAGCTCCCCCCTTGGTGCCACTAAACCCTAGATCACCAAGGCCTCTCTCATACTCCACCATACTCGCTTCGGCTTAAGGCGAAGCCCTGCGAGATCTCCCCTCTACTTCCGGTACCACGCCGTCGTGCTGCCGGAATCACGAGGAGAGTGCTACAACCTCCGTTGCCTGCTGGAACAAGGGAGAGGAAGGTCTTCATCGAGTACCAAACGTGTGACCGACTGCGGAAGCGCTGCCGGAACACAGCGCCGGAAGGATCGTCTACACGACCTTGAGACCGGCAAGAGTACGACTACATCACCCACGAGAATCTGCTCTCGTTAACCGCTTTGGAATCTTCGAGGGTGAGTTCCTCTATCGACTCGTTGCTATAATCTAGTAGATAGATCTTGGCTTGTTTGTTTGCATGCGGTAGAATTTTTTTGTTTTCCATGCTACGAACCCCAACGGTGGTATCAGAGCCGTGTCTATATGTAGATCTGTTGCACGAGTAGAACACAATGGTCATTGTGGGCGGTGGTGCTTTTATTATCAATTGATTTTTGTGTACTTTGCATCTTGCGGTATGATGGGATGAAGCAACCCGAGCTAACCTTACATGACATCGTTCATGAGACTTGCTCCACGCTCAACATGCAACTTGTATTGCATAAGTGGCTTTGCGGGTGTCTGTCTCTCCCATCAGAGTATAGATCCAATTTACAATGGGCACTTGATAGTTCAAACATCAACGTTGTGGTTCTTATTCGTAAGTTAGAGCGACACTTATTGAAAGCCCCAAACCACGTAAAATATGCAAAGAAAATTATAGGCGTCTAACTTTGTTTTGCAGGGGTGTGTTGTGATGTGATATGGCCATGATTGTGATTATATTTGATGTATGCAATGTTCCTTATTGTAAGTTGGCAACCGGCAGGAGCCATATGGTTGTCTTTAAATTCCGTTAAGACCCGCGTGTCTATTCAAAGTAGTTGTAATAGTTGAAGCTGGTGGACGACAACCATGAAACGACGCCATTGACCTTGACGCTATACCGATGATGATGGAGATTATGTTTGTGCTTGAAGATGGAGATCGGAAGCACAAGAAGAAAGGCCATATCATATCACATATTATGAATTGCATGTGGTGTTAATCCTTTATGCACCTTGTATTGCTTAGTTAACGATGGTAGCATTATAATATGATCCCTCAAGCACACAAATTTCAAGTTCCAAAGTGTTCATCCTTAGTAAGCACCGTTGCTAAAGCTCGTTGTTTCGAAGCACCACGTGATGATCGAGTGTGTTAGATTCTGCGGGTGTATACAACGTGAGCAAGCCAGATTTGCTCATGCGAAAGCTAAGGTTTGATCTTGACGGTCCTAGCATGTACAAGCATGGTCTCGGAACACGGATCACCGAAAGGTAAAGCATGAGTCATATAGTAGATATGATGAACATGTTGATTATTCGTCATTGAAGCTACATCAACTCTCGTGATGATCGGTTTTGATGTGGTGGATTTGGTTCATGTGATCACTAAAACAATGTGAGGGATATTGTTTTGAGTGGGAGTTCACCTAGATTAATTTAACTATTAATTAGAACTAAATTTGTCATAAACTTAGTCTAAACTATTGCAAATATGTTGTAGATCAATGGTGGCCCCTACCATCAATTTTAATGCGTTCCTAGAGAAAGAAAAGTTGAAAAACAATGGAAGCAACTTCGCGGATTGGTTCCGCAATTTGAGGATTGTCCTCAATGCTGGTAATTTGACCTATGTGCTGGATGCACCGCTAGGTGAACCACCTGTAGCTACTGCTACCGATGAAGTAAAGAATGTTTACCTCACTCAGAAGAATCAGTACTCCACAGTTCAGTGTGCTATCGTGTATGGTTTGGAATCAGAGCTTCAGAAAAGGTTTGAGAACCATGACCCACATGATATTGTCCGTGAACTCAAAATGATATTTGAGGCTCACGCGGCAGTTGAGAGTTATGAGGCTTCTGAAAAGTTCTTTAACTGCAAGATGGAAGAGGGCGGCTCCGTTAGTGAGCATGTGCTTAAGATGTCTAGGCACGCAAACAAACTCCAAAGTTTGGGTATAGTGATTCCTAATGCTTTGGGGATTTACCGCATCCTCCAATCACTACCACCAAGTTACAAGAACTTTGTGATGAACTACAATATGCAAAACATGAACAAGACGTTGCCAGAACTCTTCTCCATGTTGAAATCTGCAGAAGTGGAGATCAAGAAAGAGCATCAAGTGTTGTTGGTCAATAAGACCACCAAATTCAAGAAATGCAAGTCTAAGCAAAAGGGAAACTTCGAGAAGGGTGGTAAGAAAGTTTCCACACCGACGAAGAAGACCAAGGCTGGGCCTAAGCCTGATACTGAGTGCTTTTACTGCAAGGGAGAAGGTCACTGGAAGCGGAATTGCCCAAAGTACTTGGCGGATTTGAAGAACGGCAACATCAAGAAGAAAGGTATATCCGATATACATGTTATTGATGTGTATCTCACTAGTACTCGTAGTAGTGCCTGGGTATTTGATACTAGTTCGGTTTCTCATATTTGTAACTCTAAACAGGTGCTGCAGAATAAACGGAAGCTAGCGAAGAACGAGGTGACGATGCGCGTTGTAAATGGATCAAAGGTTGATGTGATCGCGGTCGGCACGCTACCTCTTTATCTACCATCGGTATTAGTTTTATACTTAAATAATTGTTATTTGGTGCCTGCGTTGAGCATGAACATTATATCTGGATCATGTTTGTTGCGAGACGGTTACTTGTTTAAGTCCGAGAATAATGGTTGTTGTATTTATATGAGTAATATGTTTTATGCACATGCACCTTTGATAGATGGTCCATTCTTATTGAATCTCGATCGTGGAAATACACATATTAATAACATTGAAGCTAAACGTTTGAAATTGAGCGATAACTCGACCTATATGTGGCACTGTCGTCTTGGTCATATTGGAGTGAAGCGTATGAAGAAACTCCATTCCGATGGACTTCTTGAATCACTTGAAAGATGCGAAGAATGTCTGATGGGTAAAATGACTAAGACTCCATTTTCTGGGATGATGGAGCGAGCTACGGACTTATTGGAAATCATACATACCGATGTGTGTGGACCAATGAGTGTAGCATCGCGCGGTGGTTATCGTTATGTTCTTACCTTCACGGATGACTTGCGTAGATATGGGTATATCTATTTCATGAAACATAAGTCCGAAACTTTCGAGAAGTTTAAGGAATTTCAAAGTGAGGTAGAGAATCGACTTACCAAGAAGATTAAATTTCTATGTTCTGATCATGGAAGTGAATATCTAAGTTACGAGTTTGGCAAGCATTTAAAGAAACGCGGAATACTTTCACAATTGACACCGCCGGGAACACGACAGCATAATGGTGTGTCCGAACATCGTAATCGAACTGTCTTAGATATGGTCCGTTCTATGATGTCACTTACATATTTACCGCTATCGTTTTGGGGTTATGCATTAGAAACAGCCGCATTCACTTTAAATAGGGCACCATCTAAATCCGTTGAAACGACACCGTATGAATTATGGTTTGGGAAGAAACCTAAATTGTCATTCCTTAAAGTTTGGGGTTGCGAAGCTTATGTAAAGAAGTTACAGCTGGACAAGCTTGAACCCAAAGCGGAAAAATGCGTCTTCATAGGATACCCGAAGGAAACTATTGGGTATACCTTCTATCATAGATCTGAAGGCAAAATCTTCGTTGCTAAGAATGGATCCTTTCTAGAGAAAGAAATTCTCTCGAAATAAGTGACTGGAAGGAAAGTAGAACTCGACGAGGTTGTTGAACTTTCTCTCAAACTTGCGAGTAGCACAACACCGGAAGTAATTCCTGTGGTGCCTACACCAATAAGATAGGAAGATAATGATGATGATCATGAAACTTCAGTTGAAGTTGCTACAAAACCTCGCAGGTCAACGAGAACTCGTAGCACTCCTGATTGGTATGATCCCGTTATGAGTGTCATGTTGGTGGACAACACCGATGACTCTGCGACATATGAGGAAGCGATGATGAGCCCAGATTCCAATAAATGGCAAGAAGCCATGAAATCCGAAATTGGATCCATGTACGAAAACCAAGTATGGACTTTGGTGGACTTACCGGATGGCCAGAAGGTTGTCGAGAACAAATGGATTTTCAAGAAGAAAACAAATGCTGATGGTAATGTAACTGTCTATAAAGCTCGACTTGTCGCAAAAGGGTTTCGACAAATTCAAGGAGTTGACTACGATGAGACTTTCTCACCAGTAGCGAAGCTAAACTCTCTGAGGATTATGTTAGCAATCGTTGCATATTATGATTATGAGATATGGCAGATGGATGTCAAAACGGCGTTCCTCAATGGAGACATTGATGAAGAGTTGTATATGATGCAACCCAAAGGTTTTGTCGATCCTAAAGATGCTAACAAGGTGTGCAAACTTCAACGGTCCATATATGGATTGAAGCAAGCATCCCGAAGTTGGAATCAACGTTTTGATAAGGTAATCAAAAGCTTTGGTTTTATACAAACTTATGAGGAAGCTTGTATTTACAAGAAAGTGAGTGGGAGCTCTGTAGCATTCTTAATACTATATGTAGATGACATATTATTGATTGGGAATGATGTAGACCTTCTTAATAGTGTCAAAGAATATTTGAATAATAGTTTTTCAATGAAAGATCTTGGCAAAGCAGCTTACATATTAGGCATAAAGATTTATAGAGATAGATCGAGACGCCTAATATCATTGTCACAAAGTACATATTTGGAAAAAGTTCTAAAGAGGTTTGGAATGGAAGATAGCAAGAAAGGGTTCTTGCCCATGTTGCCCAATACGACCTTGAGTAAAACTCAAAGTCCAGCAACAGCAAAAGATAGAGAAAGGATGAGTAAGACTCCCTATGCCTCAGCCATAGGATCTCTAATGTATGCCATGTTATGTACAAGACCCGGCATTACATATGCTGTTAGTTTGACTAGCAGATATCAAAGTGATCCAGGAGTGGATCATTGGACAGCGGTCAAAAACATCCTTATGTACTTGAGAAGAACTAAGGATATGGTTCTTTCTTATGGAGGTGATGAACAACTCGTTGTTAATGGTTACACCGATGCTAGTTGGAACACCGATCCAAATGATTCTAAATCTCAATCTGGATACGTATTTAATTTGAATGGTGCAGCAGTTAGCTGGAGGAGTGCAAAGCAAAGCGTTGTGGCGAGATCTTCAACTGAATTGGAATACATAGCTGCTTCGGAGGCTTCACAAGAAGCGATATGGATGAAGGAGTTCATTACAGAGCTCGGTGTGGTTCCAAGTGCGCTGGACCCAATGTCTATCTACTGTGATAACATGGGCGCCATAGCCAATGCGCAAGAACCAAGGTCACACAAGAAGCTGAAGCACATCAAGCTACGTTTTCACGCTATTCGAGAACATGTCCAAGATTTTGACATAAAGATTTGCAAAGTACACACATATCTGAATGTGGCGGATCCGTTGACTAAACCTCTCCCGAGGGCAAAACATGACCAACACCAAACCGCCATGGGTGTTCGGTATATTACCATGTAATCTAGATTAGTTGACTCTAGTGCAAGTGGGAGACTGTTGGAGATATGGCCTAGAGGCAATAATAAATGTAGTTATTATTATATCTTTGTGTTTATGATAAATGTTTACATTCATGCTATAACAGTATTGACCAGAAACATTAATACTTGTGTGATTTGTAAACTAAATTAGAGTCCCTGGTAAAGCCTCTTTTAATACTAGCTTGTTGATTAATAGATGATCATAGTTTCTTGATCATGAAAATTTGAGATGTTGTTAATAACAAGGTCATATAATTAGGAGAATGGTATGATGGACATACTCCTATAGATAAGCGTAGCATAAAGATCAAGTCATTTTAATAGTTTAATTGCTATAAGCTTTCTGATACATAGTAACCTAATTCCTTTGACCATGAGATCATGCTTATCACCATCACCGGAAGAATGCTTTGATGACATCAAACACCACACCGTAACTGGGTGGCTATAAAGGTGGCATTGAGTGTTCGGAAAGTATGGGTTGAGACACATGGATCAAGAGTGGGATTTGTCCATCCATATGACGGATAGATATACTCTGGGCCCTCTCGGTGGAATGTCATCCAATTAGCTTGCAAGCATGTGACTGGATCACAAGGGATCACATACCACGGGAACGAGAAAAGAGTACTTATCAGTAACGAGGTTGAACTAGGTATGCAGAGATACCGACGATCAAAACCTCGGATAAGTAAACTATCGTGAGCCAAAGGGAAATTGGTATCGTATGTAAGTGGTTCATTCGATCGCGAAGTAATAGTAGAAATATGTGGGAGCCATATGAATTTCCAGATTCCTCTATTGGTTATTGATCGAAGAAGTGTCTCGGTCATGTCCGCATAATTCACGAACCGTAGGGAGACACACTTAAGGATTCGATGTTGTTGAGTAGTTATGGAATGATGAGTAAGAGACCGAATGTTGTTTGGATTCTCGGATGGGATCTGGGATATCACGAGGAGATCCGGAATGGTCCGGAGAATAAGATTCATATAAGGAAAGTCCTGTTTCAGAGTTGGGGAATGATTTCGGTGTTTTCACCAGGAATGTTCTAGAAGGGTCCGGAAGGTCCGGCACTCCGGAGGGGAAGGTTACATGAATGTGTCATAACAATATGGAATGGTTGCATCATGTACTAGGTTACTTGGCTGGGCAAAATAAAGGGAGAAATCAAATCCTAGTTTGAAAGTCAAACGCCAATTTGAATATTCAAACGACAAGTTTGCTTGGTGGAGGGAGAGTAGGAAACCTACTTGGGGAGGAAGTATCCTTCCTCCACCCGCCGGCCAAGGAGGCCGACTTGGGGGAGGACTCCCTCCTCCCAAGCAGCGCCCTCCCACCTATATAAGGAGGGGCAGGGCTGCCCCTCTCCTACACACCTAACACACCCCAAAACCCTAGCCCTAGCCGCCGGCCTCCTCCTAGTCGCCGTCGCCTCCTAGGGTTTCTTCAACTTGCCGAGTTGGGGCTTCCCCAAGCCCTAGACACCGGCCAAGCTCCCCCCTTGGTGCCTCTAAACCCTAGATCACCAAGGCCTCTCTCATACTCCACCATACTCGCTCCGGCTTAAGGCGAAGCCCTGCGAGATCTCCCCTCTACTTCCGGTACCACGCCGTCGTGCTGCCGGAATCACGAGGAGAGTGCTACAACCTCCGTTGCCTGCTGGAACAAGGGAGAGGAAGGTCTTCATCGAGTACCGAACGTGTGACCGACTGCGGAAGCACTGTCGGAATGCAGCGCCGGAAGGATCGTCTACACGACCTTGAGACCGGCAAGAGTACGACTACATCACCCACGAGAATCTGCTCTCGTTAACTGCTTTGGAATCTTCGAGGGTGAGTTCCTCTATCGACTTGTTGCTACAATCTAGTAGATATATCTTGGCTTGTTTGTTTGCATGCGGTAGAATTTTTTTGTTTTCCATGCTACGAACCCCAACAGATATATATATTACTTCAAGCACGAAGGCTATCACAATGTAAAGTGCATAAGTAAAGAGCTCGGGTATAGAGATAACCGAGGCACGTGGGGACACCGATATTTTACCGAGTTCCTCCCAACATGGAGTACGTCTCGTTTGGAGAGGGGGTGGTATCAAACCACCAACGCCACAAAAGGCCTCCCTTATACTCCGGTGAATCTCACCCCAATGGGATCGAGCCACGCTTCCACTATCGGTGCACTTGTCGGTGGCAACCGGGACCTCTCACAAGGTTGGGGCACTTCTCCACAACTTAATTGGAGGCTCCCAACAAATGCCACCAAGGCCACAAAACCGTCTAGGGTTCCAAGAACCCAAGAGGGACAAGTTCCAATGAGTAACACAAACCAAATCCTCCGAGGAGAACTCAAACCGATGCACCGAATGCAAATGGCAAGAACACCACAAAGGTGCTCAAATCCCTCACTCTCAAGTTCCAACAATGCTACTAAAGCTATTGGGGGAACAAGAGAGGAGGAATCAAAGAGAGACACAAAATCCCCCAAAATCTAGATCCCCAAAGATACACTCACAAAAAGATGAATCGGTTAGGTCAAAACGTAGATCTAGATCACCTCCAACTACCCCTCAAAAATATGCAAGAATCAATGGAGGGGTGAGTATAAATCAAGCACAAAGAGTAAGGCAAATGAGGGCAAAGCTTAGACAAAAGGAGGATAAAGAAGCAACCCTAAAAGACAAAGGGGCAAAACTATTTAAAGAAACGGGCAAGATTCTGCCCGTTGGGGCATTTTTCAGAATGGTCCGGTAACCGGTAGTACCGCACGCTCCAAGAAAAACAGCAGCAGCGACAGCAGATCTGGCGAGCCTTAAGGTGGCAGCGCGAGCCAGGCAGTAGGGAATCCAGCGGCCGCCAGCGCCAGCGCGGGGCCCAGGTGGGGCCGCAGCAGCGCAGCTGCGCGCATGCAGCAGGCCATCGCCAGCGGGGCCACACGCGGGCGCGTGACCTCGCGCAAGACAGGCGCAACACGTATGCGAGCGCAGCAGCAGCAGCAGCATGCAGCCGGTCAACGACAGCAGAGCAGGCAACGGGGCCAGCGGCAGCGCGTGGGGATGCGAGCGGGCGACAGCGCGCGAGCGAGCGATGTCGCTCCCAGGAAGAGCTGCAGCCAGGGAACAGCTAGGCCAGCTCGCGGTGGGGAGGAGCGGCCTGGCAGACTGGGAAAAACAAACTGGGCCAGTCGGTAGTACCGGCCCACCCAGTACTACCAGAGAAAGGTACCGGCCCAGGCAAAAGATAAGTTGGGAACACTCAGATGCGAATGGTAGTACCGGCCCGCCCGGGCGGTACTACCACTCGGCCCATAAAACATGTTTTTTCTTTTTCTTTTTAAATAAGACCGACAAATATTCAAACGAGTGTAACTTTTGATTGGTAGCTCCGATTGACCCGATTCCAATTGCGTTGAAAATATTGGTTATCACCAGTTGAGAAAGTATCAAGTATATTAATGTGAGAGACCTCACTTGGTGAGAAACCGAAAAGCCGTATAAATCAAAATCGCAACAAGATACAAACGGAAGATCCGATTTTGATGAACAAGAACTTGTTATGGAGATTAACACAAGCTCTATATCCTCACATGAATAAGACCAAATAACAACCAAATACGATGATACAAGTATGCAAAGGTTTGAGCTCTCTCCGAACGATGTGACCGAATTACTCATTCGAGAGCCCCTCTTGATAGTATGGTTATCTATCCTAAACCCGGTCTCCCACACACAACATGAGACCGGCAAAAGGGAAAACCTATCAAGATTATACCTTTGCCTTGAGCATTCCACTTGAGCTCGATGTAGACGATCTTGCCCTTCTTAAGATGGAACGCCTTTCTTAATTCCTCATCATTGATCCATGATCACCGAGGATGGCAAGCAACAAACATGAGATCTTTTATAGATAGCGCATTTTGAGCTTGCACAACATATCTTCTTCTCATTTAATCGACCTTGAAGCCGACACAAGCTCCAAGCGATGCCAATGGACAAATCCTACAAGTGCAACTTAATACACACATTAGTCCATAAAGATTGTCATTAATTACCAAAACCACACATGGGGGCCCACATGTTCTTTCAGACCCGATCTCCCCACTCATGTTTAACGCTACAGTTGATGCCCTGGCGGAGATTTTTGGATAGGGCTAAAATCTCTGGCCACATCTCGGGTGTGGTAGGGCATCTTATTCCTAGAGGGGGCGTTTCCCACCTCCAATATGCGGATGACACTATGATCATGGTGTAGGGATCAGATCTTGACATCATCAACCTTAAGTTCCTTCTTCTCTGCTTTGAAGACATGTGAGGGTTAAAGATCAATTTTGACAAGAGTGAAGTAGTGGTGCTGGGATACTCGGATGAGGAGCGTCAGCGGATTGCTGACAATCTCAACTACAGGTTGGCCGAGTTCCCCATCTCTTATCTGGGAATGCCCATTCAGGAGACGAGAGTTCTGATTAGGGACCTTTCCCCCTTGGTCACGAGGGTCCGTTCTAAGGCGGAACCCTGGCGAGCGCGACTCACGACTAAGGGTAGCAAGTCGGTTCTGATCAACTCCTGTCTCTCGAGCTTACCTATGTACCAGATGGGGCTGTACCTGCTTCCCGAGGGGACCCATGCCGACTTCGCCAAGGAGTTGTCTAGGTTATTTTGGACATCTAGGGACGGCCACCAGAAGTACCATATGGTGAAATGGGAAGATGTTTGCGCCCCCAAATCCCTTGGGGGCATAGGGATCCTAGACTCTCGCCGCTTCAATGTGGCCTTGATGCTGAAATGGGTATGGCGCATCCTTAGGGATGACGGGGGTCTGTGGCTGCAGCTCATTAAGGCCAAATACCTTCGGGGCCGGCCGCTCTTGGCTTGCGATCGCCGGGAGGGCTCCCAATTCTGGAGAGCCATCCAGGAGATTAAGCATTTCATTGGGTTGGGCATTGACTTTGCCATCGGGAATGGCCAGGGGACCCGCTTCTGGCTGGATCCGTGGCTATCTCAGATCCCGCTGGGGGTCCGGTTCCCTGCCATCTTCGCTATCTCCGCCGCCCCGACTGCCCTCACTGCCGAGGCCTTCAGCGAGGGTCGCTGGAACCTCTTGTTTCGTCGTACCTTCAATACGGGTGAGACTGCGGAGTTCCTGCAACTTATGGCTTCCCTCCCCGTAGCGCTTTCGGAGACCCCCGACTCGGCCTCTTGGCGTCTTCTTCCCTCGGGGGAGTTCTCGCTGGGCTCGGCTTACCGGACGGCCCCCCTCCCCCTTAGTATTCGCATCTTCGTGTGGCAGTTGCTGCGCGACTGGTTACCTTCTGGCGTTGAGGTGGCCAAGCGCAATGGCCCCGGCAACGGCCGGTGTCCCCTATGTGGGACTCCAGAGACTTGCGCTCATATTGTCTTTTCGTGTCCGGCGGCCCAGTTCTTATGGAGCTTTGTCCGGGAGGCTCTGGGCCCGGCCTGGCAGGCTCAGGAACTTGTGGAGTTCCTACAATCCCAGGCCAACAGGGCCGGAAGAGGGCGCCGCCTCTTTTGGCTCGTGTTTGCAGCCATCTCCTGGACACTCTGGAATGTCCGGAACAAGATGGTGATTGAGAGGATTTACCCCACATGCGCTTCTGACTCTATTTTTGGTTTGCTTGCTTTCCTTCAGCAGTGGTCCCCCTGGTGCGACAGCGTGACCGGGCAGTCGTCGACGACACTCTACGGGCCCTGAGGACGTCGGCACTCCCCTTCTCGGCCCCTCCTCCCCTTCTGTCGCATGTGCCGCCTGGAGGATGATAGCGTTTCCTCTTGCTACCTGGCCTTTTTTGTCTTTATTATTGGGCGCTTGTGTGCTGTTGCCCCAGCGGTGTCTTGATACCTTTTTTCTTTTTATCTTGGCTGAGGCCGTCGTGTGTGGTGGACCGTTCGGACGGATGTTGCTTTATTTATAAAGCGGGACGAAAGCCTGATTCGAGAAGAGAAGGGTAATTCATCCTTGATCCAGATTATGAACAACTGCATATGACCCCGGTCTTGGTGGTAGATCCTCAACGTTCTCCACCTCCTGATGGATGGTATAAACTTAATACTGATGGCTCTTTTGGAGCTAGATGCAGGTGCTGGTCTGGGTGATCATTATGGTGGAATCATCCTGTCATCTTGCCGGCAATTATTTTCATGTAGAGATGCACTTGACGCGGAGCTGAATGCACTCCTGGAGGGTTTATCTCTGTCCTTCGCGCGCGGGACAAAATGCGGAGCCACACTGCAGTTATATTTTGGCGGGAGACTTTGCGCGTGTTAAAAGTTATTTTGGCAGGAATAATTCGCGCGTTCGGAAAACTAAATAAGAAATAGAATTTTGCCGTGTGGCACGGTGAGCACACGGCAGCCTCGCCGCCACCACGACTGCTCCGTTAGGCGCGGCGAGATGCCCACATGGCATGGAAGTTTGCCACGCGTGATATTTTGCCGTGAGTTATTCTTATATTTTATCGTGCGCTTCGGCGGGTCTATGCCCTGCGGACTTCTTTGCCGTGTACTTGAATGCAGTTTTGTCGTGGCTTACTGTTTTGCCACGTGTTGTGCGTCTAGGTGCACGACAGTGTCTCCCTTTGTCGTGCGGCTTCACCCGGCCCACGACAAAGAAGGGACGACACGACAAAGGTGTGTTTTCTAGTAGTGAATTACATGGGTGTATCCATCCTATATCAGTTGAAGTCGATTGTTTGGAGATTGTCAAGCTTTTAAGGAGTATAAGGAGGTTGATCGACATGTCCACTCGATGATGATAGAATAAATCAAGGCCTTGTTGAAGGATTGCCAGAATTGTGTTTCTCATATTAAGAGATGTGAACTATGCTAAAACTAGTAATAGAACTGCAGTGTGGCTCGCTTCTGGTCCGGAAAGTTTAGAGAGCATATTGGCGGAGTATTGCAATTTTCTGATGCCTTGAGTAATACAAGTTCAATTGCAAAAAGTAAAATAAAAAAATTATACGGTAAAAAGTGGAATTCACTCTAAAATGAATATTGAGGTCCATATAAAAACAGAAATAGAAAAGACTGAAATTTCGTTCAAGTCTCTCATGGCAGTTCATCGTGCTTCACATCAATTCTTCTGAAACACAAGTGCATGACTTTTGGACGAGTGAAAGGCGGGCAGGAAGTGCCGCGTTGTTGGGGGATGGCGCCGGCTTAGAACGATGAGCTTCACATGAATAATAGTACTTCTTCTTTACCCGGTTTAAAGGCCATAATAATTCGTAAACCATGCAATCCAAAATATTTAGGCATAAAAGAATTTATTCTCTATAATTATTTTCGTGTGAAAAGAACAAAATGCTTGCATGCATATTGAATAAATGTGAACGTTTTGCTGACTCTTCTTCTTATACATGTTTTTCTCCACACTATTAAATAGACTAATTAGAGGACACCTAGGACCAGAGAATTGAAATTGTTTCTTTTAAACCGGGACGGAGGGAGTACTCCCTCGGATCTATAATAAGTACTACCTCCGTCTCAGTTTATAAGATTTACGCGTATTTTTAGGTTGACAAATTAACCAAGTTAGCATGAGAAACATAAGATAAAAACTATATTATTAGAAACTTTAAATGTTGTATTTTCTAATAATATAATTTTTATATTATATAATTCATATTATATGGCTCACGCGGACGACCTAAGTATACGCGTAAGTCTTATAAACTGGGGATAGAGGAAGTATCATCTATCTAATATAAAGTTTATACAGTACTAGATTAGTATAAAATAAACGGCACTTATTACTGATCGATGTAGGACTTTTTATCTCCTTGTGCAAATCATACGGTGTGTTGTTGTGCCAATCCTCCTAAAATTCCACAAAAAGTGGTAATAAAGCATCTGAAACTTGGATTAGAAATTTGTAACCCTGGCAGGTTTTATCACATGTAATAGATGACCCTCGCTGGATGCCAGCGTCCCGTTCGCGCCGACAAATGTCCTGCCCGGTAGGCGTTGGTGCGCCGGTCGCTGATGCCGAAGGTATTGACGGTGCGGAGGCGGCGGAGCACTGACCCGTAGAGGTCGACGCGCCAGCCGGATGCTTCGTCGCTGCGGCTGAGCACCGACGTCGCTTTGCGCTTGTCAAGCTCGGCGCTGATCACCATCTCGTCGTCCACGAAGCAGACCTGGTTCTCTCTGATCAGGTCGTGGGAGGTCGACCCGGCGGCTGCGGTGCCGGCAGCGGCCGGGTAGGCTCCGGAGCAGGCTTCGCCGACGAAGAGTGCGTGCCCGACGATCTCCTTGACCGGCACCCAGCTGCCATTCGGCTCCAGCGCGTGGACCTCGATCGTGTGGGTTCGCTGGATGTCGTGCCAGACGTGCCTGATGACCATGAGGAGACGTCCCTCGCACTCCATCAGGTAGCGCGTCGTCTTGGTATCCTCGTCATCGTAATCAATATTAGCGGCGTGTGGCGGGGGGCGGTGCCGATCGTGCAGTCTGCGCGGCTCGCGGCGGAGGAGGTCCAGCTCGCCCTCCTCGAACACCACCAGCCCGCCGCACGACGGGAGCGCGTGCAGCCTCGCCTCGTAGAACGCGATGTCCTGCAGTTCGAACGGCAGGGATACGGGCCACCAGACGGCGCTCTCGTGTCCCTCTCCCGGCCGGCACGCGGCGATCCTCCTGCCGTTCTCGCCGCAGTCGACCATGGCGGCGACGACGCAGCTATCAGAGTCCGGGGAGGATGACATGACGATCTTGCGGATCGGCTGGTCCTGATCCGTCCAAAGCGGTAGCGGGATCCTCGCCGCAGAGAAGGGGTTCAGCAGGAAGGGGGCGCCGCCGCCGGACGACGCCAGCGGGACGAAGGCAAGCCAGTCGCCGAGCGAACCGCGGCAGGGCGCGGCGCGGGCGTCCTCGGAGAGGGGCGTGACGCGGTGGATGGCGCCGTCGGGGAGGCTGACGCAGTGACCCGGGACGAGTAGCCACGGCACCGGCGGGTGCGGCTGGCGGCGCCAGGCCTCACGCCACGCGCGGCAGACGGCGCGGAGGCGGTAGCGGTAGGCGAAGGACGGCAGCCGGCGGAGCACGTCGCCGAGCATGTCCTCAGGGAGGTCGGCCCACGAGGCGCGCCTCCGTCGCCGGTGGCGCGTATCCACCATCATGATGACTCGCGCAGCGATCGATCGATCCGTCAACCCTAGGGCTGGACGTGAAGAAAAGGGATTGGAAAATGATACATATCCCCCGGACGATACGAGCGTTTCATCGTCCGGGTCGTATTGCTCCGTCCGCTCCACCACCTCGCCCACCGCGCCTCCTCCCGATGCCACCCGCCGCGCGCAGCCGCCCCTCCCTCCTCTCCGGCAACCACCCTCCACTCGCCGCTCCGCCGGCCGCGCTCTCTCCTCCGCCGCCAGCGCCTCGCTCGTCCCCGCCGCCCTTCTCCCGGCCTCGCGTCCTCCCTCTGCAGCAAGCGGCGCCGCCGCGCAGCCGCTCTCCCGGTCGCTCCTCCCCTCGCCGTTTCGCCGCCGGCCGCCCTCCCCAGGCCCGCGCCTCTCTCGCCTGCCGCGCGCGTCGCCCATCCTCGCCGGCCTCCTCTGCAGCACGGCGATGGAGGCGCTCGTCACCGGAGCTGTTGCCTCCCTGCTCTCTTGGGCTTGCCGATGGAGGCGGCGCGCCTGGGCTTCTCCACCTTCGCCAGCTCCGCCGCTGACCGGAGAAACCACCGGAGTGGTTGCTGCCAGCGGCGACCGAACTTGCTTCCACGGGTGGCCGAGCTTGTTTCCAGCGCTGGCCGAGATTGCTTCCATGGTCAGCCTTGGTCGCTGCCATGGGCGGCCGTGGTTGCTGCCAGCGGTGGCCGAGCTTGCTTCCATGGGCAGCCGTGGTTGCTTCCACCGGCGGCCGTGGTTGCTGCCAGCGGTAGTCAAGCTTGCTTCCATGGGCATCCGTGGTTGCTTCCACCAGTGGCCGTGGTTGCTTTCAGCTTGTCTGGCCTGGCTTTTGCTACAAGTTTTTCCGCGAGGTCTTCCGGCTAAATTCTCCGGCGATGTCTCCGGCGAAGTAGGATTTTTGCTACATTAGAAGAACTTTTTTGCTACAACCGTCTTATGGTTTTGCTACAACTGTGTCAACTATTTGCTACAAGGTCTCCGGCGAGAATCATAGCGATTTTTTTTACGATGTTTCCGGCGAAGTCGGTTTTGCTACATTAGCATAATTTTTTTGCTGCATAGGGTTCCGGCGAGGTCTCCGATGAGGTCTCCGGCGAGACGTTCTATTTTTAAAACGAACCGTTTTTTTTGCTTCGGAAGCAAAAGCGGGGACATATGCAGCAAACGCGGGATGTTTTGCAGCAAAAACGGGATTTGGGGCAATTTTGTGGACACGTGTCGCGCAGGGAAGAAGGACAATGGAAAAAATCCAATCGTCCGGGAGACGCAGAGCGTTGTCCAAAGGGATTTATATTCGGGTCTACACCGTGGTCGACCTATAGCGTACAACGAGGTCGGTTCGACAGAAGCTCACAGGCCTAACCTTTTTTTTGAAAAAAAAATCTTACCAGAAAAATGAAAGGCCCAAGTCAGTTTTTTTTGAAAGGTTAGTCATGGGAACCTCCGTAAGCGTTTTTTCTGGGGCGACCCAAACAGACTTCTTCCACCTCGGTACTATTTCCTCCTGTCCAAAATAATGGACTCTTATTAGATTTATCTAGCATATACTTCCGAATCTCGATAAATATTATTGTATTAATACGAAGCTCGAGATCCAAATGCAGCCCGCAAGCTTGACAAACACTATTGCATCTTGACCTGGGGAAAACAAACAACCCACCTCCATCCATGTTACATCCATCGTACCATAGAACACATGAAAGGAGGAAAAACACATGATAAGCAACTATCTTGTTACATCTATTGTATTAGTAGCTTTCTAAGTGCATATAGAAGCACGTAACTCTGTCTTTTCCCTTCGTGGCGACCTGGGGGAGGGGGGGGGGGGGGGGGGGGGCTAGCGCCGTCGGAGTCCCCATGTCCCTCCCCCTCCGCCACTAGGGGGATCCCCAGTCGTTATCGTGCGACAGAACAAGGAGTAAAGGTTGTGGCTCTGTATGCGAGGGATGGCAGCCGCGTTGGCCGCCAGGGTGGTGTTGCGGTCAGGCCTGGGGTCTTTCCGCTCCGGTGCCGGCACGGGTCATCCTCTATGGTAGCGCACCCTTCTACGACAACGGTGTAGGTACCTGCAGGTCCGGACCGAATAAGCCAGAGGGCAGTGACCCTAGCATGTTGTTCTACAACCATCGTGTGCATTCTCTTCGGCTGTGATGGATTAGATCGTGAGGCGGGGATCTTGGTGCGGCCGCGATACTCCTCCCGCTGAAGGTTCCAGGCATCAATCAGGCGACTCTATGATCTCTCCCGAGCTGCTCCGGCCAGGGCGAGCACACAACGAATCGCCCCCGAGGCATGCATGTGTCCTTGAATCTACATGTGCCAGATCGATGTGAGCGGTAGGCAGTGTGTTGGTTCTTCGCCTACTCTACCCATGCCACAAGAGTGTGGCATGTGGTTAAGATTCATTTTCCCTTGGTTTGCGGTGATCTCCATCCATCTTTGGTTAGCCTTGACGTCTTTATTGTCGCAATTACCAAGGTGTTGATGGAGGGATCATGGCGGCCGTGTTTCACAAAGACCGGATAGGCTATGGAAGTTCCTATATCTCATGCTCATGTTGAGTCAAGAAGATCTCAGGGGGTAGTCATAGCTATTCGGGAGAAGTATATTGTCGGACAATCAACTATTTGCAATAGTGTACTCGACAGGTGGGGTGACATTGACATATTTCTTTCTAGGGTGAAAACCCTAGGTATCGCCCTTGGTGGTTGTACCTAGCAATGGTTACTTTCTACTTCCTCTGTTTAAAAATATAAGCTAAAAGATGTCTAGATACATTACCTTCATAAAGCTAAAACATCTTATATTTTGAAACAGAGGAAGTAGTCATTTTATTGTTGAAGACATTGTACCTTCTCCATGGTGAAAATTCAGGATCTCACCGTGCTGGTTAGTCCGGATGACAACAATGTTAATGCATTGCTAGCTTCTTGGAGATGATGTTTTGGAGAAGCTTTTTTGGAGTTGACATGTCGTCACCATAGGTGGTTCTATTGTTGCTGTGTGTCTCTATTTACTTGGATGAGGTCTTTGTTTTGTTTTGTTTTCTCTCTTTTGTTTTTCCGTCTATGTGCATAATTGATATCTAGACTTGATCTAGTTATTATGTTGTTCCAAAAGCTGTGTGTAATTAATATCCTATTGGTGTTAACATATTCCCTTACCGAAAAAGCATACAATTTATATTTAATATCTAGTTACATCGAGATCATGTGACCCATAGTATGATTCTAAACCTGGGCTCTTTCTCGGAGTTGAATGTCACTGGGCTACTAAATTAATTCTCGCATGTGTTTGGTATATCTGGTGGAAGAGGAGGCAATTCGTGCATAGTGAGGATCTCCAAATTGCCATCTCATTGCTATGTCGATCGGTGTCCTAGCTACAAACTATCGGAGGTCAAGAAAGAAGCTTGTAGATCGGAAGAAGGAACCTTAATTAGACTCATCCTCTACACGGCAAAACAAAAAGTAATGTTGACATTGACCAAGAGGTTTTTTTTTTTTTTTTTTGAAAGGAAGAGGGGCCGCTAAGGACCCCGACTGCTGCATTATATTATCGTCGGTGGAGCAAGTATTACAGAAAGGCCCTCAAAAACAAATGAAAATACAACCTGGCCCATGAAATATGCACTGAAGACCCTAGATCTAAAAGTGAAAACGCAATCAAGCCCAGATCTTCGCCTCGCTCCTTCTCCACCGAACAGATGACGATGCAGCCAAGAACGGTCGTCAGCACCACCGCCGGGGACAAGACCACTTGGGGTGGAGCGACGGGAGCACACCGTCTCGGTGCAGAAGAGCCTCCGATGTGGCACAACGGCCTGGAGGTTAAGCACCCTACGCCAGCTTGCCGACGAGAAGGGAGGGAGTGGCTGCCTCACAACCATGAAACTCAGCCGGTGGACGACCGCTTGCCGTCGAAGAAACGCCGCTGAGGATTGACTCCCGGAGAACTTGTCTCCAAGGCGCAGCAGTAGCCTTCCCCGCCTTCCACCCTCTGCAAGAATCGAAGTACCAGGGGCCCTCCCCTCCTCGCCACCATGGCCGGCCAGAGGAAGAAACCCAGCACCACAACTCCACTTCAGGGGAAGGCGTCGGACGACGGTCTTATTCAAGGAGTTCATGGCCTCTCTTTCCTCTCCCAGCCCCGACCGAAGGAGCAAGAGAGCAAGAAGAAGAAGGCAAGAATCGAACCAGACCTGACCGCCCAGATCTGGATCTCCACTCCTCACTACGGGCATGGCACCCACTACCGGCATCACGCCAAGACTAGAACCTAAACTACTGCTATACAAGGAGGGGACCCTCACCCTACTCGCCGCCGGCCACCGCCGGAGGGGAGAGGGGAGGGGCCAACTAGCTCTGAAGGAGGAGAGCAGGGAGAGGGGTGGGAGAGGGGTGGGAGAGGGGTCGTATATCAGATCTGAATTGGAAAAGATGACCAAGAGGTCGGGGGAGCATGGGAGTGATAGCTCGAGATTCTCTTGGAAGTCTATAGCTGCAAACTGCAATGAAATTCACTTTTCTGCTGAGCCATTCATGACGGAAGCCTATCAGCTACGGGAAAAAACTGAGCTTGGCTCAATTTCTAGGATACAACGAAATCATTATTCAATCTGATAATTCTCAGGTAGGAGTAATTGATACCATGAAAGATGACGGATCAACCTCTTTGGTAGCTATATTTGATGATTGTAGACTTGTTGCTACAGGTTTTAGAGAGATCACCTTTAAACAATTGTTTTGAGAACGGTGATTCCTAGCTTTTTATTTGCTACAAGCTCGTAAACGAGATATAACTGTGTTTGAGAAGAGAATCAATGTGGAAAATAGCCTAATAATGGCTTTTAAAAGATGCTTAATTTAGGTGGACAGGCCCGAGCGAGATGCCACCGTGGAAGAAGAAGCTCGGGTGTGCCGCGGCCGCTTGCTTGTGTATTTGTTTTCTCGATCGGCAAAGGTTTGTCCGTATATGGAGGTCATAAAAGGTCACACTCACACGTACGTTAGCACCGCTCATCCTCATCCTCGGTGTGTTTATCATCATCATTCCGTCGGCGTCCCTCGCGCGGGAAGGGCTGGAAAACACACATGCGGTGCGGCGGTGCGTGCGCGGGTGCTGACTCCGCGCATCTGACGCTACTTCAGTCAAGTCCGAACAGGGGGGAGGGGGGTTTTTCATGTGGAAAGCAATGGAGGCGCAGTTGTCTCAGGCGCCCCTCCGCCTCTGTCTCGTCTTCCTCCTGCTCTGCTTCTCCCCCGCTCTCCTTCGCTTCGTCTCCACCGAGGCCGAGGCCGAGGCCACGGCTCAGACGCTGGTCACCGCCCTCCCGGGCTTCGACGGCGCCCTCCCGTTCCGCCTCTAAACCGGGTACGCTACGCATTATTCCACAACCATCCGATACATCGATCGCACCGGAGTGCGTTCGCTCACCAGCTTCCAGCTTCTCAATTGGCACTGGCAGGTACGTGACCGTGGACGAGGAGAACGGCGCGGAGCTCTTCTAGTACTACTTCATCCAGTCGGAGCGCCACCCGGTCCTCCTCTGGCTCACCGGCGGCGACCGCTGCACCGTGCTCAGCGCGCTCTTCTTCGAGATAGGCCAGCAAGCTCCCTCACCTCACGCCCCGATCCAAGAACCTCTGTCTGTCTCGTTTTGTCAGGTTCAGTATTATTCAGTGACGCAATTTCTCTCGTCTGTTAGCATTAATTTTGATTAGAAAAGTGTCGGTCTTGAGTTTCCGTGTGTGGCAGCTGTACACACCATGTCCGAGTCTAAATCGAGTTAGGTTTGGTTGAGTCCGTGTAGGTTTGGGAAGCTAAATTGCCATAGAAGTGTAGTAGAGTGTCTAGTACTAATCAGTTTAGGACTACGTCCGATTAGGTCTAGGTTATGGGCCTTGTACGTGCATATATAAGCACACCATGGGTCTGAGTTTGTTTTATTGAGAGAAAAGAAGAAATAAAGAAAATTTCGAGCGTGTTTGTTTGTCTAGTTTGATGTAGTCGATCTGTGGGCAAATTCCAACATCGTCCTCGTCTGCAGGCCCGCTGAAGTTCATAGTAAAGCCCTACCACAATAACGGGACCGCGCCTCGCCTGCGGTACCACCCCTACTCCTGGACCAAGGTCGCCAGTGTCCTCTTCGTCGACTCGCCCGTCGGCGCGGGGTTTTCCTTCTCCAGGAACCCCCAAGGCTACCAAGTTGGCGATGTCTCTTCTTCCCTGCACCTCAAAACGTTTCTTACCAAGGTACAGTACGTCAAGGAAAAAAACCGTTTCTCATCTTTTGATCGGTTGGCTAGCTAGTAACACCATTTTGGTGCTCATCTTGTTCGACCAGTGGTTCACTGAGCATCCGGATTACCTCGCAAACCCTTTCTACGTCGGAGGAGACTCGTACGGTGGAAAGCTCGTCCCATTCCTCGCGCACAAGATCTCGGAAGGTACGGCACCACGGTGACTCGTGTAAGGTGATTTGGTGGGGCGGTATAGTCTATTCATACTTCAACACTCTGCTGTTTTGTACTGTATCAGATATTGAAGCTGGATCGAGCCCGTTAATCAATCTAAAGGTACATTTCTCAAAATAAATCCATTCACTTACAGGTATTAATGTTACTCCTCCGACCCATATTAGTTGACTTGGATTTGTTAAAATTTGGATGAATCTAGACACTATTTAATATATAGATTCATCTAAATTTTGACAAATACAAGTCAAGTACTAATATGGGTCGGAGGGAGTACAAAAAGCTTTGACTGCCATATACTAGTAATAATCTGAATCTGACAAGAGCAGTCTGTGCTATGGTTAAACCATGGTCAGGGCTATCTGGTTGGCAATCCGGGTACAGGGGAAGCCATTGATCATGAATCGAGAGTGCCGTTTCTTCATGGAGTGGGAGTCATTTCAGATCAGCTGTACGAGGTGATTAATCATACACGCTCCCAACTCTTGCTCAATCACCTATTGACGGACCTGCAGCTAACTATCCCCTCACGTGTCACTATTTCAAGACGATAAAGGAGCACTGCCCGACGGGAGATTATTTCAACCCCAAGAACATGCTTTGCGCTCAAGCTATGGACAAGTTCAACCGAGTAAGGATAAAAACTACTACTACTTCGACTTCACCCCTCTCCAAGGGTGTAGAGATGAACTTATCAAATGATTCTGGTTCAGACCTTAATGTATATGTCGTCTAGCTATCCTTGTATAACAACTAATTTATGTCCCCCCTGCAGTTGTATGATGAAATCTCCAATCCACACATTTTGTATAAGAAGTGCGCTTATGTGTCTCCTCGACCAAACGATCAGACCACAGAAAGAAAGATGCTAAAGGAGGAAACTGGAGCATTGAAACGCCCACCACCTCGTCCTCCAATGGATTGCCATGTAAGTCCACCTTAATTTACTCCATTCATCGCTTGATTTTTTGTCGACTAGTAAAAAGAATCAGCCAGGGTCACATGACTAGATAATATTTATGCACGTGCAATGACCTATAGGCTATTATATGTTTATGCACATAGTATACTTAATTAGATATACATTTATGATGATTTATTGTCTGTGATCTATCCTTAAGGACACTTATGAAGTTCATCTGGTGGTGATCTAATTAAGTACAATTAAAAAGAATAACGGTTGTGATTTTCTTATGCTGGTCCTAGTGGGAGTATTATAGCTAGTATCATGCATGCCATGTTGAAAAAAATCTGACGTGACACAACAATTAATAAAGAAAGAGATAGTTAGAGTATTATAGGTAGATACCGTATCATAGCACGTAAAACTAGAAAATCCACATACAAATAAATCTTGTACATAATTTTGTATTGAAATTCTACAAATCATTAAATATAGTACTAGTATGATACTACATATGATACCATGCACTATGGAGATAACCATAGTATGATAACCAAATTCTACTATGACCAGCCTTACTGCAATATAAATATATCAGTGTGGTCTTCTTTTTGGGAAATGGAAGAGTAACCCCCCTGGTCTCTGCACAACGCTAATTATGACAAGGTTCAACAAGTCTCAAAATAAAGCTGAAAAAAGCAACACGGAACCAGCAGACCAAGAATTCAGGTATTAAAAAGGATACTTAGCCGTCAACTATGTGAGGACACAAATCTGTCGAAAACTTACTCAAGCTTGTTGCTACCTGGTGTTGTGGATGGTCCGGACACTACAACAACAGCTAGCTGATAGGCATAGCCTGCCAAGGGTCGGAGCACACCCAAAAGAGTCATTAATCTAATAACATCATTGATAAAAAAAATCACAAATGTATATAAGGAAAACAACAAACAGGGGTTAAATAAAAAACCAAACAAACCACGAGTCAGTTCAATTATGTAAACTACCATCAAGACAAAGGTATTGTATAATCTTCTAATGATTACAAAAAAACACAGCTTGACACGGTTCCATTTCCGTTTTGCTAAGTTGTGTTTGGTCACAAGCACCCCTCTAAAAGGCACCTGTAAAAAAAATTGACCTTCGAAGGGATCCCCTAACTTCAAAATATGCCTACTGCAACAATGAAATCCTAATGTAAAAGAAGCCTGTTATATACATGGAGCTGATTGTAGAAGTCCTTAATTGATGAATATTCAGCACAAGTACATATTTCCCAGCATTGGGATAAACATTACTCCCTTAGATTTATAATAAGTGTTGGTGATTTAGTTCAAAGTTGTACTAAATCAATGACACTTATTATAGATTAGAGGGAGTACTATTTTTTTCACGCAGTAGATTCCACACTATGAACTAATGTTTGACCATCACCGGCCAAAAAGCGATACTTGATTAGGAATTTGTGATCTCATCAGTTATAGTTGTGAAGATATATGCTCCCTCATCTACTTAGGTTTAGTTCTGATTATCTATCATTTATAGTTTAGTAACAAAGATGGACGGATGTTATGTTTTTATGTGAATTTATAGCATCTATCTTTTATGTACCATGTTTTGCTTCTTGTATTATATAATACTAATTGAAATAATAGCAAACCTTCTACTTTGAGAAATCCATACAATTCACAAAAAAATATAAATAAAGATGCTCATTAAGATGTTTCTTTATTATTAAAAGCATTTCAAAATCATGTTCAATTCTTTTCCATCTACAGAACTTTGGTAACTACCTGTCATATTTCTGGGCCAACAATAACGTCACTAGGGAAACACTCGGGATAAAGAAGGTAATTGTTTATTTTCTCTCTAGAAAAAAATATAGTCTAGTTTTTCTATATATAAAATATAGTCTAGTTTTTCTATATATAACTACTCTTATATATCTCTATACGCTGGTAACTTAGGGGAGCAAAGACGAATGGGTGAGATGCCACGATGGAGATCTACCTTATTCTCGGGACATCAAGAGCAGCATAATTTACCACCATAACATGACAACAAAAGGTTACCGTGCCTTGGTATACAGGTAAATACCAGTAATATTTTAAAAAACCCTATCATAAAATATTTAAGATATTATTAGAAAGTTGTAAAGTCCCAACAAAGTAGACAAGTGTTCGTGCATGATATAGCGAGACTGGTACTTTCCTGATTACTATAGGACTTATCAAGATTTAGCTTTAAGTCCATATATTTTTGACTTGGTGATAGATGAGATCACTAAGGACATACAAGGAGATATTCCTTGGTGTATGCCTTTTGCTGATGATGTGGTACTAGTAGATGAGAGTAGGGTGGGTGTCAATAGGAAACTGGAGTTGTGGAGGCAGACCTTGGAATCCCATGGGATTTAGACTTAGCATGAAAAAGACGGAGTATATGTGGTGTGACTTTAGCAACGCTAGATGCAAGGACACATGGGTTAGTCTATTAGGGAAATAGTGCCTAAGAGGGACACCTTCCGATACTTGGGATCAATGCTGCAAAGTAATGGTGGTATTGGTGAGGATGTTAGCCACAAGATCAAGGCAAGGTGGATGAAGTGACGACAAGCATCTGAAATCCTATGTGACAAGAAGGTCCCATAAAAAGCTAAAAGGTAAGTTTTATAGGACGACTATCAAACCTGCAATGGTTTGTGGAGCCGAATGTTGCCCACTAAGAAATCACACATCCAACAAATGAGTGTCAAGAGATGCATATGCTATGGTAGATGTATGGACACACAAGAAAATACCAGATTAGGAATGAAGTGATATGCGATTGGAGTGATGCGCGATAGGGTAGGGGTGGCTCCAATTGAAGAAAAACTTGTCCAATACATATTAAGGTGGTTTGGGAATGCCCAACAGAGGCCTCCAGAATCACCGATTAATAGTGGGATCCTAAGGGGTATCGATAATGCAAATAGGGGTAGAGGGCAACCAAAGCTGACATGGGAGGAGGCAGTTAAAAGGGACCTAAAGAGCTAGAAGTACCTAGAGATTTGGCTTGATAGGGCTGCATCGAAATCAACAATCCATGTGCCCAAATATAGATTTACTCTTGTGCTATTTGACTTGCACTTTCCACTAGTTTCTACTTGACTTGCACTTTTCACTAATTTCTGTTTGGGTTTTATATCTAGACTACCCCAACTTGCTTGGGACAGAGGCTTGGTTGTTGTTGTTGTATTGAAAAGGCAAAGTTGTAATAGCATACAACAACATATAATATATGATATGATGTACATCTCCAAATATCAGGTTATTTCTCGTACGCTATGACCCTTGGAATCGCTGGATGGCGGGGAGTGGGACGGGTTAGAGATGCAAGGTAGGTAAGTAAAGATATGTCGGGTTATGTCAGCTATATCTCAGAATGGTGTGAAATCTAAAGGTAACTAGGCTTAGGGGAGATTTGTCCAATAGAAGTAAGGACTAGGTGTTTTAGCAGCACTGGTATGCATAATAGCTAGGTTTATATAATTGTACTTATGTTCGGAAATATAATATACTTGCAGATTCACCATAGGATACACAAATAACCTGACATTCGCTACCATAAAGGTAACGCCATATCTATATTTGTCTTTGTTTCTGAGATCGCTGAAATTTCAAATCCAAAAATCATATCACAATGAGATAAGAAAATTGTCATGTACTAGTCAGTTCGACACTTCAGCCAAAACAATTGAAAACATAAGAGTTGTTCTATATGATAGACTATATAACTGCAGCTGCACGTAGATTTTATAGTACTCCTAACACTTCTTGCTTAATTCAAATATAGGGCGGTGGACACAGTGCACCAGAGTATCAACCAGAGAGATGTCTCGCTATGTTCAGCCGTTGGGTTTCCGGCGAGCCACTTTGATTAATGTGTCTAATTGCCACATACACAATGTTTGAATGGGTACAAGAGAATCGTGTCTGGTTTCAAAATTCACATGATGGAATATGTACGAACCTTGGAACCAAACAAACATAGTTTCCATGATCAATGGATCTGGGGCTTGTTGGCATGGAACCTCGGAGCTGTGATTGATTTGCAAAAAAAAAAGGACCGAATGACACATTGCTTCTTTCTTAAGTTCTTTATTCATATGGAAATTGCATCTTAATGTATTGTTACAAATGAATTGGTACAATGGAAACTAATTAAGTGACGTGTAGTCTGGATTTGCAGGACACATGTTCCCATCATCGGGCTGAGTTATAAAGCTACATTGGTTTCATATGTTCTTTCTGTTCATGATCGCCTCATGTTTATTACGGCTGATATCTAACACATGAGTTCTAGTCCTCACAAACAATTTGAGTTCATATTTATTCTCGGGGATCGGATTTGTTATAAAATTCTCATGCTTAAAGGGTTGTGTGCTAACCTGGTTGGTGCATAGGCCAAGAAAAGTGAAGTCCCCCCTCCACCTCCAATTTATTAGCAAGAGGAGTTACCCTTGTTCCACCTGAATTTCAGAGTTATCACAATTTTTCTTACAAAATATAGTAAAGTTCAAATTCAGCAATATCACCAACTAAATACTAGTTTCAGAAGTTTCACGGAAATTGGTACCAATCGTACAAGAATTTCCCACAAGATTTATCCGACCAACTTAAAGACTTTAATGAATGGGCGTCCCATCCTAGAGGCAGTTGTGAACTTGTGATACTACATGAAGACATTCAATACAACATTACATTGTAGGATTTGGCATAGGTACTTCCATTCCAGAACAAATCTTCCTTCTCTGCTCCTCCCCCTGTTTCTGACCGACATCCACCAAAAACCGGGGCCCTCCGTTGGCCCCTTCGTCGGAATAGCCGGTCAGAGATGGGCAGGAGGTGGCGCCGGAGTAGTTAGGTTTAGGGGTAGGGGCTTGTTGTCGGTAGTGGGCCCTATGCCTGGCGATGTGGTTCCTCCAGGCGGGTGCGGCCAGATCTGGAGAGTAGGGTTTGTCCTCGTGGTCCCCAGGCTCCTCTGGCCGGAGCTAGGGAACACGAGGAAGACCACCGCATCTTCCAATAAAGTCATTATTGATTGTTTCCTCTACCTCGTCGTTGGGGTGCTCTGCCATCTTCCTCTGGCCGACCTTGGTGGTGGGGGGATGGAGGTGGAGAGCATGTCGAGATGCGGTTCGGGTCACGGCGGGAGTTTCTCCTTGCTGGCATATGCGCATGACGCCAGCAGGCGGTTCTTTTGGCCATCTGCCTCTCTTCTTCTTTCAGTCGGCCATGGCGTCGAGGAGATAAAGAAGGATGGGCGATGGCGGAGGACCAACTCCCTCTGCATCTCGCGTGGCTGCTGTGCTGCTGGTGGCGGCCCTTCTGTAGCTCTGAAACACCTGGCCTGCCGTCGCGGCGAGGAGGTGGACTCGAGCGTGATGTGTGTTGTCAGTGTTGCACAGGGCTCTGGGGAGCTTCCAGAGTTTCTTATCCCCGCAGCGTTTCCCAAGCGACGACGAGGGTCCGCCGCCGCTATCCATGGCCAGATGGGTGGCCACGTCGTGCTCGGCATCGTGCTTTGTTCGAGATTTTCTATTCTCTTGGGGAGGATTTTCTCCAGTGGGGGAGTAGCATCGAAGTCCCTCACACAGCCAAGTGGTTTCGTCCCTGACCGATGTAGAGGTGGCGCTACCTCGCCGTTGTTCGTCGCCGGAGGTTTGATTGGACTTGATTGCTTTTTAGCAATCTTTGTTAGGGTGTTTCTTGCATCATGTGAGGGCCTAGTTGTAATTTTTCCTTTCTTTCTGGACCTCTTTGTATATGTACACCCACCGCTGGAATGAAATTCCTGGGCCCTTCGGGGCCTAATCTGTTCAAAAAAAAAACTACAACATTACAAGCGTTTTTAAACGCTAAGCCACATTCGTTGTGGTCATGCTATGAAGGCAAATAAAAGTTACCAAAAATAACTGCTGCATAGTTAGAGATTTTTTTTCCTGCGGCACAAAGGATTCGCTGCGTGATCCATTCCGCAACAGTAGGCAGATGCGCTTCATTAGATTAAGAGTCGGCGCAAAATTTAGTGTCACGTAGAGATAAGGTGCGGCGTGATGGCTTGCCATGTCTGGGTCCTTATTTTGATGGCACAAGAGTTAATCACAACAATGGTAAAGGGGTTACAGAGGAGATCGTGGAGGCATTGCAAACCCATCTAGGGTTCCATCCCTTCGCAAGTGACGCCGTCGGTTCATTTCATCTCCGGTGGCCTTAGGGCCTTAAAGGTGTGGCGAACCATGGCCCTCGCAGGCGGGAGGTTTCGTTTCTTGGTTTAGCTGTTTTTCAATGTCTTCTTTGGGATGTTGAGGCAATGGCTGCGTCCTGAAGTCAGAATAAAATCATCCATGCCATATCCTTGCTCCGATGGTGTGTCTAGCATCTACGGAGGTCACATAGAGTCGTGTGTCCGACGGATCCCATGGGATCTGGTCGTTTTTCGTTTTTGTTGGTATGGTTTCTGGTCAACCTCTTCTGATCTACGATTATCATTATTGACGATGATTACTGTTCTGGTGCGCCGTCTTTTGGGGCATTAGCACGACGACTTTCCATCTGTCTACTATAACAAGCTCTACTACGGCAAGTTTTGCTTGGCTTTGGTGATAGAGGAGCAAAGACGGCGACACGCATTTGGCTCGTTCTAGTCTCTGTAGTCGTCGCTAGATGGTCTATGGATTTATTTATAATTTTTATTATTTTTAGACCTATCTATACTGTATCGGTGTTTTTTCGCAAAAAAATGGTAAAGGAGTTGATTTTTCATTCCATTCATAAATCAAATTTTTTGTTCTATTAAGATATAATTTTGTTTCCGTCATATGATTTGAGCCCTTCAATATACGTTACTAAAAAAAGAAATTCAAATATGCTACTCCATCCGGTCACTAATGTAAGACTAGATATTTTAAAATAGTACAGTTTCGAACTAAAATATAGATAAACCAAATAATAAACTTGTTTAGATACATGTTTTTTTTTTAAAGAAGGTAGAGGGCAAAGAAAGAATGGTCCTTTGCCACTATTTGTATCAAGTGACCGACTAAGATATCTTTCGGTGCAGACTGTTCGGATTTTGGAAAATGATAGAACATTGGGAAAACAGAGTTTAGAGCACACAATTCAAGAGTATAAACAAACAATTCTTTGTACTAGTAAGCATCATCTTCTTCCACAACTGGCCACAACTTGTAATACTAGGTAGGTTAGTACTCTTGCAGAGAGAGTACTAAACTTACACACTAAAAAATATCTATATTTATTTTAGAAAAGCTAAGCATCTTATATTTTAAAACAGAGGAAATACTTTATAAGTTATGAGCCAGGGTTGCAAACGGCAAATCGTATAATTCTGCGAAACCAAAATATAGTTTAAAATAGACTAATTTGGTTTAAAAAAATACACTGGACTAACAAATTTTGTCTACGAAACGAACAAATCGGTGCCGATTTTGTGCAACACCTGCTACCGAGTACAAGGCTACAAACCTTCTTCATGTCAGTTTGCGATTTGCATCATGATGGTCCCACTTATCCTCCCGACCCCACCTCTCAGAGTAATACCACTCGAGCCAGAGAAAATTGCACATAACACCAGGCTTTGGTGCCAAAGTTGCACAGAACACAGAAACAAAAGACTTGTTGCGGCTGACCCCAACTTTTGGTCTAATTGTTGCACCTAGCCCAAATATAGTTCAAATAGAGGTTATAGTTCCTTAAAAACGTATCTAACGTTATGTATGTATTTTTATCCCGTATATCACTCGTGTGGGCCAATATTTCTATATTTATATCTTCTAGCGAACAAAGCTTGGTCCAACGTATCTAACGTTGCAATCGGACTCGGCCTGATACTACTACTGTAGCGTCTATACTTAGGCGTATACTAAAAAAATCGATCGACAACTATGTAAAGAAATTCAGAAAAATAATCTTGATGTGGTCAAATATGCGTGTTACAAGCATGCAAATTTTTAATATGAAGTACCTTATATTTTAGGCTCATCAAAAGAATTGGATAAATTATAGAAGATTGAAAAGTTATATTGTCACGCTCCGAGATATGTACAATAAGGGTGTTCGAATGAATTTTTCAAAGCTAAAAAATGATTATTTTTTTTTAATTTTTAAAAAAGCTCTCTAGAAACTCATCTGTTAAAATAGTTTGATCATAAATTTGATCAATAAAATAAAAACTATATTTAACAAAAAATATACATTTAGATTCATGTTCAAAATACGCTTTCGATGGTATAATTTTTGTAACATATGATTTATATATTGTTGACCAAATTTATGGTTAAACTATTTTTTTAAGTACGTATTAGCCCTATAATTCGGAATGGAGGAAGTATATAATATAGAAATACATACCCACATGTTAGATATACTGTTAAGGCACAATATATTTGATTTGGGCTAGATGCAACTAATTAGACAACAAACCGGGCTAGCTGCAAATAAATGTTTTGTTTCTGTGTTTTGTGCAACTTTAGCACCAAAACCTGGTGTTACGTGCAATTTTCTCCTCGAGCCAGAACAGCCCCTGTTTTCCGCTCGCGTCCCACGAGCCTGCCAAACTCCCATGGCGCGCCACTGGCCTCGGGCTCTCCTCCGCCCACTCCTGCTCACCTCGTAACCGCCGTCCCAGTCGATCCAACATCCGAGCCGAGTTAATCCAATCCTCGGCCGCGAGCGGGAGAGGAGACTCGATCCGAATGGCCATGACGGCCTCGCTTCTCGCCGCGCCCTCTATTGGCCCACCACCATCGTGGAGACGGAGGCCCCTCCTGGCGGCCCCCGCGCCCGCCCACCGCCTGTGGGCTCCCGTTGCACCTCCTCCGCGGACCCCGCAGCTCGCGCGCGTGTCTCGCGCCGCCCGCGCTCCCGTCGCGAGAGCCGCTCGTGGTGTGGCGCCATCGCAAGGCGGCGAGGGCGAGGCGACGGAGCGGGGTGCTCTGGCGGCGCGGCTGGCGCTGGGCGCGGTCCTGGGCTTCGTCGCGCTGCTCGGCTGCGGTACGGCCCTTGCGGCGGCGGCGGCGGTGGCGGAGGACTCCATCAGGGCTTCCGGGTTCGGGCTGCGGGTGGCGGCGTCGCTGCGGAGGCTCGGCTGGCCCGACGACGCCGTCGTCTTCACGCTCGCCACGCTGCCCGTGCTCGAGCTGCGCGGGGCCATCCCGGCAGGGTACTGGATGCGGCTCCACCCCGTCCGCCTCACCGTCCTATCCGTTCTCGGGTTTGTCTTTGCTTCCCCCCACCCACCCACCCACCACCCAACAATGTCATGCCATTGCTTCATTTGGTGAGGTCTAGCATCTGCCTGCAATGTGTTCGGTGAATTGCCCGTGGCGCTTTGACTGCATATCGAATAGGGTGATACTTCGACATTGTTCTGAAACTAGTACATACAGTATTACTACATGGTACTAGATACTGGTATGACGAATAGAGATATATTTTGACTTCTGAAACTGGTACATACAGTATTACCTGGTACTAGATACTAGTATTACAAGTGGAGATATATTGCGACTTCTGAAACTAATGTGTAGGATGGGCCTAGTCGAAATGTGTGTCTAGTTTCTGAAACTAATGTGTAGGATGGGCCTAGTCGAAATGTGTGTCTAGTTTCTGAAACTAATGTGTAGAACAAGCTTACTCGAAATGTGTGACTTCTGAAACTAATGTGCGTAACAATCCTAGTTCAAAATGTGTGTTTTGGCTTGTCTTTAAGCTCACACGCAATGAAATACACACAGTTTGATAAAGTTGGTCACACAGTTAGGTGAAGTGACAATCAGGGTATTGTGTATGAAGAACAATGTGATGAATTAGGTTACTAGCTTAACTAAACTATTGTTTGGCTTATACATAGAGAAATTATTGATGAAGTTGATTGACTGTCAAGCATAATATATTTTTATTGGTCAAATAAACACCATGCTGTATTAAAACCTGAAAGGGTTCAACAGTCCCCTGAAGAAAGGTCAGCATAGTAAATTAACTTACGTAGATGCCCTTTGGCACGCATTTAAGGGCAACCAGTGCCAAAAGACAGCTAAGTGATTATTGCAAATTGATATCTACCATGACATGCAAACTAAGTGAATATAAAGATATGCTGGCTCATTTTAGCTAGTGTGCAGAACAGAGAGTGCCACTTAACTGACGGCCATCTCCAGGACAACTTAGCTATTGTCCCGATGTTTTTGCTCAGGATAATTAGTAGTTCTGTAGCTGTGCATAGCTGAGATTTAGAGATGGTAACACTTGATCATCACTTACTAGTTACTACAGGTTTGCAATCCCTACATGGCAAGATAATTGATTCTGAATAGAACACATTATGAGCAAGGGGTCGGGGAAAAAAATTAACAACTATGGTTGAATGGAAAGCGTCCATTTTTTGTATCTAAACTATTTGCGATGCTGAATTTATTCCTAAACAAATTTTGGTCATTCTTAACTCCTCAAAGTATAATTACCAAATCATTTTCCCCTGTCTGGTTTTGGGCATGGTTTTAATGGCGTGGACAATGGTTTTGCCTGAATGGTGTGTGCCTTACCCTTACCCTGGTTTTGCACATGTGTGGGCTAAGTCACTTTCTTCCTGCCCCCTCATTTCTCTCTCCTCCCTCCCCTCCACATCATGCTTTCATCCCTGACAAATCCCCAAATACAATCCTGTGTCCACACTGTGCTCCAATTCCCGACCATGAGAAAGTCGCTCCCAGTGGACTTGATGGTGATGTTATCTGAGAGCTGCTGGCAGATGTGCTCGAGGAGAAGGCACGCCATCTCCCATCAGTAGCAGTCTGAAGTCTTCACTGACCTGGGTGTGCCTGGTCTCCTCTTCCGTCTTCTCAGTCCAGCGCATCGAAGCCCACCGTGGGTGCAAGCCTGCCGATAGCTATATGCTGTGCTACCTAGGTGTCAGTGTTGACATCAGCGACCCAGTGCACCTACCAACAAGAGCTGTCCACCAACTTCTTCTCACCGACTTTGCCTGCCACCTCTAGATATTAGCGAGATGACTCCCTCCCCTCTCCTTTTGATTTGTTTGTTTCAAGAATTTCAGGGACCATCACAGCACTTCTAGGTAGGAAGCAATGTGTCATGTGTATTGCCTGAATGTAGTACAAACTAATAGCAGCGACTTGTTTCATCTTTTGGCATGTTGCTGCCTTTTGGCAAGTGTTTAAGGGCAGCTAAGTCATTTGTTGCAAACTGTTACCTACCATGACATGCGAACTAAGTTAATATAAAGATATGCTGGCTCATTTTATTTAGTGTGTGGAACTGAGAATGCCATATAACTGACGGCCGTCTCCAGGACAACGTAGCTAATGTTCCGGTGTTTTTGCACAGGATAATTAGTAGTTTTGATAGTGACGCTTGATTATCGTTTACTAGTTACTACAGATTTGCAGTTCATACATGGTAAGATAACGGATTCTGAATAGAAGCCAGTATGAGCAAGGGACTGAAAATTAGCAACTGTACTTGAATGGAAAACATTCATTTCTGCCTCTAATGCAACACTCACTTTATTCCTTAAATAATTTTCTGTCACTCTCAACCCCCAAGGTATAGTTTCTGAAGTATTTTCCCCCTCTCTGGTCTTGACACTTTTAATGCTGTTGAGGATGGTTTAGCCCGAGCGGCATGCACCTCACCCTGGTTTTGCACATGCGGGTGCTACGTGACCTTCCTCCCTCTCTCCTCTCATGCCCCCCCTCCTCCACCTCATTCTATCATCATGACCAATCACAAAATCCAACCCTGTGTTTCTCACACATCGCTCCAGTTCCTGGCCATGGCAAACTCGTTCCCAGTGGCAGGAGATGCTCCAGTTGCTGGCAACAGTCTCAACTCTCAAGTCTTCACAGGCCTGAGCATGCCGACTGATAGCTCTATGCCGCGCTACCTATCCATCCGCCTCACAATCCTATCCGTTCTTGGATGTGCCTATGCATTCTCGTGTTGCTGTTTTATTTGGTGGTGTCTAGTATTTTCCCGTGAGGTGTTTGATAAATTTCAGTGGCGCATTGACTGCTTGTCAATTAGGGTATAATACGAGTATATACTATGTAATGTTCTGAAACTAATAGATATAGTATTACATGGTACTAGATACTAGTATGAGTATTGATGACTTGTGGAACTAAAGTGTAGAATAATCCTAGTTGAAATGTGTGTTTGGCTTTTGAAACTCTTTTTTTTACATGCAATCCAGTATTTATTACTCAGAAGCGACAGGATTACAATCTGCTTGAAGAGCTCTAAGCAGAAAACCAGGTGTTACATCAAAGCATAAGGAAGAATCTATTGGCTTCTGAAACTAATGTGTAGAACAAGCCTAGACTTCTGAAACTAATATGTAGTGTAGAACAAGCGTAGTTGGAATGTGTGTTTGACTTCTGTAACTGATGTGTATAACGACCATGATTAAAAAAATGTGTGTTTTGATCTGTCTTCAAGCTCACACATAATGCAATACACCCAGTTTGTTAAAGTCGGTGAGCAAGTGTGGTAAAGTGATGAATCAGGGTATTGCATGGACAATGTGATAAATTTGGATACTAGCTTAATTCAATTATTGGATTATGCATAGCGAAATTAAGGATGAAGTGGGTTGACTGTGTAGCCTATTTTTTTTTATTGTTCAAATAAACACCATGTTGTATTAAAACCTGAAAGGGTACAACAGTCCCCAAAGAATGGGCGACACAGTAAGTCAGCTTTACCTAGCTAAGTCATTTGTTGCAAAATGATATCTTACCATGACATACTAACTAAGTTTATATAAAGATATGCTGGCTCATTAGTTAGTGTGCAGAATAGTGTGCCACTTAACTGATGGCGTCTCCAGGACAGCTTATCTATTGTCCCGATGTTTTTGCTCGGTATAGTCGGTAGTTTTGTAGCTGTGCATTGCTGAGATGAGATGGTGACACTTGATTATCGCTTACCAGTTACTATTAATTTGCAGTTCCTACATGGTAAAATTACTGATTCTGAAGAAAATACAGTAAGAGCAAGGGACTGAAAAGTAACAACTGTAATTGAATGAAAAAGTTCACTTTTGCCCCCAAACTATTTGCAATGCTAATTTTATTCCCTAAGCAATTATTGGTCACTATTAGCCCCCCAGAGGCTAACCTATAGTTACCAAAGCATTTATCCCCTGTCTGGTTTTGTCAACGTCTTAATGTTGTGGACGATAGTTTCGCCTGAGGCGCACACCTCACCCTGGTTTACCACATCCGTGTGCTATGTAACCTTCTTTCCTCCCTCTCTCTCCCCTCCACCTCATCCTATAACCACTGATCAATCCAAATCCAATCATGTGCCACTCACAACACCTCTCTCCAATTCCTGACCACGAGCAACTCATTCCCAGCAGCCTTTATGTCGACAGTATCCAAGTGCTGCTGGTCAACATGCTCCAGGAGAATGCACTCAAGCATTTCCTGCTCACAGCAGTGGGCGAGCCAGCTCTCCTCTCCCCTCTGTGTCTAGCACATTGAAACCCATACTCTCCTCTCCTCTCTTCTCTATCCAGCACCTTGAAACCAGCCATGGCCATGCCCCCCCCCCCCCCCCCCCCCCCCTTTCACCAAGAGAAGCCAAGAGAAGGCATGACCTGTTGCCAATATTTGAGTCCTGGTATTCAGTTAGGAGTAGGATGATGAGATGAATGAGTAGATCTTCCTGTCAAGATCATCCTTCTTAGCCCCAACCACGCGCCTCACCTGCTGCCTGCCTTTTACTAGTACAAAGGTCAGCTTCGCTCCTGCAAAATTCCAATTTGTCAACATTCAGAAAACTTCTGCACTCCTGTTTCATCAGAATAAGAAATTATCTACTCTGATTGGATTTGGTACTGTTCAGAAGATGGAAGAGAATGGAGAGAGGAGGGGGTGGGCAGGAAGAAGGTGATGTGGCATCCACGTGCGCTAGATCAGGATGAAGTGGAGGCCAAGTGGTTGACTATTTGGCATTTGATACGGTTGTTCTTGCATTCTGATGATTGATAATTTTGTGTCGACGTTTTATACTTCTATGGTCAATTTTCAGTGACGCGGCTAAAATGTAAATTACCAGTTGTCACTAGTGTCAGCAATTTTATCCTTCCTCTTCAGAAAATGTTTTATGCTAATATACGTAGAGCTCATTTCTGCTATCTGTTTCTCCAGGAACATGGTGCCTGTACCTTTCATCATCCTCTACCTGAAAAAACTCGCTACTTTTCTCTCGCAAAGAAGTGCTTCTGCGACCCGGATTATGGACCTCCTCTTTGAGCGGGCACGGCGGAAGGCTGCCCCTGTTGAGGAATTCCAGTGGCTTGGGTTGATGCTGTTCGTTGCTGTTCCTTTCCCAGGCACCGGAGCATGGACCGGCGCTATCATTGCATCTGTTCTGGGCATGCCGTTCTGGTCAGGTCTGTCCGCGAATTTCGCGGGGGTCGTCCTAGCAGGGTTGCTGGTAAATTTGCTAATGAACCTTGGTTTGAAGTACGCCATTGTCACTGGTGTACTGCTTTTCTTTGTATCAACCATCATGTGGGGAGTTCTTCGGTCCCTGAAGAAGTCAATGAATACGAATTGATGTTATGACTCTGTCCCATGTTGAAATATTTCTGGTGCATTTTTCTATGTCAGTTTGAAGAGATTCATTCTTGTGAGGGATGTTAGTTGCAATTAAACTGTCAACTTATAGTCTTTTGCAGTTATTCATATAAGAATCTTAGTACTTATTCCTGATGTTCAACTGGAGCTTTTGAACTCCTTCAGTCTGTAACTTGGGGAAAAGGAAATAAATAGTGACCGTTGTAGAATGCACCGAGTGTGCATGAATTTGATTATTATTGTGTTATAACTGAGTCCACGTTGAGGTGTTTCTGGTGCTTTTTTGTATTGTCAGTTTCAAGAGTTAATTCACCGATCTTCGCGAGGGACTTTTAGTTGCAAGAACCACTTATTCTTTCCACACAATGCAGTAACTGTCAACTAAGTCTTTTGCAGTTTGTTCCTCAAAGAATCTCAGTACTTATTCCTCCTGTTCCACTGAATCTTTTGAATCCCTTCGGACTGTAACACAGTATAGATAGTGACTGTTGTACAATGCACCTACTCTATATGATTTTGACGAAGAAATAGCGACTATGAGGAACAAAATTTTAAAGTAAGAATAACAAAAACCTATTGCTCAAGGGACAAATCTGGAGCAAATTAATTCGATCAAGTCGAACATTTAAGTTGTCACAAACAAATCATATATATAAAAGATGTACTGCATGGAAGATTTTAGTAATTACAGAACAAACCACGACTTTTTTTAGGTAAAAGGCAGGCGCTGAAGCAAAGTATACACAAGGAAAACCCCAAAGAGGGTAAACCAAAAGGCCGGAAAGGAGAAAAACACACCCACACCCCTCTCTAACTCAGCCCCGTCTCTCGGGCCATCTATGAATGCATAGGCGTCTTGCGCAATCTCTTCACCGATGCGGTGGGACACATCAATCAACGGTAGCACCACGCTGGTGAATGCACCCTCCTATTCATCTCCTTCTAAGCCCCTCATACGATAATACTCCCTCCATCTAGAAATAACTGATTTGAATTTGTCTAGATTCGAATGTATCTATATACTACAATGCGTATGGATACCTTAACTGGGGGATTTTAATCTTATTAGAGAGAGCTATGAGAAAAATACTGGGAACATCAATCAACATTTGGCTGATCTGTTTAATGATTGGATTAATAAATACAATTTAATGGAAATTAAAAATGTTGGTAGAAAGTTTACATGGGCTAATAATCAAGAGAATTTGATTATGGCATTGCTGGATAGAGTTTTTGTTACCACTTGTTGGGATGCTCTATTCCCAGCTAGCAATGTTAAGCCAAGCCTAGGGTTGGTAATGATCACACTCCTTTAAGTGTTGACATTGGAGCCTTAGCTATTCCAAAAGTCAAACATTTTAGATTTGAGAAGTGCTGGTTACAAGTTGAGGGTTTTGATCAGATGGTGATAAAAATCTGTCTGGTCCCTGTAAAGATAGGAAAGCTCTTGATAGATGGCAGTGTAAAGTTAGGAATATTAGAAAAGGCTTGAAGGGTTGGAATGCCAATCTAGAGTCTACTCAAAATAAAACTAAGCAAAAATTAGTTGTTGAATATGATATTCTTGATGTGTTGTCTGAGACTCAAGTTCTTTCGCCTGTATATAAAGGGAGAATAAAAAAGTTTGCTGCTGAATTGACTGATATTTGGAAAAAAGAAGAGATTAAATCTAGGCAGAGGTCTAGAGAAAGGAATATTTTAGAGGATGACCGTAACACTGCTTATTTTCATTATGTAGCTAACCAGAGGAGGAGGAAGAAACATATTGACATGTTGGAAGGACCAGATGATGAGGTAAATTACACAAAAGGTATGCTTGACATTGTTGTTGCTTATTATAAAAACTTATTTGGCTTTGAATGTAACCCTAATATTTATTTAGCTGATGATTTTTGGGATTTATGTGATAAGGTAACTCCTGAACAAAATATTTTTCTTGTTGCTGATTTTACTGAAAAAGAAGTAAAAGATGATGTGTTTGGTTCTTATGCTGAAGGGGCACCTGGCCCTGATGGCCTTCCCTTTTTATTTTATCAACGTTTTTGGGATGTGATTAAACATGATTTTATTTCCCTGGTTAATGACTGGAACGAAGGAGATCTTGAGCTTTATAGATTGAATGTTTCCTTGCCGACTCTTATTCCTAAAGAGCCCAATGTTGTGACTATTCAGAAGTTTAGACCTATTTCTCTTACAAACTATAGTATTTAAAATATTTTCTAAGTGTACTACAAACAGGCTTGGTGTGGTCTATGATTCACATATTTCACCACATCAAACAGCCTTTATAAAAGGTAGATGTATTCTTGAGAGTGTTGTGTATGCACATAAAATTATTCATGTTGTAGTCCAAAAAACAATCTGGCTTTATCCTTAAGCTCGATATGAAAAATCTTATGATAGAGTCAATATGGAGTTTCTTTTAAAGATGATTGCTGAGGGGATTTAGCCCTAAATGGATTAGGACTGTTAAAAAATTATTAGATTGTGGGTTAGTAGCTGTAAGAATAAATGACACCAATACTGATTTCTTTGTTTTTTGGTCGTGGTGTTAGGAACGGATATCCTATATCCCCTTTGCTTTTCAATTATATGGCTGATGTTTTTACTAAGATGCTGATAAAGCCTGCTAATCATGGCCAGATTACTGGCTTAATAAAAAGCTTTAATGAGTCTGGGATCATCAGTATACAGTATGCTAATGATACTTTACTTTTTTTAGATAATGATATTTCAACTGCTAGAAACCTGAAATGGTTATTATCCTGTTATGAGCAGATGTCTGGGATGCGAATTAATTTTCACAAATGTGAACTTATACCAATCAATGTGGATGCTGATGTTTCCCAGAATTTTGCGCGGACTGACTTGTATATTAGGGGTTTTTCCTTTAAAATATTTAGGAGTCTCACTTCATCATGCTAAGTTGAAAAGAGAGGATCTACAACCTATTGTGGAAAAACTCTGAAAAAAATAGCTAGATGGAGGGGCAAGCTTTTAAATCATGCTGCTAAATTAGAGTTGGTAAAGAGTGTACTTGCTAGTATCCCTCTTTATCTCCTAAGTGTTATTAAATTCCCCAAGTGGGCTATTACCTTGATTAATTCCCAGATGGCTCATTGCCAATGGGATGATTATGAGGGACACCATAAATATTACCTAGCAAACTAGGGATTGGTAACTCAGAAAAAAGATTTTGCGGGTCTTGGTATTCCTGATCTTGTCACTATGAATAGGTGCCTTTTAGCCTCTTGGATTAGGAGGTACCATTCAGATGAGGAAAAAATGTGGAGGTAGATAATTGATCATAAGTATGATGTTAATCATCCCAAATTATTTGACTATTCTATTCTTGGAGCTTCACCTTTCTGGAAAGGGGTGATGTGGGCTGCTAAAGCAGCTCATATGGGGTACCAATGGAAAGTTGGGAATGGTAGGAAAGTTAAGTTTTGGGAAGACCATTGGTGTGGTCCTTGCAGTCTGGCAACACAATACTAGGATATTTATGTGATTTTGGATGAAAAAAACTCCTGTATTGCTGATGTTTGGGATGGGGAAACCTTAAATTCACCTTTAGGAGATGTTTTGGTCAGACAATGCTTCTGCAATGGGAGGAAGTTTTGAGTATAGCTAGATTTCTGCACCTTAGTGCTGAAGGAGATTGTCTTATGTGGGGGGATATAGTGTCAAATCTTTATATGGTGTTATTAATTTTAGAGGGGTTATACCTGTTCATGAACATGATGTCTAGAACATTAATGTTCCCCCAAAAATTCATTTCTTTTTGTGGTTGTTGTCACATAATAGGATGCTCACTAGAGATAACCTGGTTAAGAGACGAAATGTGGATGATTTATCATGTTTATTCTATAATGAATCTGAAACCTGCAATCATCTATTTTTGAGTGTGTTGTGGCTCAAGCTTCTTGGCATATCCTTGTTGATCTTGCTGACAGAGGTGATAACGGTATGAATTTTGAAAAAATAGCGAATAAATGGCAAAATAAGAAACTCTGTAGAGTTGATAATGTGTTACATGCTGCCTTCCTGTGGTCTTTATGGATTATAAGGAACGACATGTGTTTCAACCATTCTATCTGGCCTGGTATGCAGGAGATTTGGAGGAAATGTGCTTACAATATTGCTCAGTGGGCATTCTACTGGAAGAGGGAGGAAAAGAAAGGTTGAACAAGTTCGTGACCAGGCTAGAGAGTCTGGCACGAGCTCCTCCTCTGCTGTTATGCCCGGAGCCTCGTTGACGGTGGGCAACAGGAGAATGTCTCAAACAATGGTGAACCTCAAGAATGTTACAACTGTTAATGGAGAAACCTAGATCACCATGAACGAGTTGGCGAGGAACCTGGATGATAAATAGTTGATGATGGTTGGTGATGGGGAGTTCTTCAGGGTAGTGACCCATTAGTGCTCCCCTGTTCTGCATGTTGTGCACATCCTAGGTGGTCTCCCCAGCTATGGGGGTATGGTGGGTGCTGTAGTAATATTTGCACTGTCAGGTGTGCGTTGAAAAACCCGGGTAGATGGTGTGTAGTGGAGACTGTAGTTTCCTGGGTGTGTTGGTGTTTTCTGGCAGCTGTAGCCTGTAGTTGCCTGAGTGCTGGAAAAACTGAATGTTGTAACAAACTCGTTGATTTCAGTAATGGGAACCGGGCGAGGCCCTTTTATCTAAAAAAATGCGTATGGATACATTCTAATCTAGACAAAACCAAATTAGTTATTTCTAAACATAGGGAGCACTACTTTTTTTGAAGTTGTAGAGTAGGCTTCCCCACTGTGTATTTTTAAAATTTTCAAGACATTAAAAAGTTTGTACAAAGGTCGGAGCTAGAGAATAGCTCCTAAGTCCAAAAGGTCTAGCTATGAAAACAAGAAAAGGAAAAACAAAACATGGGATTAGGCAAAAAATTGCCAACCCAGTATTTCAGGCCACTATAAGATTTTCTAGTTGCATTGTGCACCAGTATATATAGCTAGCTCCTCCTTTAAACCCTTCTGCACCACGACAAGTATGGATCTGAACCCTTGAAGATGAACTCATTTTGGCTGGTCCAAGTGACCCAACAGACAAGCATGATAATTTTTAGATCAAAAGGTAGTACAAGAGCACTCTTCAGGTTGTTAATATGATCAATAACTGGAATTTGCCAAGAGGAAGGGGCAAAGGGTTCCAAGAAGGCCTAATATATAACCGCAAACGGGAATTCAAATAATAAATGATTTCTTGATTCCATAGAAGAAGAGTTGTGCATTGGACAAGTGTAGTTAGGTAGAAAGAAATTCTCCCTCTCAAGTAGCCCCCTTGTATTCAGCATGTCTTGGATAAGGAGCCAGAAAAGAACCTAGTGCTTAGATAGACAGCAGGTTTTCTATAACCACTTACGGCTGGTCATAGTGGGAGTATCATATTACTAGTATCATGCATATGATACTAGCATATGATACTACCCCTATAGTGCTTAGTATCATCTAGTTGAATCATATTCTTATGGTTTTCAATTATTTATAGAATTTCAATGCAATTTGATGTACAAGATGTATTTGACATTAAATTTTCTTGTTACATGTGCTATGATACCGTATCATATTATGATACCACTAGCACCTCTCTCTTTATTAATTGTTGTGCCACATCATCATTTTGCCAAGATGTCATGCATGATACACCTTATGGTACTACCACTAGGACTATCCTAAGAGATGGACAGATAATATCGATTCCAATGGAGAGTTTGCAAGCAGCAAAAACATTGAAAATTGTAACCTTGCCAAAAGCAAGCCATTGTTCCTGGCCATTATCTGCACGAAGTTTAGCAAGAAAACCATAAATTTGCTAGAGATCAGTAAATGCTTGGGTAGAGAGTGGTAAGTGAAAATGCTCCTCGATAGATTTAAGTGAAAAAATCCCCAAAAATGAAATATTCTCAACCTTGGAGAAGGATAAGAGAAGAGGAAGCTGTAACTTGAGAGGGATCTGATGCCAGTGATCTTGCCATAGTAAAGTAGATAATCCTGAAGAAACTATACAGGTGGACACACTCTTAAAATATGGAAGAAACTTGAGGCAAACTCTCCACCAGGAGGAGACATCTCTAGTATTGGCAGGGGCAAAGCAGTAGTGTAGTAGACTTCCTAGACAAGCTTAAACCAAGGCATACTAGCTCTATTATAAAATTTATGTAGATGCTTCATTAACAAGAAGTCATTTTGCACAACAAGGTTAACAACACCCAAGTCACCTTGATACTTAGGTTTACAAACCGAACTCCAATCAACTAAAGAAGATCCTTTTTGATCCAAGTCTTTTTTTCATAAACGGTGCCTTCTATATTTTTCAATCTCACTGAGAACCCATTGGAAAACTTTGAGTGTACTGAGATAGAGGGTAGGCAATGATGAAAGAACAAAATTCACCAATCCAAGCTTATATCCATAACTAAGATACATAGAGCAAGCAAAGAGTCTCCTCTGAGCACCTAAAAGTAAAGGCGTGAAAACTCCTTCCTTGGATAGGTGTCTATCAAAGGCATGCCAAGGTAAGTAAAGGGTAGTGTACCTTGTTGGAAAAGTAGATCAGAGGAGAGAGCATTCACTCTATCCTCCTAGATATTTAATCCAAAAGCTTCTCCAAAGTTAAACAACAACCCCTTGAGAAAAAACAACTATTTCTCATCCACATGAAGAATGATAAGAGTTCAGCATAGTCAATAATGGAAAGGCCGGTGGATATTTTCAGAGGGAGAGGCCTTCTCCTTCTTCATGAATTTGCAATATAGACTCTTATCAGATGCCACCAACCATTGAATTATGGCTCTCCGACGAGGCCGTTGTTGGGACTGAAAGGTTGTAGGAAGAGAGCACGGATTCTTGGACCTCACGTGCGAAAGAGCGCTCGTTACACAAGTCTTTCACCGCCTCTAGGATGGATGAAACATATCTTGCATATTGGGTCATGGGGCCATCCTCACAAAGCTATCTTGTCCACCGTTATTATCTTCCCATGCACCACAACCCACGCAAATGATCTTGAATTTTGGCTTGGCATGTGCCCATCAAATTTCATGGCTTCAAAGGACGTGTGGCCACCGGTGAACCAACACATGTATGCCAAAGAAGTGGAATAAACCCATAGGCATGTCCATCTCCAAGAGATCGCGTCTAGCTAGGACGGCAATTGTACTTGCTCCTTAGCTGATCCAGTTTGCATTTTCCATCTCCTTCTTGACTACTCTATGTTTTCTAGTCGCTATAGAGAAGTGGTCAGGTAAGCGCACCTTGTTAGATCCCCCTGCAATCCATGGGTTGTGCAAAAAAGAGTTTTCACAATGTTTACTATGATGATTTTCATGGAATCCCGAAATTACTCCACTTCGGAGGTGGAGAATTGCAAGGTGGCTCCAGCCTCCAAGCCAAGGGCTAGAGGCATTCATCCATACCATACATGGCCAATGAAGGCACAAGTAATGACTTAACCTCTCTAGGTACAACACCCCCAACTCACCTAGGGTGTGCATTTGACAGACCATCTTCCAATTAACCAAAGGGTGGCTCGTTGTTCCTAGGTCCATGGTTCCTTTCATCCAAATGAAGTTTATTTAGATTTTATCAATTCTCCATATGGCCCACTTGGGAAGGATGAATACAATCATGTAGTAGGTGACGATCACGAGCATGGATCGAGTGAAGTGCTTCCCTTTCCATTCTAAGAGTTGTGCCCCAGTCTTGTCAATAAGTGGCTGGAAATTTGTTTCTTTTAGGAATACATGGTGTAGGGGAAGACCAAGGTATGTGCATGGAAAGGATCCCCTTCTAGCACAGAAGATCGCCATTGTCGGGTTTCCTCACATCTAACTGAAAAATCTCTATCTTTGCAAGGTTAGTTCGAGCCCCTTCATGTCTCCAAAGCATGCTAGAAGATAGGATAATAGCATGGAGATCATGCCCGGAAGGTGATGTAGCCCGACCTACGGTCGTTACCACATCTTGGTCTCCAACTTACGCCAAGTCGTCATGGACTCCAAAGGTGAATTCGTTCCTCTATGCGAGCCCCCTTCCTACCCTATTGAATGGTATGCTACTTCATACTCCGTCACATATGCATGACAGGTTCACATTGACAAGTACGGAGGCAAGGGAGGAAGCCCGGAGCATCAAGCCCGGCAAGACGGAGGCTTGGAAGAGGAGGCGGAAGAAGACAGATCGCCAAATGCTCTCTGTCGCCAGCGGTACTACCGGACCTGGTGACCGGTACTACCGCCCGGCGGCACTACCGCCCTCTGCTACCGCCAGCAACAGACGACGCCAACAGAAGCCAAATACTCTCTGTCTCCGGCGGTACTACCGGACCTGGAACCGGTACTACCGCCCTGCGGCACTACCGCCCCTTACTACCGCTTCCCGCTGAAGACGCCGACGGAAGCCCCAGGACCGCAAGCGGTACTACCGGTCCCAGAGCGGTACTACCGGACCAAGCGGTACTACCGGTCCCAAGTCCGGTACTACCGCTCCTGGCAGTGCCTGCGCGCACTAGTTGGGCCACAGCCCATGTATCCCCCTTTACTTACCAAACCCTAGTTTTATCCCCAAACTACCCTTGTTTAGTGGTTGGCCTATAAATAGAGCCCCCACCCCTCATGTATCCCTTAGGCATAGATGATAGACTAAAGAAAACCCCCACTGTGGAATCTCTAGTTTTGCCTCATCCCCTTTACCAAGGGGGCCGACTATCGTCACCAACCTCGATTGGACTTTGCATCACGCATCCATCGTTGAACAACAGGCCTTGGGTTCTCGGTTTCTCGCCCCCAAGTCGTCAAGACCCTCCTCAAGGTGTTCTTCCCTCTCCGATGTGGATTTAAGGGAGCACGTTGACCGATCTTTCCTTGCGAGGATTCTATCGGACCGGTGGCCGCCGTTCGGGAGCAATCGGCCTTGTATCGTGTGAGTTTTGCATGTGTTCATCGTGTTCTTCGCGAGGTGTGTGTTCGCTTCCGCTACCTTCTCCCTTTCCCCTCGCTTTCCCATCGATTTGACCACGAGATCCGTGAAGATCGGGCACCCAAGAGGTTAACCCCTCCATCATCTGGTATCAGCAGCTTTTGGTTGCCACGGATTTCTCATCGATTTGGTCTTTTCCCCATAAATTCGAAAATTCCACCAAAAATAGCCCCAATTCGTGTTTTGGATCGATCTGTGATTTGAGTGCGTTTTGGTAGGTTTTGATCCGTGGATTACTTGCTAAACTTGTTGATCTACCTTCCTTTGTGTTCCCATAGCCTAATTCCTTGATTTCCCCCGTCGATTTGGTGTTTTTCTTGAAGATTTTCCGCACAAATCGCCCCAAACTCGCGAAATCGTGTCAGATCTGGTTTTCTCTGTCCCGAGCGGTACTACTGCTCCAAATCTACGGTACTACCACCCACCGGTACCAAAATCCGGTACTACCGCCCAAGACAGAAAGAAAACAGCAAGTTCCAGATTTCAGCCTCTCACCGTTTTGAGCATAACTTTTGCATCCGAACTCGGATTTTGGTGTTCTTTAGCTCGTTTCGAAGAGGAGAAGGAGCTCTACATCATCATCCACGTGGTTCATGCAATCTACTCCATCCAAATTCCGTGAGCAAGGCGGAATCCAACAATAAAGGGTGAAGATCGTCGACGAAAGGTATAAACATTCCGCGACTTCTCCCCACTTGCATTCCTTTGTGAACCCCACTATCTTTGCGAGCAACAAACACCTATTGAGACTAGTTCATCTTATGATTGCTTGGGCTATGCACATTTGATACCTTGTAGATTCCGAGCAAACATTGTGAGCGCTATCTCATATAGTTATCTTGTATAGTTGTTGGCACAAGGAAAAGGCAAGTGAAAAAGAAATAAAAAGAAAAAGAGTGATACAAAAAGAAAAATAAAAAGAAAAAGAAAGAGATACATATGTGCCTCATAGAATAGGAAGCGCAAGCTCGATGAACATCATATAGGTGGTACTTATTGTGCATATCTTGTAGCCCACCAATTTTGTGCAATCGAACTAGCGTCTCTCCTTGTACTTGTGTGACACGAGCTTATAGTCTTCGCTAGGTAATCATTTGGTTCTTAGCTCACTTTCTCCGTCGCACAAGTCCCATTTATCCCACCATGTGTGTTTCCTTGTACATATTTCCTATCTTGTGGATTGACTTGTTTGCTTGGTGATCATTGTGGTTCTTTACTTGCCATTACAACATCTTGATTTCGGATTGGTTCTTGACATGCCACTTTCCATACCTATCCACCATAGGCCTTGTGTGTGTGTGTGTGTGTTTTTTGGTTCGTAGTTGGTTTTGGTGTTCCGCGTGAACTTCACTTTGCTTGGTTTATTGCTCTCAAGTGTGGCCACTTGTATGATACGATCTTCCAAGGTAAAGTAAGGTTTGACGTTGTATCCCTAACTCCCACTACCACTTCCATATACACCACTTGGTCTTGTGCATCATGTCTAGGGACTCCGAAACCGAGGATGATATCTATGAAGAATCCATGATGAGCCACCATGACTACGACTCCACAAGTATAGAGGACATGACGGAGCACAACACCGACAATGGCTCCGCATGCTTTGAGGACCCGGAGCACTACACCTACGACGACTCCACATGCATGGAAGACATGGAGCTCTACGTCGACAATGGCTCCTCATGTATGGAGCCTATGGAGCACTACACCGACAATGGCTCCACATGCTTGGGTGATATGGAGTACTACACCAACAACTACTCCCCAAGCATGGACGCCTTCGAGTGCGACATCGATGACGCCTCGCCAAGCATGGAGGACACGGAGAACTTCATCGACTTTGATGGCTCCTCCATGAGCCATGAAGAATTCCTCCACCGTGTGGAGATGGAAGCCTACTACGCCAAGCAAGAGGAGGCGCATCATCAAGATTCCATGACCTTCAAGGCCGAGCGTGCCACACCAAAGGGCACCACCTACTTAGATGATTCACCTCCAAGGCGACATGTGCCACCACCTAGATGGCGTCAAGCGCCACCATCTCCAAGGCACCAAGCTCCATCACCTCCAAGGCGTCAAGCTCTACCATCTCCAAGGCGCCAAGCTTCATCACCTCCAAGGCGCCAAGCTCCAACTCCTATCCAAACAAGAGTGGCGTCCAAACATCATATGCATCAAGAGGCGCCAAGAAACAAGACTCTTCATCGACAAACATCCTCTCATGAGCATCGCCACCATAAAGAGTATACAAGACATCGTCAAAGGCATCTTCGCCATAAAGACGAAGAATTCATGATGAGCACCAACCATAATGCTCAAGCAAGCTCAAGAAGGCACCACAAGCACAAGAAGAGTGCCAAGGCAAATGATCATCATCGCGAGTGTCATGTGGACAACCAAGTGCGCCACCTACATCAACCATCGGCAAGGCACGCCAATGACCTCCGTCGACACCATCATAGGGCACCTTCAACTACTCGTGCCACCACCACAATGGCACCAAGAGCAAGCCTTCCACCACGCCATCAAGCTTCAATGCCTACGCTTGACTTCCACAACCTCGCCAACGAGGAAAATGTCGACCTCTACTTCGCCAAGTTGGATAGCATGAGCCTACCTCCACCACTACTACAAGATGGCCACAAGACGGTCGAGCATGGGATTTTCCCTTCGACCATGGAGGAGAGTGATGATGCCCATATTATGGCATCCAACTTTGAAGGCGACAAGGTCAAGAATGGTGAGCATGGGATTTTCCCTTCACCAAAGGAGGCGCATGGAGTTGAGGACACCGAGCCTATCCCCATATGCTTGAGTGATGATGTGGTACCAATACCATGTGAGTATGAGAGCCACTTAGCCCACTTGAGTGAGAACAAGAGTGACATGAGTGACTCCACCTTATGTGAGATTGAGTGCTTCCACTTGGAGGGCATGAGCGATACTCCTAGTGAGTTGAGAGTGGTAGTTGATAGGTCAAGTGAGACCATTTTGAGTTCTAACAACTTACCCTCTACCTCTAGTGTGTTCTCTTGTGTTGTGCTAGGTTCCATGGAGGAAGACGCCCGAAGCTATGAAGCAATGATGCCTCGAATGGAGAAGATGTACATGGTAGATGCTACGCCATGGATACATCAAGAAGATGAAGTCGTCCACAAGGAGGCCACTACTTCCACAACACCCACTTCATATGAGAGGTATGAACAAGGTAACAATAAGGGTGTTGATGATGCCATGATCCCACTAGTGGACATGATGAATTGTGAGGATATGCATGCTATGGATGATACTTGTGACAGTACATATGCTTCATCCACTTTCCCATGTGATGATTTGCCTTTGCATAATATTGATCATGTGGAATTGTTTGATTGCGATATCATTGCCATAAACATGCCATGCTATGAATCTTGTGTGTATCCTCCAATTGCTTTGGACTTGCCTTGTCATGCTAGTCATTCAATTTCTCCCGTTGCTTGCAATAAGATGAATGCTTGCTATTTCACTTGTTTTGCTTGCAACAATATTGATCAAATGTGTTCTAATGAGATGTCCCCCATAGCTTTCTCAACTTTTGGACATTTTGATGATGGCCATGATAAGCATGTCCCCCACTTGCATACTCACCATGCATCTATTTCATCTTGAATGACATTAATGGTGATGTGCACAAGAAGAGATACGTCATGATGGATGATGTGTATCTCTACCATGCACACACGTTCTTCCTTTTACATATGATGTGTGTAGGTAACCGCACGAGAATGTCAACCTCGGTTGAGCACGAGTTGACAAAAAGAGCTCTGGAGAGCATCCCACAAGTGAGTTCAAGATCGAACCCATCTCTGATACCTTTTGCATGCTTTGCATCTTTCATGTTGACCAATTGCTCTTTCCTATGGTTTGATTGCAAGCATGTTAATGGTATTATCTTCCCTTGTGACATTCCTGTTTCTTTGCTTTTAGATAATGGTGCTTTGTGTGTTGCAACCAAAATGTTGAACAATTTACCTTCTCGATGTTTTGTGTGCAACCACAATTCCTTTAAGAACATGTATTGTCATGAGAGCTTCCAAGAATCTCGTCTTGTTGTTGCAACAAACATAAGGACCACTTGCTCTTTCATTTGGTTTGTTTGCAAATATATTGTTTTTGCTTCCGCTTGGGATACTCATATTCCCAAGATATTTGCTATCGATGATTTGTGTGTGACATCCAACATGTCGAACAATTTCTCTTTCCAATGGTTGGTTGGCACACATAATGATGTTGCTTTGGATATTCTTCCTTGCGTGTTTTTGCCGAATTCTCCTATTCTCGCATCAAGGACGTTGATCAAAATTCTAGTCAATTGCCTTGAGTGCCACACTAAAACATTGTTTGGAGTTTTTGAGTTCCCACATTTGGATGATGTTCAAACGATTTCCATGCACTTTGACCTTGCATATGCATTCCATTTGCTATACATGCATTGTACTAATAGTGTTGTGAACAAGAATGGACATGCCACATTTGACATGCTCCTCTATCACGCACGAAAATATTTTGCTTGGTCTTTGTTGTGTGAAGGTACAAGTGCATACACGTCAACCTCTACCAACCACGTGTTGACAAGAAGATCCGAAGAGAGTTACCTATGGCTACCCTTCATCGAGCTATCTCTACAAGCTAAGGTGACTTCCTTCTACTTGAGGACTCATGCAATAATCTTCATGAATTGGCTACGCTTTGAGTGTTGCTTTGCTTTTGTTGTGAGATTTGTAGGCTTCAAGGAAGGTGAAGGAACATTGAAGTGTTGTCAAGTCAATCTTCCCGAGGACGACTATATGGTGAACCCCAGGATCAAGAAGGTCTCTCGACCGCGTCTACTTTGTGATGAACATGTAGAGTCGAGGACGACTCTTTTTGAAGGGGGGGGGGGGGGAGATGATGCAGCCCGACCTACGGTCGTTACTACATCAAGGTCTCCAACTTACGCCAAGTCGTCATGGACTCCAAAGGTGAATCCGTTCCTCTATGCGAGCCCACTTACTACCCTATTGAATGGTATGCTACTTCATACTCCGTCACATATGCATGATAGGTTCACATCGACCAGTACGGAGGCAAGGGAGGAAGCCCAGAACATCAAGCCCGACAAGACGGAGGCTTGGAAGAGGAGACGGAAGAAGACAGGTCGGAAGCTGCCAGGTCGAAGCGGTACTACCGGTCGTCGGAACCGGTACTACCGGTCAGCGGTACTACCGCCCCTGCTACCGCCCGGTACTGAAGCCTGCGCCATCGCCACTGGATGCCCCGGTACTGGCTTGCGGTACTACCGCCCACAAGCGGTACTACCGGTCCCCAAAGCGGTACTACCGGTGATGACCGGTACTACCGGTCCCAAGTCCGGTACTACCGGTCATGTTAGTGCCTGCGCACTAGTTGGACCACAGCCCATGTATCCCCCCCTTTACTTACCTATTCGCCTAGTTTATCCCCAAACTACCCTTGTTTATGTGGTTGGCCTATAAATAGAGCCCCCACCCCTCATGTACCCCTTAGGCATAGATGATAGACTAAAGAAAACCCCCATTGTGGAATCTCTAGTTTTGCCTCATCCCCTTTACCAAGGGGACCGACTATCGTCACCAACCTCGATTGGACTTTGCATCACGCATCCATCATTGAACAACAGGCCTTGGGTTCTCGGTTTCTCGCCCCCAAGTCGTCAAGACCCTCCTCAAGGTGTTCTTCCCTCTCCGATGTGGATTTGAGGGAGCACGTTGACCGATCTTTCCTTGCGAGGATTCTATCGGACCGGTGGCCGCCGTTCGGGAGCAATCGGCCTTGTATCGTGTGATTTTTGCGTGTGTTCATCGTGTTCTTCGCGAGGTGTGTGTTCGCTTCCGCTACCTTCTCCCTTTCCCCTCGCTTTCCCATCGATTTGACCACGAGATCCGTGAAGATCGGGCACCCAAGAGGTTAACCCCTCCATCAGAAGGCCCCACAAAAATTACAGCAACATTGGCGTAAAGGAAGACACGGAAGCGAATCTCCGTTTCCTGCCATCTCGGACGCCCTATGAAGAATATTGTGCAGAGGGTCTATGGTGAGGATGAAGATGATTGGAAAAGGAGGGTCCCCTATCGTAGACCCGAACAAATCACGACTTTGAGTGAAACATAATTATTGACCAAACAAGTCATGACTATTGATGGATAACATGATATGGACTTGAAGCAATAAAAAAGAGAGACACTAAGGTGGACATGAAGCACGAAAATAGAGAGAGTTCATAAGTACAGAAAAAATAATGTAAAAAATGATACAAAATAAATATGACCATGAAAAATTGAGAATCTACAAAGAAAGTAGAGAAAATGAAAATATAATAGAATAATTTTTTCCTTATTGTTATGGGAAATGGTTCCACCCCATATCTTTGTGAAGATAACCACCACGTCTTGTTCATTCTCTCTCTATGCGTCTCTCGCACATACGATGACAAGTAGAGATGCGGGGTTTTACCAATCCCATTGGACTTACAATATGTTTATACCAAAATTTTATACTTGTTTATAACATTTTTTTGTCAATTCATAGTATTAGATAATGTTGGGCGCTAAATTGGAACCATACTTTGTAATAAAATTAACATTAATTACATTATGCCTTACAAAGATATTTAAACCAAATTATCTCAATTGTGAAAAAATAAAGACAAAATTACATGTATTTCAGATCATTTTTTATGTCACTCGCGTGAATATTGTGTATATGTACGTATGTTAGACCTAGTTATGTTGATAGACATATCTAAATTGTATGTTATAATAATTTGTTGGTAGAGGTTTCTAGTTTATGATTTGATATACTGAAATAGAAAAATCTAGAGTATAATGGTGTTTAAGAGGAGCAGGAACAGAGTACAAAGCATCTCTTACAATAAGCACTCTCAAGCTTAGAATCGGTTCTAAATCCAACAAGCTCACAACTAAGGGTACAAGCTGAAAAACCAAGAAGCCTAAGCGGAAGAACATAAATGGAGCCTACTAGACATAGTTTTAAAAACCAGACCGGTTAGTGAACAGGTGAGCTTATTGGTTCACTAGTTTAATGGTCCGACCATTGGTTCATTCAGTTCGATGGCGAAAAAACCGTTCTTTTTAATTGAAATTTAAGAAAATTACGAAATAAAATAAACATAAAAGGTATATATAATGTATATTTTAATAAGTAATCACAAAACATGACGGTATTCAAGTGGTATTGCGATTTATGTGGTGCTATTTATGCCTAGCATAAGATCGTGTGTTTGATTCCTCTCGCAACATCTTCTTTCTGGTTTTTTATTGTTTGGACCAATGCCTCTTAAAAAACCAGTGAGACCATTAGTTTAGTTTTTTCTGATTAAATCACCAAACCGGTCTTATTTTTAAAACTATGCTACTAGATTGTCTATCGAGAACATGGACTTGCCAAACCTGCAAATGTTTTCTCCAAGAGCCTCACAAAGCCTAGCCAACCGAAGAACCAGCAGCTCAACTAGCAATCGAGATGGCATCAGCAGAAGAGGTTGATTGTTGGGCTGAAGATATAGAAGAAGCATCACCGAGCTAAACACAAGGGGTTCTTCACCGCTGAATCTGAAGAGCAACATCAGAGACGATCTCAACTGTCTCTAGCGCACACACCCGAGCGATATGAAGATCGCAAAGATATCTTGGTCAGCAATTCACAGTTGGTCTTTAGTGGAGCAAGTGGATTGAAGAATTGCATCCAAAGAAGATTGAAATTGACTAATTCCAATTGGAGCAGCTGGACATGATAGCATCGACTCCTCATTCCTCCAATAAATTGGGAAATTTGCTTGATCTAGCACAACAGAGCACATCCAAAGCACGGAGTCTGCTGAAGGAGACTGATACGTTGGAAACATATCTATAATTTTTGATGCTCCATGCTTATTTAATATCTACTTTGCTTTACTTGTCCACACTTTGAGGTGATTTTTACATGTTTTCTGGTAGTAACCTATTTACAAGTTGCAACAGTGCCAGATGCCTGTTTTCTGCTGTTTTTGGTTTCGGAAAAGTTAGTAAAGAAATATTCTTGGAATTAGACGGGACAAACATCAAAGTCAATTACTTTCCGTGGGGAACAAGAAGTCCAGAGGGGAGACGGAGGGGCCATCCATGGGGGCCAGACCTACCCCAGGCGTGGGTGGGCCCAGCCCCGCGCATGGCTAGGGTTTGGGCACCCTGGCCGCCTCCTCGGTCTCCCCCTTCGCCTATAAGAAGCCCCCGATGTAGAAACCCTGGGTACCCGATCAAATATCCATGAAACCGTCTGTAGCCGCCGCCACCATCGTCCCTAGATCGGGGGGATCTGAAGTTCTTCCCGGCACCCTGCCAGAGGGGAGATCATCCCGGAGGCCTTCTCTCTGGTATGATGCGTGAGTAGTTTCACATTGGACTATAGGTCCATGTAGTAGCTAGATGATTGTGTCTCCTCATTTTTGCTTTCATGTATAGATCTTGTGAGCTCTGTTCATGATCAAGATCTAATCTATTTATAATTACGCATGTTGTGTTTGCGGGGATCCAATGGATATTGAGATTATTATGTTGGTTTGATTAATGGTTTTGTCTTTATGATTCTATCATGTCTGTGTTATTTGTGATCTTGCATGCTCTCCGTTGTTAGTAGCTATCTTGGCTAAGTAGTTGCTAGTGACTCCAAGAGGAAGTATTTATGCTCGATAGTAGGTTCATGCCTCTAGTTTCCAACGGAAGTGACATAAATCTCTTCGGTTGTAGATGTGTTGTTGCTACTAGGGAGAAAACAACGGTCTCTTGTTCATGGAATATGTGGACTGTTTACCTTACACACTTTGCTTAAAGCAGTTGTCTGTTGCTTGCAACTTAATACTGAAGGGGGTTCGGATGATAACCTGAAGGTGGACTTCTAGTCATAGATGAAGTTGGATGGCGGTCCATGTATCTTGTTGTATTGCCCAATCGAATCTCATAGGATCTTTCTGACTAGTAATTGCATTGTTATGCCTTGCTGAGTTCATGTCAATTGCCCCGCTGTAATTTGTTTACCCTTCATGCCATGTTCTAAGAAGATCACCTCTAGTGAACTATGTACCCCGGTCCAATCTTTACCATTGATACATCTTCCACTGTTACTTGTTTACTTGCTGCAAACCATTACCTTCCACACCATACGTTTAATCCTTTGTTACAACAAACCGGTGAGCTTGACAACCTCACTGTTCGTGGGGGCAAAGTCTTGAGTTTGTGTTGTGCAGGTCTCCGTGTTGCTTGCAACACCTGTGTGACGTTTCCTTCCTCTTTCTAGTTCGATAACCTCGGTCTCAACTGAGGGAAAACTTGCTGCTTTCTGCTTCACACCTTGCTCTTGGGTTCCCAATAGGCTCCACATCAACAGGCGCCATCAACAAGTTTTCTGGCGCCGTTGCTGGGGAGGCTAAGGACGTCTTCACAAGGGGAGTCTTTCACTTCCTTTATCTTTACTTTGTTTTTAGTTTGCTTTGCTTCCTTTGTTTGGTTTTGTTTGCCTCTTTTCAAAAAAACTCAAAAAAATTAGTCTAGTTTGGTTTTCTTGCTTTAATAAAAAACACAAAAAATAGTTCCCGCTCTAGCTGTTGCTGCTGTTTTTGGCCTGCCCACCTTTGCCAAAATGAACTTTGCTGAGAACACCAAGTTGTGTGACTTCACTAGCACCAACAACAATGATTTCCTAAGCACTCCTATTGCTCCACCTGCTCCTGATGCTACCTTTTATGAAATTAAGACTGCTTTGTTAAATCTTGTGATGAGAGAGCAATTTTCTGGTGGTGGTTCTGATAATCCTACTGCCCATCTCAATAGCTTTGTTGAACTATGTGAGATGCAAAAGTATAAGGATGTAGATGGAGATATTATTAAGCTCGAGCCTTTTTCTTTCTCCTTGAGGGGAAAAGCTAAAGAATGGTTGCTTTCTTTGCCTAAAAATAGTATTGATTCTTGGACTAAGAGCAAAGATGCTTTTATTGGAAAGTACTATCCTCCTGCTAAGATTATATCCATGAGAAGTGAGATTATGAAATTTAACTAACTTGATAGTGAACATGTTGCTCCATCTTAGGAAAGAATGAAATCTTTGGTTAAAAATTTCCCTACTCATGGACTCACTGCTTGGATGATTATCTAGACTTTTTATGCAGGTTTGAACTTCTCCTCAAGAAATCTATTTGATTCAGCTGTTGGAGGTACCTTTATGGGCCTCACTTTGGGTGCTGCAACAAGGCTCCTTGATAATATGATGGTTAACTACTCTGAATGGCATGTTGAGAGAGCTCCACATGGTAAGAAGGTAAATTCTATTGAGGAAACTTCCTCTTTGAGTGAAAATATTGATGTTATTATGGATATGCTTGTTAATGGGAAAGCTCCTCTAGATCCTAATAGTGTTCCCTTAGCCTCTTTGGTTGCTCAAGAATATCAAGTTGATGTGAACTTCATTAGAAACAACAATTTCAACAATAATGCCTATAGGAACAATTTTGGTAGCAACAACAATTATAGGCCTTATCCTCCTAATAATGGCAATTCCTATGGAAGCTCTTATAATAATGCTAGAAGTGCCCCCTCTAAACTTGAAGTCATGCTCAAGGACTTTATTAGTAAACAAACCACTTTCATTATGACTATAGAGGAAAAGCTTTTAACTGTTGAGAAAAATATGTCCTCTTTGTTTGAAGCTCAGTCCTCCTTGATTAATAAAATGGCTGCTAAACCTGAAACTATGGAAAACACCTTTGCTATTGCTCATGCCATACAAGTTACTATTGATGAAAATGTTAGGCTGTTAGCTCAACTTCATGCTAAGTGGGAAAGGGAAGCTGAAATTGACAGAAACAGTAGTGTGTGCACTATCACCACCAAACCACAAGTAGTCCCTATTACTACTCCTACTATGCCTAAGCCTATTGAGCCTACTACTAGTGATGCCAAGTTTGACTTTGATATTGATGGTTGCAATATTTCTGAAGTGATTATGTTCTTGCAAAATCTTGCTAGAAGTCCTGATGCTAGTGATATGCATGTTGCCTTTACCAAACATATTACAGATGCTCTTGTGAAAATTAAGGAAGAGAAGTTAAAACACAAAGCTTCTATTCCTAGAAAAGTAGAAGATAGTTGGGAACCCATTATTAATATGCAAGTGAATGACTTTGATCTCAAGGCTTCATGTGATCTTGGTTCCAGTGTCTCTATTATGCCTAGGAAGATTTATAAAATTCTTGATTTGCCACCATTGGAAGATTGTTATTTAGATGTCCCACTAAATGATAATGCTAAGAAGAAACTCATGGGGAGTATTAATGATGTTCTCATTATGGTTAATAATGCTTATGTCCTTGTGGATTTCTATGTTTTGAATGTTGAATACAATGCTTCTTGTCCTATTACCATGGGAAGACCTTTTCTTAGAACAGTTGGTGCCATCATTGATATAAAAGAAGGCACCATTAAATATCATTTTCTATTCAAGAAAGGTATTGAGCAATTCCCAATGAGAAGAGAGAGGTTGCCTTTTGCTCCTCCTTTGAAATCAAGATTTGATGTTAATGCTTCTTCATTTGAAAATACTTGATTCTTCTTGCTTCTTGTGCCTAACTTAAAGGCGTTAAAGAAAGGTACTTGTTGGGAGATAACCCAAGAGTTTCCTTGAGTCTTGGAAGTTATTACTTCTGTAATGACCTCTCCTTATCCTTTTTGTTTGATTTTTGTGCCAAGAATGACCTCTAATGAGAGGGAAGTAAGATTTGGGGAGTTGTTGTTCCGAAACAGATTTCTGTCCTCCACCAAACAAATACGTGAGGAGGATCTGTAACTCGGATTGAGCTCAAAATTTATGAATAAATCCCCCATCATTTTGGGTAACTTTCTTTAGTTCAATACTTTTTGATTTTAGCAACATAAGATGTTCGAAAAAATCGATTTCTACCTGCTGGTCTGTTTTGACAGATTTCTGTTATTATTTGCATTTGCTTCTTATTGATTCTTTTTGAGTTCTCTTTAGGTGAATTCAGATTTTTTCAGGAGTTACTACAGTAGCTTGTATTTTTAGTGAAAAGTATTGCCGTTCCAAAGCTTTGCCAGGGGCCTAATATCTTTTGAATACACTAATGTTGCTAATGAAGATTGTGTGAAGTTTTGTATGAAGGGAAAATTTCAGGTGTAGAGAGATAATGATGCAATGAGATGAAGAATGGACAAAAGCTCAAGCTTGGGGATGCCACCATGGTGTCACCCCAAGAAATATCCAAGAGGTACAAGCGTTAAACTTGGGGATGCCCAAGGCATCCCCTTCTTCATCAATAAAAAGCTCAGGTCTGTGTAGGAACTTCGTTTTTATTGTTTCATGCACAGTTGTGTTGTTTTTGGAGCGTCTTAGTTTTTGTTTGCTTTGATTAGGTTGTTGAGTTTGCTTGAATAAAGTAGTTTGGACCCCCGTTCTCGCTGTGTTGTTTTGCAAATAAGTTTTCTTGGTATTGGAAAGGAGTAGTAAGTTCTTGCTTGAAGTGCAAAAGGAGCTTGCATTGACTGTGACTTAGACTTTAGCATGACATGCTAGGTGTTGTTTTGCCATTATTCTTAGTTATTATTTCTATAGCATGTCTTGTTCCAAACAATTGGGATTTCTTAGTGTGCCTTGAAGAAATTATGCGTTGTTTTAGCATGCAAAAGCATAGTATTGTGGTATTCTCCTTTGATGCTTTGCTTGGGTTGACTTGGCACATGCTTACACCATGTTATGACTATGACAAGTCACCATTAGCCTCTATGATCATTTAGTCCTTGACTTGTGGTACCACTCTTTGCTTTGATTAGTATGCTTTGTTGCTCTACATGATTATGTCCATTATGCTCTCTTAGTTGGTTGCTCCCAGTCTTTTGCCTGCCTCCACTTGTATGAGTAAGTTCTACTCATGCTTCCAACTCCCAAGAAACTAAGTTATTCCAAAGTGTCCACTATAAACTCCTATGCATGGTGTGTTACACCATTCTAAGAATATTCTTGTTTTCATCTATCTTCCAATTAAAAACTATTTTGTTATGTGAAAATTTAGTGATTAAAGCCCTCACGAACTTGATGGCACACTTTATTTTTTGCCCCTAATAAACTTGAACCATTATGACAACTTTTTTTGTATATGCTTGCACTTATAAGTTGGAATTAGCAGAACCGTGCTGTCACGAGGAACATTTTCAACATTGCACTTGTACTTTGTACTAAGTTGATATCATGTTCTTTTGTCTATGGATGTCACCGGTGTGAAATAAAGAGGGAACTTGTAAGTCCATGGAGTTTGTATCCTGTGTTAGAGAAATGTCTGGGCCGCTAGCCTAAGCCATGCCTAATCATGGTGGAAACTTGCAGCATCACCATAGTGAGCTATCTATGAAGCATCCTCAATAAAAAGCTATGCACATGGTAAATAAAACGATTGCTGAGATGCTCATTGTCTGCTTGCCTTGTTATTTTGGTTATGGGAAAGCTGCTATACCATGTGCAAGGGGTACCCCGTTGGCGGTTCTCAATGATATGCAAATACTTACAGTGACAAGAACTTACTTGGACCCAAAGTTGAGTATGCATGAGGTCTGGCCCTCATATTCAAGGGACGTGAGATTGGCAACTTATACTTCGTCAAGCATATACTCCAGCTTTGCCACTTTATCCTTGACCACTTCAAGATGCTTATGATAGGGGCAATGAAGGCTGAAAGCTAACAAGTACCATAATTTTTTAAAGCTCTTTTTGAAACTTTTAATCCCTGCTTACTTTACAAAAAGGCCTTTCTTCCACCATTATCGAGTCTCCACCTTCTACCTTTAGGCACCATTAAGAGAGCATAGTTGTCATTCTATGTGTAGTGTTCCAAAACTTATTAATTGATGCATATTGTGATATTACTTGTTCTTGTGCTACTTGTTTCTAGTCACCCTTGTGAACTTTGCAGGTGTCCTATGCATCTATTGCTACTCTATGAGGGATAAGCTGATTGCCACTATGCTATGTTTTATGCATGTGAAACAAACGATTTTGAATGCATGTTATTCATGATCTTTGTTTGTAGCTTGTCATGTTGCATTCATAGTTACTATGTCCTATTGTTAGAACTCCATATTTCATGCACATGTTTAGAGTTATTTGATCCCAGCTTTCAATGCTTGCAAATGGTTGTATCTTTATTGTGAGGGTGCATGTCACCTTAAAAATTATTATGTTTATCACTTACCTACTCAAGGACGAGCAGGAGTTAAGCTTGGAGATGTTGATACGTTGGAAACGTATCAATAATTTTTGATGCTCCATGCTTGTTTAGTATCTACTTTGCTTTACTTGTCCACACTTTGAGGTGCTTTTTACATGTTTTCTGGTACTAACCTATTAACAAGTTGCAACAGTGCGAGAGCCTGTTTTCTGTTGTTTTTGGTTTCAGAAAAAATAGTAAAGAAATATTCTTGGAATTGGACGGGACAAACGTCAAAGTCAATTACTTTTCATGGGGAACAAGAAGTCTAGAGGGGAGCCGGAGGGGCCAGCCAGGGGGGCCGGACCCACCCCAGGCGCGGGTGGGCCTAGCCCCGCGCCTGGCTAGGGTTTGGGCACCCTGGCCGCCTCCTCGGTCTCCCCCTTCGCCTATAAGAAGCCCCCGATGCAGAAACCCTGGGTACCCGATCAAATATCCACGAAACTGTCTGTAGCCGCCGCCACCATCGTCCCTAGATCGGGGGGATCTGAAGTTCTTCCCGGCACCCTGCCGGAGGGGAGATCATCCCGAAGGCCTTCTCTCCGGTATGATGCGTGAGTAGTTCCACCTTGGACTATGGGTCCATGTAGTAGCTAGATGGTTGTATCTCCTCCTTTGTGCTTTCATGTATAGATCTTGTGAGCTCCGTTCATGATCAAGATCTAATCTATTTGTAATCATGCATGTTCTGTTTGCGGGGATCCGATGGATATTGAGATTATTATGTTGGTTTGATTAATGGTTTTGTCTTTATGATTCTATCATGTCTGTGTTGTTTGTGATCTTGCATGCTCTCCGTTGTTAGTAGCTATCTTGGCCAAGTAGTTGCTAGTGACTCCAAGAGGGAGTATTTATGCTCGATAGTGGGTTCATGCCTCTAGTTTCCAAGGAAAGTGACAGAAATCTCTTCGGTTGTAGATGTGTTGTTGCTACTAGGGAGAAAACAACGGTCTCTTGTTCATGGAACATGTGGACTCTTTACCTTACACACTTTGCTTAAAACAGTTGTCTGTTTCTTGCAACTTAATACTGAAGGGGGGTCGGATGATAACCTGAAGGTGGACTTCTATTCATAGATACAGTTGGATGGCGGTCTATGTATCTTGTTGTATTGCCCAATCGAATATCATAGGATCTTTCTGACTAGTAATTGCATTGTTATGCCTTGCTCAGTTCCTGTCAATTGCCCCGCTGTAATTTGTTTATCCTTCATGCCATGTTCTAAGGAGAGCACCTCTAGTGAACTATGGACCCCGGTCCAATCTTTACCATTGATATATCTTACACTACTACTTGTTTACTTGCTGCAAACCATTACCTTCTACACCATACCTTTAATCCTTTGTTACAACAAACTGGTGATCCTGACAACCTCACTGTTCGTTGGGGAAAAGTCTTGAGTTTGTGTTGTGCAGGTCTCCGCGTTGCTTGCAACACCCGTGTGACATTTCCTTCTTCCTTCTGGTTCGATAACCTCGGTCTCAACTAAGGGACAACTTGATGCTTACTGCTTCACACCTTGCTCTTGGCGTTCCCAACAGGCTCCACATCAACAGGCGCCATCAGAGGCACCGATTCCACTAGGAACTACATCGAAGAGTCAAACATTTGATTCTCTGTGAAATCTTGACCTTTGCGCAAAGACTGCAAAGCCGAAAACCAGTAGCAGCGGGCCTGCCCCCTCCCTCTCCCTCGCATCCACGGTCGGCTGAGAGGGAGAAAGCAACACAAGGGCCACCAGAAAGGTCACCAGGGTGCTTATTGGAAAAGGGGGCACCAACGACCTCTTCCACCATGGAAGCAGGGAATTCGTCGGCAACCAGCTATTGTCGCGCCTCATTAGTAGGCAGGAAATGACATGGTTATACCCCGCGGGTGCATGATCTCAGCATACCTGGTCTAGCCCAAGGAAGGCCCACGGCAAATATACGCCGGCCCATGAAGACTTTCGGGTGGCCAAGGCCCATGACGCCTTCGGATCCTTGGAGAGCAAGACTAGAGTAGATAGGAAATTCAAAGGGGTAAAATCCTAGAACTTGTAACCGACTAGGTCTATGTCCAGGACCTGCCTAAGTCTATATAAAGGCCAGGAGGGCACGACTAGATCTCTCGACTCATACTCTCGCATACACACCTCCACGCCAGATTGCATCTGCGCACACCTGTAATCACCGGTTCCGCCGTAATCAAGAGCAGACAAGCAGGAGTAGGGTTTTCCCTCCGGGGGCCTGAACCTAGGTAAACTTCATGTCCCGTATTGCTTGTTTGCTAACCGTTCCGCGATCTCCAGCATCCCCATCTTCTCCAAAACCCAAGTCCATAACAATGGGCATTGATGAGATCAAACCTCGTCAGGAAAGGAACCCCCTGGGACCTCCGGTTGTTGGAATCAGAGTGCCTCCCTTCTCCCTCCTTGTTGCCAAGGCCGTCCGGAGAGAAAAGCAGAGGCAGGAAGATGCTGACAAGAAGGAAAGAACCCATAAGGGCCTTATTTCGGAGATCCTCGATATCGGGAATGCCACCACACACTCTAACCTCTAGAGCGCCGCCACCGGAGCACCTGCAGGAGCTGCCCAAGATCCGGCCACCGAGATCTTGAACCCTACTCCAAACACCGGACACTGCCGAAAACTACTACTATCTATACTATAGGCGCCGGCACCTCTCCTCCGCCTCCCTCTACCGGTAGCGCTGGCGAGGTTGGACTTGGATCGGCCCGGCGTGCGCGACGGCTCTCGCAGTAACTGTAGCAGGAGAAGAGGGGGAAGGAGATAAGGTTCACTCACCCGGTCATGTTCAAGAGGATCTTGGCACCGAATCATTGGCATATTGTTGTCATTTTGTGGACCAAATGTGTATACATATAGAACCCGCATATTGTTTTGTGACCTATTATAAGGGCACAAGGGATTTTTCTCTAAGGCATCCTTTGGACGGAAGCTTGACCACGAAGTTATAGAACCGCCATATTGTTTTGCGATTTTGGAGTTAATATCCTCAGGTATATAAAACGGAGTTGGGCGTAGGAACAACAAAGGATTCACGAGGAGGCTAGATCCATTCTAATGGTGTTGTTGGTTCTCCACCACAAAGACCGTGAATAACAAAGGGCATCACATAGTGGATCGAGGTACCCTGCATCGAGGTCTCAAGAAGAATACAGTGAGCCATTGTGGCTATTGGTTGGCATTATGTCATCACACCACTCCAATAGAGATTAGCACTCCACAAAGTTGTGAACATCGGGATAGAACATCGTCTTCATTGTTGTATATTTATATGTAGGTTTTTCATTTAGTCGCATGATCTAGAGAACTTATATTTTTGTTGATCCCTACTTTTTCGAACTTCGTAGTCACATATTCAGTGCCCCCCCCCTGTTTGACCTCTATGACAAGAAAATTGATGGAGCAAGAAGAGTGTTCTCTCGAGCGAACGTTGCCAACATTACCGAAAGTTTGTGAACCGGAAAGCTAGCACGCCATATTATATATGAAACAAAAGTCACATCCCAAATTACATTGTCACGTGACATGCAAAAGGCGAATAAAATCCATTTCTCGTGACTTGTCCATCAAAAACTACCAGAGGAACTCCCTCCCTTTGACATCAGTACACTAATAAAAAGATATAAATAATTTTAGGTTACCCAGATCCACTCATCGTCAGGGTCAACACCCGAAGCTGAATCACATGTTTGTCCTGACTCGGGTGGAGCTGTAGTCGGGGCGTGGACAATGCAGGCTGAGTCCGGTCCTTGCCGAAATGAAATTCAACCATGGAACCAAAATCTAACAGCAGGCGAGCCACCAGGAGATTCGTGCAAAGGAGTGGAAACATCTGAATCTCCAAATCCATATCTAACAGGTGGTAACACTGCTCCCACTGACACTTCACTCTCAATGTTCTTGTCCCGCCCAATGCCCCTCTCCTGTCGGCGCCACATCTTTATCTGTCTCTCATCAATGATAGAAATATCCTTAGGCATCCGTGTTACCGTGCTTAGGATCATGTCGATCTTCGTCTCTGTAGTCACTACGGCAGTCTCGGGAGCTGGTGGAGGTGTAGGAGTAGGTTGTCTCCGACAGGAGCAGCGTCCTTGTGGCGACGCTCTTTATCAAGATTATGTAGAGCTAGCATTAGCCAGCTCCCTTTCACTCATCTCACAGAGGTAGAAGAAGCACAAGAATTTTTCCGGGCCGGCGCAGGCGCTCCAACGCCCTAATCTCTTTTTATTTCAGCTGGCTCGAACCAGTTGCAAGCAGTACATATCGGGGCTTTTTATACCCGAGCTGGACACATGCACACGCACGTCCATCCACTCTGCCGCTCGATCCACATGGCGCACAACGGCCACTACCTCACGACCCAGCCCATGCATATCTAGCTAACAACTTAGACATGCAACTAACTAACTACGACTACCACGGTTTATTGGCTAACAGATTAGCCCTGGCTGTCCTTGTGCCCTGTGCGGTAGCAGGTGCTAATGCCCTCTTGTCCTTCTCACCGAGCTTGGAGTCCTTGAGCTTCTTCCTTACCTTCTTCCCAGCAATGGTGATCCTGCTGATAGTAGAGCACAAAATGATAAACTGATATAACATGTACAGGCAGGATGGTTTCTCACATACCCTGAACAAGAACGGATAAAATGGCCTTCTGCAGATCGTACCTTGCAGCAGCAGAAGCTTCCTTGCACAGGTCGAGCAGAATGCTGGCGCAGGCTTCCTCTCGAATCTCCTCACACGGGTCGACATCAAGTACCAGGTCTTGCGTCAGGCCCTCGTGTAACAGCTTGGCTTCCGTTGCAGCGCCCTTGAAACAGACAGACAACGTTTTGCGTTTAGTCTGTTAGATAATCACGTGTCCTACACGTATTGGAATTGCAGTTCGAATAGGTGTAGGTGTCTAGGTACTATACGTATATGTATTAGACTAGGTTTAGCTACCGAGTCGGTTGTCTAGTTTTGGCATATATATATGCGTGTATCCTGGCCTTGTAATCTCACCGGACAACACCGTGAGTTGAGCAATACAAAAAAGAAAGCAAGGCTCGACAAGAGCCTTTGGCGATCAAAGTCTATTTGCGTGTGAAGCCCGGGCCAAGGGAAGGTCCAGGGGCTGGCGGCCCAGAAACGCCAGAAAGAGGCGGTCCAAAAGTATGTGATCCGCCGATAGGGGCTTCATACGGAGACCCTGAAAATAGATCAGAGGATGGTCTAGGGGCTGGCGACCCAGAAACGCCAGAAGGAGGCGGGCTAAAAGGAAAAGTCCTGCCTGAAGGAGCTCCGTCAGGAGGTTCAGGGACATCCATCCCAGAAATTGGAGCAAAAAAGAAAACGGTCGGGCGGAATCTGGTGATCCAGGAAGGATCCCACAATGGGTTTTGCGCAGCCTAGAAATTGGGCCGGAGGAAGAGCGGTCAAGGGAATCCCTGGCTCGGGGTGTACCAGACGTGTTGGGAGTAGACATCCTAGCAAAAAATACAAAGGAGCATGGCAAGCATAAGGCTAATCGATCAAGTCCAGAACTAATCGGCCTAGCTAAACATGAGCTAGCTTGTACGTCGGTGCATAGAGGCCAAAAGTATCGGCCGGAGTTGCATCTATCAGGAGCTAGCCAATTTTGCCATTCATGTTCATGTGAATCCCGGCGAGAAAGTACTTCGGCGTGATGTCGCAGGCGAGTCGCGAGAGAGTGATATGGTACCTAAGCCAGTAAAAGGAGGATTCACAACTGAAGGAACAAGCGCTATGTCGGGCGCGGAAGAGTACGTCGTGCCTCCTCCAAGAGAGTGATATGGTACCTAAGCCAGTAAAAGGAGGATTCACAACTGAAGGAACAAGCGTTATGTCGGGCGCGGAAGAGTATGTCGTGCCTCCTCCAAGAGTACAGGAGCCGAGACGACTACAACCGACACGAGCACGCATGAGAGGCGTGTTGGATTACTACCCGAAGGAGATACATCGGATGGTAAAAAACTCAGTGACGACAAACTACAAAAGGCAATGGTTGTTTATCAAGGAACCGATGAAGACTGAAGATGCGAACATCAAGGACGCGGACAAGGATTGTCGACGTGAAGCCATGGAGAAGCCGACAAAAGCAAAGTCGGTGACATGGGTGCTGAGGAAGGGAGCGGCAAAAGCAATGTCGTGGATGGCGCCCACGAGGAGTAGCTGGCGTATTTGGGACCCAGGTCGATGTAAAGAAGCACATCGTGATTAGGGGGTGATTGTTAGATAATCACGTGTCCTACGCGTATTGGAATTGCAGTCCGAATAGATATAGGTGTCTAGGTACTATACGTATATGTATTAGACTAGGTTTAGCTACCGAGTCGGTTGTCTAGTCTTGGCATATATATATGCGTGTATCCTGGCCTTGTAATCTCACCGGAAAACACCGTGAGTTGAGCAATACAAGAAAGAAAGCAAGGCTCGACAAGAGCCTTTGGTGATCAAAGTCTATTTGCGTGTACGTGCGTGAGTGTACTAGTTAGATCAAAAGAATCGATCGGCTAGCAGCACGTGCATCTCGGCGGAAGTTATCGAATACGTGTGTGTCATCTCGTCGGAATTTCCTCGTCGGTGTCGTCGGAAAATACTCGACGGCAAGGGCTGTGCTAACATAGTCTCACTCAGACAAATGTGTAAAACACCAGTCAACAAATGATAATCCCTGCCTTTGTTCGGTCGATCTGGAGCTACGCGCTTACCATCATTGCGGCGCCGGCCATGGCGGCGACAGACCCGGACCCTTTGTGCAGCATAAGACTCAGGGCATGCTCCCTGATCTGGTTGCTCAGTATGCAGTCTGGGTAGGAGGACACATGTAACCCACCCGCTCATCAACTTAGCCTCTTTGGCGATACACTTCAAATAAATCAATCTTGCAGTTAGTTAGCGCAAAGACCAAAGATATATACAGTAGCTACTACTCACCAAATCCAACAGATTAAGTAGGCATGCGTGCGGCGGCGTACGCGCCTACATATTCGCGATCTCCATTTATGATCTCGCACGCGCGGAGCTTGATCTTGTTGCTCAGATCGATCTCACTATCAGTTAATCCTAGCGCAACCCTCTTGCGCTGAGCCATGAACCTGTCCTCCATCTCGAGACACTTCAGAACGTTTTGATATTCGTGCAAACAATGGAATCAGTCAGTGAACCAATTGAGCACATGACATTCTATGAGCTAGACAGTAGAAATGAAGCAGATAAAAGGAAGTTTAGTTCAGATTCGTAGAGGCAAGCAGGAGGTGTCCAAGTTAGTTACGTGGTGGGCAAACGGAACCAGGCGGCCATTCTCATTCGTCCACGCAGATCGGCTCACGATCCTCGCATCGGTAGAGGCGGCGCCATCGATGGATTCAGGAGGGTTGCGGATGTAGTACTCGCAGAGGTACTCCTTGAACAGGGCACGTTGTCCACGCTCGAGCACCGGTACATCGGCAGCAGCCTCCGCCATCCCCACCCCTTCTCCATAAGACCTAGGTGTTAGATCCTATGAGGATTATCTAGCTCAAGATTTGAGCCACAAGATAAAGATTAGGGGGGTGTACCTTGATCTGAAGGTCCATCCATGGCCTTCTCTTTATGTGCTTCCACTTCTGAACTTGATCTCCAGCAGTGAGTGGTTTTTCCTGGTGCTTTCAGTCCTTGCTTGATCAGTGAGCAGGGGAGAGAGTGAGAGAGATAGAAACTGTCTTAGGTTTTCTTCTCAAACCCTAAGGCCCCTTTATATAGGACCTGCACCAGGGGAACCACACACAAAAGATGGATGGTCAGGATGCCCCTGATCAGGGCATCCAATGGCTGTTATTAAACAGTCTCTTAATCATCTTTAATTTGACTTAGATTGATCACAGCAACCTATAGATCACTGCAGATCACTTATACATCCAACATTCTCCCCCTTGATTGTAAGGATAAACTTATAAACTCATTTTTCAATAAAACAGCATATGAGACAACAGAATTACAACGGCCATAGAGTACCACGGAACCCAGTTACTACAATATACCACTTTATTTCAAAACAAAGCTTCTTTAACTTAGGAACTTCAAAAACTTATATTTATTACAAACTTATGAGCTCAGCTCTTTGTTGAAACTTATACAAAGACAATAAATTGCAATGGTCAGTTAAGTACCATTGAACTAATTGACTACAGTACATCATTCCATCGAAGAGAAGAACCCTTCTTAGCTTATGGGGAGATGATGTCATAACGGTTCCAATTTTCAAGATCAAAAGCTTTCTGCCAATCCCATGTTAGCAACGTGCTCTTTAAACACACTGGGTGGCAAGCCTTTCGTAAGTGGATCCGCTAACATTGCGTTAGTCCTTATATGCTTAATACTTATTGTCTGATCCTGGATTCTATCTTTCACAACAAGATACTTAATGTCAATGTGTTCGGCAGCACCACTTGACTTGTTGTTACTTGAATAGATCACTGCAGGTTGATTATCACAGAAAAGAGTGAGTGGCTCAGATATACTATCAATCACCCTTAAACCCAGAATAAAATCCTTCAGCCATACTGCCTGCCCGGTTGCCTCATAGCATGCCACAAACTCTGCCTGCATTGTTGACGATGCAGTAACACTTTGCTTGGTGCTTTTCCAAGAAATAGCACCTTCTGCCAGGGTGAATATATAACCCGATGTGGATTTCTTAGTATCAACACACCCCGCAAAATCAACATCTCAATAACCCACCACCTCGAGGTTATCGGTTCTCTTATATGTGAGCATGAGGCCTTTAGTACCTTGCAAATAACGCAAAGCTTTCTTAGCAGCCTTCCAGTGATCCAACCCTGGATTAGACTGATATCTGCCAAGCATCCCAGTTATGAATGCTAAGTCAGGGCGAGTGCACACTTGTGCATACATCATACTTCCAATGACTGAATCATAAGGAACTGACTTCATCTGCACAGATTCATAATCATTACTTGGGCACTGGAAAGTCCCAAACTTATCGCCCTTGACAATAGGAGCAGGCGAGGCTGAGCACTTATGCATATTGAACTTTTTGAGTACCTTCTCAATATACGCTTTTTGTGATAGCCCCAAGATTCCTCTAGATCTATCTCGGTGAATTTGAATGCCTAAGACATAAGCGGCTTCAGCAAGATCTTTCATGTCAAACTTTGAAGAGAGAAACCTTTTAGTTTTCAGTAGCATATTCTTATCGCTACTGGATAAGAGTATGTCATCAACATACAGTATCAGGAAGACAAAATCCCCCCCCTGAACTTCACATAAATGCAATTGTCCACTTCATTCTCCTTGAAACCAAAATTCTTTATGACTTGATCAAACTTGAAGTACCATTGCCTTGAGGCTTGCTTTAATCCATAAATGGACTTCTTAAGATGACATCCTAAATGTTATTTTCCTTCCATAACAAAACCTTCTGGTTGAGCCATGTAAACATCATCATGTAAGTCACCATTCAGTAATGCCGTTTTAACATCCATCTGATGCAACTCTAGATCATAATGAGCCACAAGTGCCATTATAATTCTGAATGAGTCCTTAGAAGAGACAAGTGAAAAAGTCTCATTATAATCAATACCTTCTCTTTGAGTGAAGCCCTTAGCCACAAGCCTTGCTTTGAACCTTTCGATATCACCCTTAGAGTCACGTTTGGTCTTATAGACCAATCTCCTGCCCACAGTTTTGGATCCTTTAGGAATCTCTACTAAGTCCCATACATCATTAATGCTCATGGAATTCATTTCATCTTTCATAGCATCAAGCCATTCTGATGAATGATCACTTTGTATGGATTCCTTAAATGATGCAGGATCATCATCCAACATCGACTCATTTATATCCTCACTCATATAAGTCACATAATCATCAGGAATAGCAGACTTTCTAGCCCGCTTTGACCTTATGAGAGGTGTATTATTTGGTACCTCAATCACAACTTCAGGCTGCTGAGCATCTTTCATAGAAGTATCATTAGATGTGGACTCTGACGGAGTCATAGGTATCTCAGCAGGGGTAGGATTAGCAGTTCTTTCAACTGGAGGTGTAACCTCAACATGAACAGGAAACACTGGTTCTTGTATCATAGGTACCGGGACATATTCCCGTTTCTCCTCTAAGGTTATTTCCCTGGGATTCATACTCCCCCTCAACATATCACTTTCCAAGAACATAGCGTGTCTTGTTTCAACAAACTTAGTGAATTACTTTGGACAATAGAAACGATATGCCTTAGATTTGTCAAGATAACCAATGAAATGGTAGCTGACAGTCTTGGGGTCTAACTTTCCCATAATTGGATTGAAAACTCTTGCCTCAGCAGGGCAGCCCCACACATGCAAATAACTCAGGGTAGGTTTTCTCCCAGTCCATAATTCATATGGTGTTTTCGGCACCGATTTACTGGGGACCTTATTAAGAATATGTGCAGTTGTCTTTAGAGCTTCTATCCATAAACCAAGCGGCAAAGTAGAGTGACTTAACATACTCCTTACCATATCCATAAGAGTATGATTCCGCCTTTCAGCGACTCCATTTTGCTGAGGTTCGCCCGATGCTGAACAATGAGCAACAATACCATTTTCCTGTAGGAACTTAGCAAAAGGTCCAGGAAGTTGGCCATAAGTAGTGTGTCTTCAATAGTACTCACTACCACGGTCAGACCTTGCAACTTTGATCTTTTGACCAACTTGATTTTCAACTTCAGCTTTAAATATCTTGAACTTTTCTAATGCCTCAGACCTTTCTTTGATAGGATAGATGTATCCAAAGTGGGAGAAGTCATCAATGAATGTTATGAAGGAATCAAACCCATGCACTGATTTCACATTAAACGGACCACATATATCCATGTGAACAATTTCCAAAACTCTCGTGTTTCGATTTGCACCTTTCTTAATTCTCTTAGCATATTTCCCTTTGATGCAATCAATACAATGATCCAGATCCGCATCTGAGAAATTTAAAGGATGAAGAACTTGCTCCTTAATGAGACGCTCGATTCTCCCCCTCGAAATATGGCCCAGATGATAGTGCCATAGTTTCGAAGTAGTCTCATCATCATCGCGCTTACGCTTGGTACTAACATTTACATTAGAGGAAGCATTAACTTCACTTATAAAGCACTTAAGGAAACAAGATAAAGTTTGTCTTGTCGGAAGGCAAGACCAACATCATTATTGTCAGACATAATTATACATCTCTTGTTCTCAAAGTCACAGTGAAAACCATCATCATCTAAGTATGAGACGGACACAAGGTTTCGTCTCATAGAGGGTACATAAAGTACATTACGTAAACGAAGCATAAAACCTCTATGGAGCATAAGTGAGAACTCTTCAATAGCCTCAGCCTCAGCCTCGACACCATTATCAACTCTAATGGTTCTTTCCCCTCTTCTTAGGGTCCTCTTTGTATCGAATCCCTGTAAGGAGTTTGCAACATGAATTGTTCCACCTGAGCCAACCCACCATGTATTGGTGGCATAATCAACATAAAGGGATTCGTCAACAAAGGTTATAACATTAGTACCTTTCTTATTGAGCCATTTCATGAACCCAATACAATCCCTCTGGACATGTCCGCTTTTTCCACAAAAGCGACATCCATTAGGATCTTTACCATCAGCATTAGGGGGTGCATCTGCATTAGGAGCTCTATTAGGGTTATTTTGCTGAAAGGACTTATAAGATTGCCCTTTATCTTTAAACTGAGCAGGCTTAGGCTTTATAAACTTTTTCTTCTTCTGAGAATGCTTGAACTGATTGAGATGATCAAATCGTCCAGCTTTAAGCCTTTCCTCCTATTGTACACATATATCCATCATTTCATCCATGCCCCATTTAGAATCCATTGCATTATAATTGATGGTGAACGGAGAGAACTCCGTGGGCAAGGATGACATAATAAAATGGACAAGGAAACCTTCAGAGATTTCCATTTCCATTGTCTTAAGTTTAGTGGCCATGTTAATTTTCCTCATGATATGTTCTCTCACAATCCCAGTTGGATCATACCTTTCATCAATAAGCCTTCTAATGAGGCTTGTTGCATAAATTTTGGATGATCCCTTAAACTGGTCCTCAATCTTTCCAAGGTAACCCTTGGCAGTCTAAGAGTAATGGAGCCCTTAATAATCATGAGGCACTTACGATTTGAATCCTCCCACTTAGTTTTCTCATCATCATAAGCCCTTTTTAGGGCATCATAATTCTCATCACCTTCAGTAGGTGCTACAGGAGGATCCTTAAGGAGGGCATAATCTATATTCAGCTAAGCTAAGGTGATCTCAAGCTTCTCCTTCCAAGTACCAAAATTGCTACCAGTCAACTGTTCTATGCCATTTATAATACCGGCAATTTGAGAGGCATTAGATGCTGCAAAATAAAACAAATGCTTTGAATAAGCATCACAATTTTATACTTCTTTCATCAATCTAGTCTACATCAGCTTTGGCCAGAAATAAACATGATCAATAAAATTTTGTGATCAAAATATCTGCTAATCGGCTTTGGCCAGAATGACATATATAAGCCACACTTAATTAGATCCTCTAATTATATATAATTATTTCATTAATCTAGAACACATCAGCTTTGGCCAGAAGTGAACCAGACCAACAAAACAATTCATGGTCAAAATGTCCATCAATCAGCTTTGGCCAGAATGATGGACATAAGCCATGCTTAATTTGAGGATTTACCAACTTTATTTTGCAGCAAAACATTATTATCACAATCTATTTGAATAAAACCACAAAAGAATCAACTAAGCATGAAAAACACATTAAACTTGCTTAAGTGAGGTACATATTTGCATGACAAAAGAATAATTTGCCACATAATTATGATCCATAATTGACATAATAAAATATGCCAAAAAAATCAGCCCCCAAAACATTTATATATATAAGCCCTAACTCATAAAACATTAATTCTTAAATATTTATTCTTAATCTAGGCTCAAATAGAAAATTTGGCCCAAAACAATTCTTCCGGACTGGGCCAAAACTGGCCCAGTCCATCTCCCCTCACCCCACTTTAGTGGCCCAAGCGGCCCGTGAAGCAGCCAACGTTGTGGACCATTGGATATAATCCAACGGACGAGGATGCGCCGGCGCGGATCAAAAACCGACGCACGACGCCAGCCCCCCGAACCCTAGCCCCCATTCGCCCCTTCCTCTGCCTCCCCCACTGCAGCGACGAGTGAGAGAGAGCAAGACGCAATGGCGACGACGACAAGCGCTGGCGCCAGAGAAGGAGGCCGACAGCGCCGGTGAGTGCCTCTCGCCGGAATCACGTGCAGCTTCGGCCAGCACGCGGCTCCGTCGAGCGGTGCTCGCCGATGTTCTTCGCACCACGACCGCGAGCGCGCGGGCGTCCCCACGACGTCAAGGGCGGCGCGGTACTTGACCTGACACGGCGACGAGCTTCCACAGTACAAGGACACGAGGAGGCTCGGATACCAGCCGGTGCAGTGGACGGCAAGGCGGCTCGGGTGCAAGCCCGTGCAGGCCTGCCCGATTCAGGTGGTGACCCCGACGCCGCCGTGGCAAACGACGACGGCAGAGCCCTTAGGTATGTACCACTGCCTTTAATATCATCAGAATTAGGGTTAGGGTTCCTTAATTTGGGGAATTTAGGAAATTAGGGTTAGGGTTCTTGAGTAATTAAGGAATTTAGGGTTAGGGTTCCTCAATTCGATGAACTAGGGTTAGGGTTCTTCAGAAATTTGGGATTAGGGTTAGGGTTCTGCACCAACAACTCAAATCCCCATATAAAAAATTGCATAAAAGCAACCCTAGCACCTGTTCTTGATCAGATAGAACTTAAACTTAGTAATTTTAGGGCTAAAACGTCAACTTTATGCTGTTCTTAAGCAAGAACTGGAACAGGAACATAGCTCCAGCAACTAAACATGAACTAACCAGGAAGAACAAGCTTGATGGAATAAGAATCCAAAACATAAGAGGACTCAATCTTAGAGCTAGTTGCTCTGATACCACTGTTAGATCCTATGAGTATCATCTAGCTCAAGATTTGAGCCACAAGATGAGGATCAGGGGTGTGTACCTTGATCTGGAGGTCCAGCCATGGCCTCCTCTTTATGTGCTTCCACTCCTGAACTTGATCTCCAGTAGTGAGTGGTTCTTCCTGGTGCTTTCAGTCCTTGCTTGATCAGTGAGCAGGGAGAGAGTGAGAGAGATAGAAACTCTCTTAGGTTTTCTTCTCAAACCCTAGGGCCCCTTTATATAGGACCTGCACCAGGGGAACCACACACAAAAGATGGATGGTCAGGATGCCCCTGATCAGGGCATCCAATGCCTGTTATTAAACAGTCCCTTAATCATCTTTAATTTGACTTAGATTTATCACATCAACCTATAGATCACTGCAGATCACTTATACATCCAACACTAGGTGCCTGATCGCCTCGATCGCCAGTGTTATCATCCAATCAACCGACAGGTCACCATCTAGCTGCGTCCGATAAGCCCAGAACTTAATCCTCCTCCTGACACTGCTAGGAATAATGGGATCATTCTCGATGCCATTGGCGGCCAACACCACGGGGTCGAAGCTCATAGGGGTCGAAAATCTCCCCGTCCTCCTCGCTCGTCGCCATAGCCGTACCAAGCACGGATCTGATCTGTTCTATTATGCAGTATGTTCTTTCTAGGGATCGTACCTACTGCTTTTTATAGATACGGGGAGCCGGCGGCAGGAGATTTGTAGGGCTCGATCATCAGTACTTTTTTTTGAGCTTGATCGTAAGTACAAATTGGATTGGAATGGAGAAGACTGTGGAGCGCGGCCGTATGGGTTATTGGACCTCTCTGTTTTTGAATTTCAACCTCAGAAGGAAATGTGCGCCTGGCCTGCAGTGCTAGCCAGGCCGGCCCGTAAGCAACCCACGAGTTTTGAGGGGCCCGTTTGGTCCAAACAAATTTCACATTAAATTTTGGAGATTCTTTACTTCCTAAGTATAGTGCTTGTTTGGTTTTCTACGATTTGAATCCATGTGAATTTTTCTATGGTCTATTTTGCATTCAGTTTCATTGTGGCATGTATCCATTATGTTCGAGTTCCATATGATACTAGGTTTTGGTCATGTTCAATATTCTGATATTATTCATGAAATTGCCTAATTTTTTCAACATGTACAACTCAGAAACCACACGAACACATTTTAAAAATGAAGCCATGACTAGTCATAAATATTAGAGTACATGCATTCGGTTTGGATTAGTAGAATGAGATGAACGTGTAGATCTTCCTCCCACACATAATTTTCTGCCCAGAAAAACGACTCCCGAGCGGCTCCGGTGGCCCCCGAGAAAACTTAGAAAGCCAGCGCCTGATCCCCCCAATGGCCGCTGTTGCCACCGGCACCGGTGGTGGCAGCCATGCCATGCATGGCCGTCGAAGACGACGAGCGGGGTTGGCGCATCCTGTCGGACTCCTTTTGCGCGGGGGCACGACTCAAGGACGGTGTAGGTAGAGGGCAGCACAAGTGGACATCGAGCGGCGGGGCGACGGGGCGGCGACGCTTGCTAGTGCAAGCTGTCTACCGACCTTTGGAAGGGAGGCACAGACAAGACAGTGTTGGTTGTGCATGCAGTGGTGCTAGCCAGAGGCGGCGGTGGTCTTGCGCATGCCTAGGGTGCGCTACAATCCTCCTCGTGCCACTGTCGTGTGGGCCAGATCTAGGGCCGACCTTGGGCTCGATCAGGGCGGAAGGGGTCGGCCCGCTCAATCTGAATGCCAGAAATTGGCCGTCAATTTGGGGGTTGCTTTAATGCCACCTCCTCGATTGGGCCAAAGTCAAGTTTCGCTCTTCCTCTTAGAGATTTTCGTAGTTTGGCAAAGGATACTAGTGGTTATCTAGAAGGGAATCGAAGCGGTCATGCACAACCTTGGGTGAATCTTTGTCTTATTGTTGGTACCACGGGATATGTCTTTATATAGATTTCCATAAAACTGACAAGGGTGGAGAAAGTCATGGTGGCTACGATTGGAGGCTGGTATTGGTAGAGAGGGTTTTGGTTGTGATGAAGACAATGCGGCACAAGTCTTCATGTGTTTCGGGCGTTCGACGACTTGAGCAGCAGCCTTGGCAAGCGGGGGTGGTAACACAGATGGACTGCATTTTTTGGTGGTTCTCCTTGAATACGAGCATGATTTCTAAGGTGAAAACCCAAGGTCTGGCTTCATTGGTTGTACATAGCAATGGTCTTTCTGAAGGCATTGTTTTGGAATATCGGGCTTTCTCCGGGGTAAAAACCCAAGATCTTTGATCGGTGGACGACAACGCTTGTGCATTGTTTTCTTTCTTGGAGGTGTTGCTTTTGGAGCCTCGTTTATAGTACGAGTGTTGTATTCGGTGGTGAATAGAGTGCTTCTGTTGCGAGTGGTTTGAACATCGTGATGGGATTTTTCTATTTTTTTTGTTCTTGGTTGTGTGCATCCCTGGTCTCTTTAGATATCTTGTTGTAGTTCGTATCTTCACGATATTAATAAATCTTTTTTGTCAAAAAAAATCTCAGAGTTAACAATGCGACTCACCTTGTGCCCACCTTTCACTAATAAAAAGTCAGTGTAACCTCTATATTTCATAACCTCATACAAAACTCTAGTTTTTCAAAATTTATAAAAAAAGTCTAAACAGAAAATAATCCACTCTGAACTGATTTTGTGGTGTGTAGAAGACAGAGGAGGAGGGAGGAGAGTGAGAAATGGGTGGGCTAGAAGAAGGTGATGTGGCCTCAACATGTGCAAAATCGTGATGATGTGGAAGCCAAGTGGTGGACTATTTAGCATTTGATATTGTAGTTCTTGCATTCTAGCGGTGATTGATAGATTCACAATGAGGTTCATGATCATTTTGCAGTGATAGCTAAAATGTGAATTTCCCATTATTACTTGGGTGATCACAATTTGATTATCTCTAATGCTTCATCGTATATATGTAGAACTTGATTTCTACTATCTGGTTCTCATGGAACATGGTGCCCGTTTCATTCATCATCATCCACAAGAAAATACCCGTGAGTTTTATCTCGCAAATAAGTGCTTTCTCGACCTGGATTATGGAACTCCTGTTTGAGCGGGCACGACAACTCAACCAATCCTCGGGGGTCATTATGGACCCACAGAATTCGTGGGGGTCATTATTGGATTCATGCACTATCTAACTCAATGAAACATCCAAACTGATGAAAATAGGGTAGACAACATATTTCAACACTCTCCTCACATTTAGGTTATTTTAGTTGTCCTTAGTCGTTGATTCGATGGAGGCCGCAAGATCTCTTCTTTAATACTGTTTGGCTATGTTTTGAACTCAAGAACTCTTGGTTGTGATACCATATTAAATTGATGCGCTCGACAGCTCAACCAAAATTCGGAGCCGACGAAAAGTGGCTAGGTAATATATTTCAACAGTCCTAGAAGGGTTGGTCGTAAACTTTCTTGTGTTAGGTTGTTTGGACACTTGGTGAGTAATATCCTCGTGTGCCATTCGACTCTATATTTCTTAAGCAAATGTTTACAAAGTAGGAAAATTCTCTCTCTCTCTTTTCCATACTTAAGAAAATTAGCTTTGAGCAAATGAAGTCCACAGCCTAAACTAGCCTTGCATGTAGAGTTAGTCTTTTTCTTTCCTTGATGTAATTTGCCAATACATTCAAAGTATGGACCCAACTTGTTGGCTACACGTCTTATGTGCAGAATCCGAAGATTGAAAGGTGTGTAGGGATCACGAGTCTACACTCAACAAGCCTGGGGCGTTGATGGACTCAAGCTATTTTATGTTTCCGCTATTATTTGAGCTAGCTTAATGCTAAGCAATTTTGTAATAATTTCATACTCTGGATTCCTCGTGTAATAATGACTTTGTGTTTTACATGATATTCATTGATTGTGAGTGCTAGCTATTGATTTAGGGACTGGCATGTAAATCACATGGACTTAGGATTATTGATCCAAGGTCACAACACTTATGCAACAAGACCCCCCCCCCCCCCCCCCGCCCCGGGGATGCACTTGACGACCAACCAACATCGCAAGAAAAAGGAGCTCTAGTATGAATCGAAAGGTTCATGTTTGGTTCGGGAAGAGATCATAAAATTTGTAAACTTAATAGCAAGATAATCTACTTTCATTAAAAGATTCGCTTGTGTGCTTATTTTCCTTCCCCACTCAAAAAAAGTGTTACAGAATGTTCTGCAAATGATCTGAAAATTGTGCAACATTTGGGACCTTTGACTTTTCCCAGAAGTCGAAACATATGTATACTATTCAATTGATAAAATATGAATCCCATTTAGGATTCATTTTAGCATATAGGTCTCTTCATCTATACCATCAGATAAGAAGGCTTGCCAAGAATGGACGAAGGTATGATTCTAGGAAATCAAGATTTGAAAGAAGGAAAAGTCATACCCTCGGTAAGAAGATCCTACCCAAGGATAGCGAGTGAACACTCCAACCATAAGCAAGCTAAGATAGTGGAATTCAGTCCATGAACGCAAGCCTAAAATTAGAAGGCGAGGCGGAACAGGAAACTTGTGTCGTCGGTTATCCAATTTCCCTCCTTTCTGTTTCGACAAAGAAAACGTTTAGGTATCGGTAATAGGATTCCCACTATGATTTGAAGAAAAAGATAGGATAACAGCTTTAGTTTCACTACCATTTGAAATCGAGAAAAGGACAACTGATCCACCCACCTCTTGCATTTGCTCATTACTTGCTTGGGCACATTTCTTGCGGGTTCACATATAATATTTGTAGGGTCACCAGAACTAACAAGTGGAGTCATGGTTCCGCTTGACCTGAAAGAATGGTTGAGAGCCCCTAGCCGCCTTCCCCCTTTGGAAGGTTGTGGGCGAGGAGGGATTTGAACCCCTGACACCGTGGTTCGTAGCCACGTGCTCTAATCCTCTGAGCTACAGCCCGTCTCCACTGGATCTCTAGTGAAGGATACCAATTCATCCACGGGGGAATAAGGATAAGGATTTTTGGATCATCCTTTGACGGGCATCGAGTCCCTTCAACTGGTGTGGAAAGGTCATTAGAGACTCCTCTGGAGCAATTGAGATTTACCGGCAATCCGGTTCCTTTTTTTATCTAGGTTTTTGGCTCCTACCAACAAAGGATCCCTATGCGACAACGAGAAAATGACCTATTCTATTGATTGAAGGAATGGTGCACTTCGGGGATGCGTCTTCCTCTACGGAAACAACAGCACTTCCAAATCCTAATCCTAAAAGGCACCTGCTCCTACAACAATGGTTGTAGAGCCTAGCATAGCTAAGTTAAGAATGGAGTAAGGAGGATGATACGTCCAAAATGTATCTACTTTCTCGAACACTTTGCTATTGTTTCTTCTCTAAACTTGTGTGATTTGGATGCAACTAACAAGGACTGACGCTGTTTTCAGCAGAATTACCTTGGTGTCTTGTTTTTGTGTAGAAAATCAACTATCAGGAAAAATCCTAGAAAATATGCCAAAACTATTTTTCACCAGAAGATCCACGGAGCCAGAAGGGGAGACAGAGAGGAGGCCAGACCCACCCCAGGCATGGTCCCACCTGACCCCGTGCTTGGAGGAGGTTTGGCCACCCCAGGCAGCTCCTCGGCCTCCCTCCGCGCCTATAAGTTGCCTTCTGACCTAAAAACTCAGGGGGTTCGATAGTTTTCCAGAAAGAGTTCCGCTCCGCCGCCGCCACTAGAAACCAAGATTCGGATCTAGAAACTCCGTTCTGGCACCCTGTCGAGACAGGGAATTTGGAGAGGATCATCGCCATCGTCAGCACCAACGCATCTCCATCAACCACCGATGTTTCCCTCATCCATTAGTGAGTAATCCCCCGCTGTAGGCTTGGGGATGGTAGGGATTGGATGAGTTCTATCATGTAATCGAATAAGATCTGTTAGGGCATAGTGCCTAGTATCTATATTAGTGCTATTTGACTTTGTTGCAACTTGTTGTGCTTAATGCTTGTCACTAGGGCCCGAGTGCCATGATCTCAGATCTAAACTTATTATTGAATCATTATGATAGTATTGTTTGTGATCTTATCTGCAAGTTGTGTACACATATCATTGTCTAGATCCAAAGGCCCCAAAGTGACAATAATTGGGACAACCGGAGGGGATGGCTGTGGTGTGAGGATCACATGTGTTCACGGAGTGTTAATGCTTTGCTCCGGTGCTCTATTAAAAGACCTTAATTGCCAGTTGATGATGCTCGATGTGGCACTTCATTGGTAACCCCAAGCGCAGGGTGTGTGAAGAGCAAGCAGCAAGTTTTCCCTCAGTTGAGACCGAGGTTATTAAACCAGAAGGAGGAAGAAAATGTCACACGGGTTTTGCAAACAACGTGGAGACCTGCACAACACAAACTCAAGACTTTGCCCCAACGAATCAGTGAGGTTGTCAAGCTCACCAGTTTGCTGTAACAAAGGATTAAATGTATGGTGTGGATGGTAATAGTTTGCAGCAAGTAAACAAGTAACAGTGGAAGATGTATCAATGGTAAATATTGGACCGGGGGTCCATAGTTCACTAGAGGTGCTCTCCTTAGATAAACAACATGGCATGAAGGGTAAACAAATTACAGCGAGGCAATTGACAGGAACTAAGCAAGGCATAACAATGTAATTACTAGCCAGAAAGATCATATGAGGTTGATTGGGCAATACAACAATATACATAGACCGTCATCCAACTGCATCTATGACTAGAAGTCCACCTTCAGGTTATCATCCGAACCCTCACCAGTATTATGTTGCAAGCATCAGGCAACTACTTTAAGCAAAGTGTGTAAGGTAAACAATCCACATGTTCCATGAACAAGAGACCGTTGTTTTCTCCCTAGTAGCAACAACACATCTACAACCAAAGAGATTTCTGTCACTTCCCTTTGAAACTAGAGGCATGAACCCACTATCGAGCATAAATACCCCCTCTTGGAGTCACTAGCAACTACTTGGCCAAGATAACCACTAGCAACGAAGAGCATGCAAGATCACAAACAACACAGACATGATAGAATCATAAAGATAAAACCATTAATCAAACCAACATAATAATCTCAATATCCATCGGATCCCTGCAAACACAACATGCATGATTACAAATAGTTTAGATCTTGATCATGAACGGAGCTCACAAGATCTATACATGAAAGCACAAAGGAGGAGATACAGCCATCTAGCTACTACATGGAACCATAGTCCAAGGGGGAACTACTCACGAATCATACCGGAGAGAAGGCCTCCGGGATGATCTTCCTTTCGGCAGGGTGCCGGGAAGAACTTCAGATCCCCTTCCCTGATCTAGGGACGATGGTGGAGGCGGCTACAGATGGTTTTGTGGATTTCTAATCGGGTACTTAGGGTTTCTGCATCGGGGGCTTCTTATAGGCGAAGGGGCGAGATCGGGAGGCGACCAGGGTGCCCAAACCCTAGCCAGGCATGGGGCTGGGCCCACCCGCTCCTAGGGTGGGTCTGGCCTCCTAGATGGCCTTCCGGGCTCCCCTCTGGACTTCTTGTTCCCCCACGGAAATTTATTGACTTTGTCCTTCGTCCCGTCCAATTCTGAGAATATTTCTTTACTAACTTTACTAAAACCAAAAACAGGCATCTGGCACTGTTGCAACTTGTTAATAGGTTAGTACCAGAAAACATGTAAAAAGCACCTCAAAGTGTGGACAAGTAAAGCAAAGTAGATACTAAACAAGCATGGAGCATCAAAAATTATAGATACGTTTCCAAAGTATCAGCATCCCCAAGCTTAACTCATGCTCGTCCTCGAGTAGGTAAGTGATAAAAGAATAATTTTTGAGGTGACATGCACCCTCACAATAAAGATCCAACCATTTGCAAGCATTGAAAGCTGGGATCAAAGAACTCTAAACATGTGCATGAAATGGAGTTCTAACAATAGTACATAGTAACTATGCAACATGGCAAGCTAGAAACAAAGATCATGAATAATATGTATTGAAAAACGTTTGTTTGTTTCACATGCAGAAACCATAGTATAGTGGTAATCAGCTTGTCCTTCATAGAGTAGCAATAAAATGCATAGGACACCTGCAAAGTTCACAAGGGTGACTAGAAACAAGTATAGTAAGTAATAACACAATATGCATCAATTAATAAGCTTTGGAACATTGCACACAGAATGACAACCATACTCTCTTAATGGTGCCTAAAGGTAGAAGGTGGAGACTCAATAATGGTGCAAGAAAGGCCTTTTGTAAAGGAAGCAGGGATTACAAGTTTCAAAAAGAGCTTCCAAAAATTATGATACTAGTTAGCTTTCAGCCCTCATTGCCCCTATCATAAGCAGAAGTGGTTAAGGTTAAAGTAGAAAAGCTGGAATATATGCTTGACGAAGTATAAGTTGGCAATCTCATGCCCCTTGAATACGAGGGCCACACCTCATGCATACTCAACTTTGGGTCCAGGTAAGTTCTTGTCACTGTAAGTATTTGCATATCATTGAGAACCGCCAACGGGGTACCCCTTGCACATGGTACAGGAGCTTTCCCATAACCAAAATGATAAGGCAAGCAGACAATGAGCATCTCAGCAATTCTTCTTATGTACCATGGGAATCTGGTGCTTTTTCTCTCTTTCCTCTTTTCTCAATGTGTCTCTTTCTTATAAGAATAATGCTTCATAGATGTCACTATGGTGATGCTGCAAGTTTCCACCATGATTAGGCTTGTCTTAGGCTAGCGGCCCCGGCGTTTCTCTAACACAGGATACAAACTCCATAGACTTACAAGTTCCCTCTTTATTTCACACCGGTGACATCCATAGACAAAAGAACATGATATCAACTGAGTACAACAAGGTACAAGTGCAATGTTGAAAACGTTCCCCATGACAGCACGGTTCTGCTAATTCCAATTATAAGTGCAAGCATATAAAACAAAGTTGTCACAATGGTTCAAGTTTATTAGGGGCAAAAAATAAAGTGTGCCATCAAGTTCGTGAGGGCTTTAATCACTAAGTTTTCACATAACAAAATAATTTTTAATTGGAAGATAGATGAAAACAAGAATATACTTGGAATGGTGTAACACACCATGCATAGGAGTTTATAGTGGACACTTTGGAATAACTTAGTTTCTTGGGAGTTGGAAGCATGAGTAGAACTTACTCATACAAGTGGAGGCAGGCAAAAGACTGGGAGCAACCAACTAAGAGAGCAATAATGGCCATAATTATGCAATGTAACAAAGCAAACTAATCAAAGCAAAGAGTGGTACTACAAGTCAAGGACTAAATGATCATAGAGGCTAATGGTGACTTGTCATAGTCATAACATGGTGTGAGCATGTGCCAAGTCAACCCAAGCAAAACGTCAAAGGAGAATACCACAATATTATGCTTTTGCATGCTAAAACAACGTATAATTTCTTCAAGGCACACTAAGCAATCCCAATTGTTTGGAACAAGATATGCTACAGAAATAATCACTAAGCATAATGCTAAAACAACACATAGCATGTCATGCTAAAGTCTAAGTCACAGTCAATGCAAGCCCCTCTTGCACTTCAAGCAAGAACTTACTACTCATTTCCAAACACCAAGCAAACTTATTTGCAAAACAACATCGTGAGGACGGGGGGTCCAAACTACTAAATCAAACTAAAAAAACTAAGCAAAGCAAATGAAAACTAAGACGCTCCAAGAACAACACAACTGTGCATGAAACAATAAAAACGAAGTGTCTAGACAGACCTGAGCTTTTTATTGATGAAGAAGGGGATGCCTTGGGCATCCCCAATCTTTGACGCTTGTACCTCTTGGATATTTATTGGGGTGACACCATGGTTGCATCCCCAATATTGAGCTTTTGTCCATTCTTCATCTCATTGCATCATTCTCTCTCTACACCTGAATTTTTTTCCTTCATACAAAACTTCATACAATCTTTATTGGCAACATTAGCTTATTCAAAAGATATTAGACCACTGGCAAAGCTTTGGAACAACAAGGCTTTTCACTAAAAACACAAGCTACTGTATTAACTCCTTCAAATAAACTCAATTTACCTAAAGAGAGCTCAAAAAGGAACCAATAAGAAGCAAATGCAAATAATGGCAGAAATTTGTCAAAACAGACCAGCAGGTAGAAAGGAATTTTTTCGAACATATTCTGTTGCTCAAATCAAAAAGTGTTGAACTAACGAAAGTTATCCAACATACTGGGGGATTTATTCGTAAATTTTGAGCTCAATCCGAGTTAAGTATACTCCTCATGAATGTTTTTTGTGGAGGACAGAAATCTGTTTCGGGACAACAACTCCCCAAATCTTACTTCCCTCTTATTAGAGGTCATTCTTGGCACAAAAAGCAAACAAAAAGGATAAGGAGAGGTCATTACAGAAGTAATAACTTTCAAGACTCAAGGAAACTCTTGGGTTATCTCCCAACAAGTACTTTTCTTTAACGCCTTTAAGTTAGGCACAAGGAGCAAGAAGAATCAAGTATTTTCAAATGAAAAAGCATTAACATCAAACCTTGCTTTCAAAGGAGGAGAAAAAAGCAACTTCTCTCTTCTTATAGGGAAGTGTTCAATACCTTTCTTGAATGGAAAATGATATTTGATGGTGCCTTCTTTCATATCAATGATGTCACCAACTGTTCTAAGAAAAGGTCTTCCCAAAGTAATAGGACAAGAAGCATTGTATTTAACATCCAAAACATAGAAATCAACAGGGGCATAAGCATTGTTAACCATAATGAGAACATCATTAATACTCCCCATAAAATTCTTCTTAGCATTATCATTGAGTGGGACATCCAAATAACAATCTTCTAATGGTGGCAAATCAAGCATTTCATAAATCTTCCTAGGCATAATAGAGACACTAGAACCAAGATCATATGAAGCTTTGAGATCAAAGTCATTCACTTGCATATTAATAATGGGTTCCAAACTATCTTCTACTTTCCTAGGAATAGAAGCTTTGTGTTTCAGCTTCTCTTCATTAAACTTAACAAGAACATCTGTAATGTGTTTGGTAAAGTCAACATGCATATCACTAGCATCAGGACTTTTAGCAAGCTTTTGCAGGAACATAATCAATTCAGAAATATTGCAACCATCAATATCAAAGTCAAACTTAGCATCACTAGTAGTAGGCTCACTAGGCTTAGGCATAGTAGGAGGAGGAATAGGGGCTACTTGTGGTTTAGTGGTGATAGTAAACACACTATTGTTTCTATCAATTTCAGCTTCCCTTTCCCACCTAGCATGAAGTTGAGCTAACAGCCTAACATTTTCATCAATAGTAACTTGTATGGCATGAGCAGTAGCAAAGGTGTTTTCCATAGTTTCAGGTTTAGCAGTCACTTTATTAACCAAGGAAATTTGAGCTTCAGACAAAGAGGATATATTTTTCTCAACAGTTAAAAGATTTTCCTCTATAGTCTTATTGAAAGTGGTTTGTTTACTAATAAAGTCCTTGAGCATTACTTCAAGTTCAGAGGGGGCACTTCTAGCATTATTGTAAGAGCTTCCATAGGAATTGCCATTATTAGGAGGATAAGGCCTATAATTGTTGTTGCTACCAAAATTATTCCTATAGGCATTGTTGTTGAAATTGTTGTTTCTAATGAAGTTCACATCAACTTGCTCTTCTTTTGCAACCAAAGAGGCTACGCGAACACTATTAGGATCTAGAGGAGCTTTCCCATTAACAAGCATAGCCATAATAACATCAATCTTTTCACTCAAAGAGAAAATTTCCTCAACATAATTTACCTTCTTACCATGTGGAGCTCTTTCAACATGCCATTCAGAGTAGTTAACCATCATATTATCAAGGAGCCTTGTTGCAGCACCAAAGGTGAGTCCCATAAAAGTACCTCCAGCAGCAGAATCCAACAGGTTTCTTGAGGACAAGTTCAAACCTGCATAAAAAGTCTGGATAATCATCCAAGCAGTGAGTCCATAAGTAGGACAATTTTTAACCAAAGATTTCATTCTTTCCCAAGCAGGAGCAACATGTTCACTATCAAGTTGTTTAAATTTCATAATGTCACTTCTCATAGCAATAATCTTAGCAGGAGGATAGTACTTTCCAATAAAGGTATATTTGCACTTAGTCCAAGAACCAATACTATTTTTAGGCAAAGATAGCAACCATTCTTTAGCTTTTCCCCTCAAGGAGAAAGGAAAAAGGCTGAGCTTAATAATATCTCCATCTACGTCCTTATACTTTTGCATCTCACAAGTTCAACAAAGCTATTAAGATGGGCAGCAGGATCATCAGAACCAGCACCAAAAAATTGCTCTCTCATAACAAGATTCAACAAAGCAGGCTTAATTTCATAAAAGATAGCATCAGGAGCAGGTGGAGCAATAGGTGTGCTTAGGAAATCATTGTTGTTGGTGCTAGTGAAGTCACACAACTTGGTGTTCTCAATAGAGTTCATTTTGGCAAAGATGGGCAAGCCAAAAACAGTAGCAGCTAGAGCATGAACTAATTTTTTTGTGTTTTTGAATAAAGCAAGCAAACCAAACTAGACTAATTTTTTTTTTTGAAAATAGGCAAACAAAACCAAGCAAAAGAAACAAAAAAGTAAAGAGAAAGGAAGTGAAGGACTCCCCTAGTTAAGACGTCCTTAGCCTCCCCGGAAATGGCGCCAGAAAGTCTTGATGATGCTCGACGTGGCACTTCGTTGGTAACCCCAAGTGCAGGGTGTGTGAAGAGCAAGCAGCAAGTTTTCCCTCAGTTGATACCGAGGTTATCGAACCAGAAGGAGGAAGGAAACGTCACACAGGTGTTGCAAACAACGTGGAGACCTGCACAACACAAACTCAAGACTTTGCCCCAACGAATCAGTGAGGTTGTCAAGCTCACCGGTTTGTTGTAACAAAGGATTAAACGTATGGTGTAGAAGGTAATGGTTTGCAGCAAGTAAACAGTAACGGTGGAAGATGTATCAATGGTAAAGATTGGAACGGGGTCCATAGTTCACTAGAGGTGCTCTCCTTAGATAAACAACATGGCATGAAGGGTAAAAAAATTACAGCGGGGCAATTGACAGGAACTGAGCAAGGCATAACAATGCAATTACTAGTCAGAAAGATCATATGAGGTTGATTGGGCAATACAACAATATACATAGACTGTCATCCAACTGCATCTATGACTAGAAGTCCACCTTCAGGTTATCATCCGAACCCCCTCCAGTATTAAGTTGCAAGCAACAGACAACTGCTTTAAGAAAAGTGTGTAAGGTAAACAGTCCACATGTTCCATGAACAAGAGACCGGTGTTTTCTCCCTAGTAGCAACATCACATCTACAACCAAAGAGATTTCTGTCACTTCCCTTGGAAACTAGAGGCATGAACCCACTATCGAGCATAAATACCCCCTCTTGGAGTCACTAGCCACTACTTGGCCAAGATAACCACTAGCAATGGAGAGCATGCAAGATCACAAACAACACAGACATGATAGAATCATAAAGATAAAACCATTAATCAAACCAACATAATAATCTCAATATCCATCGGATCCCCGCAAACACAACATGCATGATTACAAATAGATTAGATCTTGATCATGAACAGAGCTCACAAGATCTATACATGAAAGCACAAAGGAGGAGATACAACCATCTAGCTACTACATGGACCCATCGTCCAAGGTGGAACTACTCACGAATCATAACGGAGAGAAGTCCTAGGGATTATCTCCCCTCCGGCAGGGTGCCGGAAAGAACTTCAGATCCCCCCATCTAGGGATGATGGTGGCAGCGGCTACAAACAATTTCGTGGATTTATGATCGGGTACTCAGGGTTTCTACATTGGGGGATTCTTATAGGTGAAGGGGCGAGACCGGGACGCGGCCAGGGTGCCCAAACCCTAGTCAGGCACGTGGCTGGGCCCACCCGCACCTAGGGTGGGTCTGGCCCCCCTGGCTGGCCTTCCGGGCTCCCCTCTGGACTTCTTGTTCCCCATGGAAAGTTATTGACTTTGTCCTTCATTCCGTCCAATTCCGAGAATATTTATTTACTAACTTTTCTGAAACCAAAAATAGCAGAAAACAGGCATCTGTCACTGTTGCAACTTGTTAATAGGTTAGTACCAGAAAACATGTAAAAGGCACCTCAAAGTGTGGACAAGTAAAGCAAAGTAGATACTAAACAAGCATGGAGCGTCAAAAATTGTAGATACGTTTCCAACATATCACCAGTAGTTCCCTAGAGACCCCGCTGCCACGGGCTCGCTGGACAGAAGATGTTGTGCAAGTTCTCATTCTGAGCACGTATGACTATATTTGGAGCACATGCCTAGGATTATTTAGTACTTGGATGCTTATTATTATTTATCTGCAATGCCCTAGAACTTGAAGTTACATGTTTAGACTCGTCCATGCAACGCCCGTCCATCCATCCCTATGCCTACCGCACTCGAATCCTACTGCTACCGTTACTATTACTATTGCCACTGTTTCACTGTTGTTGTTACTGATGTTGTTGCTTTGTTGTTGCTACTAATAAACTGTTACTACTGATAAACTTCTGTGAGCAAGAACTATTTCCAGGTGCAGCTGAACTGACAACTCAGTTGTTAAGGCTTGCAAGTATTCTTTGGCTCCCCTTGTGTCGAATCAATAAATTGGGTAATGCTACCCGCGAAGACTTTTGCGATCCCCTACACTTGTGGGTCATCAAGACTATTTTCTAGCGCCGTTGCCGGGGAGCATAGCTTTATTTGTAAGTTCACTTGGATCTATTATTATTCACTGCTACTCCTTTCATCATGGGGAAGTCTCGTGATGGAAAGTTCTCTATTTTACCATCCACTACAAGAAGAGGTACAATCCTAAACACCTCTGTTGCTTTTGATTCACCGTTTATTATAAGTAAGCTTGTCACACCACCACCACATACTCATGCTACACACACTGCTACTACTGCTGAATCTGAAACTGCTTTTGATACTCATGATGTTACTTCTATTGTGCTTGATGCGAGTGGTTCACTAGGTCCTTTTCTAGATGCTAGTATGGCTAGTCTAGGAAATACCGAAACTCCTAGTGAATACACTGTTACACCTGTTAGCCCACCTGCTAGTGAGAGTTATGATATTAATGATGGTTACATTGAGTTCACTGATGAATTTGTTGAAGAGTGCCGAAACACACATGGTACTAGTGCTATGAAGAGTCTCCTTGCTAGACGTACTATTATGCCTAAGTTGTCCTCTGATCCTAAGTTTGCCACTTCTCCCATAGATATTAAAAATGAAGACTATGATTTCTCTCTTGATTTGTCTTATTTAGATATTATTGAGAAAGAACCTTTTTGTGGGACTGAAAATGAGAGTGTTGTGGCTCATATGAATGAGCTCTCTAGTATGAGTGCTTTATTCTCTGATGATTTTAAGATGCACAAGTAATTTGTTACTAATATCTTCCCTTTTTCACTAAAAGGAGAAGTTAGGGCTTGGTTTAATAGATTACCTCCTGGTTCCATTGATAGCCCTAATTGCTTGATTGCTTCTTTCTTCCATAAATATTTTCCTCCAAGTGCTAGACATGCTGCTTTGCAGAGACTTTTTGATTTTAAACAGGGAGAAGAAGAGAAATTGCCTAAGTCATGGACAAGGTTCTGTGCCTTGATTCATGCACATCCTGGATGTCCATTGCCTAAGAATGAGCTTCTTACTATTTATTATAATGGACTAACTGATGATTCTAGGACATACCTAGATAGCTGTGTTGATTGTGTTTTCAGGAAAAGGACTCCTACATATGCTGAAGAATTATTGACCAAGATAAGCAAGAATTATGATGATTGGACTTCAACTGAGCTAAATACACCTAAGCCTTACTCCTGAACCAGTTGTTCCTAAACCAATTCCAGCACCAACAACAAAGAAGAGGGGATTTATTGTATTAAATGATGAAGTGATGAAGGAAGCTAAGAAATGTCTAAAGGAGAAAGGTATTAAAGCTGAAGATGTGAAGAATCTACCTCCTATAGAACAATTATGTAAGCCAATTCCCCACTCATCTACTATTGAGGTACACTCTCTCCAATTTAATGAAGGTGATATTCCTTATGGTAAGCCTCCTGATCAATGCTTAGAGGAACTTGACACATTTATTGTTAAGCAAGGGTATTTTAATAAACAAGTTCAGAATCATTTATTGGAAAACTCTAGAGCTATCCATGAGTTGAAAGATATTGTGGAAAGAACTTCTAAAGGTATTAAAATGCTTTGTAAACACTTTCAAATGGTTTAAACCCAACTTTATCAACTTGCTAAGGTACAAAAGGATATGCTGGTTAATGCTTCAGGAGATAAACATGCTTATGGAATTAGAACTAGGAGTGGTGCAGCTACTCAAGATCCTTTATATCCTGAAGTACACCCTAAAAGAATAGAGCAGGATTCCCAACAAGGTGAAGATAGTGGTAGTCCTCGTAAGAGAAAGAAAAAGAAACATAAGATAGTTGAGGAACCACTTGAACCTGTTGTAGATCCTAATAGTATATTTGTCTCTGATGCTGAAACTGAGAGTGGTAATAATGATGAGTCTCCTGATAAGGAGGAAGGTGAGGAAGAACCTGAGAAGCACACTAAGAACACTAGGTACACAAAGGAAGATTTTATTGATAATAAACATGGTAAAGAGAGAGAACCTTGGGTGCAGAAACCTATTCCTTTTCCAGGTAAGAAACACAAGTCAAAGGAGGAAGAACACTACAACAAGTTTTGTGAGTGGATGAAACCTTTATTCTTGCAAATTCCTTTGACTGATGCTATTAAGTTGCCTCCTTATTCAAAGTATATGAAGGATATTGTCTCTAATAAAAGGAAGATTCCTAATGAGGAGATTTCTACTCTACTTGCTAATTACTCCTTCAATGGTAAGGTTCCAAAGAAACTTAGTGATCCAGGTATACCAACTATTCCTTGCTCCATTAAGAATAATTATGTTAGAACTGCTTTATGTGATTTGGGAGCTGGAGTTAGTGTTATGCATTTTTCTCTCTATAAGAGACTCCAGCTAGAAAAGTTGATACCAACTTATATTTCTTTGCAAATGGCTGATAAGTCAACTACCATTCCTGTTGGTATATGTGAGGATGTTACTGTTCAAGTTGCTCATAATTGCATGGTTTTAACTAATTTTGTTGTGCTTGAAATGCCTGAAGATGATAATATGTCCATTATTCTTAGGAGACCTTTTCTTAATACTGCAGGTGCTGTCATCAATTGCAATCAAGGAAAAGTAACATTCAATATTAATGACAAAGAGCACACTGTCTATTTTCCCAAGAAGGTTGTTAGAAGCTATTGCCTGAATTCCATTAAAAATATTGAGATCATTAAGGTTGGAGAAATATATTGTCCCATTCCACAAGAAAATTTTGAAACTATTATGATTGGGACCATTGCTATCAAGTATGAGGTAACATAATCACCTTGTGGAATGCAAAGTTTTGTTTCATATAATATTGTTTTGGTAACAAGTCTTGATCAACCTTGTTAACAAAAGGATTTTAATGAACTAAATAATGTTTCCACTCTGGTTATACTTGCTTTCTTTTACTTTTCCCCTTCCTAGTCTTTGCTTAGCTTTAGTTTTGCTAGTTGTTTGCTTGTTTGAGTTTCTTAGAGATCCTATAGTTTGGTTTTTGGTTTGCTTTTGCTTCTTCTGAAAAAACTGTTTTTGCGAGAAAATCAATTTTCATACCCTGAAAATTGGCCAGAAATAAAGTTTCCCAAAAAATCCCAGAAAATTCAAAATAAATTTTTCCTCAAAAAAAGGGGCAGAGAGGCACCAGAGGTGACCCAGGGGGGCACCCCAGGACACCACACCTGTGGTAGGCGTGGGTCCACCACTAGTGGGGCCTAGGGGGGTTTGCCCCACCTAGGCCCCTCCAGGCTGCCTCCTCAAAGCCACCTTCTTTCTCTCTCCCGAAAAACACCGGAAAACTTGCTCAAGATCGAGTTCTTGTTGTTCTTGCTCGCGATTTTCGATATCCTTGTTCAGCCCATCTCAAGTGCTTATTTTTTTGAGGGTTTGATCCTTGGTATGTGCCTCCTCCACTTGTCCAATTAGATTTGTGATTGGTAGATTGTATCTTGAGTATTTTGCTACTATAGGTGACAGGTTGTTTGAGCTTGCATGCTTGTTATATGCTTAGAAACTTTGTTTTGATGCATGTGTAGTCCTCTAGCAAGTTCCTATAGTAGTTGCTCATCATTTATCAACTTAGAAATCACTTGGTTTGATGGTTGTCTAAAAATTTCATCAAAGAAGATGAGTGCTTATTCATTAAATCAATATGACTTGATGGTGCATGATCCAATGAAGGTTCATCGTGAGGAGGCAGTTTTCCCTTCCATATATTCGTGCCATGAATTTATGAGAGCTGCGGGGATCCTCCAGATTTCCAAACTTTGGTTACAAATGCAGGGTTGGAGCACTTTGTTGAAGGTGAACCGATCCAATATGTTAATCTAACCATGGATTTTGTGCAAGACTTCCGGTTCACTTGGTATACTTCTAATCCGATGGTCCATTACAAATTTTATAATATACCTATTGACCTGCCTTTTGCTGATTTCTGTGCAGCAATTAGAGTACCTCAGTGGGGATCTTGTGAAAAGATCAAGGAAACGCCCAAGTCACTTGTTGATTTGTATGTTGAGATTTGCCAAGGTTTCGACTTATCAAAGGAAAGTAGCAAATATGGTCGCTTGCGGAGGAGGAGGTTGACACATATGTGGGGGAACTCTCCCAGCAAGAGGAGAATGTTGAAGAGGATGCCGAAGACAATTTGGTTCATCCCTCCAACTTGGGAGAGTCTTCATATCAGCAACCCTCATTTGATTGGGGCGCGTCTTCTTCTTCATCACAGGTGCCTAACTATGATCATTCCTATGATGACCCACCAGCATGGGGTTACTATCCGCGTTACTGAGCCCCACTTAGGCCAAAAGCCTAAGCTTGGGGGGAGGTATACCGACATCACACTCATATATATATCATGTTCGGTCGGTTCTTTGTATATGTTGGAGATATGCCCAAGAGGCAATAATAAAGTGGTTATTATCATATCTTCACACTTATGATAAATGTTTACATACCATGCTATAATTGTATTAACCGGAAACATTAATACTTGTGTGATTTGTAAACTAAAATAAGAGTCCCTAGTAAAGCCTCTTGTTAAACTAGCTTGTTGGTTAATATATGATCATGGTTTCCTGATCATGAACATAGAGATGTTATTAACAACATGATCATATCATTAGGAGAATGATGTGATGGACATACTCCTATAGATAAGCGTAGCATAAAGATCAAGTCATTTCAATAGTTCAATTGCTATATGCTTTCTGATACATAGTAACCTAATTCCTTCGACCATGAGATCATGCATATCACCTTTTCCGGATGGATGCTTTGATGTCATCAAACAGCACACCGTAACAGGGTGGCTATAAAGGTGGCATTGAGTGTTCAGAAAGTATTGGTTGAAACACATGGATCAAGAGTGGGATTTGTCCATCCATATGACGGATAGATATACTCTGGGCCCTCTCGGTGAAATGTCATCCAATTAGCTTGCAAGCATGTGACTGGCTCACAAGGTATCACATATCACGGGAACGAGAAAAGAGTACTTATCGGTAACGAGGTTGAACTAGGTATACAGAGATACCGACGATCATAACCTCGGATAAGTAAACTATCGTGAGACAAAGGGAAATTGGTATCGTATGTAAGTGGTTCATTCGATCGCAAAGTAATCATAGAAATATGTGGGAGCCATATGAATTTCCAGATTCCTCTATTGGTTATTGTTCGGAGAAGTGTCTCGATCATGTCCGCATAATTCACGAACCGTAGGGAGACACACTTAAGGATTCGACGTTGTTTGAGTAGTTATGGTATTATGAGAAAGAGACCGAATGTTGTTCGGAGTCTCGGATGGGATCCGGGATATCACGAGGTGATCCGGAATGGTCCGGAGAATAAGATTCATATAAGTAAAGTCTCGTTTCGGAGTTCGGAAATGATTCCTGTGATTTCATCGGGAATGTTCTAGAAGGTTCCGGAATGTCCGGCACTCCGGGGGGGAAGGGGTACATGAATGTGTCATTACATATTGGAATGATTGCATCATGTACTAAGTGTTCTTGCTGTTCCAAATAAAGTATTAAATTGAATCCTAAAATAGAAAAGTCAAATGGCCAGTTTGAAAGTCAAACGGCTAAAACAGGAAACTGTGGGAAACAAGCAAGAGGAGGCAAAACCGACTTGGGGGAGGAGTCCCTCCTCTCCAAGCCGGCGCGCCACCCAAGGCCGACTTGGGGAGGGACTCCCTCCCCTTGGCCGCCCCTCCCACCTATAAAAGGAGGGGCAGGGCCTCCTCCTCTAGACACACAAGTTCCTATCCTCTAATCTAAATCCTAGCCCTAGACTCCGGTTTAGAGCTGCTTTGGTTTAGAGCTTCTAATTGCCCTAGCCTTCGGATTAGAGCCTTCTAATTGGTGTGTCTAAACCCTAGACCACTAATAGATCTCTCATACTCCACCATACTCGCTCCGGCTTAAGGCGAAGCCCTGCGGGATCTCCCCTCTACTTCCGGTACCACGCCGTTGTGCTGCCGGAATCGCGAGGAGAGTGCTACAACCTCCGCTGCCTGCTGGAACAAGGGAGAGGAAGGTCTTCGTCGAGTACCGAACGTGTGACCGACTACGGAAGCGCTGCCGGAACGCAGCGCCGGAAGGATCGTCTATGCGATCTTGAGATCGGAAAGAGTACGACTACATCACCCATGAGAATCTGCTCTCGTTAACCGCTTTGGAATCTTCGAGGGTAAGTTATTCCATCGACTCGTTGCTACAATCTAGTAGATAGATCTTGGCTTGTTTGTTTGTATGCAATAGAAATTTTTCGTTTTCCATGCTACGAACCCCTACAATATATCCATTGTTTCGCTTTATTTTTGGTTCTTGTTGCCTCTTTCTCAAAAACACAAAAATAACAGAAATATTTTCGTTGTTTCTCTTGGTTTATTTGCTTTGGTTTGCCTTAAAAGAAAAATCCGAAAAGATTTTGCTTTGTTTGGTTTGCTTTGTTTGGTTTTTCTTTGTTTGCTTGTTTCTAAAAAAATCAAAAACACCAAAAATATTTGTTGTTCTTCTTTGGTTTTGTGAGTTCTTTGCAGAGTTCAACCATTCTCAGTGGATTTTGGTTTCATGTTAATATTAAAATCACACAAGTGAAGGGCAATAATGAATATTAAGACAACTCGAGGTGTGGTAAGAGGCTGGTAACGAACTCTATTTGTTTTTCATTTTTGTACATATACTCATCACTGTAAGCATGCTTAGCCTGTTTGTGTAAGGTGTATGTCATTATGGATGCTTAGTAGTTCTTGCTTGTCTATGATTAGCTCCAGCTTGCTAATAGTTTGTAGCATGTCATATTAATGTTTGCTTGCATTGTTTTATTCATATTTTTGTATGACATTATGGTATCATTCTCTGACTATTCATGTGAATCGACTTGGCACATGCTCACGCATGCATATGACTAATCAATAGTCAGTAAGCCTAGATGATTTATTTTGCCTCGGAGTTCTTGTATCACTTTCATGCCATAATTAGTCATGTTTTGTTGCAAGCATGATTATGACAGCTATTGCTCTCTCGTTTGTCGCTCCCTCTCTATTGCTAGCCTTCACTTGCACTGAGTATGTTCTCTACCTGTGCTTCCAACTCCCCAAAAACAATATTGCCAGTTGTGTCCACCATACCTACCTATTAGCATCATTTGCTACTTCAGTGCATATTTTATATATGCCGTGTTTTCTTCCAAAATAAAATGTTTGTCTATTTTGAGAAAGTTAGTTAGTAAAGCTCTCACGAACTTGAGGCACACTTTATTCCTTGCGCTTAATAATCTTGAACCATTGTGACTAGTCCATGAAAGTTATATGCTTGCTTATTATATGATGGGAGTCAGCAAAACCGTGCTGTCACAGGGAACGCTTCCAACACCTGTTGGATATCTCATCCGGTTGATACTTTGCTCTTTTGTTTACGGATGTCGACGATGTGAAATAAAAGGGGAGGTTGTGAGTTCATGGAGTCTATATATTGTGTTAGAGAAACGCCTGGGCCGCTAGCCTAAGCCATGTCTAATCATGGTGGAAACTTGCAGCATCACCGTAATGAGCATCTAGGAAGCATCCTCAATAAAAAGCTATAAGCTATACATATGGTAAATAAAAAGATTGCTGAGATGCTCATTGTCTGCTTGCCTTGTCATTTTGGTTATAGGAAAGCTCATGTACCATATGCAAGGGGTACCCCGTTGGCGGTTCTCGATGATATGCATGTATTTACAACGACAAGAAATTTAAGCTGACCAAAGCTGAGTAGCATGCGGAGCGACCCTCGTACTCAAGGGACTTGGGATTTTCAGCCTGTGGTCTGTTAAGCATATGATTCAGAGTGGACCTCACTTTCACCTTAACCACATGAAGATGCCTATAATAGGAGCAATGAGAGCTCAAAGCTGAGTACCTTCCTTTCATCATTGGGAAGCCTTTCAAAACCTTCACAAAACCGTTTTCACAATTTTGTTGAGTCATCACTTATTATATGAGCACCTTCTTGAGAGCATAGTTGTCATTCTTGTGTTTGTTCCAAAACTTGGTCAATTATGTCATGACTTTTATGCTTGTATCTCTGATATCTTTATCTCTAGTCTTCACTTGAACTTCAGAGGTGCCTTGGCATTCATATTGTGCTCTTCAAACAAAAGCAAGCGAGATACCACTCTATCATACCTTATTATGAGCATTGCAATGTTGCTTATGTTTATGTTTCATGCTACTTATTATTATTGAGTTGGTTTCTCTTCATAGCTTGCAATGATTATTGAGTAGACTGCTGGAGATATGCCCTAGAGGCAATAATAAATATAGTTATTATTATATCTTTGTGTTTATGATAAATGTTTACATTCATGCTATAATAGTATTAACAAGGAAACATTAATACTTGTGTGATTTGTAAACTTAATTTGAAGTCCCTAGTGTAGCCTCTATACTTCACTAGCTTGTTGGTTGATTAATGATTGTGGTTTCCCTATCATGAACATTGAGATGTTGTCGACAACAAGATCATATCGTTAGGAGAATGATATGGTGGACATACTCCTATAGATAAGCATAGCATAAAGATCAAGTCATTTCAATAGTTCAATTGCTATATGCTTTCTGATACATAGTAACCTAATTCCTTCGACCATGAGATCATGCATATCACCTTTACCGGATGGATGCTTTGATGACATCAAACACCACACCGTAACTGGGTGGCTATAAAGGTGGCATTGAGTGTTCGGAAAGTATTGGTTGAAACACATGGATCAAGAGTGGGATTTGTCCATCCATATGACGGATAGATATACTCTGGGCCCTCTCGGTGGAATGTCATCCAATTAGCTTGCAAGCATGTGACTGGGTCACAAGGGATCACATATCACGAGAACGAGATAAGAGTACTTATCGGTAACGAGGTTGAACTAGGTATGCAGAGATACCGACGATCATAACCTCGGATAAGTAAACTATCGTGAGACAAAGGGAAATTGGTATGTATGTAAGTGGTTCATTCGATCGCAAAGTAATCGTAGAAATATGTGGGAGACATATGAATTTCCATATTCCTCTATTGGTTATTGTTCGGAGAAGTGTCTCGATCATGTCCGCATAATTCACGAACCGTAGGGAGACACACTTAAGGATTCGACGTTGTTTTGAGTAGTTATGGTATTATGAGAAAGAGACCGAATGTTGTTAGGAGTCTCGGATGGGATCCGGGATATCACGAGGTGATCCGGAATGGTCTGGAGAATAAAGATTCATATAAGGAAAGTCCCGTTTCGGAGTTCGGGAATGATTCCGGTGTTTTCATCGGGAATGTTCTAGAAGGTTCCGGATTGTCCGGCACTCCGGGGGGGGAGGGTACATGAATGTGTCATTGAATGATTGCATCATGTACTAAGTGTTCTTGCTGTTCCAAAACTGAAAAGTCAAACTGCCAGTTTGAAAGTCAAACGGCTAAAACAGGAAACTGTGGAAAACAGGAAACTGTGGGAAACAGGAAACTGTGGGAAACAAGCAAGAGGAGGTTGAAACCAACTTGGAGGAGGAGTCCCTCTCCTCCAAGCCGGTGGCCAGCCTAGGCCGAGTTGGGGAGGGACTCCCCTCCCTCCCCTGGCGCCAGCCCCTCCACCTATAAAAGGAGGGGCAGGGCCTCCTCCTCTAGACACACAAGTTCCTATCCTCTAATCTCCGGTTTAGAGCCGTTTTGGTTTAGAGCTTCTAATTGCTTTAGCCTGCGGTTTAGAGCCTTCTAATTGGTGTGTCTAATCTCTAGACCACTAGTAGCCCTCTCTCATACTCCACCATACTCGCTCCGGCTTAAGGCGAAGCCCAGCGGGATTTCCCCTCTACTTCCGGTACCACGCCGTTGTGCTGCCGGAATCGCGAGGAGAGTGCTACAACCTCCGCTGCCTGCTGGAACAAGGGAGAGGAAGGTCTTCGTCGAGTACCGAACGTGTGACCGACTGCGGAAGCGCTGCCGGAACGCAGCGCCGGAAGGATCGTCTACACGATCTTGAGATCGGAAAGAGTACGACTACATCACCCACGAGAATCCGCTCTCGTTAAACACTTTGGAATCTTCGAGGGTAAGTTATTCCATCGACTCGTTGCTACAATCTAGTAGATAGATCTTGGCTTGTTTGCTTGTATGCGATAGAAAATTTTTGTTTTCCATGCTACGAACCCCTACAGTGGTATCAGAGCCGTGTCTATATGTAGATCTGTTGCACGAGTAGAACACAATGGTCATTGTGGGCGTTGATGCTTTTATTGTCGATTGCTTTTTGTGTACTTTGCATCTTGCGGTATGTTGGGATGAAGCGGCCCGGGCTAACCTTACATGACATCGTTCATGAGACTTGCTCCACGCTTAACATGCAACTTGTATTGCATAAGTGGCTTTGCGGGTGCCTGTTTCTCCTAGCATAGTTAAGATCCAATTTACAACGGGTGATCAACAATGCTAGTATCAATGTTGTGGTTCTTGTTCGTAAGTTAGAACGACACTTATTGAAAGCCCCAAACCACGTAAAATATGCAAAGAAAGTAGAGGCGTCTAACTTTGTTTTGCAGGGGTGTGTAGTGATGTGATATGGCCATGATTGTGATTATATTTGATGTATGCAATGTTCCTTATTGTAAGTTGGCAACCGGCAGGAGCCATATGGTTGTCTTTAATTTATGTTAAGACCCGCGTGTCTATTCAAAGTAGTTGTAATAGTTGAAGCCGGTGGACGACAACCATGGTGAAGCGTCATTGACCTTGATGCAATGCCGGTGATGATGGAGATCATGTTCGTGCTTGAAGATGGAGATCGGAAGCACAAAGAAGAAAGGCCATATCATATCACATATTATGAATTGCATGTGATGTTAATCCTTTATGCATCTTGTATTGCTTAGTAGACGACGGTAGCATTATAAGATGATCCCTCATGCACATGAATTTCAAATCATAAAGTGTTCACCCTTAGTTAGCACCGTTGCTAAAGCTTGTTGTTTCGAAGCACCACGTGATGATCGGGTGTGTTAGATTCTGCAAGTGTATACAACGTGAGCAAGCCAGATTTGCTCATGCAGAAACTAAGGTTTGATCTTGACGAGCCTAGCATGTACAGACATGGTCTCGGAACACGGATCACCGAAAGGTAAAGCATGAATCGTATAGTAGATATGATGAACATGACGATTGTTTGCCATTGAAACTATATCAACTCTCGTGATGATCGGTGTTGATGTAGTGGATTTGGTTCGTGTGATCACTAAAACAATGTGAGGGATGTTGTTTTGAGTGGGAGTTCACCTAGTTTAATTTCATTAATTAATTTGAACTCAATTTGTCATAAACTTAGTCTAAACTATTGCAAATATGTTGTAGATCAATGGCAGCCCCTACCATCAATTTTAATGCGTTCCTAGAGAAAGAAAAGTTGAAAAACAATGGAAGCAACTTCGCGGATTGGTTCCGCAATTTGAGGATTGTCCTCACAGCTGGTAATTTGACCTATGTGCTGGATGCACCGCTGGGTGACCCACCTGCAGCTGATGCTCCCGATGAAGTAAAGAATGTTTACCTCGCTCGGAAGAATCAGTACTCCATAGTTCAGTGTGCTATCTTGTATGGTTTAGAATCGGAGATTCAGAAAAGGTTTGAAGAGTCAGACCCATATGATATTGTCGAGGATCTCAAATTGATTTTTGAGACTCATGCGGCAATTGAAAGCTATGAGGCTTCTGAAAATTTCTTCAACTGCAAGATGGAAGAGGGCAGCTCCGTCAGTGAGCATGTGCTTAAGATGTCTGGGCACGCAAATAAACTTCAAAGCTTGGGTATAGTGATTCCTAATGCTTTGGGGATTTACCGTGTCCTCCAGTCACTACCACCAAGTTACAGGAACTTTGTGATGAACTACAACATGCAGAACATGAACAAAGAGTTGCCAGAACTGTTTGCTATGTTAAAGTCTGCAGAAGTGGAGATCAAGAAAGAGCACCAAGTGTTGATGGTCAATAAGACCACCAAATTCAAGAAAGGCAAGTCTAAACAAAAGGGACACTTCAAGAAGGGTGGTAAGAAAGTTACCACGCCGGCGAAGAAAACCAAGGCTGGACCCAAGCCTGAAACTGAGTGCTTTTACTGCAAGGGAGAAGGTCACTGGAAGCGGAATTGCCCAAAGTACTTGGCGGATCTGAAGAACGGCAACATCAAGAAGAAAGGTATATCTGATATACATGTTATTGATGTGTATCTCACTAGTACTCGTAGTAGTGCCTGGGTATTTGATACTGGTTCGGTTGCTCATATTTGTAACTCGAAACAGGTGTTGCAGAATAAACGGAAGCTAGCGAAGAACGAGGTGACGATGCGCGTGGGAAACAGATCAAAGGTCCATGTGATCGCGGTCGGCACGCTACCCCTTCATCTACCATCGGGATTAGTTTTATACTTAAATAATTGTTATTTAGTGCCTGTGTTGAGCATGAACATTATATCGGGATCTTGTTTATTGCGAGACGGTTACTTGTTTAAATCAGAGAATAATGGTTGTTCGATTTATATGAGTAATATGTTTTATGCACATGCACCTTTGATAGATGGTCTATTCTTATTGAATCTCGATAGTGGAAATACACATATCAACAACATTGAGGCTAAACGTTTGAAATCAAGCGATAATTCGACCTATATGTGGCACTATCGTCTTGGTCACATTGGAGTGAAGCGTATGAAGAAACTCCATTCCGATGGACTTCTTGAATCACTTGATTTTGAATCACTTGAAAGATGCGAAGCATGTCTGATGGGAAAAATGACTAAGACTCCATTTTCTGGTATGATGGAGCGATCTACGGACTTATTGGAAATCATACATACCGATGTGTGTGGACCAATGAGTGTAGCATCGCGCGGTGGTTATCGTTATGTTCTTACCTTCACGGATGACTTGAGTAGATATGGGTATATATATTTCATGAAACATAAGTCCGAAACTTTCGAGAAGTTTAAGGAGTTTCAAAGTGAGGTAGAGAATCAACGTAACAAGAAGATTAAATTTCCGCGTTCTGATCGTGGAGGTGAATATCTAAGTTACGAGTTTGGCGAGCATTTGAAGAAATGCGGAATACTTTCACAGTTGACACCGCCGGGAACACCACAGCGTAATGGTGTGTCCGAACGTCGTAATCGAACTCTTTTAGATATGGTTCGTTCTATGATGTCACTTACAGATTTACCGCTATCATTTTGGGGTTATGCATTAGAAACAGCCGCATTCACTTTAAATAGGGCACCGTCTAAATCCGTTGAAATGACACCGTATGAATTATGGTTTGGGAAGAAACCTAAATTGTCGTTCCTTAAAGTTTGGGGATGCGAAGCCTATGTAAAGAAGTTACAGCCGGACAAGCTTGAACCCAAAGCGGAAAAATGCGTCTTCATAGGATACCCGAAGGAAACTATTGGGTATACCTTCTATCATAGATCCGAAGGCAAAATCTTCGTTGCCAAGAATGGATCCTTTCTAGAGAAGGAATTTCTCTCGAAAGAAGTGACTGGAAGGAAAGTAGAACTCGACGAGGTTGTCGAACCTTCTCTCGAAATTGCGAGTAGCGCAGCACCGGAAGAAGTTCCTATGGTGCCTGCACCAATTAGAGAGGAAGCTAATGATGATGATCATGAAACTTCGGTTGAAGTTGCTACAGAGCCTCGGAGGTCAACGAGAACTCGTACCACTCCAGATTGGTATGATCCCGTTATGAGTGTCATGTTGGTGGACAACACCGATGACCCCGAGACATATGAGGAAGCGATGATGATCCCAGATTCCAATAAATGGCAAGAAGCCATGAAATCCGAGATTGGATCCATGTACGAAAACCAAGTATGGACTTTGGTGGACTTACCGGATGGCCGGAAGGCTGTCGAGAACAAATGGATTTTCAAGAAGAAAACAGATGCTGATGGTAATGTTACTTTCTATAAAGCTCGACTTGTCGCAAAAGGGTTTCGACAAATTCAAGGAGTTGACTACGATGAGACTTTCTCACTAGTAGTGAAGCTAAAGTCTGTGAGGATTATGTTAGCAATCGCTGCATATTATGATTATGAGATATGGCATATGGATGTCAAAACAGCATTCCTCAATGGAGATATTGATGAAGAGTTGTATATGATGCAACCCAAAGGTTTTGTCGATCCTAAAGATGCTAACAAGGTATGCAAACTTCAACGGTCCATCTATGGATTGAAGCAAGCATCCCGAAGTTGGAATCAACGTTTTGATAAGGTGATCAAAAGTTTTGGTTTTATACAAACTTATGGAGAAGCTTGTATTTACAAGAAAGTGAGTGGTAGCTCTATAGCATTCTTAATACTATATGTGGATTCCATATTGTTGATTGGGAATAATGTAGACCTTCTTAATAGTGTCAAGGAATATTTGAATGATAGTTTTTCAATGAAGGATCTTGGTGAAGCAGCTTACATATTAGGCATAAAGATTTATAGAGATAGATCGAAACGCCAAATATCATTGTCACAGAGTACATATTTGGACAAAGTTCTAAAGAGATTTGGAATGGAAGAAAGCAAGAAAGGGTTCTTTCCCATGTTGCCCAATACGACCTTGAGTAAAACTCAAAGTCCGACATCGGCAGAAGATAGAGAAATGATGAGTAAGACTCCCTATGCCTCAGCCATAGGATCTCTAATGTATGCCATGCTATGTACTAGACCCGACATTGCATATGCTGTTAGTTTAACTAGCAGATATCAAAGTGATCCAGGAGTGGATCATTGGACAGCGGTCAAAAACATCCTTAAGTACTTGAGAAGAACTAAGGATATGGTTCTTTCTTATGGAGGTGATGAACAGCTCGTTGTTAATGGTTACACCGATGCTAGTTGGAACACCGATCCGGATGATTCTAAATCACAATCTGGATACGTATTTATTTTGAATGGTGCAACAGTTAGCTGGAGGAGTGCAAAGCAAAGCGTTGTGGCGAGATCTTCAACTGAATCGGAATACATGGCTGCTTCGGAGGCTTCACAAGAAGCGATATGGATGAAAGAGTTCATTACAGAGCTGGGTGTGGTTCCTAGTGCGCTGGACCCAATGTCTATCTACTGTGATAACATGGGCGCCATAGCCAATGCGCAAGAACCAAGGTCACACAAGAAGCTGAAGCATATCAAGCTGCGTTTTCACGCTATTCGAGAACATATCCAGGATGGGGATATAAAGATTTGCAAAGTACACACAGATCTGAATGTGGCGGATCCGTTGACTAAACCTCTCCCGAGGGCAAAACATGACCAACACCAAACTGCCATGGGTGTTCGGTATATTACCATGTAATCTAGATTAGATGACTCTAGTGCAAGTGGGAGACTGTTGGAGATATGCCCTAGAGGCAATAATAAATATAGTTATTATTATATCTTTGTGTTTATGATAAATGTTTACATTCATGCTATAATAGTATTAACAAGGAAACATTAATACTTGTGTGATTTGTAAACTTAATTTGAAGTCCCTAGTATAGCCTCTATACTTCACTAGTTTGTTGGTTGATTAATGATTGTGGTTTCCCTATCATGAACATTGAGATGTTGTCGACAACAAGATCATATCGTTAGGAGAATGATATGGTGGACATACTCCTATAGATAAGCATAGCATAAAGATCAAGTCATTTCAATAGTTCAATTGCTATATGCTTTCTGATACATAGTAACCTAATTCCTTCGACCATGAGATCATGCATATCAACTTTACCGGATGGATGCTTTGATGACATCAAACACCACACCGTAACTGGGTGGCTATAAAGGTGGCATTGAGTGTTCGGAAAGTATTGGTTGAAACACATGGATCAAGAGTGGGATTTGTCCATCCATATGACGGATAGATATACTCTGGGCCCTCTCGGTGGAATGTCATCCAATTAGCTTGCAAGCATGTGACTGGGTCACAAGGGATCACATATCACGGGAACGAGATAAGAGTACTTATCGGTAACGAGGTTGAACTAGGTATGCAGAGATACCGACGATCATAACCTCGGATAAGTAAACTATCGTGAGACAAAGGGAAATTGGTATCGTATGTAAGTGGTTCATTCGATCGCAAAGTAATCGTAGAAATATGTGGGAGCCATATGAATTTCCATATTCCTCTATTGGTTATTGTTCGGAGAAGTGTCTCGATCATGTCCGCATAATTCACGAACCGTAGGGAGACACACTTAAGGATCCGACGTTGTTTTGAGTAGTTATGGTATTATGAGAAAGAGACCGAATGTTGTTCGGAGTCTCGTATGGGATCCGGGATATCACGAGGTGATCCGGAATGGTCTGGAGAATAAAGATTCATATAAGGAAAGTCCTGTTTCGGAGTTCGGGAATGATTCCGGTGTTTTCATCGGGAATGTTCTAGAAGGTTCCGGATTGTCCGGCACTCCGGGGGGGAGGGTACATGAATGTGTCATTGAATGATTGCATCATGTACTAAGTGTTCTTGCTGTTCCAAAACTGAAAAGTCAAACTGCCAGTTTAAAAGTCAAACGGCTAAAACAGGAAACTGTGGAAAACAGGAAACTGTGGGAAACAGGAAACTGTGGGAAACAAGCAAGAGGAGGTTGAAACCAACTTGGAGGAGGAGTCCCTCTCCTCCAAGCCGGCGGCCAGCCTAGGCCGAGTTGGGGAGGGACTCCCCTCCCTCCCCTGGCGCCAGCCCCTCCACCTATAAAAGGAGGGGCAGGGCCTCCTCCTCTAGACACACAAGTTCCTATCCTCTAATCTCCGGTTTAGAGCCGTTTTGGTTTAGAGCTTCTAATTGCTTTAGCCTGCGGTTTAGAGCCTTCTAATTGGTGTGTCTAATCTCTAGACCACTAGTAGCCCTCTCTCATACTCCACCATACTCGCTCCGGCTTAAGGCGAAGCCCAGCGGGATTTCCCCTCTACTTCCGGTACCACGCCGTTGTGCTGCCGGAATCGCGAGGAGAGTGCTACAACCTCCGCTGCCTGCTGGAACAAGGGAGAGGAAGGTCTTCGTCGAGTACCAAACGTGTGACCGACTGCGGAAGCGCTGCCGGAACGCAGCGCCGGAAGGATCGTCTACACGATCTTGAGATCGGAAAGAGTACGACTACATCACCCACGAGAATCCGCTCTCGTTAAACACTTTGGAATCTTCGAGGGTAAGTTATTCCATCGACTCGTTGCTACAATCTAGTAGATAGATCTTGGCTTGTTTGTTTGTATGCAATAGAAAATTTTTGTTTTCCATGCTACGAACCCCTACATAGACTTAGTTGCATACTTCTTATTATGAATTGTCTAAGCATCTACTCCTGTGTTGAGAATATACACATCATATGAAGCAAAGTGTTCGTGAAAGTTCTTTTATCGCACTTAGTTTTCAACTGAATTGCTTGAGGACAAGCAATAAGCTAAGCTTGGGGGAGTTGATATCTCCAAAACATATCTACTTTCTCGAACACTTTGCTATTGTTTCTTCTCTAAACTTGTGTGATTTGGATGCAACTAACACGGACTGACGTTGTTTTCAGCAGAATTACCTTGGTGTCTTTTTTTGTGCAGAAAATCAACTATCATGAAAAATCCCAGAAAATATGCCAAAAACTATTTTTCACGAGAAGATCCACGGAGCCAGAAGGGGAGACAGAGAGGAGGCCTGGGGGTCCAGACCCACCCCAGGCGCGGGCACACCTGACCCTGCGCCAAGAGGGGTTTGTCCACCCCAGGCAGCTCCTCGGCCTCCCTCCACGCCTATAAGTTGCCTTCAGACCTAAAAACTCAGGGGGGTCGATAGTTTTCCAGAAAGAGTTCCGCTCCGCCACCGCCACCATAAACCAAGATTCGGATCCAGAAACTCCGTTCTGGCACCCTGCCGGGATGGGGAATTTGGAGAGGATCATCGCCATCGTCATCACCAACGCATCTCCATCAACCACCGATGTTTCCCTCATCCATGAGTGAGTAATACCCCGTTGTAGGCTTGGGGATGGTAGGGATTGGATGAGTTCTATCATGTAATCAAATAAGATCTGCTAGGGCATAGTGCCTAGTATCTCTATTAGTGCTATTTGACTTTGTTGCAACTTGTTGTGTTTAATGCTTGTCACTAGGTCCCGAGTGCCATGATCTTAGATCTGAACTTATTATTGAATCATTATGATAGCATTGTTATGATCTTATCTGCAAGTTGTGTACACATATTATTGTCCGGATCCAAAGGCCCCAAAGTGACAATAATTGGGACAACAGGAGGGGATGGTTGTGGTGTGAGGATCACATGTGTTCACAAAGTGTTAATGCTTTGCTCCGGTGCTCTATTAAAAGAAGCACCTTAATTGTCAATAGTTCCCTAGAGGCCCCGCTGCCACGGACTGGCTGGACAGAAGATGTTATGCAAGTTCTCATTGCGAGCACGTATGACTATATTTGGAGCACATGCCTAGGATTGTTTAGTACTTGGATGCTTATTATTATTTATCTGCAATTCACTAGATCTTGAAGTTACATGTTTAGACTCTTCCATGCAACTCCCGTCCATCCATCCCTATGCCTACCGCACTCGAATCCTACTGCTACCGTTACTGTTACTATTGCCATTGTTTCACTGTTGCTGTTACTGCTGTTGTTACTTTGTTGTTGCTACTACCAAACTGTTACTACTGATAAACTTCTGTGAGCAAAAACTATTTCCAGGTGCAGCTGAACTGATAACTCAGTTATTAAGGCTTGCAAGTATTGTTTGGCTCCCCTTGTGTCGAATCAATAAATTGGGTAATACTACTCGCGAAGACTATTGCGATCTCCTACACTTGTGGGTCATCAGAGGCCCGCCTAGTAGAAGTAGAAGAGATGGTTGCGTCGGAGTAAACTGAGTCTTGGTGTATACTTTGTTTGTTCAAAATTGGTTTTGATACAACCGATAATGGAAATTGAAACTATTTGATGTCTGACTCGGGCCTATGACCGATCGATCAGTGATTCAAGCTATAGAAGAAGGAAAAAGCGTTGGTTTTAATTGGTAATCTTGAGTTGTCATCTTTTGAAAGTGAGTAACTTGCTAGATGGAGAGAAGCTAGAAGAATCAAGTTCATACAGACAGATTAGGAATCAACTCATTATTTATATTAAACAACCAAGCAAGCCAAAGCTAGCAACCCCTCACAAAAAGGGTCGCAGTGACCAGGCCCGGGGGACTGTTATTCAACTTACAATATGTTTATACTAAAATTTTACACTTGTTTAAGATTTTTTTTGTCAAATCATGGTATTAGATAATGTTGGGTGCTAAATTGGAACCATACTATATAATAAAATTAACATTAATTACATTGCGCCTTACAAAGATATTTAAGCCAAATCATCTCAAGTGTTAAAAAAAGAAAGACAAAATTACATGTATTTCGGATCAATTTGTGTCACTCGCGTTAATATTTGTGTATATGTATGTATGTTTAGACCTAGTTATGTTGATAGAGATCTCTAAATTGTATGTTCTAATAATTTGTTGGTAGAAGTTTCTAGTTTATAATTTGGTATACTCAAGTAGAAAAATCTAGAGTATATGCGGTGTTCAAGAGGATCTTGGCACCGAATCATTGGCATGTTGTTGTCATTTCTTGGACCAAATGCGTGCACATATAGAACCCGCATATTGTTTTTTGGGACATATTATAAGAACCCAAGGGATTATTCTCGAAGGCACCCTTTAGAACTATCGTGTTGTTTTGCGATTTTTGGAGTTCATACCCCCAGCATATAAAATGGAATTGGGAGCAGAAATTAAGACAACAAAGGATTCACGAGGAGGCGAGATCCAATCTAATGGTGTTGTCGGTTCTCCAACACAAAGACCGTGAAGAAAAAAAAGGGCATCACATAGTGGATCGAGGCACCATGCATCAAGAGGGCTCGAGAAGAATATAGTGAGTCATTGTGGCTATTGGTTGGTATTATGGCATCACACCACTCCAACGAAGATTAGCACCCTAGAAAGGTGTGAACTTCAGGATAGAACATCATCTTCATTGTGTGGGTATTTCTAAACTTTTACTTTCTTGTTCTAACTCGTAACCTGGTCTATCTTGTGTTGCTAGATTTATATTTATATATAGGTTTTTCATCTAGACACATGATCTATAGAACCTATATTTTTGTTAATCCCTAATTTTCTAAAGAAAATATCAAACTTTGTAGTCACATATTCAGTCCCCGCCCCCCACCGTAGTCCACTTCTTCGATTCTTTCAGAGACAAGAAAATTGATGGAGTAAGAAGAGAGTTCTCTCAGGAGACGAACTTTGCCAACATTACCAAAAGTTTGTGAACTGAAAAACTAGCACGCCATATATATGAAACAAAAGTCACATCCCAAATTACATTGTCACAAGACATGCAAAAGGCGAATAAAATCCATTTCTTGTGACTTGTCCATCAAAAACTACCAGAGGAACTCCTTCCCTTTGACATCAGTACACTAAAAAGTAAATAATTTTAGGTTACCCAGATCCACTCAGCGTCAGGGTCAGCACCCGAAGCTGAAGGTTCGGAAGCTGAATCACATGTTTGTCCTGACTCCTGAGGGTGGAGCTGTAGTCGGGGCGTGGACGATGCAGGCTGATGAGTCCGGTCCTTGCCGAAATGAAACTCAGCCATGGAGAACCAAAATCTAACAGCAGGCGAGCCACCAGGAGATTCGTGCAAAGGAGTGGAAACATCTGAATCTCCAAATCCATATCTAACAGGTGGTAACACTGCTCCCACTGACACTTCACTCTCAATGTTCTTGTCCCGCCCAATGCCTCTCTCCTGCTGTCGCCACACCTTCCTGTGTCTCTCATCAATGATAGGGATATCCTTAGCCATCCGTGTTACCGTGCTTAGGATCATGTCGATCTTTGTCTCTGTAGTCACTACGGCGGTCTTGGGAGCTGGTGGAGGTGTAGGAGTACGTCTGTCTCTGAGGGGACCAGCGTCCTCTTTATCAAGATTAGCCCTGGCTGTTGTCAAGTCCCTATGCCCTGTGGTAGCAGGTGCTGATGCCCTCTTGTGCTTCTCACCGAGCTTGGAGTCCTTGCGCTTCTTCCTTTCCTTCTTCCCAACAATGTTGATCCTGCTGATAGTATAGAGCACAAAATGGTAAACTACTATAACATGTGCAGGCAGGATGGTTTCTCACATACCCTGAACAAGAACAGATAAATTGGCCTTTTGCAGATTGTACCTTGCAGCAGCAGAAGCTTCGCTGCACAGTTCGAGCAGAATGGCGCAGGCTTCCTCTCGAATCTCCTCACACAGGTCGACATCAAGTACCAGGTCTTGCGTCAGGCCCTCGTGTAACAGCTTGGCTTCCGTTGCAGCGCCCTTGAAACAGACAGACAACGTTTTGCCTTTAGTCTCACTCAGGCAAATGTTTAAAACGCCAGTCAACATATGATAAGCCATTAAGCCCTGCCTTTGTTCGGTCGATCTGGAGCTACGCCCTTACCATCATTGCGGCGCCGGCCATGGCGGCGACAGACCCGGACCCTCTGTGCAGCATAAGACTCAGGGCATGCTCCCTGATCTGGTTGCTCAGTATGCAGTCTGGGTAGGAGGACATGTACTGCCCATGGATAACCCACCCCCTCATCAGCTTAGCCTCTTTGGCGATACACTGCAAACAAATCAATCTTTTGCAGTTAGTTAGCGCAAAGACCAAAGATATATACTGCAGTTACTACTCACCAAATCCAACAGATTAAGTAGGCATGCGTGCACGTACCACCAAAGCAGCGGCGGCGGCGTTTTCGCGCCTACACATTCGCCATCTCCGTCGATGATCCCGCGCGCGCGAAGATTGATCTTGTTGCTCAGATCGATCTCGCCGTCAGTTAATCCTAGCGCAACCCTCTTGCGCTGAGCCATGAACCTGTCCTCCATCTCGAGACACTTCAGAACGTTTTGATATTCGTGCAAGCAATGGAATATCAGTCAGCGAACCAATGAGCACATGACATTCTAAGAGCTAGTACAGGAGAGAGGCATTGGGCGGGACAACTTGGAGTAGTATTAGATGTTAGACTATACTGTATCCGTATGGTATTGTACTGTAGCGTGTGTGTATTCCTGTATGGCTGTATCTAGTCAACACGCACGCACCCCACTCACCCACGTCTAGCAGTTAGATAGCTAGTTAGAGGAGATCAGATCATGGCATCGCACGATAGCCATCAGTCAAGGATCAAGCTGTATATAAACACGCCCCTGGCTGAGTAATCAAAGTGTGTTGCAATCCCACTTCTGTCTTCCTCTCTTCATGGTATCAGACGCTCAACGCTCTGCCCACGCTTCCGCACCCATGGACGACGAATTCTCCAACCCCATGGCGGAGCCGGAGTCCTCACCTGAAGCATCTCCGACCCGTGCCGCTGCTGCCCCCGCCATGGTCACGGCGCTCAACACCGCGCCGCCTTCCGCGCCAGCCTCGGTGCGCTCTGCCGCTCCTCTGACTCTCCCTGCAACCATTCTGCGGACGGTGGCCATCCGCAGCCACGTGCCGGTCGTCCTCGACCTCGCTGCGGCCAACTACGGTCAGTGGCGACGCTTCTTCGACACCGTCGTCGGCAAGTTTGGAGTTTGGACTGCACGCCCACCTGGACGCCAACGCCGTCCCTCGCCACAACGACCCCGAGTGGGTCATGTCGACAACTGCGTCATGCACTGGCTGTACACCACGATCTCCCCCGAGCTCCTCGACGTGGTCATGCAGCCGGAGGACACGGCGCTGTCTGTCTGGACGGCGCTGCAGGATCTCTTCCGCGACAACCAGATGGCGCGCGCGGTCTACGTCGACGCTGAGTACCACACGCTCGTTCAAGGGGACATGACAATCATGCAGTACTGCACCAAGCTCAAAGGCTATGCTGATCAGCTGCGGAACCTGGGCCAGCCCGTCTCGGAGACGCAACAGGTCTTCAACCTGGTGCGCGGGCTCGCCCCTGGCTGAGTAATCAAAGTGTGTTGCAATCCCACTTCCGTCTTCCTCTCTTCATTAGAAATGAAGCAGATCAAAGAAGTTCAGATTTGGTAGAGGCAAGCATGAGGTCTCCAAGTTGAGTTAGTTACCAGGTGGGCAAACGGAACCAGGCGGCCATTCTCGTTCGTCCACGCAGATCGCCTCACGATCTTCTCATCGGTAGAGGCCGCGCCATCGATGGATTCGGGAGGGTTGCGGATGTAGTACTCGCAGAGGTACTCCTTGTACAGGGGCACGTCGTCCACGCTGGAGCACCGGTACATCGGCAGCAGCCTCCGCCATCACCATCCCTTCTCCATAAGATCTAGGTGCTTGATCGCCCCGATCGGCGGTGTTATCATCCGATCAACCGTCAGGTCACCATCTAGTTGCGTCCGATAAGCCCACCACTTAATCCTCCTCCTGACAGTGCTGGGAATAATGGGATCGTTCTCGATGCCGTGGGCGGCCAACACCTCGGGGTCGTAGGGGTCGAAAATCTCCTCGTCCTCCTCGCTCGTCGCCATAGCCATACCCAGCACGGATCTGATCTGCTCTATTATGCAGATCGTACTGCTTTTTGTAGAGACGGGGAGCCGGCGGCACGGGATTTTGTAGGGCTCGATCGTAGTACAAATTGGATTGGAATGGAGAAGACTGTGGAGTGCGGCCGTATGGGTTATTGGACCTCTCTGTTTTTGAATTTCAACCTCAGAAGGAAATGTGCGCCTGGCCTGCAGCGCTAGCCAGACCGGCCCGTAAGCAACCCACGAGTTTGAGGCTGGCCGTTTGGTTCAAACAAATTTCAAATTAAATTTTGGAGATTCCCTAAAAAAAAGTGTAAACTTTGGAGATTCTTTACTTCCTAAGTATAGTGCTTGTTTGGTTTTCTGCGATTTGAATCCATGTGAATTTTACTATGGTCAATTTTGCATTGACTTTCATAGGAAGTTTGACTTTGTTGCAACCTCGTCGGATTTTTTTTCATATTTCTGTGACAACTATGGCATATAAATGACAAGTACTCCCCTCCGTCTCAAAATAGATGTCGCAAGTTTTTAAAAATTTGAATGAATCTAGACATTATTTAATATATAAATTTATCTAAACTTTAGCAAACCCGGCACATCTATTTTGAGACGGACGGAATATTACAAATTCTTGCGATTTCAGTTTTTTGTAGAGTGCATTGTTCATTGTGGCATGCATCCATTATGTTGAGTTCCATATGATATAAGGTTTTGGTCATGTTTAATATTCTGATATTATTCATGAAATTGCCTTTTTTTTCAACATGTACAACTCAGAAACCACACGAACACATTTTAAAAGTGAAGCCATGACTTGTCATAAATATTAGAGTACATGCATTCGGTTAGGATTAGTAGAATGAGATGAACGTGTAGATCTTCCTCCCATACATAATTTCCTGCCCTGAAAAACGACTCCCGAGCGGCTCACGTGAGAGCGGCTCCGGTGGACCCCGAGAAACCCTAGAAAGCCAGCGCCTGATCCCTCCATCGGCCGTTGTTGCCCCTAGCACCGGTGGTGGCAGCCACGCCATGGCCGTAGAAGACGGCGGGCGGGGTTGGCGCATCCCGTCGGACTCCCTTCATGTGGGGGGATGACTCAAGGACAGTGCAGGTAGAGGACAACGCAAGTGGAGATCAAGTGGCGGGGAAGCAACACTCGCTAGTGCAAGCCTTCTGTTGGCCTATGGAAGGGAGGCGCAGATGGGACAGTGTTGGTCGTGCATGCGGTGGTGCTAGCCGGAGGCGGCGGTGCTCTTGCGCATGCCTAGGGTGCGCTACAGTCCTCCTCGTGTTGCTGTCGTGTGGGCCCTATCTAGGGCCAACCTTGGGCTTGATCATGGCCGGAAGGGGTCGTTAACCATGTGACTCACCTTGTGTCCACCTTTCACTAATAAAAAGTCACCGTAACCTCTATATTTCATAACCTCCTACAAAATTCTAGTTTTCCAAAATTTATGAAAAAATCTGAACAGAAAATATTCCACTCTGAACAGATTTTGTGGTGTGTAGAAGAGAGAGGAGGGGAAAAGAGAGTGAGAAAGGGGGTGGGATGGAAGAAGGTGATGTGGCCTCAACATGTGGAAAATCAGGATGATGTGGAAGCCAAGTGGTGGACTATTTAGCATTTGATGTTGTAGTTCTTGCATTCTAGCGGTGATTGATAGATTCACAATGACGTTTCATGATCATTTTGCAATGACAGCTAAAATGTGAATTTTCCATTGTTACTTGGATGCTCGCAATTTTGATTATCTCTAATGCTTCATCCTATATATGTAGAACTTGATTTCTACTATCTGGTTCTCATGAAACATGGTGCCCGTGTCATTCATCATCATCCGCCAGAAAATACCCATGACTTTTATCTCGCAAACAAGTGAGCTTTCTCGGCCCGGATTATGGACCTCATGTTTGAGCGGGCTCGACGAAAGGTTGCGCCTCTCGAGGAAGTCGAGGAGCTTGGGTTGATGTTCCATCCAAGGCAGCGGAGTATGAACCAGCATATATAATCATCTATTATGGGCATGTCAGGTTTGCCCGCGAATTCTGTGGGGGTCATTATTGGATTCATGCACTAGCTAACTCAATGAAACATCCAAATAGATGAAAATAGGGTGTAGACAATATATTTCAACGCCCTCCTCACATTTAGGTTATTTTAGTTGTCCTGAGTCGTGGATTCGATGCAGGCCGCAAGATCTTTTCTTCAATACTTCGTTGGCTGTGCTTTGAACTCAAAAAACTCTTGGTTATGATACCATATTAAATTGATGCGCTTGACAACTCAACCAAAATACGGAACCGATGAAAAGTGGCTAGGTAATATATATATTTCAGCAATCCTAGAAGGGTTGGTCGTAAATTTTCTTATGGATCTCAATTTGAATACGCCTTTATCGATCAGTGGTGCACTTATTTTCTTTCTATATATCAAATTTCACGGGAATTCCAGTCCTTTAGGTCCCTCACAAGAATTCGTCGAATACGAAATAATGATGCCATGTCGAGTTCACCTTGAGCTGTTTCTGGTGCATTTTTGTATGTCGGTTTCAAGAGTTGTTTGACTGACCCTTGTATGTGATGGTGATGAGTTAGTTCTGCTGATTTAAAAGGTGACACCGAAACGAACAAGAAAAGCTTTTAAATTACCGGGGAAAAACAAAAAAAATGATAATTCCACTTAAGAAGCTTTTGATTGTTATTACATGGTCGTCATGTCCTAGGGTCACATGACATGGAGATAGTGCGTGCTAGACACACGAGCGAGACTCTCCTGATTTCTCTTATCGCTTCGTGGGAGATGCACCCGCAGACGATCAGCGCCAGTACTAGAACCAGAAGGGAGCTTCGGGCCGTGGGCCAGATTTTGCACCAGAAGGGAACTGCGGGCCGTGGGCCAGCTTTTACTTTTTTTTGGAGTACGTACAGTGTTTATTTCCTTCTTCTGCCAGAAGTGTGTGGCGCTGTTGGCTGACGACACTAGAAGGGCCGTACTACGCGTTTTTGGGGGATATTTTTCTAAAATCTTCGGAGTCCTTCTGTTGACACGTGTTCACCTAAATTCTGTTTTTGCTATATTCAGACCCGCTTTTGTTACATAATGTCTCGCTTTTGCTACACTGTAGCAGAAAACGGTTCGTCATAGTAATAGAAAAACAAACTAACCTCGCCGGAGAGTTCGCCGGAGACCTCGTCGGCGACCGTGTAGCAAAAAAAATACTAATGTAGCAAAACCGACCTCACCGGAGACTCGCCGGAGACCTAACCGGAGAATTTCGCCGGAGATCTCGCCGGAGACCTTGTAGCAAAAATTTTGCGCTATTGTAGCAAAACCACAAAACGGTTGTAGCAAAATATTTTTTCTAATATAGCAAAAGCGACATCGTCGGATATTCCTCGCCGGATATCTCATAGCAAAACCGTAGAGATTGGTTGTAGCAAAACCGAAAATATCGTAGCAAATACTTTGTGCTATTGTAGCAAAAGCATAGAAGATAAATAGCAAAAACTTGCTACTATTGTAGCATTAACCTGTAGCAAAAATATCAAAACACATTTATTGGCCGGTAGCATCACGACTCTTCATCTGTAGCAACGATGACCACTTCCGGTAGCATTGTCTTGCTATTTATGTAGCACCGTGTCGTGGCTCCACTGTAAAACGATGACCACAAAGCCGGAGGTGGAGCCTAGCAGCAGCGTCGGGCTGCCCTCGCAGAACCGCCGCTGCTAGCGACGAGAGCGGTGATGAAGGACCGGGAAGGACGCCTCGTTAGGCAAGGCCCAGCCGAAGGTGATCCCCATCGTCATTGACACCGGACTGCACGATTCGGGTGGAGTTGGGGCTCATAGGAGATGGGGCCGGCGGCGAGGCAATTGCGAGGTGGAGGCCAAGGGGAGGCCGTACATGGGGCGGCGCGGCCGCTCCCATGGAGGTGGTGGCCGACGACGGGGATCTCTAAATGAGGTAGTAGCGGGGGCTGTGTACGCCGTAGATGGAGATGGGAGGCCGGCGGCGTGAAGGGAGTGGGTGGCGGCGGAGATCCGGTGGCTCGTGGAGGGGGCCTTGCCGGCGGCGATGATCGATCCGAATATCCATGGAGGCGGCGGTTTCCTGGAGAAGAGACGTAGAGTGGGTGGGACATGCCCGCTTCACGCACGCACGCGGGACACAGGAAAAAAAAAGGACCCAGGGATGGAAACATGGTATCCCGGTGGAGCGGAATCATTTTCCATACTAAAACGTAGTAGTAGCCTTTTTGCAAAGTATATAGAAGTAAAAACACCACCGTATACGTGCAACGTACAGCAAGGAAATCGTGTAGATTCCCTCGAAAAAAAAATCGTGTAGACCCGTAGTAGAGCTGTAGCACGTACTATACGGTACATGCCGTCGATGCCGATACATTGATATGAAAATCCTTTTTTTTTTACCCGCAAAAAGAAAAACTTGGCCGCGCGCGGCAAAAGATGAAATGTCTTTCCCAACACAAAAAGTTGAAAGTAGTAGGAACAAAAGGAGAGGAACGGATGGAAGGGCGCATCGTGCATGCCAGGCACAGCCGCAGAGGCCCATCGCGACAAAAGAGCAAGCAGGGCGCCGGGCGCGGCCTCTTTCCCTGCCTGCCTGCCACGCAGCTGGCCCGCCATCGCCCAGATCATCAGGTCAGTTGTGGTGGTGGACTGGAGCTGGAGCTGGAGCTGGAGCTTGGTCGGACCCCGAGGGCGATTTCTTCCATCGATTCGATCCAATGGCAGTGGCAGGGTTCTCGCGACGGTAGTGTGCATGAATCTGGCAGGCTATCGTGTCGCGCAAGAAGATGATGAACTTGACATTGGAAACTCGCTTGGCCTATCATCTTCTGGGTCTAGGGGAGCTGCTGCATGAAGGAGACAGGCAGGCAGCTTTAGCCGATCGCCTTCCTTTGTCCGTTTCCTTATTCGTCCTTGCTTCTGCACCACAGCCGTGGGGCGCGCGGCTGATTGATCAAACATGGAAGGAAACCTTTTGCAAAGCAAAGCAGCACGCCCTCTGTCTGACTGTCTCGCAGCGTAGGTAGAGGAAGGGATCAGAGCTTTGAGGTGTAGCACGGACGGAGACGGTGTGGCGGCAACCTTGTCCTTGTGCAAAGCAGCACGCCCTTTTTCTTTTTCTTTTTTGGTTCGTATCACTTGGTCAGCATCGGTTATCACCAAGACGATCGAGCTTGGCAGACATGAGACTTGGCATGGCCCTGAGAGGAGATCAATACAAGAGCGCAGGGCCGCGTCCGCTGCAGCTAGCCAAAGCCTGCCTGCCTGCAAGCGACGTACGCAGCAGCAGCAGCTGGACCGCCAGCCCCGGCCATGGTGGTGGTGGTAGAACTGGAGTTGGGTGGGACCCCTAGCTGCCGCTCCACCCATTCCATGGCCATGGCCTGGCCCCTTGCATGCATCGATCGTTTCCTTGGACTCGCCATCAGCTCCTGCTCCCTCCCTCCGCTTGCGGTAAACCGCCTTGTTGGCTTCTTCTATCAAGCGATCTCAGAGTGGTGGCGCATATCGTTTTTGTAATCTACTCTTGACTATCAACTTTTTTTTAAACGAATTATACATCGATTATTTATAGCCCACAAAAAGTTTAAATTATTTGACTTCGTATTCCAATGGAGTTTTTATTACTGATGTAATTTTATACTAACAGGGAACACGTATATTATTGATCAAATTAGGGACCGAAGTTTTAGACACGGGGGAAACGACGACATCACTTTCTGGGCGGACTGACAGAGTATTGCGCAATAATAACAAGGTATAAAAAGACGCAAGAACCTCACGGATCGAGCTGAACACTGTCTTAGTGTTGAGATACCGTTTGCCGAGCTACTGCTAGTAAAATTGAAAATTGTTCCAAATCAACTTTCCTTGAGTTTCCAAGAATGCTGCGGGACATGTTGTGCAATAAGATGCGGCTGGTAAACATTTGTAGCAAAAACCGTATGCATGCAAAAATATGAGTAGTTGAGTAGCACGTATGTTAGTACACGTCGATAAAAAATCATTTAAACCGGTTCGTAACATGGCCGCGCGCGCGCGGCAAAAGATGAATTGTCTTTCCCAACACAAAAAGTTGAAAGTAGTAGGAACAAAAAGGAGAGGAACCGGTGGAAGGGCGCATCGTGCATGTGAGGCACAGGCGTTGCCCTGCCCATGGGCGGAGGAGACCGAGACAAAAGCGCGAGCTGGGTCCCGGCATCTTCTCCCTGCAAGCCTGCCTACCACGCAGCACCCATTCCAGCACCCAGGTCAGGTCGGTTGTGGCGGACTGGAGCTGGGTGGGAAGACCCGGAGGACGATTTCTTCCATCGGAAAGTCCCATGGCCTATCATCTTCTGGGTCTAGGCGAGCTGCGTGCGCTGCGCAGAAGATGGGAAGGAGGCAGCTTTAACCGATCGCCTCCCCTTGTCCGTTTCCTCGTTGCTTGCTTCTGTACCACACAGAGCCGTGGCCCGTGGGGCGCGGCTGATTGATCAAACATGGAAGAATACCTTTTGCAAAGCAAAGCAGCACGGAAGCCCTGTGTCTCGTACAGTAGTACAGGACACAGCTAGCGTACGTAGCGTAGCAGGAATCAGACTGCAGGTGGAGGTGTAGCACGGAGACGGCGTACTACTGTAGTAGTAGCCACATCATGCATGCGCTTTTGTTTTTGGTTCATATCACTTGGTCAGGATCGGCTATCAGGAGATGACCCAGCTGGGCGAATCGTGGTCGTCCGCGGCAGACATGAGACATGGCATGGCCCGTTGGCCGAGGCCTGAGGAGACCAACACAGGACCAGCTGCAGCAAAGCCTGCGACGGATGCAGCTAGCTGGACCGCCAGCCCCGCCCCCCATGGCGGACTGGCTGTGGTGGTGGTGGTGGTAGACTGGAGTTGGGTGGGACCCCAAGCTGCCGTTACACCGATTCCATGGCATGCATGGGCCCTTGCAGTTGCATGCATCGATCGATCGTTCGTTTGCTCCTGTATCGCCATCAGGTCCTCTAATAGAGGTCCCTTCACCTGCGGTCCGGTGAACCGTCTTGGTTTTCGTCCTCAGTTTTCTTGCATTACTAGTACTATTACTAGAAGACTCCGTCTTGGTGTATATATGTGTAATTTGCTCGCTGCAAAGTCATACTACATGAAAGGTTAAAAAAAACGTACGGTAGTAAATTTAATTCAGAAGACTATACTATCTCGTTTTTGCCTAGTATTCTGAATCGAAATCGGTGCGGCAGTGCCGCTGGCGACGGGGAAGCAGGCGTCCCGGCAGTAGCGTGCATGAATTTGTCTATCGTGTCGCGCAAGAAGATGAATTTACATTGGAAACTCTATTGGCATATAGTATCATCTTCTGAGGGGGAGTTGCAGACGATGACAAGGACGCACGCAGCTTTAACCGATCCCCACTCGCCTCTCTTTTGTCCGTTTCCTTGTTCCTTGCTTCTGTACCACCACAGATCGAGCCGTGGGGGCGCGCGGCTGATTGATCAAACATGGAAGGAAACCTTTTACAAAGCAAAGCAGCACACCCTCTACTGTCTCTATAGGGATCAGAGCTGTGGACGGAGACGGTGTACATGCACTTTTCTCTTTTTTCTCGGTTCATTTCACTTGGCCAGTATCGGCTATCACTGGGCGCATCGGCTGGTCGTGCATGGCAGTTGGCAGGGCAGACATGGAACATGGCATGGCCCGTTGGCCCAGGCCCGCCTGAGGAGACCAAGCCAGACAGACAGGAGAAGGGTGCGCGCCCGCTGGCTGCAACCTGCAGCAAAGCCTCCCTGCGCCTGCGACTTGGTCAAAAAAGAAAGAAAGCCAAAGCCTGTGCCTGCGACGTACTGTACTTACGTACGCAGCTGCACCGCCAGCCCCGGCCATGGTGGTGATGTGGAGTTGGGTTTGCATGCATCCATCCATCGTTTCTTTTTGTCCTGTCCTGGATCGCGATCAGCTCCTGCTCCCTCCCTCCGCTTGCGGTACGTAAACCGCCTTGTTGGCTTCTTCTACCAAGCGATCTCAGAGTGTACGTTTCTGTAATCCACGGCTGACTATCTCAACTTCTTTTAACGAAATACTATACATCGATTATAGGCCACACAAAAAGCTAAATTATCGAGTTCGTATCCCCTATGGATGTTTTCATAATGATATAATTTTATACTAACACATACCGTGTATTTTATTTTATTTTATTTTGGAAAGGAATAACATGTACTAGTACATTATGGATACACTCATTTTAAAGATGCAAGAACCTCACAGAGCTGAACAGTGAACACTGTCTTAGTTGTGAGATATATACAGTATGCTGAGCTACTGCTAGTAGTAAAAGTGAAAGTGCTCCCAAACAACTTCCCTAGAGAATGCTGCATGACAAGTTGTGCAAGGACACGAAGCCGGTAAACAAATGGTGATAGCACCTTCCTATACTAATTAGAAAGTCCAAACGAATAAAAACCTTACGTACACCGTGTGGTTCGAATTACTCGAGAAAAAAAAAACATGTGAAGAAAAAAAACATGATAAATCCCACCCCCAAGCTTTCGTCATCAAAGAAAAATATCCATATTTTGCCACATTGCCATGTGGCAATGCAAGAAGGAAACTCTCTTGGGGCACATTTGGTAGGCTCCTCTAAAATGGAGCTCCCCGGGGCAACCTTTGGGGCTTGACCACCAAAAAAACAGCCATCGTGTAAGTTGTGGATTTTATTTGATCGTCTGCATTGCATAACTAGATATACAAATGAAACTTTGAGTGGTTGGCTACATCTAGTGCGGTAGCTCATCAACAACCACACTAACCCCTAGAAGGTTAAACACACTTACCTCACACCACCATATCTAGCGGTCATGGCCGGTAGCGGAGAGGAGACGGACAGAAAGTAGAACACTAGCAGGGAGAGGGCTATCATAGACACTCCAATAGTTCTTCATGGTACTACCTTGAGGTCGACCTCGGCGCCGAGCAGAGGCCGGTTGTTCTCAGCTTCCTAGTTGTCAGTACAGTGCTCACTCTGGCTTGCCATGGTCAAAATTGAGGGGAGGTAAGACTATGAGTGAGGTTCAACCTTCACACGGTGTACCTAAACCTCACAGTATAGTCGCTCGCTAAATGTCGCTCGCTACGCGGGCGGCAGAGGATCCTCCCTATTGGGCCGGCCCAATTCGTAGCGATGGCGTTTTCTTTTATTTTTTTCATTTTATTAATATTTTTATATTTTCTTTTCCCTTTTTCTTTTTCTTTTCCGTTTTACTTTTTCTGTTTTTTCATTGTCAAAAAAGTTCCTTATTTTTGGGGAAACCTCGATTTTCAAATATTGGTTCATGATTTTGAAATTGATTCATGATTTTTGAACGATGTCTACTATTTTTGGAAAATCTTTTTTCAAAACTTAGGTCATGATTTTGAAATTGGTTCATGATTTTTGTAAAAAATTGTAATTTTTAGAAAACAAAATCTTGTTTTTGAAAATTTGGTTCATGAATTAAAAAAACGTTCATGATTCTCGAAAATGTTCCTATTTTCTAGAAAAAAGTTCATAATTTTTGAAATTTTGTTCATAAATTTTGAAAAGCAACTAAGAAATGAAGGAAATCTTATCTCACGGGCTAGCCCATACAGATGCCCCTATAGCACCCTCGGCAAAAGCCTGCCTAGTGCCTACCTTCCATGGTGGTGGACTAGGGTTGGGTGGGGTCCCTAGCTGGCGCTTCCATCGATTCCATGGCCTGCCCTTCCATGCATCGATCATTTCTTTTGTTTTTTCCTAGATAATGAATTCACGATCATGTCGCAAATTCTACATCGTTCATTAAATCTACGTTTAATTTTTTTCGGAAAATTCCATTGATATATTAGAAATCATCATCTTTCTAAAAATATCATCAACACTAGTATAAAAAGATCCAAAAGTAAAAAAATAAATTGCAAATATGTCGTTAGACCATCCAGCGACTACCATAATCACTAGCGTGAGCTGAAAGCACCGCCGTTTTCGTCTCTCCATCAGGCTTCTTTTATTACTATAACTAAACCTTTTCTAGAAAGAAAATTAAGCTCATTTGTGTTACGAGATTTTCATTTGACCTTGCATACTAAGGTTTTACTAGTATTATTAACCAAAAGAACCTCCCAAAGCGGAACTTTTGTGAGTGCAAAATAAATGTTGGTTTTCTGACTCTGAATAAAAATTCAGAAATACGAGTATGATATAGCGGTGTAATAAAAATTTGATTTGTGCATTGACTGATGCAGAGGTAGGGGCATTACTATTTTTTCTTGAATTTTTTGTAGAGCAATAGTAATAAATACAACTAAGACATTGCAAACGTGTGAGAGATTAGACTGAGTGCGGTAAATTTTGTCCACGATAAAGTGGAATCTCGAAAAGTGTTAAAATGTGTTAGATTTCAACCTACCCACACGATCGTTAGTATGAGTTGGTACTGATATATCGAAACCAGTACTCCAGTAGTACAAAGTCCCTGCACACGCAAGGTTTGGATCTCGACGATTAGTTTTTTTTCCTAGGTCTCCTAGGGTTCCCGACTTCCTCTTGCGGCGGCGAGAGTTCTACTCTTTTCGTAGATTCGTTCGGGACGATCGACGTGGTTCCCTCGAGGATCTCACCCTTGCAATCTTGGAAGAACTTGGGAATCTGCCCCTCTCGCGTTGGGAGGTGTAGCATGGCTGAGAGTCTGAAGGAGAAGGCGGCACTGCGTGATGCTCCAGTAGTGCCGCCGGAACAGATGCAATCTACGCACGGAATCGACGATCCAAGTGATAATGGAGGGAATTCGGAAGCTGCAAATATGGAGAAGGAACTAGAGGATCGCTTTGAAGGTCTTAATCTATGTGGGGAAGAGGAGATTGACCTAGATTTTGTAGGGGTTCGTAGCATGGAAAAAAAAATCTATCGCATGCACACAAACAAGCCAAGATCTATCTATTAGATTGTAGCAACGAGTCGATAGAAGCACTCACCCTCGAAGATTCCAAAGCGGTTAACGAGAGCAGATTCTCGTGGGTGATGTAGTCGTACACTTGCCGATCTCAAGATCGCGTAGACAATCCTTCCGGCGCTGTGTTCCGGCAGCGCTTCCGCAGTCGGTCACACGTTCGGTACTCGATGAAGACCTTCCTCTCCCTTGTTCCAGCAGGCAGCGGAGGTTGTAGTTCTCCCCTCGCGTTTTCGGCAGCACGACGGCGTGGTGTCGGAAGTAGAGGGGAGATCCCGCAGGGCTTCGCCTAAGCCGGTGCGAGTTCTTGTGGATTAGGGTTTCCCGGAGATCTAGGGTTTAGAAGTCCGGGAGGAGGAGGAGGTGTCGGCGGTGGCTAGGGCGGCGGCGACAAACCGGCGGCAACGCGGCGGCGGGTCGGCGGCGGCGGCTCGGATGGAGAGGGGTAGGGCTTGTGGTGTTGGGGCAGCCCTCCCCCCTATTTATGAGAGGGAGGGGCAGCCTTGGGAGGGGTGGGTTTGAATCCAAACCCAAACCCAAGTTGGATTGAGAGAAAGACTTGTTTCTTGTCCCACTAGGAAACCATTGTTCCAGTTTGACTTTTCAAACTCCCGGTTGACTTTCAATTTAGAGCTTTAATTCTCTCTTGCAAATGCCCACACCAAGTGACCTAGGATATGATCCAATCATTCCACTTACCCATGACATATTCATGGACCATTCTCCTTCCGGACCGGTGAACCTTCTAGACCCTTCTAGAACCTCTCCGAAGAAAACATCGGAAACTTTCCCGAACTCCGAAATAGGACTTTCCTGTAACACCCCCAGAATCGGACCTATGCAAGTTTTAGCGAAACCCGCTAAACCCGCATAGAAACGATTCAAAGGTGCCCACCAGGCACTTGCGTGCGGGTGGAAAACGAAGTAATAACATTACACAACAGTCCTCGATGGGACCCACAGAACAGATATACATATAACAGCGACTCAACGAGTCAAGAATACAGATATAATATACAAAGATCCAAATCACCTTGAAAACGATGGAGCATCCGACTACGGACAAGATGCAAATTGAGCTAAGAGCCCTGAAGAATAACCAAAGGCGTCCATAACCCTGCCCAGGACAAGCCGGAAGGGTAACCCTGCTAACGACGTCGAAACCTGCTAAAACAAAAGGGGTGCCGACAAAGGGCAAAGGAAAAAGAGGAGCGTCAGTACTGAGGCCAGTACACGGCGAGGCTAGAATTCGGCGGTCCTCGCCTACATAGGTATGGTGGACTGAGCGACAGCGGCAGCATGCACTGAACAACCTATAGAGACTCGATACAACTGGCGGCTATCAGAGAGGGGTAAGAAAGAGCTATTCGGATCCAACCTGATTCTATCATCAGACAAACCCATCCTGGTGTTTCCCCCTCGAGACCAAACGAGGAAGTCAACCGAGGAACTCACACCGTTGGCAGTTTTATTCATTCAGTTATCGTTGCAACAATTACTAGTCAGGTATAGATAATCATCCTGATAAAATAAGCAGTGGGCACTTTTAGTTAACCATTCCGTTATGGTGGCAACACTACCTAGTCAGATACAATTAGCATGAGATAACCCAAAACCCAGCAGTTGTTGGTACTTTTATTTAGCCATTCCGTTATAGTTGCAATACTTACTAGTCAGGTACAATGGTCGCCAGAGACAACCCAAACAAGCAATGGTTGGCAGTTTTATTTAGCCATTCTGTTATAGTGAAGCTGATTACTAGTCATTATAAAGTCAAATTTATAGCACTACTTTAGTTATAGTTGTCTATGATCGAGATACTGTGCTCCAAGTCGTCCATAACCGCGGACACGGCTTTCAGAAAGTTTTACCCGGCCGGGGTGCACCAATAGCAACACACACTCGATCAACCTCGGAAAAACCAAATCAAAACCCAACGAGGCCTTCACGACAAAGCAATCACAGGATTCAGAAATATTTCAGGGGGCCACCCCTTAAAGTAGACCTGCAACAAAGCCGGCCGGCTCTGAGACGGACTCAAGGTTGTGGGGACGGCTGTGAACGACTGGGAACCCAAAACTGGGCTTGTCGACACCGCGGAATCGTGCCACGATCCTAAACAGTACAGGTGCTATCCATCGCACAATTTAAATAAAGCAGTAAGCATGGCATAAGTACAGGATCGTAAATAAAACCTCAAACTACTTTGTGGCCCCAAGAAATAAGACTGAATCAAGCTCTGGCTCAGGGGGGTCCCATAATCCTCCCGGATGTGGATAGCGCGATAAATCAAGGAACAGGTATCAAGCACTCGGGGTCCTACGGGACACAAGTGGACGGTTAACAACCAAATAACATCTATTGCCCACCTGTGCCTCTGCTTACTTACTTCAATTTTAGTTGTTAAACAGGAATTAAAGTGAACGATAAGTAAAGCCATGATCATCTCCAACATCAACATGCGGCAATACACCAACAACTGTGTCACTTGACGACACGCAACAGCACTTGAGCAAGCGACTACGACGCACAAGTCCAACTATCTACCAAACAACAGGTAATAGGATGTGTCCAAGGCAATATAAGGCTGCGAGGGATATCACGGGTACGAAAACTAGAGCATCGCAACACAGATAGCAATAGATCAACAGGAGGGAATAAATACTATAAAAGTAAGATAGGTAGAAAGGGGGAGATGCTCGCCTGAAAACATTGTCGAAGGTTCAACCGAAGATCGGGGCGAAGCTCACATCAACTCAACGGCCTTATCCGCGAAGAAGCAAAACACTAGAAGGAACACCGGATGCACTATTTAAGATCACGGCAGAAGATCGGGCATGATTCATGTATGATGTATGGCATGGCAAAGGTGCAATGCAATTAGGCAATATTAAGCGGAACCGGGGTCCCGACAATTAATTAGGTGACTTATGTTGTTTAGATACCCCGCAATTTAAATGTTGTTTTAACATGGAAAAATATATCACCGGATCGCTATACCAATTTAAATGAGGCCAATATGAGACTGGATTTGTCCGCATATGGGCCCCATATTTAATTACGAGGTGAATCGGCATAAGGCCCCCAAACCACACAAATATGCATGCGAGTATGACAATTTAATATGCAACAATTTATATAGATGACATTTATAAAAATAGGGTTCTCGGATAAGGGTCACACATTAGGGGGTCTCGACGAACTTGGGTTCCGGGGGTTCGGGGTCGGTCTCAGGGTCCAGGGTCCGACGGGATCGGTATCGGACAAAGGAAGTAGGTCTTGTCGCATCCGAGAAGAAGGACTTGGTTGGCGTCGGGGTGCATCGGACTCGCCCTGGTCGGTGGCGATCTTGTCGGGCCCGCGCATCAGGTCGGTCTTGGCGTTCCGCGTCGATGTCCGTACCGTCCGTGTTCTCGAGCATCGCATCCGAGAAGGAGTATTTGTCGCACATATGGTCTTCGGGTCCGGGGTCCCAGTCATGGCGTCCCATTGTAGATCTTGTTGATGGTCCAGCAAAAGCCACCGGGTTCGGTCTTGGTTCCATTGTCAATGGCGAGCTTGGCGGACCACTTCGAGTGGCGAAGATCTTGAGGTTCCAAGGGGTTCGGTCTTCGTTGTCTCGGCATCTTCGGTCCAGGAAGGCAATCCGTGAGGTAGAACTTGTGGTCTCAGCTTGTTACTTGCATCGGTCTCGGGTTCCGCATCGATGGTCCACAGGTCACATTGTCACAACATCACTTGTTGGTATCGGGAGATATTGGGATTTGGGAGGCACCACTTGGTAGCGCCGGATTTGACAAACGCAGGCACACTATGCGGGTACACACGACTTGGGCACAGACACTGCCGCAACACCCTGTAGGAACATCCTGGGCGGCACAGTGCCAGGGTGCATCGACGGGAGGCACATAGGCAGCAGGGCTCGACGACCGGAAACGGGGCCGGCACCGGGGACGAGTCGGCGGCGACGAGGGGGCATGCGGCGGCCGGAGAGAGGACCTGCGCGGGGCGGCTCGTGGCGACGGTGACGGGTGGTTGCAGAGGAGCTCGACGGGGAGGGTGCGGGCGGCGCGGGAGGCGGCCGGTGGCGGGAAGGCCGACGGGGGAAGCGGACGCGGGGGCTGCTGGCTGCGGCGCCGCGCGAGGAGGGAGGCGAGGTGGAGGAGGACGGGCGGCGGTGCTCTGAGAGGGAGGAGGCGAGCGGGAGGGCGAGGTGCAGAGGGTGGAGGCCGACGACGGGGAGCGGTGGAGGCGCGGCGTCGGCGGGCGGCCGGGCGCAGCTCAGGGAGGACGGGGAGGCGCCGGAGCAAGGGGGGCAACGGAGGCGAGGGCGAGCGGAGGCGAGCGGGCCGGAGGCGGCGGAGCGAGGAGGAACGAGGGAAGCCGGCAAGCGGCGGCCGGAGGGGAGGGAGAAGGAGAGAGGCGCGGGGGGTGAGGGAGGTCGTCGTCGGCCGGCGAGGAGAGGACGGGGGAAGGGTGCGGGAGCGGGGCCGTCGGTGGGGGAAAAGGAGGGAGAGGTGGGAGGAGGAGAGAACCAGGGGAGCGTGGGGGTGAGAGGAGGGAGACGCGGGGTCTGCGGGGGAGTGGGGACGGGCGTGGGGCCGGGGACAGCGATAGGTGGGGGTGGGCCCGGAGTGGAGGGAGTGGGGAGAGGGTGTGGAGGCTGCGGGCCGCGCGGGTGGGACCCTGGAGCGGTGGGGAGAGAGAGAGAAAGGAGTGGGGGGCTGGCATGCGGGGCCAGTGGGAAAGTGGGGCTGCGGGGTCAGGGAGAGAGGGCCCGGGTGTAAGGGGAAGGGGTAGGTGGGAGCTGGGTGAGAGAAGGAGTTGGTGGGTGAGGTGGCAGCGGTTTGGGGTGGGGCCAGCCTGTAAGGGAGAGGGGTAGGAGGGGGCTGTGTGAGAAAGAGAGAGAGGGGGGGAAAAGTCTAGGATTGATGAGGTGGCAAGGTGGGTAGGGATTGGGGGAGAGGGTGAGGTGGCGAGTTGTGAGTGGTGGGTAGGATAGGTTTGGGTAGTTTTAGGATTTTAGGGTTTAGGTTTTATTAGTTTTGTAAATATGTGTTTGTTTTGTTTTGTTTATTTTAAAACAAGGCTACTTTGCAATTAGTTTATAGGTAAATAAAATATCCGATATGATCGGGGTTTTGCATTTGAAATAAATAGGGGTATTTGTACAAAGCAAAACTAGGCTTTTCGAAATAGTTCAGACAAACAATGCATGATGATGACGATGCAATGCACAAAATCAACGCGATTTTCTAGTAGTGGTTTTTGCGGGATGCCACAATTCGACACCACTAACGATGGATCTCGCCCTCGAGATCCGCCTCATGGTACCGGAAAGAAGGTCGGCGATCTGCATCTTCTCGCTTCGTGTAGATCCTCGCGACACCACTAACAAGAGGTCGTTGTCCGTGATCGTCGAGGGAAACACTCCAGAACAAAAGGTCGAAGGTAGAGGTATCAACAAATAGAGCCACCCCTAACTTCCGTGGAATGAGTGAAATAACAATAATTCACCAATTCAATGTACAAGAGCGAATGATAAGAGTAGTGGTTAGGTAGCTACTCCATCCCGCACTCAAACCATTATTCTGCAGACGAATAGGCGGATTATGCAACCAACTCTCGGAATTCAGACTGAAGATCTCGACAAACGAGGTTCAAAAGCAAAGGAGTGATGCAGACTTTGCATCGGATCTGGCGTAGATGATGTCGTCGCGTCGGAAAACACCGGAAGGCACAAACAAGGAGCAAAGAATGGTACCACAGTAGACGTATTCCTCAGACAGCATGAACACCGGATGGTAGAACACCGTTAACAAAGTAGGAAGCGAAACCCTGAAGGTACGACGGAACCCAACCACGAGAAATCCTGGACTTGAATAGAGAGAAGAGAGCGGATTCAAACACGTCGAGATGAGAGGAGAATAGCAGAGGGGTAAGGAGTAAAATCAGACCTAATCAGAACTATCCAACCGATTTTGCAAAAATAGTTTTGACACTCTACTTCGGCCGTTAGCTAGGTTATCCTACAGGCTGGACTTGTGGGGTATCGCAACTGCTGAGCTCTGATACCACTCTGTAACACCCTCAGAATCAGACCTATGCAAGTTTTAGCGAAACCCGCCAAACCCGCATAGAAACGATTCAAAGGTGCCCACCAGGCACTTGCGTGCGGGTGGAAAACGAAGTAATAACATTACACATCAGTCCTCGATGGGACCCACAGAACAGATATACATATAACAGCGACTCAACGAGTCAAGAATACAGATATAATATACAAAGATCCAAATCACCTTGAAAACGATGGAGCGTCCGACTACAGACAAGATGCAAATTGAGCTAAGAGCCCAGAAGAATAACCAATGGCGTCCATAACCCTGCCCAGGCCAAGCTGGAAGGGTAACCCTGCTAACGACGTCGAAACCTGCTAAAACAAAAGGGGTGCCGACAAAGGGCAAAGGAAAAAGAGGAGCATCAGTAATGAGGCCAGTACACGGCGAGGCTAGAATTCGGCGGTCCTCGCCTACATAGGTATGGTGGACTGAGCGGCAGCGGCAGCATGCACTGAACAACCTATAGAGACTCGATACAACTGGCGGCTATCAGAGAGGGGTAAGAAAGAGCTATTCGGATCCAACCTGATTCTATCATCAGACAAACCCATCCTGGTGTTTCCCCCTCGAGACCAAACGAGGAAGTCAACCGAGGAACTCACACCGTTGGCAGTTTTATTCATTCAGTTATCGTTGCAACAATTACTAGTCAGGTATAGATAATCATCCTGATAAAATAAGCAGTGGGCACTTTTAGTTAACCATTCCGTTATGGTGGCAACACTACCTAGTCAGATACAATTAGCATGAGATAACCCAAAACCCAGCAGTTGTTGGTACTTTTATTTAGCCATTCCGTTATAGTTGCAATACTTACTAGTCAGGTACAATGGTCGCCAGAGACAACCCAAACAAGCAATGGTTGGCAGTTTTATTTAGCCATTCTGTTATAGTGAAGCTGATTACTAGTCATTATAAAGTCAAATTTATAGCACTACTTTAGTTATAGTTGTCTATGATCGAGATACTGTGCTCCAAGTCGTCCATAACCGCGGACACGGCTTTCAGAAAGTTTTACCCGGCCGGGGTGCACCAATAGCAACACACACTCGATCAACCTCGGAAAAACCAAATCAAAACCCAACGAGGCCTTCACGACAAAGCAATCACAGGATTCAGAAATATTTCAGGGGGCCACCCCTTAAAGTAGACCTGCAACAAAGCCGGCCGGCTCTGAGACGGACTCAAGGTTGTGGGGACGGCTGTGAACGACTGGGAACCCAAAACTGGGCTTGTCGACACCGCGGAATCGTGCCACGATCCTAAACAGTACAGGTGCTATCCATCGCACAATTTAAATAAAGCAGTAAGCATGGCATAAGTACAGGATCGTAAATAAAACCTCAAACTACTTTGTGGCCCCAAGAAATAAGACTGAATCAAGCTCTGGCTCAGGGGGGTCCCATAATCCTCCCGGATGTGGATAGCGCGATAAATCAAGGAACAGGTATCAAGCACTCGGGGTCCTACGGGACACAAGTGGACGGTTAACAACCAAATAACATCTATTGCCCACCTGTGCCTCTGCTTACTTACTTCAATTTTAGTTGTTAAACAGGAATTAAAGTGAACGATAAGTAAAGCCATGATCATCTCCAACATCAACATGCGGCAATACACCAACAACTGTGTCACTTGACGACACGCAACAGCACTTGAGCAAGCGACTACGACGCACAAGTCCAACTATCTACCAAACAACAGGTAATAGGATGTGTCCAAGGCAATATAAGGCTGCGAGGGATATCACGGGTACGAAAACTAGAGCATCGCAACACAGATAGCAATAGATCAACAGGAGGGAATAAATACTATAAAAGTAAGATAGGTAGAAAGGGGGAGATGCTCGCCTGAAAACATTGTCGAAGGTTCAACCGAAGATCGGGGCGAAGCTCACATCAACTCAACGGCCTTATCCGCGAAGAAGCAAAACACTAGAAGGAACACCGGATGCACTATTTAAGATCACGGCAGAAGATCGGGCATGATTCATGTATGATGTATGGCATGGCAAAGGTGCAATGCAATTAGGCAATATTAAGCGGAACCGGGGTCCCGACAATTAATTAGGTGACTTATGTTGTTTAGATACCCCGCAATTTAAATGTTGTTTTAACATGGCAAAATATATCACCGGTTCGCTATACCAATTTAAATGAGGCCAATATGAGACTGGATTTGTCCGCATATGGGCCCCATATTTAATTACGAGGTGAATCGGCATAAGGCCCCCAAACCACACAAATATGCATGCGAGTATGACAATTTAATATGCAACAATTTATATAGATGACATTTATAAAAATAGGGTTCTCGGATAAGGGTCACACATTAGGGGGTCTCGACGAACTTGGGTTCCGGGGGTTCGGGGTCGGTCTCAGGGTCCAGGGTCCGACGGGATCGGTATCGGACAAAGGAAGTAGGTCTTGTCGCATCCGAGAAGAAGGACTTGGTTGGCGTCGGGGTGCATCGGACTCGCCCTGGTCGGTGGAGATCTTGTCGGGCCCGCGCATCAGGTCGGTCTTGGCGTCCGGGAGGAAGAGCTTGGCGTTCCGCGTCGATGTCCGTACCGTCCGTGTTCTCGAGCATCGCATCCGAGAAGGAGTACTTGTCGCACATATGGTCTTCGGGTCCGGGATCCCAGTCATGGCGTCCCATTGTAGATCTTGTTGATGGTCCAGCAAAAGCCACCGGGTTCGGTCTTGGTTCCATTGTCGATGGCGAGCTTGGTGGACCACTTCGAGTGGCGAAGATCTTGAGGTTCCAAGGGGTTCGGTCTTCGTTGTCTCGGCATCTTCGGTCCAGGAAGGCAATCCGTGAGGTAGAACTTGTGGTCTCAGCTTGTTACTTGCATCGGTCTCGGGTTCCGCATCGATGGTCCACAGGTCACATTGTCACAACATCACTTGTTGGTATCGGGAGATATTGGGATTTGGGAGGCACCACTTGGTAGCGCCGGATTTGACAAACGCAGGCACACTATGCGGGTACACACGACTTGGGCACAAACACTGCCACAACACCCTGTATGAACATCCTGGGCGGCACAGTGCCAGGGTGCATTGACGGGAGGCACATAGGCAGCAGGGCTCGACGGCCGAAAACGGGGCCGGTACCGGGGACGAGTCGACGGCGACGAGGGGGCATGCGGCGGCCGGAGAGAGGACCTGCGCGGGACGGCTCGTGGCGACGGTGACGGGTGGTTGCAGAGGAGCTCGACGGGGAGGGCGCGGGCGGCGCGGGAGGCGGCCGGTGGCGGGAAGGCCGACGGGGGAAGCGGACGCGGGGGCTGCTGGCGGCGGCGCCGCGCGAGGAGGGAGGCGAGGTGGAGGAGGACGGGCGGCGGTGCTCTGAGAGGGAGGAGGCGAGCGGGAGGGCGAGGTGCAGAGGGTGGAGGCCGACGACGGGGAGCGGTGGAGGCGCGGCGTTGGCGGGCGGCCGGGCGCAGCTCAGGGAGGACGGGGAGGCGCCGGAGCAAGGGGGGCAACGGAGGCGAGGGCGAGCGGAGGCGAGCGGGCCGGAGGCGGCGGAGCGAGGAGGAACGAGGGAAGCCGGCAAGCGGCGGCCGGAGGGGAGGGAGAAGGAGAGAGGCGCGAGGGGTGAGGGAGGTCGTCGTCGGCCGGCGAGGAGAGGACGGGGGAAGGGTGCGGGAGCGGGGCCGTCGGTGGGGGAAAATAAGGGAGAGGTGGGAGGAGGAGAGAACCAGGGGAGCGTGGGGGTGAGAGGAGGGAGACGCGGGGTCTGCGGGGGAGTGGGGACGGGCGTGGGGCCGGGGACAGTGACAGGTGGGGGTGGGCCCGGAGTGGAGGGAGTGGGGAGAGGGTGTGGAGGCTGCGGGCCGCGCGGGTGGGACCCAGGAGCGGTGGGGAGAGAGAGAGAAAGGAGTGGGGGGGCTGGCATGCGGGGCCAGGGGGAAAGTGGGGCTGCGGGGTCAGGGAGAGAGGGCCCGGGTGTAAGGGGAAGGGGTAGGTGGGAGCTGGGTGAGAGAAGGAGTTGGTGGGTGAGGTGGCAGCGGTTTGGGGTGGGGCCAGCCTGTAAGGGAGAGGGGTAGGAGGGGGCTGTGTGAGAAAGAGAGAGAGAGGGGGGAAAAAGTCTAGGATTGATGAGGTGGCAAGGTGGGTAGGGATTGGGGGAGAGGGTGAGGTGGCGAGTTGTGAGTGGTGGGTAGGATAGGTTTGGGTAGATTTAGGATTTTAGGGTTTAGGTTTTATTAGTTTTGTAAATATGTGTTTGTTTTGTTTTGTTTATTTTAAAACAAGGCTACTTTTCAATTAGTTTATAGGTAAATAAAATATCCGATACGATCGGGGTTTTGCATTTGAAATAAAGAGGGGTATTTGTACAAAGCAAAACTAGGCTTGTCGAAATAGTTCACACAAACAATGCATGATGATGACGATGCAATGCACAAAATCAACGCGATTTTCTAGTAGTGGTTTTTGCGGGATGCCACATTTCCTTATATGAATCTTATTCTCCAGACCATTCTGGATCTCCTCGTGATATCCCGGATCCCATCCGAGACTCCGAAAAACATTCGGTATCCCTATTAACATTCCATATCTACTAAACAACATCGAATCCTTAAGTGTGTCTCCCTACGGTTCGTGAATTATGCGGACATGATCGAGACACTTCTCCGATAAATAACCAATAGAGGAATCTGGAAATTCATATGGCTCCCACATATTTCTACAATTACTTTGCGATCGAATGAACCACTTACATACGATACCAATTTCCCTTTGTCTCACGATAGTTTACTTATCCGAGGTTTTGATCGTCGGTATCTCTGCATACCTAGTTCAACCTCGTTACCGATAAGTACTATTTTCTCATTCCCGTGATATGTGATCCCTTGTGAGCCAGTCACATGCTTGCAAGCCAATTGGATGACATTTCACCGAGAGGGCCCAGAGTATATCTATCTGTCATAGGGATGGACAAATCCCACTCTTGATCCATGTGCCTCAACCCATACTTTCTGAATACTCAATGCCACCTTTATAGCCACCCTGTTACGGTGTGGTGTTTGATGTCATGAAAGGATCCTTCCAGTGATGGTGATTAGCATGATCTCATGGTCGAAGGAATTAGGTTACTATGTATCAGAAAGCTTATAGCAAACGAACTATTGAAATGACTTGATCTTAATGCTACGCTTATCTATAGGAGTATGTCCATCATACCATTCTCCTAATGATATGATCTCGTTGTTAATAACATCTCAATGTTCATGATCGGGAAACCACGATCATCTATTAACCAACAAGCTAGTATTACAAAGAGGCTTTACCAGTGACTCTAATTTAGTTTACAAATCACACAAGTATTAATGTTTCCGGTTTAATACTATGAATGTAAACATTTATCATTAACACGAATATATAATAATAACCACTTATATTATTGCCTCTAGGGCATATCTCCAACAGTCTCCCACTTACACTAGAGTCAACTAATCTAGTACATAGCATGGCATACATAAGAGATCCTATGGCTGAGGCATAGGGAGTCTTACTCATCCTTTCTCTATCTTCTGCCGTTGCAGGACTTTGAGTTTTACTCAAGGTCGTATTGGGCAACATGGGCAAGAACCCTTTCTTGCTTTCTTCCATTCCAAACCTCTTTAGAACTTTGTCCAAATATGTACTCTGTGACAATGATATTAGGTGCCTCTATCTATCTCTATAAATCTTTATGCCTAATATGTAAGCTGCTTCGCCAAGATCTTTCATTGAAAAACTATTATTCAAATAATCCTTGACACTATTAAGAAGGTCTACATCATTCCCAATCAACAATATGTCATCTACATATAGTATTAATAATGCTACAGAGCTCCCACTCACTTTCTTGTAAATACAAGCTTCTCCATAAGTTTGTATAAAACCAAAACTTTTGATTACCTTATCAAAACGTTGATTCCAACTTCGGGATGCTTGCTTCAATCCATATATGGACCGTTGAAGTTTGCATACCTTGTTAGCATCTTTAGGATCGACAAAACCTTTGGGTTTCATCATATACAACTCTTCATCAATGTCTCCATGGAGGAACGTCGTTTTGACATCCATCTGTCATATCTCATAATCATAATATGCAGCGATTGCTAACATATTCCTCACAGACTTTAGCTTCTCTACTGGTGAGAAAGTCTCATCGTAGTCAACTCCTTGAATTTTTCGAAACCCTTTTGCGACAAGTCGAGCTTTATAGACAGTAACATTACCATCAGAATCTATTTTCTTCTTGAAAATCCATTTATTCTCAACAGCCTTCCGGCCATTCGGTAAGTCCACCAAAGTCCATACTTGGTTTTCGTACATGGATCCAATCTCGGATTTCATGGCTTCTTGCCATTTATTGGAATCTGGGCTCATCATCGCTTCCTCATATGTCGCAGGGTCATCGGTGTTGTTCACCAACATGACATTCATAACGGGATCATACCAATCAGGAGTGGTACGAGTTCTCGTTGACCTGCGAGGTTCTGTAGTAACTTCAACAGAAGTTTCACGATCAACATCATTAGCTTCCTCTCTTATTGGTGTAGGCGCCATATGAACTACTTCTGGTGTTGCGCTACTCGCAAGTTCGAGAGATGGTTCAACAACCTCGTCGAGTTCTACTTTCCTTCCGGTCACTTCTTTTGAGAGAAACTACTTCTCTAGAAAGAATCCATTATTGGCAACAAAAATTTTGCCCTCGGATCTATGATAGAAGGTATACACAATAGTTTCCTTCGGGTATCCTATGAAGACGCATTTTTATGCTTTGGGTTCAAGCTTGTCTGGCTGTAACTTCTTTACATAAGCTTCGCAACCCCAAACTTTAAGGAACGACAATTTAGGTTTCTTCCCAAACCATAATTCATATGGTGTCGTTTCAACGGATTTAGATGGTGCCCTATTTAAAGTGAATGCGGTTGTTTCTAATGCATAACCCCAAAATGATAGCGGTAAATCTGTAAGTGACATCATAGAACGAACCATATCTAAGAGAGTTCGATTACGACGTTCGGACACACCATTATGTTGTGGTGTTCCCGGCGGTGTCAATTGTGAAAGTATTCCGCATTTCTTAAAATGCTCGCCAAACTCGTAACTTAGATATTCACCTCCACGATCAGATTGTAGAAATTTAATCTTCTTGTTATGTTGATTCTCTACCTCACTTTGAAATTCCTTAAACTTCTCGAAAGTTTCGGAATTATGTTTCATGAAATAGATATACCCATATCTACTCAAGTCATCCGTAAAGGTAAGAACATAACGATAACCAACGTGCGATGATACACTCATTGGGCCACACACATCGGTATGTATAATTTGCAATAAGTCCGTAGCTCGCTCCATCATACCAGAAAATGGAGTCTTTGTGGCATCCCGCAAAACCACTACTAGAAAATCGCGTTGAATTTGTGCATTGCATCGTCACCATCATGTGTTGTTTGTCTAAAACTATTTTCGCAAAGCCCGTTTTGTTTTCTAAAACGCCCCGTCTTGTTTCCAAAATGCAAACCCCGGGTCTCCGGAATATTTTTTGTTTGCCTGCTATCGGTTTGCAAATGGTGCATTTAGAATCAAATAAAATATTTATTTATTTTTGAGTGGGGCAGTCGAACGGGACGATCGACCCGAACGACCACCCCCATTTTCAAATCGGTCCACCCCAAACCAGCCCCTCTAAATCCTACAGCTACCAACCTATCTACCCACACCCTCCCTCCACATCACCCCACCCAATCCCCACCTGACACCTCACCCTCTCCCCCACCTCTACCCAATCCTAAGTTACCACCTCAGCCACCCACTCCCTCCACTCACCCTGCCTCCACCACACCACACCACACGCTACACACACGCACGCCACGCGCCTGCAGGCCCCCCTGTCCCCCCCGGACCCGCGTGGACCCACCACGCGCGGCCCCCCACCCCGCTCCCCTCTCCCTCCCCGCGTTTCTCTCTCTCTCCCGAGCCGGCCGGCCTCTCCCCAACCTCACCGCCTCCTCTCTCCTGCGCCCCGCCGCCAGGCCTCGCCGCCTCGCCGTTCGCCCGCCACCGCCCGGCCGGCCTACCCCACGCCCCCACCGCGCGCGCGCCGGCTCGCCGCACCGCGCGGCTCCCCGCCAGCGCCGCCTCCGGCCCCTCCCTCCGGCGCCCGAGCCTCCCTCTCCCCGCCGCGGCGTCGCCCGCATCTCCCCTCCCCGGCGCCGGCGAGCCGCGCCCTCCGCCCTTCTCCCTCACCGCGCACCGCTGCTCCTCACCCATCCCTGCAGCACGCCCCGACCCCGCCTCCCCGCCTCGCCGCAAGCTCGCGCCGCCCCGCGCCCGGCTCCCCGTCCGGCCACACCTCCCGCCGGCGGCCTCCCTGGCGCCGCCCGACCCCCTCCGCTCCTTCCCGTCTGCAAGGCCGTCAACCGCCTCGTCGGCGCCGCCCCCTGCAACCTCTACCACCGCCGCTCTTCCGCCCCGCGAGCCCCGCCGCCGGCCGCCTCTCCCCTGTACCCGTCGCCGTCTGCTGCCCCGCGACGTGGCCCAGGACGCCGCCGCCAACCTCCTCCGCAGGCCGCTGCGGGCCCTCCCTGGCTGCCGTCTTCGCCTCGTGCGCTGTCGCAGTTGTCTGCATAGACCCTCCCTTGTCCCGTGCTCGACGTCTGAGCCGTCTATGGTTGTGACCATCCGGCCAAGTTCAGTTGTCGGGCGCATGTGTGGTCACGTGTCGAGGAAACATGGCGAGACAGTGTAGAAGGGATGCCCGAGTGAGATTGTTGTATGCCACCCGGATGACCCCGACAAGAATCGCCCCATGCCGAGATCTTCCGTAGATGATTCGACAAAGGTCCGAGGCGACAAGATCTTCCCGTTGACAAGTCCACCGGCAAGATCTTCGACATGCGTTGCCATATTCGCAGGCCACTTCGCGGAACCCGGGGATCGACACAAGACTGAAGCACCAAGGCCTCCGTCATGGAATCGCCAAGTTCTACTGACGCCCGACGCCCGAAGCCGAGGACCCCGACAAGAACCACGACACGGAGACACCGAGTTCTTCCCTCGGACGCCAAGATTGCCACGAGACCGCTCCCGAACGCTAACACCGACTCGATTGCGCGGGCCCGTCAAGACCCTTGCAACGGCAAGATCGACCCTGTGGGGCCCAACAAGATCGACACGACGACAAGAACGACAGCGACCAGGAGAACCCGATGCGCCCCCGGCGCCGAACCAAGCCCTGCTTCCCGGAGTCCGAGAACGCCTCCGTCGAACCCTGAACCCCGAGACCGGACCCGGACCCTGTCGAACCCCGAACCCCGGAACCCCAAGAGCGTCGAACCCTAATGTGTGAACCTTTTCCCGAGCCCTACTTTATAAACGCTAAATATAAAACCTGTTGCATATTAAATTGTCATACTTGCATGCATACTTGTCTGTGGTTTGGGGGCCTTATGCCGATTCACCTCTAATTAAATATGGGGCCCATATGCGGGCAAATCTAGCCTTATATTGGCCTCATATCAATTTGTGTAGCGAACCCGGTGCTATCTCTTGCCATGCTAAAACAACATTTAATTTGCGGGGTACCTAAATAACATGAACCACCTAATTAATTGTCGGGACCCCGGTTCCGCTTAATATGACCTAATTGCATCGCATCTTTGCCATGTCATTCATCATACATGCATCATGCCGATCTTCTGCCGTTGTATTAAATATTGCATCCGGTGTTTCTTCTAGTGTTTTGCTTCTTCGCGGATAAGGCCGTTGAGTTGATGTGAGCTTCGCCCCGATCTTCGGATGAACCTTCGACAATGTTTTCAGGCGAGCATCTTCCCCTTTCTTCCTATCTTACTTTTCTAGTATTTATTCCCCCTGTTGATCTTTGCTATCTGTGTTGCGATGCTCTAGTTTTCGTACCCGTGATATCCCTTGCAGCCATATATAGCCTTGGACACATCCTATTACCTGTTGTTTGGTAGATAGTTGGACCCGCGTGTCGTAGTCGCTTGCTCAGGTGTCTTTGCTTGTCGTCAAGTACCACAATTGTTGGAGAATTGCCGCATGTTGATGTTGGAGATGATCATGGCTTTACTTATCGTTCACTTTAATTCCTGTTTAACAACTAAAATTGAATTAAGCAGAGGCATCGGTGGGTGATAGGTAAGATTTGGTTTCCGACCGCCCACTCTTGTCCCGTAGGACCGGAGTTCTTGACACCTGTTCCGAGATCGAGCGCGCTAACCACAGGTGGGGAGATATGGGCCCCCATCGATTATTACCTGATTTCAAAGTATTGTACTGGGGGCCACAAACTAGTTTGAGGTTTTATTTACGATCATGTACTTATGCCATGCTTTACTGCTTTATTTAAATTGTGCGACAGATAGCACCTGTACTGTTTAGGATCGGGACACGATTTCGCGGTGTCGACAGTTCCCGTTTGGGGATTTGCTGTCGTTCACAGCCGTCTACCCAAACCCTAAGTCCGTCTCGGAGACCGGCCGACTTCGTTGCGGGTAGACTTAGTGGGGTGCCCCCCCGTGCTTGCTTTGGGTCTGGGAACGTCGTGACTTAGGCCTCGCCGACATACCGATGGGTGTATGTTAACTGATCTGGCAAAAAGGGTCGAAGTGCCTGTGGATACTTTGGTGCACCCCTGCAGGGTTAAATCTTTTCGAGAAGCCGTGTCCGCGGTTATGGACGACTTGGAGCACAGTGCTGGATCATAGACAACTATAACTAAAGTTTATTGTTATAAATTGACTTGTATCCGATTTGACTAGTAATCAACTTCACTATAACGGAATGGCTAAGTAAAAGTACCATCAACTGCTGGGTTTTGGGTTTATCTCATGCTATCTGTATCTGATTAGTAATTGTTGCAACTATAACGGAATGGCTAACTAAAAGTGCCCACTGCTTACTTTATCAGGATGAATATCTAAACCTGACTAGTAATTGCTGCAAGGATAACTGAATAAGTAAAACTGCCAACTGTGTGAGTTCCTCGGTTGACTTCCTCGTTTGGTCTCGAGGGGGGAAACGCCAGGATGGGTTTGTTTGGTGTTAGCTTCAGGTTGGATCCGGATAGGTCATTCTTATCCCTCTCTGATAACCGCCAGTTATATCGAGTCTCTATAGGTTGTTTAGTGCATGCTGCCGCTGCCGCTTCAGTCCACCACACCTATGTAGGCGAGGACCGTCGAATTCTAGCCTCGCCGTGTACTGGCCTCAGTACTGACGCTCCTCTTTTTTCCTTTGCCCTTTGTCGGCACCCCTTTTGTTTGAGCAGGTTTGAGATCGACATCGTTAGCAGGGTTACCCTTCCGGTTTGGCCTGGGCAGGGTTATGGACGCCATTGGTTATTCTTCAGGGCTCTTAGCCCCATTTGCATCTTGTCCGTAGTCGGACGCTCTATCATTTCAAGGTGATTTGGATCTTTGTATATTATATCTGTATTCTTGACTCTTTGAGTCGCTGCTATATATATCTGTTTTGTGGGTCCCATCGAGGACTGTTGTGTAATGTTATTACTTCGTTTTCCACCCGCACGCAAGTGCCTGGTGGGCACCTTCGAACCGTTTCTATGCGGGTTTGGCGGGTTTCGCTAAAACTTGCATAGGGCCGATTCCGAGGGTGTTACAGAGTGGTATCAGAGCTCAGCAGTTGCGATACCCCACAAGTCCAGCCTGTAGGATAACCTAGCTAACGGCCGAAGTAGAAGTGTCAAAACTATTTTGAAAATCGGTTGGATAGTTCTGGTTAGGTCTGATTTTACTCCTTGCCCCTTTGCTATTCTTCTCTTACCTCTACGTGTTTTGAATCCGCTCTCTTCTCTCTCTTCGAGTCCAGGACTTCTCGTGGTTGGGTTTCCGTCGTACCTTCAGGGTTTCGCTTTCTCCCTTTTGTAACGGAGGTGCTACGATCATCAATCTGCAACTTGTCTGTTGTACCTTCCTCCAATCTTTTGTTCTTGAGCTCTTTATCCATATGTGTTCCTTGCTGGATATCCGTGTCGTTGAAAAACATATGAGAAGGACGAGCATTGGTGAAGTTGGAGTATACCTTGAGCATGTGTTGTTCATGCCAATGGAACCATCGCGGAACCTAATCATTGTGTCTTCCATACGATTTCTGTTGTATCTTCCGGTGTTTCCGTCGCGACGGCATCATCTACGCCAGATCCGATGCAGAGTCTGCATCCCTCCTTTGTTTCCGAACCTCGCTTGTCGAGGTCTTCAGTCTGATTCCGAGAGTTGGTTGCATAATCCGCCTATTCGTGTGCAGAGTAATGGTTTGAGTGGGTGATGGAGTAGCTACCATACCACTACCCTTATCATTCGCTCTTGTACGTCGGATCAGTGGATCCAGCAGTTTTACTCCGTCCACGTAAGTTAGGGGTGGCTTTATTGTTGATACCTCTACCTTCGACCTGTTGTTCCCGGAGTGTTCTCGCGACGATCACGGACAACGACCTCTTGTTAGTGGTGTCGCGAGGATCTACATGAAGCGAGAAGATTCAGATCGCCGCCTTCCTTCCGGTACCATGAGGCGGATCTCGAGGGCGAGATCCCTTGTTAGTGGTGTCGAATTGTGGCATCCCGCAAAACCACTACTAGAAAATCGCGTTGAATTTGTGCATTGCATCGTCACCATCATGTGTTGTTTGTCTAAAACTATTTTCGCAAAGCCCGTTTTGTTTTCTAAAACGCCCCGTCTTGTTTTCAAAATGCAAACCCCGGGTCTCCGGAATATTTTTTGTTTGCCTGCTATCGGTTTGCAAATGGTGCATTTAGAATCAAATAAAATATTTATTTATTTTTGAGTGGGGCAGTCGAACGGGCCGATCGACCCGAACGACCACCCCCATTTTCAAATCGGTCCACCCCAAACCAGCCCCTCTAAATCCTACAGCTACCAACCTATCTACCCAAACCCTCCCTCCACATCACCCCACCCAATCCCCACCTGACACCTCACCCTCTCCCCCCTCTACCCAATCCTAAGTTGCCACCTCAGCCACCCACTCCCTCCACTCACCCTGCCTCCACCACACCACACCACACGCTACACACACGCACGCCACGCGCCTGCAGGCCCCCTGTCCCCCCGGACCCGCGTGGACCCACCACGCGCGGCCCCCCACCCCGCTCCCCTCTCCCTCCCCGCGTTTCTCTCTCTCTCCCGAGCCGGCCGGCCTCTCCCCAACCTCACCGCCTCCTCTCTCCTGCGCCCCGCCGCCAGGCCTCGCCGCCTCGCCGTTCGCCCGCCACCGCCCAGCCCGCCTCGCCGGCCTACCCCACGCCCCCACCGCGCGCGCGCCGGCTCGCCGCCCCGTGCGGCTCCCCGCCAGCGCCGCCTCCGGCCCCCTCCCTCCGGCGCCCGAGCCTCCCTCTCCTCGTCGCGGCGTTGCCCGCATCTCCCCTCCCCGGCACCGGTGAGCCGCGCCCTCCGCCCTTCTCCCTCACCGCGCCCCGCTCCTCCTCACCCATCCCTGCAGCACGCCCCGACCCCGCCTCCCCGCCTCGCCGCAAGCTCGCGCCGCCCCGCGCCCGGCTCCCCGTCCGGCCACACCTCCCGCCGGCGGCCTCCCTGGCGCCGCCCGACCCCCTCCGCTCCTTCCCGTCTGCGAGGCCGTCAACCGCCTCGTCGGCGCCGCCCCCTGCAACCTCTGCCACCGCCGCTCTTCCGCCCCGCGAGCCCCGCCGCCGGCCGCCTCTCCCCTGTACCCGTCGCCGTCTGCTGCCCCGCGACGTGGCCCAGGACGCCGCCGCCAACCTCCTCCGCAGGCCGCTGCGGGCCCTCCCTGGCTGCCGTCTTCGCCTCGTGCGCTGTCGCAGTTGTCTGCATAGACCCTCCCTTGTCCCGTGCTCGACGTCTGAGCCGTCTATGGTTGTGACCATCCGGCCAAGTTCAGTTGTCGGGCGCATGTGTGGTCACGTGTCGAGGAAACATGGCGAGACAGTGTAGAAGGGATGCCCGAGTGAGATTGTTGTATGCCACCCGGATGACCCCGACAAGAATCGCCCCATGCCGAGATCTTCCGTAGATGATTCGAAAAAGGTCCGAGGCGACAAGATCTTCCCGTTGACAAGGCCACCGACAAGATCTTCGACATGCGTCGCCATATTCGCAGGCCACTTCGCGGAACCCGGGGATCGACACAAGACTGAAGCACCAAGGCCTCCCTCATGGAATCGACAAGTTCTACTGACGCCCGACGCCCGAAGCCGAGGACCCCGACAAGAACCACGACACGGAGACACCGAGTTCTTCCCTCGGACGCCAAGATTGCCACGAGACCGCTCCCGAACGCTAACACCGACTCGATTGCGTGGGCCCGTCAAGACCCTCGCAACGGCAAGATCGACCCTGTGGGACCCAACAAGATCGGCACGACGACAAGAACGACAGCGACCAGGAGAACCCGATGCGCCCCCGGCGCCGAACCAAGCCCTGCTTCCCGGAGTCCGAGAACGCCTCCGTCGATACCTGAACCCCGAGACCGGACCCCGGACCCTGTCGAACCCCGAACCCCGGAACCCCAAGAGCGTCGAACCCTAATGTGTGAACCTTTTCCCGAGCCCTACTTTATAAATGCTAAATATAAAACCTGTTGCATATTAAATTGCCATACTTGCATGCATACTTGTCTGTGGTTTGGGGGCCTTATGCCGATTCACCTCTAATTAAATATGGGGCCCATATGCGGGCAAATCTAGCCTTATATTGGCCTCATATCAATTTGTGTAGCGAACCCGGTGCTATCTCTTGCCATGCTAAAACAACATTTAATTTGCGGGGTACCTAAATAACATGAACCACCTAATTAATTGTCGGGACCCCGGTTCCGCTTAATATGACCTAATTGCATCGCATCTTTGCCATGTCATTCATCATACATGCATCATGCCGATCTTCTGCCGTTGTATTAAATATTGCATCCGGTGTTTCTTCTAGTGTTTTGCTTCTTCGCGGATAAGGCCGTTGAGTTGATGTGAGCTTCGCCCCGATCTTCGGATGAACCTTCGACAATGTTTTCAGGCGAGCATCTTCCCCTTTCTTCCTATCTTACTTTTCTAGTATTTATTCCCCCTGTTGATCTTTGCTATCTGTGTTGCGATGCTCTAGTTTTCGTACCCGTGATATCCCTTGCAGCCATATATAGCCTTGGACACATCCTATTACCTGTTGTTTGGTAGATAGTTGGACCCACGTGTCGTAGTCGCTTGCTCAGGTGTCTTTGCTTGTCGTCAAGTACCACAATTGTTGGAGAATTGCCGCATGTTGATGTTGGAGATGATCATGGCTTTACTTATCGTTCACTTTAATTCCTGTTTAACAACTAAAATTGAATTAAGCAGAGGCATCGGTGGGTGATAGGTAAGATTTGGTTTCCGACCGCCCACTTGTGTCCCGTAGGACCCGAGTTCTTGACACCTGTTCCGAGATCGAGCGCGCTAACCACAGGTGGGGAGATATGGGCCCCCCATCGATTATTACCTGATTTCAAAGTATTGTACTGGGGGCCACAAACTAGTTTGAGGTTTTATTTACGATCCTGTACTTATGCCATGCTTTACTGCTTTATTTAAATTGTGCGACAGATAGCACCTGTACTGTTTAGGATCGGGACACGATTTCGCGGTGTCGACAGTCCCCGTTTGGGGATTTGCTGTCGTTCACAGCCGTCTACCCAAACCCTAAGTCCGTCTCGGAGACCGGCCGACTTCGTTGCGGGTAGACTTAGTGGGGTGGCCCCCCGTGCTTGCTTTGGGTCTGGGAACGTCGTGACTTAGGCCCCGCCGACATACCGATGGGTGTATGTTAACTGATCTGGCAAAAAGGGTCGAAGTGCCTGTGGATACTTTGGTGCACCCCTGCAGGGTTAAATCTTTTCGAGAAGCCGTGTCCGTGATTATGGACGACTTGGAGCACAATGCTGGATCATAGACAACTATAACTAAAGTTTATTGTTATAAATTGACTTGTATCCGATTTGACTAGTAATCAGCTTCACTATAACGGAATGGCTAAGTAAAAGTACCATCAACTGCCGGATGTTGGGTTTATCTCATGCTATCTGTATCTGATTAGTAATTGTTGCAACTATAACGGAATGGCTAACTAAAAGTGCCCACTTCTTACTTTATCAGGATGAATATCTAAACCTGACTAGTAATTGCTGCAACGATAACTGAATAAGTAAAACTGCCAACTGTGTGAGTTCCTCGGTTGACTTCCTCGTTTGGTCTCGAGGGGGGAAACGCCAGGATGGGTTTGTTTGGTGTTAGCTTCAGGTTGGATCCGGATAGGTCATTCTTATCCCTCTCAGATAACCGCCAGTTATATCGAGTCTCTATAGGTTGTTTAGTGCATGCTGCCGCTGCCGCTTCAGTCCACCACACCTATGTAGGCGAGGACCGCCGAATTCTAGCCTCGCCGTGTACTGGCCTCAGTACTGACGCTCCTCTTTTTCCTTTGCCCTTTGTCGGCACCCCTTTTATTTGAGCAGGTTTGAGATCGACGTCGTTAGCAGGGTTACCCTTCCGGTTTGGCCTGGGCAGGGTTATGGACGCCATTGGTTATTCTTCAGGGCTCTTAGCCCCATTTGCATCTTGTCCGTAGTCGGACGCTCTATCATTTCAAGGTGATTTGGATCTTTGTATATTATATCTGTATTCTTGACTCTTTGAGTCGCTGCTATATATATCTGTTCTGTGGGTCCCATCGAGGACTGTTGTGCAATGTTATTACTTCGTTTTCCACCCGCACGCAAGTGCCTGGTGGGCACCTTCGAACCGTTTCTATGCGGGTTTGGCGGGTTTCGCTAAAACTTGCATAGGGCCGATTCCGAGGGTGTTACAGTCTTAGTCATTTTACCCATCAGACATGCTTCGCATCTTTCAAGTGATTCGAAATCAAGTGATTCAAGAAGTCCATCGGAATGGAGTTTCTTCATACGCTTCACTCCAATATGACCAAGACGACAGTGCCACATATAGGTCGAGTTATCGCTTAATTTCATACGTTTAGCTTCAATGTTATTAATGTGTGTATTTCCACAATCGAGATTCAATAAGAATAGACCATCTATCAAAGGTGCATGTGCGTAAAACATATTACTCATATAAATCGAACAACCATTATTCTCGGACTTAAATAAGTAACCGTCTCGCAATAAACATGATCTAGATATAATGTTCATGCTCAACGCAGGCACCAAATAACAATTATTTAAGTATAAAAATAATCCCGATGGTAGATGAAGAGGTAGCGTGCCGACCGCTATCACATCAACCTTTGATCCATTTCCTACGCGCATCGTCACCTCGTTCTTCGATGTCTTCCGTTTATTCTGCAGTACCTGTTTTGAGTTACAAATATGAGCAACCGAACCAGTATCAAATACCCAGGCACTACCACGAGTACTAGTGAGATACACATCAATAACATGTATATCGGATATACCTTTCTTCTTGATGTTGCCGTTCTTCAAATCCGCCAAGTACTTTGGGCAATTCCGCTTCCAGTGACCTTCTCCCTTGCAGTAAAAGTACTTAGTATCAGGCTTAGGCCCAGCATTGGTCTTCTTCGCCGATGCGGTAACTTTCTTACCACCCTTCTTGAAGTTTCCCTTTTTCTTAGACTTGCCTTGCTTCTTAAATTTGGTGGTCTTATTGACCAACAAAACTTGGTGCTCTTTCTTGATCTCTACTTCTGCAGATTTCAACATGGAGAAGAGTTCTGGCAATGACTTGTCCATGTTTTGCATATTGTAGTTCATCACAAAGTTCTTGTAACTTGGTGGTAGTGATTGGAGGACATGGTGAATCCCCAAAGCATTAGGAATCACTATACCTAGGCTTTGAAGCTTGCTTGCGTGCCCAGACATCTTAAGCACATGCTCACCGACGGAGCTGCCCTCTTCCATCTTGCAGTTAAAGAACTTTTCAGAAGCCTCAGAACTCTCAACTTCCGCGTGAGCCTCAAATATCATTTCGAGTTCACGGACAATATCATGTGGGTCATGGTTCTCAAACCTTTTCTGAAGCTCCGATTCCAAACCATACTAGATAGCACACTGAACTGTGGAGTACTGATTCTTCCGAGCGAGGAAAACATTCTTTACCTCATCGGTAGCATTAGCTGCAGGCAGGTCACCCAGCGGTGCATCCAGCACATAGGTCAAATTACCAGCATTGAGGACAATCCTCAAATTGCGGAACCAATCCGCGAAGTTGCTTCCATTGTTTTTCAACTTTTCTTTCTCTAGGAACGCATTAAAATTGATGGTAGGGCCCGCCATTGATCTACAACATATTTGCAATAGTTTAGACTAAGTTTATGAAAAATTGAGTTCTAATTAATAGTTAAATTAATCTAGGTGAAATCCCACTGAAAAAAATATCCCTCAAATTGTTTTAGTGATCACACGAACCAAATCCACCACATCAAAACCGATCATCACGAGAGTTGATGTAGCTTTAATGGCGAACAATCAACATGTTCATCATATCTACTATATGACTCATGCTTTACCTTTTGGTGATCCGTGTTCCGAGACCATGTCTGTACATGCTAGGCTCGTCAAGATCAAACCTTAGCTTCTGCATGAGCAAATGGCTTGCTCATGTTGTATACACTCGCAGAATCTAACACACCCGATCATCACGTGGTGCTTCGAAACAACGAGCTTTAGCAACAATGCTTACTAAGGATGAACACTTTAAAACTTGAAATTTTGTGCTTGAGGGATCATCTTATAATGCTACCGTCGCAGACTAAGCAATACAAGATGCATAAAGGATTATCATCACATGCAATTCATAATATGTGATATGATATGACCTTTCTTCTTGTGCTTCCGATCTCCATCTTCAAGTACGAACATGATCTCCATCATCACCGGTATGGCGTCAAGGTCAATGGCGCCGTTTCATGGTTGTCGTCCACCAGCTTCAACTATTACAACTACTTTGAATAGACACGCAGGTCTTAATGGAATTTAAAAGACAACCATATGGCTCCTGCCGGTTGCCAACTTACAATAAGGAACATTGCATACATCATATATAATCACAATAATGGCCATATCACATCACAGCACACCCCTGCAAAAAAAAGTTAGACGCCTCTAATTTTCTTTGCATATTTTACGTGGTTTGGGGCTTTCAATAAGTGTCGTTCTAACTTACAAACAAGAACCACGACGTTGATGTTTGAACTATCAAGTGCCCGTTGTAAATTGAATCTATACTATGATGGGAGAGACAGACACCCGCAAAGCCACTTATGCAATACAAGTTGCATGTTGAGCGTGGAGCAAGTCTCATGAACGATGTCATGTAAGGTTAGCCCGGGCCGCTTCATCCCATCATACTTCAAGATGCAAAGTACACAAAAAGCAATTGATAATAAAAGCACCACCGCCCACAATGACCATTGTGTTCTACTCGTGCAACAGATCTACATATAGACACGGCTTTGATACCACTGTAGGGGTTCGTAGCATGGAAAACAAAAAAAAATACCGCATGCACACAAACAAGCCAAGATCTATCTACTAGATTGTAGCAACGAGTCGATAGAAGCACTCACCCTCGAAGATTCCAAAGTGGTTAACGAGAGCAGATTCTCGTGTGTGATGTAGTCGTACACTTGCCGATCTCAAGATCGCGTAGACGATCCTTCTGGTGCTGCGTTCCGGCAGCGCTTCCGCAGTCGGTCACACGTTCGGTACTCGATGAAGACCTTCCTCTCTCTTGTTCCAGCAGGTAGCGGAGGTTGTAGTTCTCCCCTCGCGATTCCGGCAGCACGACGGCGTGGTGTCGGAAGTAGAGGGAAGATCCCGCAGGGCTTCACCTAAGCCGGTGCGATTTATGGTGGATTAGGATTTCCCGGAGATCTAGGGTTTAGAAGTCCGGAAGGAGGAGGTGTCGGCAGCGGCTAGGGCGGTGGCGACGGACCGGCGGCGGCTCGGGTGGAGAGGGGCTAGGGATTGTGGTGTTGGGGCAGCCCTCCCCCTCTATTTATAAGAGGGAGGGGCATCCTTGGGAGGGGTGGGTTTGAATCCAAACCCAAACCCAAGTTGAATTGAGAGAAGGACTTTTTTCTTGTCCCACTAGGAAACCAATGTTCCAGTTTGACTTTTCAAACTCCCGTTTGACTTTTAATTTAGAGCTTTAATTCTCTCTTGCAAATGTCCACACCAAGTGACCTAGGATATGATCCAATCATTACACTTACCCATGACATATTCATGGACCATTCTCCTTCCGGACCGGTGAACCTTCTAGACCCTCTAGAACCTCTCCGATGAAAACATCGGAAACTTTCCCGAACTCCGAAATAGGACTTTCCTTATATGAATCTTATTCTCCAGAGCATTCCAGATCTCCTCATGATATCCCGGATCCCATCTGAGACTCTGAACAACATTCAGTATCCCTATTAACATTCCATATCTACTAAACAACATCGAATCCTTAAGTGTGTCTCCCTACGGTTCCTGAATTATGCGGACATAATCGAGACACTTATCCGATCAATAACCAATAGAGGAATTTGGAAATTCATATGGCTCCCACGTATTTCTATGATTACTTTGCAATCGAATGAACCACTTACATACGATACCAATTTTCCTTTGTCTCACGATAGTTTACTTATCCGAGGTTTTGATCGTCGGTATCTCTGCATACCTAGTTCAACCTCGTTACCGATAAGTACTCTTTTCTCATTCCCGTGATATGTGATCCCTTGTGAGCCAGTCACATGCTTGCAAGCCAATTGGATGACATTCCACCGAGAGGGCCCAGAGTATATCTATCTGTCATAGGGATGGACAAATCCCACTCTTGATCCATGTGCCTCAACCCATACTTTCCGAATACTCAATGCCACCTTTATAGCCACTCTATTACGGTGTGGTGTTTTATCTCATGGTCGAAGGAATTAGGTTACTATGTATCAGAAAGCTTATAGCAAACAAACTATTGAAATGACTTGATCTTAATGCTACGCTTATCTATAGGAGTATGTCCATAATACCATTCTCCTAATGATATGATGTCGTTGTTAATAACATCTCAATGTTCATGATCGAGAAACCATGATCATCTATTAACCAACAAGCTAGTATTACAAAGAGGGTTTACCAGGGACTCTAATTTAGTTTACAAATCACACAAGTATTAATATTTCCGGTTTATACTATTATAGAATGAATGTAAACATTTATCATAAACACAAAGATATAATAATAACCACTTTTATTATTGCCTCTAGGGCATATCTCCAACAGATTTTTCAGGAGAGATTTGATGAATTGCTTGGTGGGGTACGTTGGCTGGCACTATTTAGGATTCTTACCCCAAAACCCTCTAGCCACGCGGCAATGTTCAAGCAGATGAGAAACGCTTGGGCAGCTGCGAAGGATGTCACTTTCAAAACTATGGGATCAAATTTGTTCTTGGTTCAATTCCAGTGTTTAGGCGATTGGAATAGGGTGATGGAAGGGGGACCATGGCTATTCAGGGATGTTCCTGTGGTTCTTGTTGAGTATGATGGATTCTCTAATGTGCATGATTATAAACTATACAAAATTCCGGTATGGGCGAGAATTCAAGGACTGCCAGAGGGACTGATGAAAAAGAAAGAGCTAGCTGAGAAGGTTGCATTAAAGGTCGGTGAACCGCTAGTTAATGTGATTTTTAATGAAAGGAGAATTAATCCTTCCAAATATCTACGAGCTAGGGTTTATCTTGATCTAAACAAACCCCTTGTTCGTTTTGTTCCGATCAACTTGAAGGAAAGGAAGAAATATCCCGTACAATATGAAAAACTACCATATTTTTGTTTCTTTTGTGGGTTGATGGGCCATGTTGTCACGGAATGTGGAGATGGTGTACATGAGGATAGCAACTGTCAGTGGAGTGAATGGCTACAAGTTGAATTTGAGCCAACTATCAATGTAAGTGGGGGATGAGGCAATGGAGGAAGAGGAGGCTTTGGAGGTCGTGAACGTGGTAGGACGCCAGGGGCTCCTAATGAGTATGAAACAGATGATATGGAGGTTGGTATTGATGGCCTTCCAAAAGGGATATGGAATCCTAAAAGAAACCTTTTGGGGAGGGATGATAATACCAACCATGCAAAGAGTGGAACACAAGATAGGGGAAGTGTGGCTGATAAAGTTCTTATGATTGAAAATGGAGCGGCTAGTAAGGATCTTGAGGCAAGTATCCCGCAGAAGGTTCAACAACCTAAGAGACAAAGGAGGGCTGGGGATGGTGGTTTGGAGAATGATGAGGATATGATATCGGCGACCTCCTTCGAGGAGGATCGCCAGGAGCAATGAAACTCTGTGGGCTGAACTGCCGCGGGCTTCGTAACCGTCGGGCAGTTCGTGCGCTTCTGGATCTCCAAAAGCTAGTTAAGCCAGATGTGTTTTTTCTGTCTGAAACGGATTTGGAGAAATCTAAGGCAGAAAGCTTAAGAAGGAAGATGGTTTTTGATCATATGAGTATCTTTGAAAGCGATGGTCAGAGTGGTGGTTTGTTAATGTTGTGGAGGTGTGATTTGAGGATATTGAGAAAAGTGTAACAAAAATGCCATTGATGTGATTATTGAGGGGGATACTTCCTGGAGGCTTACTGGAATCTACGGTGATCCTAGATGGGGGCACAAATATGTAACATGGAACGCTCTCCGTGAACTCCATGGTCGCATGTCCATGCCATGGTTGGTGTTTGGTGATTTCAATGAGATTCTTTTTAATTACGAGAAGGAAGGAGGTAGACCGAGATCACAACAAGCAATGCAGGAATTCTATGATGCGCTAGGTGATTGTGATCTAGAAGATATGGGATATGTAGGGGATTTGTTCACATGGAGAAGAGGAAATCTGCGGGAGAGATTGGACAGAGGAGTAGTAAATGAGCAATGGAATACCTTGTTCCCGTATGCTAGTATAATTAACATCGAAACAACACAGTCTGATCACAGACCTATATTGGTGGATACAGAGTATCTAGCGTCAACTCATGCAAACCGAAACTCAGTGAAAATGTTTGAGGCGCGATGGTTGAAGGAGGATTCGGTAGAGGAGATGGTCAGAGCAGCGTGGGAAAGAGAAAAACAAATGGGTGAGGAAGTTTCTTTGATGCAAAAGGTCGATGATGTTCATTTTGAATTACATAAGTGGGACAAAGAAACTTTAAAAGGGCCTGCTAGGAGACTTAAGGAGCTGAAGAGCGATTTAGAACAATTAAGAAGAGGTCCGATGACAGAAGCCGCACTGGCGGCACAGAAAGAAATTCAAATGCAAATTGAGCTTACTTTGGAGAAGGAGTAGATTTTTTGGGTTCAAAGAGCAAGAGAAAATTGTCTAAAACATGGTGACAGAAATATAAATTTCTTTCACAACCATGCAACCAGGAGGAAGAAGAAAAATATAGTCAAAAGCTTGGTGGATGATAATGGAGTGAGACATGAAGATAGAGATGATATGTGTGATGTAGTCCACAATTATTTTCAGGAACTTTTTACCTCTGAGATCCAAGAGCCGGATGAAGAGGTGTTGGCAGATGTACAACGTACCGTGACAGATGATATGAATAGGGCCTTATTGGCTCCTTTCACGGCGGAAGAAGTGAAGAAGGCATTGTTTAGCATATAGGGGATCTTAAGGCCCTAGGACCGGATGGTTTACACGCGGTCTTCTACAAACGATTTTGGGATATGCTTGGAGAGGATGTTGTCAAGGAAGTTCTGATTGCAGTTAACACTATACAAGTGCCAGGAGGATGGAATAACACATCTATCGTGATGATTCCAAAAGTTGAAAACCCGGATAAGGTATCTCAATTTAGGCTAATAAGTTTATACAATGTCGTTTATAAAATCATTTCAAAAATGTTGGCTAATAGACTGAAGAGATATCTCACTTATATAATTAGTGACCACCAGAGTGCCTTTGTCCCGGGAAGGTTGATATCGGATAATATCTTATTAGCATATGAAAGTATATATGCAATAAAGAGGAAAAAAGGGAAGAAAGGACTCCGTGCAGTCAAACTTGATATGCACACGGCTTATGATCATGTGGAATGGGCTTATTTAGAGAAGATCATGTTGAAAATGGGGTTTGGGAGGAGATGGATTAATATGATAATGGCCTGTGTTTCCTCGGTAAACTACAATGTTCGGTTTAACTCTATGGAAACTGACGGGATCAAACCGACGAGGGGTTTAAGACAGGGAGACCCTTTGTCGCCCTATTTATTTCTAATTGTGGCACAAGGTTTATCTAGCATGATTAGAGGAGCGGAAGGAAGAGGTGAATTATTGGGAGTCAAGGTATGCCGAGATGCACCAATGGTGTCCCATCTTTTATTTGCGGATGACTCTCTAATATTAATGCATGCTGATGGAAAAAATGCAAGGAAGTTAAAAGAGATTTTGGATAATTACTGCGCAAATTCAGGGCAGAAGATAAGTGAAACTAAATCAAGTATTTTTTTCAGTCCGAATACAAGTGTGGATGAAAAAGTAGAGGTTTGCCAAATTCTGAATATTGTGATAGAATCTCTAAATGACAAGTACTTAGGACTACCGTCCATGATAGGGATGGACAGAAGCGATTGTTTTAGACATTTGATTGATAGAGTCATTGCAAGAATAAGCGGATGGAAGGAGAAGCTATTGAGTTTGGGAGGAAAAGAAATTCTAATTAAGGCCATTGCTCAAGCTATACCGGTGTTTGCTATGATGGTGTTCAAGATTCCGAAAAACATTTGCAAAGGAATAACATACGCTATCTCTCAATTCTGGTGGGGCAATGAGGAAGAGCAGAAACATATGCACTGGAAAGCGTGGTGGAAGCTATGTTTTCCAAAGGATAAGGGTGGAATGGGTTTCAGAGATCTACAAAGCTTCAACTTGGCGATGCTTGCAGAACATGTGTGGAGATTACTAAGTGAACCGAATTCGTTATGTGAAAGGGTTTTACGTGCCAAATATTATCCAGATGGTTGTCTTTTAGATGCAAAATTAAAGAGCAGAAGTTCATACACATGGCAGAGTATTCTGGCGGGTCGGGATTGTTTTAAAAAAGGGTGTATTTGGAGAGTTGGGGACGACTCACAAATAAATATTTGGGAAGATAACTGGATTCCGTCCCGTCACAATTTGAAGATCATGACGCCAAGGGGATCAATTTTATATACATAGGTAAGTCAGTTGATTAATCCTGTTGATGGTAACTGGGATGTTGAGCTAGTGGAGAGCTTATTCTAGCCCGTAGATGCTCATCGGATCCTTCAAATTCCTTTGACACCCGGTAGAGAAGACTTCGTGTCTTGGCATCATACAAAAACTGGGACTTTTACTGTCAGATCTGCTTACCATTGTCAATGGGAGTACAAGTTCGGGAGGCATGAAAGGAATGCAAATATTGCGGAGAGAGCTAATAGCCCAGTTTGGAAGAAATTGTGGAGTTTAGAGATCCCTAGTAAAATTAAAATCTTTGGTTGGAGAGTTTTACATGGTATGATTCCATGTCGTGGAATTCTGGCTAATAAGCACATTGTCAATGAAGGCGGTTGTCCTGTTTGTTTAGTGGGGTGCGAGGATCTGAAACATATGTTGTTCACATGTGATATGGCAAAGGAGGTTTGGCGCTGCCTTGGATTAGAAAATTCTATACAAGAAGTGTTACATATGGACCGGTCGGGATCAGTCCTACTGGGAGAGATGATCATGAGAAATAGTCGGGTTGCTATGCTTGACAATGTTGACTTTGCTGAAATCGTTTTGACTGCAGGTTGGTACATCTGGTGGGAGCGCCGGTAGTTAGTGCATGGGGAGAAGGTTCAGAATCCGACTCGGTCGGCCATGTCTATAGTTGTTCTGTTAAAAAACTATATGATTGCAGCTAAGAAATCCGAAGCAAAATAAAGACAAGGATGGAAGAAGCCAACGGAGGGAAATATGATGATTAACTTTGATGCAGCTTTTGATGTGGAAACAGGGAGAGGTGCTACTGGTGTAGTCATTAGAGATTACATAGGACAATGTATAGGCGCGGCGCAAAAGTTTCTTCCTCATGTGGTGGATGCCCCGATGGCAGAGGCTTATGCTCTACGAGAAGGTTTAGTCCTAGCACAAAACATCGGGAGTAACAAGTTCACCCTACAAACTGATTGTATGCAGGTGGTGGACACTATGAACAACGAGGGATTTTCCGCTACTTCATCAGCGGCGATATATGATGACTGCAACATTTTATGGTCAGGATTTGATGATGTTTCTATTGACCATTGTAATAGGGAAGCAAATCAAGTAGCTCATGAGCTTGCTAGGGTTTCTTTTAGTTCAGAAAATTCTTGTACCTGGGTTGATGAACCCCATCTCTTTATCCTTAGTAAGCTCGCGAATGATGTAACAACTTTGATCTAACGGCTGCAGGTTTCAGACGCACTCTTTTTCCTATCCAGGGTACATAAGGGGACTGGAGGGTTTTAATGAGACGTCTTGTATGCCTAATATATAATAGTTTAAAAAAAAGTCTCTGCACACGCGTGGCCTAAGGACGTTTCGTCTCTTGTGAAATAAATAAAAGCTTTTTTTCTTTTTGAGGTGTAAAGCTTTGCTTTGATTTGCCCTAGAATCCTAAATGTATCCCTCCGGCCAGATCATGTGGCGTGTGATTCGTTGGTCTCTCTTATGAAGCCCGTTTCGTTTCGAGAATCGGCCGGACTCGAAACCGACCCAAACAGAACTGGTACAGTACATACTCTCCACTCAACAAAAAAAAGGTACAGTACATACTCCGAGTGCAGCTGCTGCTTCAATACTAGACACGTCTCTGGGGCGGCCGGACTCGATCGCGCGCAATCCAAGCACATACATAGTCACGGCGGTACGCGTCAACGGCCGGAACCGTTACAAAAGAACCGTCAGTCAGCGCGCGATGGCCGACGTGGAGAACCCTGCGGTGGAGGCGGCGGTGGCAGAGCCCGGCGAGTGCAGCAGGCACATGCTCGTGTGCGCGATGGGCTTCCTCTTCTTCGCGTTAGTAGTCGTCTTCGCGGACACGGCGGAGCTGAAGTCGACCGGCGCCGTCGTGATCGCTTGTCTGGCCTGCTTCGGCGCGCTCTGCTTCGGCATCGTCTTCACGAGCCTCGTGGCCGAGTGGGTCCGCGGCAACCCGGAGTTTCCGGACGGACACCGGCTTGTGGACGACCTGATCCAGTCCGACAGGTTTATTCTTTGCGAATTCGCCCATCAGTTCATGCTCCACGTGGCTCAGGACCCCCTCGCTCACTATGGAGATGCATGATTTTTTCACCCCATCCGTCCGACTCAGTAAATTGTAGAAAGCTATCATAATTCGGATTGTCAGAACGAGTTAGTATCAATATTTTTAATTTTTGTTTATCATTACTAATTATGAGTCACAACGTTGTAAATCACACTAATTTTCATCTGACAGCATTTTAACTTTTTCATCTGACAACATTTTAACATGTTTTCTGACAAGTGGGACCCATATAACAGAGCAGACAGTCAACAAAAATTGCCACGGTGGAGGATGAGCCGAGCTGGATGTTGGGCCCACTTGTCAGGAACCCTCGCCGCCGCCGTCCTCGCCGACGATGATGTCCGTGCGTAGCGCCGGGGGCACGCTGCCGTCGATCCGGATGGCGGTGGAGCGCGCGCGCCAGGAGGTTCTCCATCGCGAGCTGGACGTGCCAGTTGCTGGCGGGCATCTGGTGCCACGGCTTCACGGTGGCGCAGCTCCGCAGCATCCGGGCGTCGCTCCCTTCCACGGCGTGGCTGGTGGTGGCGAAGAACTCCGACCTCGCGGCAGCTGTGGAGAGCACGCGGTGGGCGTCGCTCCGCCCCGTCGCCCGCGACATGAACGCGTGGCTCTTCGTGCACTCCGACGAGATCCCGCCGGCGCTCCGAACGTACCGCGACTTCCTGAAGGAGTGGAAGTTCCAGCTCAATGACTTCACCGGCGCCGTGTACGAGGGCCGCCTCTACGGCCCGAACGACTTCAAGCAGCTCGAGGCCATGCCCACTAGGGTCCAGTCCTACCAGTACCTCCTCGGCTGCCTCCAGATGCCAGCCGTCTCTGTCATCGCCGCCCTGATTTGCGCGGTGAGTTGCGGCGGAGGAATGCGCGGCGCCGGCGGGGCCTGATTTGCGCGGTGAGTTGGCCGGATCGAGGGCGAGGAAGAAGGGGATGAACAGTACCAGCCGGCAGCCGCTGCCTCAGTGGAGAGGAGTGACGCGGTCTGACAAGTGGGCCTAACATCCGGCTCAGCTCATCCTTCACCGTGGCAATTTTTGTTGACTAGTCCGCTCTGTTATATGGGTCCCACTTGTCAGAAACATGTTAAAATGTTGTCAGATGAAAATTAGTTTGATTTGCAACGCTGTGATTCAAAATTGGTATTAGCAAGCAAAAATTAAGAATGTTGGTACTGACTCGTTCTGACAGTCCGAATTATGGTAGTTTTCTGCAATTTTCTCGTTCGACCCGACTCCGGTAGCCTCTTCTTTATTTTCCTTTTTTGTACTCTTTCAGTGGATATATATGGTTCTTCTTTTTAATTGAGGACAACAGATGGATGATAGATGAATCTTTTTGTACAGTAGATACGGTCAGCGGATGCCAAACTCTGGTGCGCCCATTGCAAAAAAAAAAGGTGATAGATGAATCTTTCCTAACGTGGGTTTAGTACAAATCGGACCATCTAACCCCAGTCAATCAATCTTCTAATAAAGCAGATAAAAGGAGCTACCTGTCAGTGTAATGCAGGCTGTTCTTTTCACGGCTATGTCTCAACTTTCAACCGCAAAAACGGAGAGAGAGAGTACAAAATAAAGTTTCTAAAGATATTCCTAGTGCAACACAACCGAATGAATTGAATGGACACCCCTATATACTTATATTGCATTAAGATTTCCACCGTCATACATGTGCAGTTCGAAACTTTTTTTTTTGTCGAGCGAACGCCATCGTGGCTTACTTTATTAATAATCAAATGATGGTTAGCAAAATAAAACTAGAGGGTTCATCGACTCATTTACAAGAGTTTCTAGACAAAAAGCACTCCCTGGCTATTACATGAGCGTCTCTCAAGCAATGGACAAAGTCGACCTTCCCAATAGACCCTGCGGTCGTAAAACAATTTGCATAAACAGCCGTTGCCTCATTCCAGATCCTTTCATGTCATGTGCAGTATTGGATGACCTCTGATGAATCTGACTCAGCTACGATAGCACCACATCCAATTAATAGAACTTGCCAGCTCCAAACCATGCTGCATGGCCAATGCTTCCGCTGATGAAACATGAGGTATAAACTGAGACGATGCGGTGATGAACACACCATGATAGTCTCGTATATATAATTGCACCAGAAACCCCTGCTTGATCATCCGCGTTAAAAGCCGTGTCCACATTTAGCTTCAAGAAATTACTCATAGGTTTGGACCATACCTTCTTTTCCGGCCCTTAATTCTGCACAGCGCTTTTACTTGAATTCGCTACGATTGCTCGGGTAGACATCACACATCTTTGGATTGGAGGGATTGATTCGCCTCGAGTATGTCTCCGTCGAAGCCGCCATATATACCAAGCAGCTACCGATATAACTTCATGAACTTTCACTGAATCATACGCTGGCAAAGTTGAGGCCGGTGATCTCAGAAGGTCTTCAAACACCACCGATCCCGAGCGATCAGCCATAGTAGCTTCACAAATGATTAATCCGTCCAGTCCCAGCGCCGTCCAAATTCCTATCGCTGCCTGACACTTAAACACCATATGCAAAATGTCCTCTGGCCAAAGATTACACACCGGACATTGTCCACTGTCACCTATGTGACGATTAGCAAGGATTGATTTCAGGGGAAGAATACCATGCATAGTTCTCCAGAAAAAAGTCTTCACCTTGGCCGGCACGTCTAACTTCCAAAGGATTTTCCACATGGGGTTGTTGAGAGAAGTACCTTGCACCAGGGCTCGACACATCTGGCCATTATATTGATGTTTCCACTCGATATGGTATTGCCGATCTGACCGAGAAAACACCTGATCTATTAGCATGCCATGATATAAAATCCTGAAACGCACCCACCCTGCAAGGGTATTTCGAGGATTCTCAAAAGAAGTCCACATAACCCCTCTATGTATCATGTTTGGGGCATTAATCCCCTCTAACTACTAACTGGGACACTTAACCCCTCTAAGTATTTAATACCGGGCAAATTAACCCCCCAAGCCAACAATGGTTGTTTTGGGAGCGATTTTGTCCACGTGGACAGTGGTTTTAAGTAGCAAAGATGCCATCGTCGCTGGTGCCGACGTGAGACACCTAGTCTCTGCGCTACTGCAAGAAGCACTCTGGTCGTCGCCGTCTCCCTGAGCCGCTTATATTTTGCTGCCGCGCGCGGACACTTCCGCTGTAGCGCATCTGGGTGTCTCATCCAGGAGATGTCAGTTATATTTTAAATCAAAACAGAGAAGAAAGCAAGCAGGCAGGATGGATGGATCAAAAGAATATGTGTGAAACTAGCAGCTTGTCTAAATCGAGGGCGTGATCTACATGGTAGGATGGATCGAAAGAATACGTATAGGTTGCTGCTCACGGATGTGCGTGTGCTGCGTCGTGTGCACGTGAACAAGAAGCAAGCGGCAGGGAGCCACAACGGCGCGGATGTGCTTGACCATGGCGAGTCCATGGCGTCCGTGCAGCACTCCTACAGGATCAACATGTTGCTCTGGTTGGAGTTCGCGTTATGTAGTAGGATAAGCATGTTGGTCCATGTATGTTAGCCCTGGCCAGCTTTTGTCTGTAGTTGGAATTCGCGTTTTGCAACACGCTAAAGCTGGCAGATTCGACGAAGGCGAGCCTCTGCTTAAACCACTGTCCACGTGGACAAAACTGTTCCCAAAACAGCCATCGTTGGCTTGAAGGGGTAATTTGTCCGCTATTAGATACTTAGGGGGGTTAAGTGCCCCAGATAATAGTTAGAGGGGGTTAGTGCACCAAACCTAATACATAGGGGGTTATGTGGACTTCTTTCAGGATTCTCCGAACATCTATAGGGTTGAATAAAGATGAAAGAAGTTCTCCGTCCCATTGTTCGGTAATTGGACATATAAGATCTGAAACTTTGGTGAGTACCGCCTCTCCTCTTGGAGACTGAACTTTCCGATCTGGGATGCTCGGAATCCACGGATCATTCCATATATTAATGGACTGCCCATTTCCGACTCTCCATATACATCCCCTCTTAAAAGCTTGAATTTCAGCACATAAACTCTGCCAAGTGAAGGAGGACCCCGCCTTCGACCTAGCTTTTAGAATATCTCCCGAGGGGTAGTACTTTGCTCTCAAAACTTGTGCACATAGTGAATCAGGTGTATCAATAAGTCTCCACACATGTTTAGCAAGCATAGCTAGATTGAAGGAATGAAGATCTCTGAAACCCATACCCCCTTCGCTCTTGGAAAAAAAAGCTTTTACCATGCATACCAATGTATTTTTTCCTTGATCATTATCTCCCCACCAGAATTGAGCAATCACATCAGCAATTTTGTTCCTAACCAAGTAGCTGGGGTCTTCAAATCATGGGATCCCCTTGGCTTGTGTCACATAAAGTTTTTCCTCTTTAAACCATTTAGCTTTAAATCTCAATGGTCTATTTACTGTATTTGCTGGGGTCTCTGGATAGAATTCCCTGTCCACCAATAGTGGACGATGGTCCGAGTGATTATAGTCAGATGAACTATAGCCACATATTCATGCATCTGACACCAGCTTGTATTTGAAATTCCCTGGTCCAATCTTTCTCTCTCATAGCTCCTCTCTGCCATGTAAACATGTCCCCCACGTAGCCCATATCATCTAGGTCACATGCTTCAATAACATCAGGAAACGCTTGAGTAAATTGTCGAGGCTGGACTCTTGGACTCTCCCTTCTTCCTTCTCATGTGCATATAATATTTCATTCAAGTCTCCAATCACTAGCCATGGCAAGCTATTTTGTTGGTGTATATCTCGAAGTCTGTCCCAGGTTTTATGCTTGTCCGCACATCTAAATTCACCATACATTTCGGTCAACCTCCAAACCTTATTATCATTTCCCTCAACCTGAACATAAATTGCGGTGACCCAGCATACCATTGCATGTGTAGTACACTATAGTCGTTGACATGACATGTAGGGGTTCGTAGCATGGAAAACAAAAAATTTCTACCGCATACAAACAAACAAGCCAAAATCTATCTACTAGATTGTAGCAACGAGTCGATGGAATAACTCACCCTCGAAGATTCCAAAGTGTTTACCGATAGCGGATTCTCGTGGGTGATGTAGGCGTACTCTTGCCGATCTCAAGATCATGTAGACGATCCTTCCGGCGCTGCGTTCCGGCAGCGCTTCCGTAGTCGGTCACACGTTCGGTACTCGATGAAGACCTTCCTCTCCCTTGTTCCAGCAGGCAGCGGAGGTTGTAGCACTCTCCTCGCGATTCCGGCAGCACGACGGCGTGGTACCGGAAGTAGAGGGGAGATCTCACAGGGCTTCGCCTTAAGCCGGAGCGAGTATGGTGGACTATGAGAGAGGCCTCGGTGATCTAGGGTTTAGACACACCAAGGAGAGAGGGCTAGGCCGGTGTCTAGGGCTTGGGGAAGCCCCAAATCGGCAGCTAGGGTTTGCCCTAGGGAGGCCGCGGCTGCAGGAGGGCCGGCGGCTAGGGCTAGGGTTTTGGGTGGTGGAGGTGTAGGTCTAGAGGGGCAGCCCTGCCCCTCCTTTTATAGGTGGAGGGCGCCGGCCAAGGGGAAGGGAGTCCACCCCCAACTCGGCCTCCAAGGCCGGCGGTGGAGGGAGAGGAACTCCTCCCCAAGTAGGTTTCCTACTCTCCCTCCATCAAGCAAACTTGTCGTTTGACTTTTCAAATTGGCGTTTGACTTTTCAAACTAGGATTTGATTTATCCCTTTATTTTGCTCAGCGATGACACCTAGTACATGATGCAACCATTCCAACTTGTTATGACACATTCATGTACCCTTCCCCTCCGGAGTGCCGGACCTTCCGGAACCTTCTAGAACATTCCCGATAAAAACACCGGAACCATTCTCCAACCCTGAAACAGGACTTTCCTTATATGAATCTTATTCTCCGGACCATTCTGAATCTCCTCGTGATATCCCGGATCCCATCCGAGACTCCGAACAACATTCGGTCTCTTACTCATCATTCCATAACTACTCAACAACATCGAATCCTTAAGTGTGTCTCCCTACGGTTCGTGAATTATGCGGACATGATCGAGACACTTCTCCGAACAATAACCAATAGAGGAATCTAGAAATTCATATGGCTCCCACATATTTCTATGATTACTTTGTGATCGAATGAACCACTTACATACGATACCAATTTCCCTTTGTCTCACGATAGTTTACTTATCCGAGGTTTTGATCGTCTGTATCTCTGCATACCTAGTTCAACCTCGTTACTAATAAGTACTCTTTTCTCGTTCCCGTGATATGTGATCCCTTGTGAGCCACCACATGCTTGCAAGCCAATTGGATGACATTCCACCGAGAGGTCCCAGAGTATATCTATTCGTCATATGGATGGACAAATCCCACTCTTGATCCATGTGTCTCAACCAATACTTTCCAAACACTCAATGCCACCTTTATAGCCACCCAGTTACGGTGTGGTGTTTGGTGTCATCAAAGCATCCTTCCGGTGATGGTGATATGCATGATCTCATGGTCGAAGGAATTAGGTTACTATGTATCAGAAAGCATATATCAATTCAACTATTAAAATGACTTGATCTTTATGCTACGCTTATCTATAGGAGTATGTCCATCATACCATTCTCCTAACGATATGATCTTGTTGTTAATAACATCTCAATGTTCATGATAGGGAAACCACAATCATTTATTAACCAACAAGCTAGTATTATAAAGAGGCTTTACTAGGGACTCTAATTTAGTTTACAAATCACACAAGTATTAATGTTTCCTTGTCAATACTGTTACAGCATGAATGTAAACATTTATCATAAACACAAAGATATAATAATAACTATATTTATTATTTCCTCTAGGGCATATCTCCAACAGTCTCCCACTTGCACTAGAGTCAACTAATCTAGATTACATGGTAATATACCGAACACCCATGGCAGTTTGGTGTTGGTCATGTTTTGCCCTCGGGAGAGGTTTAGTCAATGGATCCGCCACATTCAGATTTGTGTGTACTTTGCAAATCTTTATGTCACCATCTTGGACATGTTCTCGAATAGCGTGAAAACGTAGCTTGATGTGCTTTAGCTTCTTGTGTGACCTTGGTTCTTGCGCATTGGCTATGGCTCCCATGTTATCACAATAGATAGACATTGGGTCCAGCGCACTTGGAACCACACCGAGCTCTGTAATGAACTCATTCATCCATATCGCTTCTTGTGAAGCCTCCGAAGCAGCTATGTATTCCGATTCAGTTGAAGACTCGCCACAACGCTTTGCTTTGCACTCCTCTAGCTAACTGTTGCACCATTCAAAGTAAATACGTATCCAGATTGAGATTTAGAATCATCCGGATCGGTGTTCCAACTAGCATCGGTGTAACCATTAATAACGAGTTGTTCATCACCTCCATAAGAAAGAACCATATCCTTAGTTCTTCTCAAGTACTTAAGGATGTTTTTGACCGCTGTCCAATGATCCACTCCTGGATCACTTTGATATCTGCTAGTCAAACTAACAGCATATGCAATGTCGGGTGTAGTACATAGCATGGCATACATTAGAGATCCTATGGCTGAGGCATAGGGAGTCTTACTCATCCTTTCTCTATCTTCTGCCGTTGCTGGACTTTGAGTTTTACTCAAGGTCGTATTGGGCAACATGGGCAAGAACCCTTTCTTGCTATCCTCCATTCCAAACCTCTTTAGAACTTTGTCCAAATATGTACTTTGTGACAATGATATTAGGCGTCTCAATCTATCTCTATAAATCTTTATGCCTAATATGTAAGCTGCTTCGCCAAGATCTTTCATTGAAAAACTATTATTCAAATATTCCTTGACACTATTAAGAAGGTCTACATCATTCCCAATCAACAATATGTCATCTACATATAGTATTAAGAATGCTACAGAGCTCCCACTCACTTTCTTGTAAATACAAGCTTCTCCATAAGTTTGTATAAAACAAAAACTTTTGATCACCTTATCAAAACGTTGATTCCAACTTCGGGATGCTTGCTTCAATCCATATATGGACCATTGAAGTTTGCATACCTTGTTAGCATCTTTAGGATCCACAAAACCTTTGGATTGCATCATATACAACTCTTCATCAATGTCTCTATTGAGGAACGCTGTTTTGACATCCATCTGCCATATCTCATAATCATAATATGCAGCGATTGCTAACAAAATCCTCACAGACTTTAGCTTCGCTACTGGTGAGAAAGTCTCATCGTAGTCAACTCCTTGAATTTGTCGAAACCCTTTTGCGACAAGTCGAGCTTTATAGACAGTAACATTACCATCAGCATCAGTTTTCTTCTTGAAAATCCATTTGTTCTCGACAGCCTTCCGGCCATCCGGTAAGTCCACCAAAGTTCATACTTGGTTTTTGTACATGGATCCAATCTCGGATTTCATGGCTTCTTGCCATTTATTGGAATCTGGGCTCATCATCGCTTCCTCATATGTCGCAGGGTCATCGGTGTTGTCCACCAACATGACACTCATAACAGGATCATACCAATCAGGAGTGGTACGAGTTCTCGTTGACCTGCGAGGCTCTATAGCAACTACAACCGAAGTTTCATGATCATCATCATTAGCTTCCTCTCTTATTGGTGCAGGCACCACAGGAACTTCTTCCGGTGCTGCGCTACTCGCAAGTTCGAGAGAAGGTTCGACAACCTCGTCGAGTTCTACTTTCCTTCCAGTCACTTCTTTCGAGAGAAATTCCTTCTCTAGAAAGGACCCATTCTTGGCAACGGAGATTTTGCCTTCGGATCTATGATAAAAGGTATACCCAATAGTTTCCTTTGGGTATCCTATGAAGACGCATTTTTCCGCTTTGGGTTCAAGCTTGTCCGGTTGTAACTTCTTTACATAGGCTTCGCAACCCCAAACTTTAAGGAACGACAATTTAGGTTTCTTACCAAACCATAATTCATACGGTGTCGTTTCAACGGATTTAGATGGTGCCATATTTAAAGTGAATGCGGCTGTTTCTAATGCATAACCCCAAAATGACAGCGGTAAATCTGTAAGTGACATCATAGAATGAACCATATCTAAGAGAGTTCGATTACGACGTTCGGACACACCATTACGCTGTGGTGTTCCCGGCGGTGTCAATTGTGAAAGTATTTCGCATTTCTTCAAATGCTCGCCAAACTTGTAACTTAGATATTCACCTCGATCAGAACATAGAAATTTAATCTTCTTGTTACGTTGATTCTCCACCTCACTTTGAAATTCCTTAAACTTCTCGAAAGTTTCGGACTTATGTTTCATGAAATAGATATACGCATATCTACTCAAGTCATCCGAGAAGGTAAGAACATAACGATAACCACCGCGCGATGCTACACTCATTGGACCACAAACATCGGTATGTATGATTTCCAATAAGTTCCTAGCTCGCTCCATCATATCAGAAAATGGAGTCTTAGTCATTTTTCCCATCAGACATGCTTCGCATCTTTCAAGTGATTCGAAATCAAGTGATTTAAGAAGTCCATCGGAATGGAGTTTCTTCATACGCTTCACTCCAATGTGACCAAGACGACAGTGCCACATATAGGTCGAGTTATCGCTCGATTCCAAACGTTTAGCTTCAATGTTATTAATATGTGTATTTCCACTATCGAGATTCAATAAGAATAGACCATCTATCAAAGGTGCATGTGCATAAAACATATTACTCATATAAATTGAACAACCATTATTCTCGGACTTAAACAAGTAACCGTCTCGCAATAAACAAGATCCCGATATAATGTTTATGCTTAACGCAGGCACCAAATAACAATTATTTAAGTATAAAACTAATCCTGATGGTAGATGAAGAGGTAGCGTGCCGACCGCGATCACATCAACCTTTGATTCATTTCCTACGCACATCGTCACCTCGTTCTTCGCTAGCTTCCGTTTATTCTGCAGCACCTGTTTCGAGTTACAAATATGAGCAACCGAACCAGTATCAAATACCCAGGCACTACTACGAGTACTAGTGAGATACACATCAATAACATGTATATCGGATATACCTTTCTTATTGATGTTGCCGTTCTTCAAATCCGCCAAGTACTTTGGGCAATTCCGCTTCCAGCGACCTTCTCCCTTGCAGTAAAAGCACTCAGTATCAGGCTTAGGTCCAGCCTTGGTCTTCTTCGTCGGTGCGGTAACTTTCTTACCACCCTTCTTGAAGTGTCCCTTTTGCTTAGACTTGCCTTTCTTGAATTTGGTGGTCTTATTGACCATCAACACTTGGTGCTCTTTCTTGATCTCCACTTCTGCATATTTTAACATGGAGAAGAGTTCTGGCAACTGCTTGTTCATGCTTTGCATATTGTAGTTCATCACAAAGTTCTTGTAACTTGGTGGTAGTGATTGGAGGACACGGTAAATCCCCAAAGCATTAGGAATCACTATACCCAAGCTTTGGAGTTTATTTGTGTGCCCACACATCTTAAGCACATGCTCACTGACAGAGCTGCCCTCTTCCATCTTGTAGTTAAAGAACTTTTCAGAAGCCTCATAGCTCTCAACTGCCGCGTGAGTCTCAAATATCAGTTTGAGTTCACGGACAATATCATGTGGGTCTGAATTCTCAAACCTTTTCTGAAGCTCTGATTCCAAACCATACAAGATAGCACACTGAATTGTGGTGTACTGATTCTTCCGAGCGAGGTAAACATTCTTTACTTCATCGGTAGCATCAGCTGCAGGCGGGTCACCCAGCGGTGCATCCAGCACATAGGTCAAATTACCAGCATTGAGGACAATCCTCAAATTGTGGAACCAATCTGCGATGTTGCTTCCATTGTTTTTCAACTTTTCTTTCTCTAGGAACGCATTAAAATTGATTGTAGGGACCGCCATTGATCTACAACATATTTGCAATAGTTTAGACTAAGTTTATGAAAAATTGAGTTCTAATTAATAGTTAAATTAATCTAGGTGAATTCCCACTCAAAACAATATCCCTCACATTGTTTTAGTGATCACACAAACCAAATCCACCACATCAAAACCGATCATCACGAGAGTTTATGTAGATTCAATGGCGAACAATCGACATGTTCATCATATCTACTATATGATTCATGCTTTACCTTTCGGTGTTCCGTGTTCCGAGACCATGTCTGTACATGCTAGGCTCGTCAAGATCAAACCTTAGCTTCCGCATGAGCAAATCTGGCTTCGAAACAACAAGCTTTAGCAACGGTGCTTACTAAGGATGAACACTTTAGAACTTGAAATTCGTGTGCATGAGGGATCATCTTATAATGCTACCGTCGTTAACTAAGCAATACAAGATGCGTAAAGGATTAACATCACATGCAATTCATAATATGTGATATGATATGGCCTTTCTTCTTTGTGTTTCCGATCTCCATCTTCAAGCACAAACATGATCTCCATCATCACCGGCATTGCATCAAGGTCAATGACGCTGCTCCATGATTGTCTTCCACCAGCTTCAACTATTACAACTACTTTGAATAGACACGCGGGTCTTAACAGAAATTAAAGACAACCATATGGCTCCTGTCGGTTGCCAACTTACAATAAGGAACATTGCATACATCAAATATAATCACAATCATGGCCATATCACATCACAGCACACCCCTGCAAAACAAAGTTAGACGCCTCTAATTTTTTTGCATATTTTACGTGGTTTGGGGCTTTCAATAAGTATCGATCTAACTTACGAACAAGAACCGCAACGTTGCTGCCCGTTGTAAATTGGATCTATACTATAATGGGAGAGACAGACACCCGCAAAGCCATTTATGCAATACAAGTTGCCTGTTGAGCGTGGAGCAAGTCTCATGAACTATGTCATGTAAGGTTAGCACGGGTCGCTTCATCCCATCATACCGCAAGATGCAAAGTACACAAGAAGCAATTGATAATAAAAGCACCACCGCCCATAATGACCATTGTGTTCTTCTCGTGCAACAGATCTACATATAGACACGACTCTGATACCACTGTAGGGGTTCGTAGCATGGAAAACAAAAATTTTCTACCGCATACAAACAAACAAGCCAAGATCTATCTGCTAGATTGTAGCAACGAGTCGATGGAATAACACACCCTCGAAGATTCCAAAGTTTTTAACAAGAGCGGATTCTCGTGGGTGATGTAGTCGTACTCTTGCCGATCTCAAGATCGTGTAGACAATCCTTCCGGCGCTGTGTTCCGGCAGCGCTTCCGCAGTCGGTCACACATTCGGTACTCGATGAATACCTTCCTCTCCCTTGTTCCAGCAGGCAGCGAAGGTTGTAGCACTCTCCTCGCGATTCCGGCAGCACGACGGCGTGGTACCGGAAGTAGAGGGGAGATCTCGCAGGGCTTCGCCTTAAGCCGAAGCGAGTATGGTGGACTATGAGAGAGGCCTCGGTGATCTAGGGTTTAGACACACCAAGGAGAGAGGGCTAGGCCGACGACTAGGGCTTGGGGAATCCCCAAGTCGGCGGCTAGGGTTTGCCCTAGGGCGGCGGCGGCTGCAGGAGGGCCGGCGGCTAGGGCTAGGGTTTTGGGTGGTGGAGGTGTAGGTCTAGAGGGGCAGCCCTGCCCCTCTTTTTATAGGTGGAGGGCGCCGGCCAAGGGGAAGGGAGTCCTCCCCCAACTCGGCCTCCAAGGCCGGCGGTGGAGGGAGAGGAACTCCTCCCCAAGTAGGTTTCCTACTCTCCCTCCACCAAGCAAAATTGCCCTTTGACTTTTCAAATTGGTGTTTGACTTTTCAAACTAGGATTTGATTTATCCCTTTATTTTGCTCAGCGATGACACCTAGTACATGATGCAACCATTCCAACTTGTTATGACACATTCATGTACCCTTCCCCTCCGGAGTGCCGGACCTTCCGGAACCTTCTAGAACATTCCCGATGAAAACACCGGAACCATTCTCCAACCCTGAAACAGGACTTCCCTTATATGAATCTTATTCTCCGGACCATTCCGGATCTCCTCGTGATATCCCGGATCCCATCCTAGACTCCGAACAACATTCGGTCTCTTACTCATCATTCCATAACTACTCAACAACATCGAATCCTTAAGTGTGTCTCCCTACGGTTCGTGAATTATGCGGACATGATTGAGACACTTCTCTGAACAATAACCAATAGAGGAATCTGGAAATTCATATGGCTCCCACATATTTCTACGATTACTTTGCGATCGAATGAACCACTTACATACGATACCAATTTCCCTTTGTCTCACGATAGTTTACTTATCCGAGGTTTTGATCATCGGCATCTCTCCATACCTAGTTCAACCTCGTTAATAATAAGTACTCTTTTCTCGTTCCCGTGATATGTGATCCCTTGTGAGCCAGTCACATGCTTGCAAGCCAATTGGATGACATTCCACCAAGAGGGCCCAGAGTATATCTATCCGTCATATGGATGGACAAATCCCACTCTTGATCCATGTGTCTCAACCAATACTTTCCGAACACTCAATGCCACCTTTATAGCCACCCAGTTACGGTGTGGTGTTTGATGTCATCAAAGCATACTTCCGGTGATGGTGATATGCATGATCTCATGGTCGAAGGAATTAGGTTACTATGTATCAGAAAGCATATAGCAATTAAACTATTAAAATGACTTGATCTTTATGCTACGCTTATCTATAGGAGTATGTCCATCATACCATTCTCCTAACGATATGATCTTGTTGTTAATAACATCTCAATGTTCATGATAGGGAAACCACAATCATTTATTAACCAACAAGCTAATATTATAAAGAGGCTTTACTAGGGACTCTAATTTAGTTTACAAATCACACAAGTATTAATGTTTCCTTGTCAATACTGTTACAACATGAATGTAAACATTTATCATAAACACAAAGATATAATAATAACTATATTTATTATTGCCTCTAGGGCATATCTCCAACATGACATCCACGGAACACTGTTTTGTAAATATCACATCCCTCAGAGTGGTACAATAGAAACATTGCGAGTCCATATTACAAACATACACACATTATTATTACATTACCAGAAGTTCAAGACTTCAAAAGATTCAACTTACAAACCAAAATATTAAGTGTTTCAGCGGAAGTTGAAAGTAACAACTCCATCTCAGAGTTGAGCTCAACAACTTATCATATAAGGTTCATGCTGCTCGGCTGATAACCCACAAGTATAGGGGGTGTATCATAGTAATTTCGATAAATAGGAGTGTCGATCCCAACGAGGAGCAGAAGGTGCTAAATAGTGGTCCTGTCAGGGCCCTCGACGCGGTGAATCGGCGTTGGCGGCGCGTCAGCCGGGACGGCTGTTGCGGCTTGCTCTTGGACGAATCGAGGCCCGCGTTGGCGCGGAGGAAGCTGGCGGGTGGCGAGGAGGAGGAGGGCGCAAAGTGGTGGCGTGCGAGGCGATCATCGGCGACCGAAGAGGCGGCGGCGGGCGATGGCGTCGTCGAGCTTCTCCGGGAGATTTTTCCGGTTGGGCAATTGGAGCTCCCGCGTGTGCTTCCGCTGACGTGGCAACATTATGGGTAAGGTACCTCTTACCCATAATTTGTGTCCATCTAACCATATATGGGTAAGAAGTGCCAAAAAATGGGTGCACCCATTTTTTTTTTATAGGGGAGCACTTATAGGTAAGCTGTTGGAGCTAGTTTTTTGCTCAACTTACCTAAAAAAGCGGTTTTTGCCCCTCTTAGGCTCTTACCAATATTTGGGTAAGCTCTTGGAGATGCTCTAAGGTTTTATTATTAACCAAAAGAACCTCCCAAAGAGGAACTTTTGTGAGTGCAAAATGAATGTTGGTTTTGTGACTCTGAATAAAATTCGGAAATACGATGATGATATAGCGGTGTAATAAATATTGATTTGTGCATTGTTTGATACAGAGGCAGGGGCATTACTATTTTTTTTGAATGTTTTGTAGAGAAATAGTAATAAATACAAATAAGACATTGCAAACGTGTGAAAGATTAGACGAGTGCGGTAAATTTTGTCCACGATAAAGTGGAATCTTCAAATGTGTTAAAATGTGGAGTAGATTTCAACCGATCCAGACGATCGTTAGTATGAGTTGGTACTGATATATCGAACCCAGTAGTAGTAGTGGCAGTGGCAGTGGCAGTGGCAGTAGCAGTGGCAGTAGCAGTAGCAGTAGCAGTAGCAGTAGTATACGCAATCTGTGCATATGCACAGGGCCCCACATGTGAAGGGCCCCAGCTCATGTGTACTTGCATGGTATTAGTAAATATAATTAGTGTATAGTCCAACAAAAATCTAGAAACGCATAGGTATATGGGCTATTGCTTGAAGAATTGTAACAAGGCCTATTTGTTTTTCACTCCGATCGATTTGATTGTACCATTTCATGTTAGATAGAAAATTGATTTTAATATGGACAAAAGGCCCACTTTATTATCTTGCACCGGGCCCCAAGATTTCAGGACCGGCCCTGGTAGTAGTACAAAGTCCCAGCATACGCGTGGCCTAAAGACGTTTCCTCTCTTATATGAAATAAAGCTTTTTCTTGAAGGTGTAAAGCTTTGACTGATTTTGCCCTAAAATCATGTGGCGTGTGATTCGTTGGTCTCTCTTATGAAGCCCGTTTCGTGTCGAGACTCGGCCGGCCGGCCTGTTGGATCGATCTGGAAACCGACCCGAACAGAACAGGTACCGTACATACTCCGATCGAGTCCAGCTGCTGCTTCTATACCAAGCGCGTATAGACACGTCTCTGCGGCGGCCGGACTCGATCACGCGCAATCCAAGCACATACATAGTCACGGAATCACGGTACGCATCAACCGCCGGCAACGTTACAAGAACCGTCAGTCAGCGCGCGATGGCCGACGTGGAGAACCCTGCGGTGGCGGTGGAGGCGGAGGCGGAGGCGGCGGTGGCGGAGCCCGGCGAGTGCAGCAGGCACATGCTCGTGTGCACGATGGGCTTCCTCTTCTTCGCGTTCATAGTCGTCCTCACGGTCATGGACACGACGGAGCTGGAGTCGAACGGCCCCGCCGTGATTGCCGTGCTGTGTCTAGCCACCTTCGGCATGCTATGCTTCGGCATGGTCTTCACGAGCCTCGTGGCCGAGTGGGTCCGCGGCAACCCAGAGTTTCCGGCCGGTCACCGGCTTGTGGACGACCTGATCCAGTCCGACAGGTTTATTCTTTGCGAATTCGCCCATCAGTTCATGCTCCACGTGGCTTAGGACCCGCTCGCTCACTATGGAGATGCATGATGTTTTTCAGCCCATCCGTCCGGCCGTCAGCCTCTTCTTCGTCTTCTTTTTTTCTGTACTCTTTCCGTAGATATATGGGGGAGAATTTTTTTGTTCTTTTTTACTGAAGGACAACAGATGGATGATAGATGAATCTTTTTATACAGTAGATACGGTCACGGATGCCAAACTCTGGCGCGTCCACTGCAAACCCTAACACGGATTTAGTCAATCAATCTTCTAAAACAGATAAAAAGAGCTAGTACCTGTCGTGTAACTCAGGCTTTTCTTTTCACGGCTATGTCTCAACTTTCAACCGCAAAAACGGAGAGAGAGAGTACAAAATAAAATTTATGAAGAGATATTCCTAGTGCAACGCAACCGAATGAATTGAATGGACACACCTATACTTATATTGCATTAATATTTCCACCGTCATACGTGAGCAGTTCAAAACTTCCCCTCAGGGCTAAAGCAATCAACGATGCTCAAAGGGGTGCTCTGGATTCACGAGATGTAACCTCTTGTACGTTTTAACTGTTCTACGGACATCTAACCGAGCCTCAAACTCTCTAATCCCTATTGTTCTCTTAATAAGAATGAACACATCGCTACTAACTTTGTCAGAATCAACGGGCCACCACTTACGCTACCTCCCTCCCCATCCACGCAACACTATTGATTGTTTGCATCGGCGGGGACAACAATGCGGCTCGCTCTAGTCCAACTCAGATGACACGGAGATTGTTATAATTGCGATAAGTAAATAACGAAGAACAAAAGAGAAATTATAACAAGGGGGCATAGATTTAACGTAAAAAACCTTTCCAACAAAGAGAGAAAAAAACCACGAGCGCCAGCCAGCGAAACTTTACTATATCAGAAAGTGTTTATAAACGCCGGAAATTTCATAGATGCAACTCATCTCAACATGTGGTTTACAAAAGGTTTATATATTGCTGAAACCTAGATCTTCAATGATCTGTACTGTATATCAAAGAACGACTGACATTCCACTCGGCCTGAGCCTCCGGCGGCGGGCCTCGTTTCATTCATCAGAAGTTGGCCTATACTTTGTAAAATTTGATCAACATATAACAAAGTCCACCTTGAGACAAATTTCTTCTTGTAGCATCAACAACAATCATCTCCCTGAACAAGCAAAGCAAATACTTTTGGCGCCAATAGCCACTTAGGCTAATCAGTTAAACCAACTAAGTTCAACCAACAGAAACAGGCTTGGTCATCATATCAGCAAGATTATCATGAGTACCGATCTTGCATACCTTTAATTTACCTTGAGCAACAATGTCTCTAACAAAATGGTACTTGACATCAATGTGCTTAGTTCTCTTATGAAACATCTGATATTTTGTAAGGTATATGGTACTTTGATTGTCACAAAACAAAGTAATGCAAGAATCATCTCCACAAAGCTCAACAAACAAACCTTTCAACCGACAAATTCTTTGCAAGCTTCAGCAATAGCCATGTATTCAGCTTTAGTAGTAGATTGTGCAACAACAATCTGCAAGATAGCCTTCCAGCTAACAACACAACCACCAACATTAAACACATAACCTGTGAGAGATCTTCTCTTATCCAAATCGATAGTAAAATCTGAATCCACATAGCCAATGAGTCCCTCATTGGTCGTGCCAAACTTCAAACAAGCATTGGAAGTGCCAAAAAGGTACCTGAAAATCCACCGAACAGCCTTTCAATGTTCTTACCAGGATTAGCCATGTATTTACTTATCAGACTCATAGCATATGATAAATCAGGACAAGAACAAACCATGACATACATAAAAAAACCAACATTTCTAGAATATGACACCTTTGACATGTACTCAAACTCTTCATTAGTAGTAGGACATTGAGAATCTGACAATTTAAAATGAGGAGCAATAGGAGTACTAACTGACTTGGCACCATCCATATTAAAATGATAAAAAGCTTTTTAAATATAACTTTGCTGACTAAAAAACAACAAACGAGCTTTTCTATTTTGGATAATTTCCATACCTAAGATCTTCTTAGCAGCTCCAAGATCCTTCATCTCAAACTCACTACTTAGGTGTGTCTTCAAAATAGTGATTTCTTTCATGCTCTTGGCAGCAATTAACATATCATCAACATATAGAAGCAGATATATAGGTGACCCATCAACAAACTTAATATAAACAAAACTATCATATTTAGACCTCTCAAGGCCATGTGAGATTATAAGCGAATCAAATCTTTTATACCACTGTCTTGGAGATTGTTTTAAGCCATAAAGAGACTTCTTTAATTTGCACACAAAATCCTCTTTACCAGGCACTATGACCCTTTTGGTTGGTCCATGTATATTTCCTCATCAAGCTATCCATATAGAAAAGCTGTCTTGATATCTAACTGCCCAAACTCAAGATCATGTATAGCTGCAATACTAAAGAAAGTGCTAATGGAACTATGCTTTACAACTGGCGGGAACACATCATTGTAATCAATACCTGGAATCTGGTTAAACCCTTTTACTACTAACCTTGTCTTGTATCTTAAAGTCTCTTTAGGAGATAAACCTTCCTTTTTCTTGAAGATCCACTTGCAGCGGACCGCCTTATTTTGTTTAGGCAAGCGCACAACATCCCATGTGCCATTTTTCTCAAGCGATTGCATCTCTTCTTGTATAGAAAAAATCCATTTCTCCCGGTCAACGGATGAAATTGCTTCATTATATGTAGTAGGTTCAGAATCGTTCTCCACCTGTTCAGCACAATTCAAAACATAATAAATAAGATTACACTCTTTAATTAAACGAGGACGAGGACCACAGTTTTGCCTCGTTCTATTAGCATCAATGGACTCATGTGGATGCTGCAAAACAGTAGGTGAGTGCTGAACAACAATATCATAAATATTTTTCTCATGTGTATCTTCAACGATGACATCATTATCAACAGTTTTCTGCAAGTTCTCCACTTGCACACTAACTCTCTCCTCTCCAATAGTAACAGGAGAGGGATCTGATGCCAAGCTGTCATGATACATAACGTATTCATTGAAAACAACATTTCTACTCCACAAAATCTTTTTAGTTTCAGAATTTCATAGTTTATATGCTTTAACTGCTGAACCATAACCAAGCAATATATACTTAACAACCCTAGCCTCTATATTTTTATTATCAACGTGAGCATATGCAGTGCAGCCAAAGACTCTCAGTTGTGAATAATCAGCAGGCGAACCTAACCATACCTCAATGAGAGTTTTTTCTCAAGTGGGATAGAAGATGACCTATTGGTAAGGTAACATGCTGTGTTGGATGCTTTATCCCAGAAACGCCTATGCATACCTGCATTATACAACATACAATGAGACCTCTAGATGATGGTTTTGTTCATGCGCTCAGCCATGCCATTTTGCCGAGGAGTATAAGGTATGGTGTGATGCCTGACTATGCCATCTTTACTATAAAACTCCTCAAACTCATTAGAATATAATTCCATACCATTGTGAGTACGTAGTACCTTTATCTTTTTTTAGTTTGCTTTTTAACCATAACTTTTCACTTCTTGAAAGTATCAAAAATATTAGATTTATGCTTCAGAAAATTAGGCCATACTTTTTTTGAGTAGTCATCAATAATAGTAAACATGTAATTAGCACCACCAATAGAAGTCTTATGGGACGTCCCCCATACATCAGCATGCACATAACCTAATATACCTTTGGGGTATGAATAGAAGCATTGAATTTAAATCATTTATGCTTACCAAAAATGCAGTGCTCACAGAACTCAAACTTACTCAAGTTGCAACTATCAATCAACTCTGCCATGCCTTGTTTGCTCATATGCCCAAGACGCATATGCTACAGATGTGTTTTACCACAATCATTAGAATCATTAGAAGTAACATCACCAAAAATACCAGGCAAAGTGCTACTTTTAAGAACATATAATTAGCAGAATTCATATCACCTATCATATGAATAAGAGAACTTTTTGATACCTTCAGAACTCTATGTCCATCGGCATACTTGTATTCATCAACGTCCATGGTACTCAGGGATATCAAATTTCTGGCCATGCTTGGTATGTGCTTCACCTCACTCAACATGCGTGTCACGCCATCATGTGTCCTGAGCTTAACAGATCCAACACCAACAATATGGCATGGGTTGTCACCCCCTCCTACAAAATCTCCAGTCTGTACAGACTCATATGAACTGAACCAATCTTCGTTACGGTAATTATGAAACGAACATGCAGTATCAAATATCCATTCATTATCATGAGAAGCACAAGCAGCAAAAACGGCTAGACATTCACCATCAGAACTATCAGAAACAACAACAGTCTTACCAGAACAGTAGCCTTACTAGAACCTTTGCAAAAACGGCTAGACATTCCACTCGGCCCAAGCATCCGGCGATGGGCCTCGCTCCACTCGTTAGAAGTTGGCCTATACTTTATAAAATTTGAATCAACATATAACAGAGATAGTACGACTCGCCACATGGCAAGGGTTGGGAGGCCATAGCCAACTCCGCCTTGAGTAGTGATGTAACAAATCGAGTCTCCGTAGGTTAGTTATTTTATCAACTATATGCATTCAGTTTGCTAAAGATTAAGCTCTGTCTTTTTTGTTGGTTTGCCTATGTCTGATTGAGATTATTTTTTGTCTTGGCCGGTTTAGAAAAAATTATAACCTCAGTTTAATGATAGGTACAAGTTGCACCATTCCACCTAGCCTCACTTGCAATTGAGACCGAGTAAAATCCCTTTTCTATATGCCTCTGGTTCATTATTATAGCTTGTGTGGAGCTTCTATCTTTTGCCAGATTGTAATGTTTTCTTACATTTTATTTACTAGCTATTTTCATGATTTTCCAGATTTATCGTTTCCTACAATTTCGATACTCCCTCCAACACTTTTATGGATGGAGAAAGTATTATTTATGAGACATGCTCAACAATATGCTTATTTATGTGCACGTTATATTAGCAACATGCTTAAAAAGGAAATTCTCTGTTCACTACTCCTTCTGGTCTATATTAATCGTCTCAACTTTATCTAGATTCGTATGTATCTAGATAAATACTTAAACTAAATGCATTTTTATCTAGATAAAATTGAGAATATTAGTTTGGATCGGAGGAAATATATAAATCGATAAAGTATTTTGCACTTAGTGACCATCTCATTATGAATCATAAAATTGTGGTTCCCCGAGAATAAAACAGTGCTTAGAAAGTCGTGGTTGTTCCGTTTTGAAGTTGGAATTTGAACACAAAAATGATGCTAAAATTCATTTTTAATGATCACATGCTTTTGTTGGAAAAATAATTGGGAACGCTTGTAAGGTCGGCAATGTCTTTACCGACTTAATTTCCGCTTCTCCTTTTTAATTTGAATGAAGACGTAGTATTAGCAATTTAAACTTCTTCTCCATTGACGCTGCATCGCGATTCCCGCTATCGTGTGATGTGTTCAGATAGACTCTGTCGCTGAACCAAATCTCCACACGACCACCTCCCCTACGCCGCTGGCTTGCTCTCCCATCGGCGACATGCCTAGGAAGGAGCGCGAGAGCTCGTCGCGGCGGCGCCGCCGGCGCAGCCCGTCCCCGTCCGACTCGGAAGACGCCTCCGACTCCAGCGGCTCGCCCTCGCCCCGCCGGAGCCGGAGCCGCCACCGCCGCAGGAGCCGCCGGAGGGCCACCCCGTCCTCCAGCGACGCGAGCGATTCCCAGGCGTCGGGCTCCGGGTCCGACTCCGGGGGCCGCCGCCGGAAGAGGAGCGGGAGCGGCAGGCGCGGGGGCGTCACCGAGGAGCAGATCGTGGAGTACATGTCCAAGAAGGCGCAGAAGAAGGTGGGGGTTTCCGTTCGGCTGGGCTCCTTGGGTTGCCGGTTAGGGTTCCGTTTGCTGACTCGTTAATGGCGGCGGGTTCTGCAGGCCGAGAAGGTGGCGAAGAAGATGAAGGCGAACGCCGTGTCGGGGTACTCCAACGATTCCAACCCTTTCGGGGATCCAAACCTGACAGAGAAGTACGCGAATTCGTTTCCCTCCTCTGATACATTAGACATTGCATTAGTCAGAGTGCGAGACTTGATTTACTTTTGGTGCTGGTAGGCTATTTCCTTTGATGCCCTAGAACTGAGATAGCTCTACGGATAGGTGTGGCTATTAATCTGAATCTGATACAACCGTTTAGAGTTTGGGCTTCTTTAGTGACATTGTGGTGAGTCTGCGATGACTTGTCCTTGTTAAGTATACAAGTAACAAAGCACGATGATTAACACAACATATAACCTGAATACGAGTAACATATTTCCTTGATGCCCTAGAACTGAGATAGCTCTGCCGATGATAGGTGCAGCTGTTACTCTGAATCTGTTACATCGTTTAGAGTTTGGGCTTCTTTAGTGACATTGTGGTGAGTCTGCGATGACTTGTCCTTGTTAAGTATACAAGTAACAAAGCTCGATGATTAACACAACATATAATCTGAATACAAGTAATAACATATTTCCTTGATGCCCTAGAACTGAGATAGCCCTGCTGATGATAGGTGCGGCTGTTACTCTGAATCTGTTACACCGTTTAGAGTTTCGGTTTCTTTAGTGACATTTTTGGTGCGTCTGTGATGACTTGTTCTTGTTACTCATACAAGTAACACACTAGCTCCATGATTAGCACAACATATAATCTGAAGAGATGCATATCCTGTAGGAAATAAGAAAAATTTACTTGGTTAGTTACTGTGCTAGAAAATTTCTTTATAGGTGATATATTCTCACTGCTGTCCAAGATATATTGTTCTTGAGCTACTATGTTTGGTCTTATTTTTTGGTTACACACATTTTCTAGACCATTGAAAACATAATTTATATGGTATTTCTGATGTTTATTTGTACTGTTGAGTAGTGAGAAAAATCGACTGGAGTGTAGATCATAATTTATTTAACATCCCTTTACTGTTGTATGCTACTCTGTTGTTTCTATGGATAGCTTCTTTTGTCTCACATGCCTAAAGAAGGATGCTCAAGTTTGAACATTCTCCTTTTGCAGCTTTGTTTGGCGAAAGAAGATTGAGCGTGCTGTAACTGAAGGACAACCGGTGGACATTTCTGTCAAAACTGAAAAGAAGAGGCAGAGGGAGAGAATGGTACTACTATAAACTGTAAATTTCACTAGATTTTCTTATATTATGTATTTGAACTTTTAAGCCTATATAAGTATCACTTATATGCTTCCTGAACTCGAAGATGAACCTTCATATTTACACAGTCTAGATTTTAGAATTAGAATAACCTCAACTTTCCATGATCATTTATTTCTAGATGAACAAATTTCTTATTGCGCACCAGATCGGCATTATGTTCCTATCATCTGCTTCCTGAACTCAAAGATGAACCTTCATATTTACAAAGTCTAGATTTTAGAATTAGAATAGCCTTAACTTTCCATGATTATTTATTTCTAGATGAACAAATTTCTTATTGCTCACCAGATTAGCATTATATGTTTATATCATCTTATGGAGCAAGAGGAGCACCCACACTTCATTATGACTTGTTGGGAGGGCCGAAAGTATCTGTTACATTAAATGACGCATACCTGCTACAATATACACCAGAACCTGTTTTAAACATGGCTATGACTGCAAATGCTCTCCCAAAAAGAAAGCATATAAATTATAAACATATGCCTGTTCACTTTCATTAACATTATATGTCTTGATCTGTTCCCTGCATTGGTCTTGTGCCTTTGACAAGTTATTTTTGTTTGATGGCTTTCGCATCAAAATTTATCCTCACAGTTACTAATTTGTAAGAAAGGTTGAAGTCTATGACTCTATTTTTGTTCTGGTGCCTGACACCTGTTCCTGCACTTCAAATTTAGGCTGAAATAGAAAAGGTTAAGAAAAGAAGGGAGGAAAGAGCAGTTGAAAAAGCACAGCATGAAGAGGAAATGGTCAGTATATATCTCTGTTTTTTGAAAGCCATATCTAGTTTCGAGTAATATTCCTTCTGGAACTAAATCTGCATTGTATTTTGTAGGCATTGTTAGCCAGGGAAAGAGCACGGGCTGAGTTTCAAGATTGGGAGAAGAAAGAGGAAGAGGTCCATACTTCACAGCCTGACAAATAACATGCAAATTTTGTTCAACTAGCATGCCTTCATTATTAAACAGTTCTTATGTTGGAATGCAGTTTCATTTTGATCAAAGCAAATTTAGGTCTGAGATCAGGTTACGGGAGGGACGTACAAAACCTATTGATGTTCTCCTGAAGAATCTTAACTTCGCAGATGAATTTGATGTTGAGTTAAACGAGCCCTACTTGGTGTTCAAGGTATATTTCAATTCTGTTAGCCTGTTTGGTATCATTCACCAAAGGGTGGTATATGTCAATATCGATTCCTTCTGTATTTAGGTGGTGCACTCAAGCACACCATCTAGTATGTCCTATTCAGCCTTGACAATAGAATAAGAAACACTTTAATGTACTCCTATTGGTTTCACTGAAATCACAGGCTTTTAGAAGTTTATAGTTTTGGACAAATGAATTTGTTATTCCTTTATTCTTTACGGGGTTTCATGTTTCCCTCTAGTATGCTCTTTAGGTGATGCACTAATAATCGTAAGTAAACAGTCTTTCTACTTCTCTTTGAACTAACTATCTATCTTAGAAGTATTAGTTTATTCCCATCTTCTGGATCCATAGCTATCTTATGAAGCTCTAAAACTAAAATCTGTTAAAAAAATCTTGTTTCTCACTATTTTCACCTACATAATCATCAATCAGCTGTAAAATACTAAGTTAAATTTAAGGCCTGACCTGTTCTCATACAAATGCAGTAGAATTTCAAAATTGACAGATTTAAGACCTGATTTTTCACCAAGCATTAAACAAATCCTTGTACAGATTCCAGCTGCATCTGTGTTAAGCCATTACTAACAAGTAGCAATCAATCAGTATACTAACAAGTAAAGCAATTAGTGTGCAAATGGAAGGCAATCTCCCTGCGTAGTTCTTTCATTATTTTGAAAATAACGGTACATCTGTTCCTACTCCCTTCATAGAACTGGTACTCGTTAATGCGATCTCCATATTTCATCCACAGTTATTGAAGCATATAGTTTGCAAAATTGCAGGGATTAACAGTGAAGGAGATGGAAGAGCTACGCGATGACATCAAGATGCATCTCGATCTGGACAGGGAAAGCCAAGTGAATGTCAAGTACTGGGAGGTACATGTCTTCATCTCACCCTCCTGAATCCCTGAGTGTGATGTGTATGTCAATGATACACACCCTATTACTTCTAAATGAGCAACCAAAACTGTAATAGTCCTAAATACTAGTCGGTAGGGTCCTCAGCTGACTGTATTTTGATATTTTACTGTCAGTTTATTTTGGCAAAAAATGTTGGGTGGTATGGTATGTCAGGTCTCAGAACTTGTTCTTTCATTCCATCTCATGTTTCTATGGTCATCTATAATGTTCATACCTGTTGACCCAATTTAATTTGGAATTCATCAGGCACTCATGGTAGTGTGTGACTGGGAGCTAGGCGAGGCTCGGAAAAGAGATGCCTTAGACCGGGCTAGGGTGCGTGGTGAGGAGCCACCCCACGAGGTGGAAGAGAGAGGCTTGCATGCAAGTATTGAGGGGGATGTAAAAGATCTTTTGGAGGGTAAGACTTCCACAGAGCTAGAAGAGATGCAAAGTCAAATTGAGTCCCAGATGCGCTCTGGAACTGCAAAAGTTGTTGAGTACTGGGAGGCCATTTTGAAACGCCTTCATATTTACAAAGCAAAGGTATGTCATGCTTGTAGTTCATAGACACTGTGATAATGGCTCTTAAATTTGGCAGAAGCAAATGTGATGTCTGGTTACACCATTACTATACATTTTTTTTATTTTTATTTATACAATACAAGTATAATGCTTGCACTAGTTTCTTGATTTGACCCTGTCTCCACAACATTATCTTCAAAGCAACATGATTTGCAGTCTGGTTCGAATGGAATCATTCATCTGGACCTGCTTATAGTTGATATGGTTGCACAGCTGATCAATTTTATCTCTCATGAAAAGATAGGCTTATTTCTTGTTTGTATGGCAGGCTTGCCTGAGGGAAATCCATGCTTCTCTCCTGCGGAAGCATCTGCATCGTCTAGAGAATGCTGGCGCTCCTGAACAGGCTGTGCAAGCTGAGGAAGACTTAGACACTAAAGAGGAGGATGCAGTGCATGATGAGGAAGAAGGTTTAGATTTTTACTTATTATCAGTTAACAACCCCCTTTGATTTGGAGAACAACAGTGTTTTCTGATACCTGTCTCATGTGTAGATGATAAACGATATTCGCCAGAACCTATAGCTGAAGAAACAGAGATTCTGGACGAAGAAGCTGGCTCCTTCTCGCCTGAGCTAATGCATGGCAGTGAAGATGAAGATGCAATTGATCCTGACGAGGACAAGGCGGAACTGGTACAGTCTTTCTCTGCACCGCTGTGCTTTTTACAGTGTACTACTAAAAATGTACCCCGGATAGTAATGGTTATTTATGCAGTCAAGACCAACTTGTTATTAATTAAATTATCTAAGTTGATTCAATAGCAATTGGGTATACCATATTCTGCCAAAAAAAGTTAATTAACAGCCTACGATAGAAATACTTGTAGTAGGGCAACATTCTAGTAAGATCATAGAGTAAAATTTCAAGCAGTTGGAGGCCTTCATGCATGTTTACCCTGAAAGAATTTAACTTTTGATAGTAATACTATTGTGCCCTAGGATGAAGGACATCTGCTCTTGTCTGTTTTTTTGGCAACTGCCTCTTCATTAAGTACAATAATAATTGACCACATAATAAGGGAAATTGGCAAAAACCGAGTCTTAAGATTCTTTTGGAGCCTGTCTGCAAAATCGTTTCCTCACATTTTTTCAGTTCAGTGTTCCGTGAGTTAGGGTACATTTCATGTGTTCATTACAAATTTGAAATGAGGTTGACTGGTCAGTCTCACGCATGTGCTCCTGTGGTTTGAAATAATCTCCAGGATCGGCAACGTGAAGCTGTAGTTATCGAGCATCAGAGGAAAGTTAAGGATGTCATGACAGCTAAGGCAAGAAAACCAGATGAGATGGAGGTGAAAGCAATGAAAGCGATGGGAGCAATGGAGGAAGGGGATGCCATATTTGGTTCAGGTGCTGAAGTGAACCTGGATTCACAGGTTTGTCTCATTTGCCTTCTGGACACAAACAGTACTATGATCTTTTTTATTATCTGAGAAATGTACAACTGCTACTACATCATCTTGTGCTTTATAAACATATCAGTAGATGCATCGCGACATTTTCCAAAATCCCATTGCTATGCTGGATTCACCTGTAGTCAGGAACTCGGGAGTACAAGTTCATTGAATCTGAAGTAGTGGAAAATAAATCTAAAACTATATTTGATACTCTACTTTGGACTTTGATGGTGAATATTCTTGTACATGCTATGCGAATTCTACTAACTCGGTGCATTGAACTATTGCCAGTGAACCTCTATTCACACAGGCTTTCAGCTGGGTTCTTATGAAAACTTACCCGCTTAATGTGCTCACAGGTGTACTGGTGGCATGACAAGTATCGACCAAGAAAACCAAAGTACTTTAATCGTGTGCATACTGGATACGAGTGGAACAAATACAACCAAACTCATTATGATCACGACAACCCACCTCCTAAAATTGTCCAGGGCTACAAGTTCAACATATTTTACCCTGATCTTGTGGATAAATCAAAAGCACCAATATACACTATAGAGAAAGATGGAAGCGCTGGGGAGACATGTCATATAAGATTCCATGCTGGCCCTCCATATGAGGATATTGTAAGTCTTTTGCCCCCTTCTTTTCAATTTTGCTGTAGTTTCATGGAAGTTATACTTAATTACTCTCTTCTTAATTAATGGATGAGATGCATGAGGCAAGATCTTTTGCCTCTGTTTCAAAACTTAATTACTCTGGTTTTCCTTGGCAGTCTTTCCGTATCGTCAACAAAGAGTGGGAGTACTCCCATAAGAAGGGATTCAAGTGCACATTTGAGCGTGGGATTCTTCATCTCTACTTCAACTTCAAGCGATACCGCTACAGGCGATAGATATCATGCAACAGAAAGAACTGGATCACCGGACTACTTGAAGTTAGTTCGTTGTTTCCTGCTAGAGTGTATGCATGCAGGCTGGCACCGACATCTGATTGAATTCTGAGTATGCATCCTCAAAAGAGGCCCTGTACCAAGTTGAGAACATAGCAAATGATCTGATAGTTTGAATCAATGTTTTGTAGCCCTTGTTACGAGTTGAATGGAGATTGCATTGGATCACAAACTAAAGTACCTGTACATGTATGTTATACATCTCATGCCCTTTTATGTGGGAGTTTGTTCAAACTAACACAAGAGATAGATGTATCTTACGTATTATCTTTTAGGTTTGTGATTAGTTTTGCACCAAGTATTATTAGAAGAAACACAGATTTCCACAAATACCAGGATGCAGTCATGTTCAAACTTGATCCATACCATAAAATGAACTGAAAACATTTTTTTTTTCTGTGTCCACCACAGGCTTTGTAGATTATCTTCAAAGGTAATCAATGCTATGAGGTTTGTGTGTGCACTACATGGTAGGATTGTGTGAGTACTAGCGCTAAGATGCTGTTCTGGATGATGGTATGGATTGATATCTTAACATTACGAATTTCTGTCTAAATAGCTCTACAAGTAGTCTAAATAATTCCTTCAGAACTGCTTCATACAAGTGGAGCTGTAAAAGAGATGAAACATGCAAAACCAAATTCAGTTCAGGAATCTAAATAGCTCTACAAGTAGTCCAAATAATTCCTTCAGAACTGCTTCGTAGAAGTGGAGCTGTAAAAGAGATGAAACATGCAAAACCAAATTCAGTTCAGGAATCTAGAACTCGATGACCAGTTTGGATCTGGACAAACTGAAAGTCCAAGTATAGAGCAACTATCAGTTAAGTTGCTCCGTTGACTTGGACCTCCTCACCAAATATCCAGAATCAAAACAGATCTAAGATATGCAGATCCAGACGAAGCCAAAAATCCAATCTATTTTCAGGAAAGGAAAGAACCAAAAGATCAGAATAGCACACAACTGTTGGGGAGACTAGGCGAACAACTTGATAACTTAAAACTCTTGCATAGGTTCCAAACAGAGTGAATTTAAAGGCCTTCAAGACCAACAAAAAGCTCAGTCATATTCCTGGCTACTTCGAATGGTAGAAGAAAGGCTCCAAGGCCACAAGTACTTGACAAAAAAGATGGCCAACTCAGGCTCTCACACACATCTCATCATCCAGCAATGTTAGTACGGCAGGTCGAAGAAGGAACAACTCCAGGGGGAGCTCAGCAGTAGAACATGACGTCCTTGACGTTCTCTTTGATCAGCGGGAGTTGGCGCACCTCCGCAGGTCCCTCTCGGGCAACACCTCCGCCAGGGGTTGAGCCACCATCTGAACTGTCTCCTTCCACGTAGTAGCGTGCACGGAACGCCGCAAGATGGGCATAGTAGGCTGGTGGGACTGCACACAAAGGATGAAGCATGTTAGATCAGTTTAGCTCCTGGAGGCAGATGCCACAGTATGTAACGGAAACAGCAAAGTTACTCAAGTACTAAGACTGCAAATGTGGATGGCATAAACATTCTAATTTGGAGTTATTATAGACCAAAGAACTTCAAGCAGCTTCACTAAGGATGTTAAAGAAACTAGTGTGGCAAGATTACTGCTTACATAAGACTAGGCATAGTCAGGTACAAGAAAACTAACACCAAACCACTACATCTACAACTTCCAGGACAATCAGGATAAGCAGACGTGACTGTAGTTTAAGAACAATCCATAACAGGAGGCATAGACTTCATGCCAACAAGATTATCATGTCCACTACAGTTAAATCATAACAAACGAGCTACTAGAGTATCCCGTAAATGTTCATAGAAGAAAAAAAGGAACAGATGAAACTTCATGCAAGTAAATTCAAGGCAGAAAACTGACGGAGGAAACTCACCAACAGAGACTGCACGAGTGCAACGAGCATAGCTGCATAAGACAAGGACCAAAGTTAGACCATCATCAGTGTCAAGAGAGATAAAGAGATCAAAAGAGAGAGAGATCAAGAGATCAAGAGAGAGATATTACGTGTAGCAAAGATTGTTGGTCAGTGACTGAAGAGCATCGGCTGTGAAATGATTCTCATCATAAAGAACATGGTAATGTGTTGGCCTACTAGTTCCCTGAGAAAAATTTACAAGCACTCAATATCTGAAACAAGGATGTGCATTCCAAAAAGTACATGTGGGCCAAGTGGCTACCTGAATGCCAGCATGGCTACACAAGTAGAAATCAAACTCAGTAGGGTGGCAAATCATGAGGTCAACCACAGTTCCTGCAGCACAGTAGAAATAGAAATGCACCGAATCAGAGTTGGTAATGCTTCAACAAGTAGCAGATACTTGGTATCAATGACATACAAATACAAAATATACTAACCAGGAAGAATGTTTCCACTCTTATCAGTCATCTCACGTTTCCCATGAACCTCAGGGAATAGCCTGGTATGATGCCTTTTCTGGACAACCACAAAAGTGACTGGGGGTAGATAGCCCTCCTCCAGAGAGGCACAGGCCTTGCAACAGATGTAAAAACCATCAAAATGTCAATGGCCAAGGATAACCAAAGAAGATAGACAAAAGCAGATATTGACAGGTAATCATGCTGCTGGCTTACCTTCCGGAGTGCATCCATTTCATGAAGCAGAACATGACTGAATTGACCTTCGCTTACCCCATCCCTACAAAGATGAAAGATCAGTCAGTCAGTTTCATTGATTGTGCAAGATGAAAGGAGTATCATAAAGTTGTGCATCCACCTGTAGAAGAGTATCCTCTCAGGCCTACGGCCTGTCTTCCTGCGGAAGGCAATCAATAGCTCCCTGTAGAGAAAATCAGGTCAAGTTCCCAGTTGATCCATATAGTACTTGATAATAATCGCAGCTGACTAGGTGGTAATAAAGAGATCTTCTATTATCTTACCTGATCATGCCACCATTGACAGTAGTACCCTTCACTGGATCTTTGGTGACACTGAAGAGATCTTCTATTATCTCCTGCCTGTGTGGTTGAGCAGAGACAAGACCTCTATACTTGGTGATTTCTGGCCAATCCATTGATGCCACAACCTACATCAATTCAATAAAATAACTCAAAATGGATATATTCCAAAGATGAAATCACACAGAGCAAATAATGAATTGAGAAATTGCTAGCTATGGGAACAAACTAACAGCAGCAATAGATGATGCAGAGTCCTCTCCAGGTGGGGGGTGTGTAACATCAGCACCAAAGATGATTGTTGGGACTTCAGACACAAATGGTATGCCATTTCGCACAAAAGCTCTCTCAAGAACTGTGTTGCGCCCTCCGGCCTAGTTAAGGAAAAGATTTGTCACACTCCTGCAAAAAGTGAAGTTAAAGCAAGGGAGGGGATAATAGATATACCTTCACGTTGATTTTGAGTGCAACATTTTCCAGATACTGCTTGTTTGGTCTGGAAGCATGCCTTGGAAGGCAACACTGAGACACAATCCCAAGGTCAGTCTCACAAACCCTTTTAATTTTCCCTGCAAAATTATACATGTCATGTACAGATAAAAAAGCCAAGGAATGGCGAAGAGTGTTTGACCAAGCCGGCAATATGCTTACCGTAAGAACCGGTGACTTCAGGTAGGATCACTACTAACAGTTGGAGCTGACCATTTCCCTGTTTTTTTATTATTTCATCAGTCCTCCTGTGTACATCCCTTAATGTGTTCTCAATGTTGTTGGGAGTAGCTGACCGGATGTCAATAACTGGCCTTGGGCAGACAGACTACAGGGATGGAAACACAAGTCAGACATATCATGCGTAGATGATAATGCCTGAGAAACATGAAAGCAATGCGGACTTTACCATTCCAGTGGCATTGCACATCTGAATCAGATCACAGCAGAACCTGTATACCTCCTCAGGACGCATGCGCGAAAAACTCACACAGGCCCAGTTGTCTATGACTCCTCCATTAATCATTTTCTGGGGAAAAAAGACTCAAATGAGACTACCGCCATCAAATATGAGATTTATTATTTTAAGTTACTAGTATCAAGTAACAGACATTGAGAACAAACATAAAATCAACATGTTTGCCCTAAATTCAGTACCAGCAAAAGCAATCCTTAGTAGAAGTCAGAGATAAACAGCATGGAAACAATGTTATAAGTTAATACCTTGTTAATCATGTTCCACTGTCCAACACTTGGCGCACAAGTTTTCTCCCTTCCAGAATCATGATACCTCAACTGAAACACATGAAAGATGTGGTTATTACACATGCTCACCTTTTAGCAGCTCACAAAATAAGAAAAATGCACCATGCTCACCATGGGGGGAGGCAGCACACGGGCTGGAACAAGGGCCAGGTCACTGCACACCTTGATTCCAAACTCCTGGGCAAACTTATCCTCTGCGTACTTGTTGTGCAGAACCATCTACGGTGTACGAAATTAAAAATATTATTATGAGAAATGGCATTAAGAAACAGACAAACACAACTTATATGCCAAAGAGGCATTTCTTAACTATACATGAGAAGTGGAAGAGACTACCAGATATATCATAATAGAAAATGGTGTAAGAATATATGGGAAACATATGAAAGTATTCCACAGCATCAATATGATGACAGGTACCTCACGAATACTTTGCTCTCTCTGCTGGGGACGTTGACAGGTTGCTCTAAGTATGTTGGTCACTTGTTTGTCATTAAGCTTCTTAGAGTACCTTTGCCCTTCAACAATCTTGCATGCCTGTGACCAATTTGTATGAAGGAATGGACAAATGATGTCAAATTAAAGTATGAGGAAGGAGTCATGGATAATGTACCTCCATAGGCAAATACACAGGCCGAGAATCACTTCCAGACTGCAGGCAGGGCCAATTAGTATGCTCCAGTCTGTAGTTATATCTATCCATGAAGTACTGAACAACTGTCATTCTTGTTCCTCTGTCATCAACAGGAAATCTGACAAAAACAAAATTAACAGGAGTAACATGACATTAGATAGAAAAACAGTAATCATCACGAAAGAATACTAAAAACACATAGAGTTGAACCGTGGTGTATGCATTCATACAAGGCAAATTGGGTAGAGGCTTTATTTTACAGATTGGAGGGTTTCTAACATGTTATAAGGTCAACTTAGCACACATAGATGTTTGCTATGTTACAGAAATCAAATGGATATGCCTCAGGATGAATGTTGTAAAAATATACTTTTGCACTCTCCTACCCAACACACCAACATCAACAAAGACAAAAACAAAATTAACAGGAGTAACATGACATTAGATAGAAAAACAGTAACCATCACGAAAGAATACTAAAAACACATAGATTTGAACCGTGGTGTATGCATTCATACAAGGCAAATTGGGTAGAGGCTTTATTTTACAGATTGGAGTGTTTCTAACATGTTATAAGGTCAACTTAGCACACATAGATGTTTGCTATGTTACAGAAATCAAATGGATATGCCTCAGGATGAATGTTGTAAAAATATACTTTTGCACTCTCCTACCCAACACACCAACATCAACAAAGAAACCCCAAGCAGACAATATGTTGATTAGTTGTCCCCAAACATAGAGACTACACTGAAATGGAAATACAACAGCAAGTGAAGAAAGATCAGTACATGAGCTGGCTCATAGGGATAGGAGTAAGTCCAGTTATCTTGTATCTTCTGATTTGGTCTTGCTGGTGGTTTGTTTCAACACGCACTCCTCTCAGTGCTTTCTTTATCTGCACATATTGGGTGCAAAAGAGATCAGTTTAACTATTTTGCAACAATTACATGTTGTAGTCTGCATAACAAGTAGTACATCAAATCGCTGAGTAGAAATGGTACCTTCACACGGTCCCTGTCATTCAGAGGCCGGGAGACGTCACGTAAGCTGAGGAACTCTTGCACAAATTGGATGACTGTCACAGGCTTGAAGAAGGATGTTGCGGATATATCTGAATAAAAGATTGACAAGTCAAATAAATAAGCCAAGAATGGACTGCAATTCAATAACAAAAACAGAGAAAAATGATCCTTCACCTATATTAAGAGAAAGCCCCATCTGTGTTGGACGCAGGCTCTGGTAGTAACCTCTCCAGCACTCTAATCCTTCACCAATGTCGCCTCTGTGACCAAAGGTGGTAGAGAAAAATGATCTTGACACTGTGACATAGCTGCAACGAAAATATGGCCGAAACGTTGTCAGGGGTCTACAAAACAAGTCTGTCAAGAAAAATCGCAGCAAGAAATTCGAAAAGAGATGTTATACTTCCACGATGGCGACTCCCTGAGGACAACATCAAGTACTTGGATGGTTTCTTGAGGCATATCCCTCTGTCTTCCACATAGAAACTGCTGAAGGTGGTACAGGTCTGTCCTCCCAGCAATTCGAATGGTGATCTTGTACTCCCTTTCAGCTCTGCAAATCCAGAGGTGTTAATTAGCAGCTACAACTGTGAAACAAGTTTCCCAGACTGAAGCAAGTGATCCTAACTAGGAATCTAGGCTCACCTTTCTTTGTCTTTCTTCTCAGGATCAACCAGTGTAACAGTAAATTCCTCTGATTCAAAAGGAAGTGAACCAGCAGTATAGAGACTCTTTCTTCCATCATAGGCAGGCAGTTTGCCGCCAAGTGATGTCTTCCCGTGTACCTTGATAAGCTCACTGAGTACTTCTCTGTTTGTTTGCCTTGATTTTGACTCTGGGTTAATGGAAACCTACAGCCAAGCAAATACAAAGCAGAGATGATTAACCTTTCATAGAAGGCAACCAGACCAGAAATGCACATTTAAACATATTATGCATGCAGACACAAGTGAATCTTAGTTCCAGATACATTTAAGAGCACATCATTATGTATTCAGACACAAGTGAATCTTAATTCCAGATACATTTAAACATCATTATGATGCAGACACAAGTGAATGTTAGTTACAGAAACAGTCTAAGAAAGAGTCAATTAGCACACAGAATTGTCCAATCATAATAAGAAACCTAGTCAGATAAGTTCATGTACTTATCCTATGACCAAGTCAACAGAGTAGATAAGTGCAATATAAAGTAACATACCACAGCATCCAGTCAAAATATAAGGTAAAACTACGAACCCTAGCAACCAGTACTAACCAAAATGTGCATAATAAACGAATCAACAGCTATCAGCAACGTAGGTACGAAAATCTACCAAACAATTAGAAGCGCATACCATCTGGTGACCTCCATTTCGACATACACTCAGGAAAATATCCAATCGAAACGGGATAATCGAACACCTTTAAAAAACAGCTGAAAAAGAACACTCAATCCGAAGAGGAACACCGAAAAATCGACGGGGGAGAAGCATAAGGTGTTCGATAGAGCCATAGTGGGGATTCAAGGAAACCGGAAGTAGGGGCCGTGGCTGACCAGACCGGCGGGGGAATAATTGGTGGCGGCGGAGGGGTTCGGTGGCGCGCTGCGACGAGAACGAGGTGGGCTGGATGACGAGCGCACGAATCTCGTCGCAATCATTCGGTGCCGACGCACGTGAACGAGCAGATATACCGAATCAATTGCTAATATAATAATTAGTCACCAATTCTTTCACAGGAAAAAAATATAGATTCCAACATCCAGCAACATTTCATTTTCGAAGCAAGGGACCGGTGAAGCAGTTATATCATAATGCTTCATCAAAAATCCCATATGTCGAATACTTGCTAAAAGAAATAATCTAGCACGATTACTCTGTTTTACCCGGCCGAAAGACACGAAGGACCTAGACGCCCACTTACACGAAAACGCCGAGAGAGCCGCGAAAAACAAGTAGGGGAGTTATTACCAAAAACGTCCCAACATGCACATGATGGAGCCAAAGCCAAGATTCGGCCAAGTGACAATGCACAACGTACAGAGCCGGACAACGACAAACCGAAAAGCGAAAGTGCAGCGAGTCGTCTGAACACAGAGCGACAGGAGCGCAGGAAACTGCCAAAACGTAAGGACAGAGATGGACCAGAAACGTACTATGCCGAGCAACAATAGCGGCAAGCGGGGCAAACACCTTCCGTTTGCTGAAAAATGGCAGCCACGTACAAACAAACAAACAAAGACGGGCACAGAGACACACACCCAGAAGATGCGTGCAAGGACCGGGGACCGGGTAGGCATGCAGTGGTCGCGCATCTGCCATCCTACCGGCTTTTATCTGGTGGCTTTGCCATCTTGTCGCAAGAACAAGGTCGTCCGAACGAAAACTTTCAGAGATTGCCAGAAAATACATGATCCCAAAGGGGAAAACCAAAAACCGATGGTTTGTCATCGTCAAGGGCGGGTTGGCTTTGCATGGAAGGGGGATACTCCGATCAGCTCCCAGTATAGTACTTCGCCAAAACAAGCCCAAAAAATAGCACCAAATGGTGCAAGGTAAAGCAGATCGATGCTAGTACGTCCATCGAGGAGTACTACTCTGCAGAAACATGCAGATCCAAGGAAGAACAAAAAACCAAAACGATGTACTGCTAACTACTGTCGAACCGGATGGTGGCCTGGAGAGGAAACTTTCATGTTTCTCTTAAATCTCTCATGGGTCAACGGACCGAGATTTCTCGCATAGCCAAAACCATGACGTCTCAAGAAACCCAAATGGCAAAAAAAACGAACAAGGCAACCAAAAACCACAGGGCTGCGTGCAGATCTACAGAACCGGAACGGTGTATACTGTCTAGTGGATGGCCCGGAGAGGAAACTTTTCGTTTCGTTCCAAATTAAAACCTCTCATGCATGACCGAGAGAATTCTCGCAGCGCCGATCCATCTCATCAGCTCAAAAAGCCCAGACGTTGAAAACCATGAAAACCCACACTGCGCGGTGCAGATCGGCAACTCGGCCGAGAGCCCGTACGTGTACGCGGTGGCGCTCGACCAAACACCCACATGGATGAGATCGGAGACGCTCGTCGCGACAAAAACATGAAAACAATCAAAGAAAAACCCACACACGAGTCGCATCCAAGCAGATCGGAAAGCGCAAACAACAAAAAATCGTACGAGGTACCTCACAAAGCACCAGATCTGATAAACAACACAAGCAGAGCACACATGCAGAGGAACAGGGTACGTAGCAGGGGGGTTTAGCAAGGGTTCAGCGAGCCTTACATCGTAGTGGAACAGGTTGTTGTCGGCGACGTTGACGAGGAAGTGGTTCGCGCGGATCATGACCTTCTTCCCGGCGGTCCCAGCGCCGGGACGTGCAGGGTGAGCGAGCCCCTTCTTGGAGACCGGAGCGAGGTCGACCTCGGGCGCCTTGTCGGCCGCGGGCTGGCCCGCCGCGACCGCCGCCGCGGCCGCTGCAGCCGGCGGAGCCAGCGCGGTCTCGGAGACGAAGAGCTTCTGCTCGAGCTCCTTGGCGATGGACGCGGTCGATGGAGTCGGAGTTGGCGGAGCGGGAGCGGAGACGCGGGCCGGCTGGAACGGCGCCACGGCCGGCGAGGGAGTCGGTGAAGGCGCGCGGACGGTGGCCGGGGAAGGAGATGGCGCGCGGACGGTGGCCGGCGTAGGCGCGTAGGGGTGCGTCGGGGTGGAGGGAGTCGGCGCGGGCGTGCGGTAGACGACGCCGTGCTGGTACGTGCCCACGTGCGGCCCCGTCGCGGCCGGGTTGACGTAGACGGCCGTGGCCGGCTGGTACGGCGCCGGCGCCGCAGGACGCGGGGTCGACGCGCCGGGAGGTGGCCACACGAAGCCGGTGGGGGCGCGGCCGCCTCCGCGCCCTCCCATCGGCGCTCCTCGCCCGCCGTACGCCGGGTGCTGCTCCCCGCCGCCGCGTCCTCCTCCTCCTCGGCCTCCGCCTCCGCGGTAGGCCATGGTGAAAGGGGTAGGTGGGTGGGTGGAAGCGACCAGAGGCCGGTGGTGGTGGTGGTGGTGGTGGTGGCGAGGGGTTGGCTACTGTGGATGGATAAGAACGAGCGAGGCGAAAGGGGAGGCAAGGGAATGGTGAGTTGGTGAGACGAGCGCCGCGGGAGCGTGCCTCCTTCTATAGGTGGAGCCGAGTAGGTGGCAACGGAACCCTAGCTCCGTGAGGCTACCGCTCGGTGTCCAGATGATGCCTGCCTGGCTTTGTCCGTACGAATGGAGTGGTTAGGGTTTTTCAAATTTCGAATTCGGCACATCCACGCGGACCCGTGTGCAAAGCTGCTCCGGGAAAATATCTTTACTTGGCTGAGAATATGCGGGTGGACGGTTTTCAGAAATGTATGGAGACGTAAGGGTCTTTCTGTAACTGTGCATTCTTGGCAAGCAAGCCACTAGTGGGATGATGGAGCGTGGATGATTTGTGTTAAACCCGAATGTGAGACGTGTACAATCAATTCATCCCTAGCTAATTTGTTACTAGCTACTAGTGCAATTCCGTGCATGTTAAAAAAAAATATACGCATGCCAATTATAAGTGATATAGTTATTATTTACCGCATTTGAAGATCCTATTTGCAGGAATATTTTTTGCTCAGGCTGGAGATTGCCCTTCAAGGTCTATTTTTTGCCGGTTGGGGCGAAAATGGAGTCGACGATCCTAGACCAAACCCAACGTGTCGGGGGGCGTGCGGGGGCGCCGGACAAGGAAAAACGCGCGAAGAAATCATCCGTGCCTAGTGGCCCCGACCTGGCAGTAAAATAACCGCCTTGTCGCCATCGCCTCGTCTACTGCGCCCAGTTAATGGCCAACTGTCGGTCAGCTTTTCGGACGGCAGACCGACACGTCTCATCCCACGCGGCGGAGTAACCGCGCGACACCCCTGCATCTTCTTCCCCCTCTACTATACCCCTCTCGCCCCAAAACCGCTACATATCCCTGTTCTCCTCGCCGATGCTCGGCATTCGCACACATTCCCCCTTTCTAGACAACCAGAGACACAGAGCTTCTCCCATGAAGGAGTGCTACTCCGGCGACGAAGCAACGTCCAACGGCTCCGGTGGGGGCCGCTGGCTCCATGACTGTGAGGCTCGCCTCCTCTACGAAGCCAAATACCCTGTGCCTCCGGATTTCCGCTACCTGGGAGATTGGCGTTTGAGTGTTGGCGCCCTCCATGTGCCGCTGGTGCCCGTCATCGCAGGCATGACCCCGTGGCTAACTAAGCCTCGTCAATCCCAAGAAGGAGCCTAGCACTGGCAGCTCCACGGTGACAAAGCCGAAGTCGGAGCCGGCGTGGTCACGACTACCCACGGAGCACGTTGCAGGTGGAGGCGTCGGACGTCCCACAAAAATGCCCCAAACCTGAAGATGTTAGAGTGGGACTCCTTCAACGACGTGTCCCTAGTGGCCCTCGAGTTCGCGCTCGCGTGGTCCAAGGCCGTGGCTAAGCGTGAGGAGGATGAGAGCTAGCACCGTGAGGCGCACCTCAACCGCAACATCATTAGCATCGACGGTGAAAACAAGGACGAGGACGGGCCGAGCACGCCGTGGTGCGGTTGCGATCCCGGGTAGAGCGGCAGTTGCCCGCCGAAGGAGGAGCCGGCGAGCGACAATGGCGTTCTACCACCGGCTAGGCACTTAGTTTAGGTTTTTTATATGTTTTTATCATATTTCCATGATCCTATAGGAAAAATCGCCGCTATCTATGAACTTTGCATCATTTAGATTGTTATTTCCATGTTTTACATTGATGTATGGGGATTTACCAGTGATCCCCTTATTTGGTTTATAACTCTACAGGACATGAAAACTCTGTTTTGCGTGCTTTTAAGACTCTGCCTATTTGGTGTAGCTCATATTAGCATCCTCGACAAAAATACCTTCGCCTATCTTGAACAAATTTGTTCCTAGCGTATTGATGGGGCAACCAAAATGCGGTAGGGGAAGCCCCTACAGCGAGTTTATTTTTGAAATAATAAGAATCCAAATCTGCATCCGTGAGGATTTGAACTTGGGTGGCTAGGCTGTACATCCACTTTCCTAACCAAGTGAGCTAGACTCACTTCTTAATTTTCCTTGCCATTGAACTTGGGACAGATTCCAAATATGCTTCCTTAGCGATTTTCTCCCTTTTCTTGTTAAAGAACACATTGAGATTCTTCTCACCTTAGAACAAGTGACCAAAAGCTTATTAAGGTCGACAAACATCACTGGTTTTCAAAAATAAGGAATGATTTCTTAAAGGAATAGCTAGTTATATAGGCATCCAAATCAGTAATAGTGGGGAGGAGGGGAAATTACCAGGAATGAAAAAGAGCTTATTATTGGTAGATTGTAATTGCCCATTCGACTTTGATACTTTGATAATCTTACACTTAATGACCTTAGAGCCATTTCAAGGTTCTATTATTCTTGAAATGTAGCATGATTAACTGCATCCAAAGTAGAGTTGTATCCATTAGCATTTATATTGCCTATAGATAGATACTCTTTTTGTTCAATATATTTCCTTAGGAGTCTTATTTTTGCATATCTCCTCGTGGAGTGGGAATTCAGAGATTTCACATTTCCTTTCACCTTGATGGTATGTGTCTGGACCCCTCGGTGTAATCATTTTGTTGAGAGTGTCCAATTCACTTTCACCAGTCTTACACGCCTCCCCATGAAGAAATGCCACAACTCTTTTTTCATTGCTATCATAACTCTATCTTATAATCATTATCTTATCAATATTACTATCACATAAAACAAATATGGTGAAGCAGTGGTCCCATGAGGCATACACAAAGATATGTTCTTCTCCTCCTCATTTGAGTAGTCGTCCTTGAATCTAGGGAAAGGCTTGGTGGCGAGAGAATCATTATCCCGACAATTTCCAATTCTTATTCTTGTTCAACATTAAAATTAGAGTTGTACTCATGGCCTATTAAGTACCTTGCTTGCTTGGGCCTCTTGTAGGGACTGTTGTTGTTGAAGGCTTCTTCTTGTACACTTCCTCCTAATCATTTACATTGTCACCGTTTTGTCCTTGGGGCAATATATGTGATGAAGTGATCATGATCACCACAATTGTATCAATATATCCTAGTCTTTAACGACTAGGTCTTATGAGCTTTGACTTTCCTCCCCATATTTTGCTTGTACTTCTTGATCAAGCTATCAAACTCGTCATGTACTTGATCAGAATTTACTCCATGATAGACATCTTCTTATTTGTTTGAGTATTGGACCACTATCTTATTAGCCCTGTGAGCAAAGTTGTTCGTCTCATTTATCCTAGCCTAGGCTTTGGTTTCCTTGGCTATCTTGAGGATGCAGGTGCGTACTTTTAAGACCCCATAGATATTTTCCAATGTACATAATTTGTGTGATCTAATATAGGTTCATGGCTCTGATCGTGAATATGGAAGTCTAAAGTTAACTAGACGATAGATATGACCAACACCATGATAACATGGCGTGGCTCTCCATGCGTCATCCCTCTCATATCCTCATTTTCCTTTCTCTGTAGCATCATTAATGGGAACCTTATCGACATCGTCTCTTACTCTTCAGGTAATAAATCCTAAACAAAGATACTTTGTCTCTTATACTAGTTGAAGGATCAAGGATGGTTTATCAGGTGTAGGGTGAACATGAGACTACAAGTTTTTATCCTTTTGTTTCATTTTATGAAAAGTGTGGAATATGACTATCTAAAATGCATCTACAATTATCTATAGAAAGGTAGCAACAAGGGAACCAAGATAAGCAAGCTAATAACACTAGGTACAATAATAACAACAAAAGAAGTAACAAAAGAGGACATAGAGATGAAGACAATGTACCCCGAAGTTCAAGTCCTAGAGCGGACTCTAATCTCCGCTCTAGAAGCCTAAGCTATGTTTAGTCGATTCACTAAATGAGGACCTTAAGGCAGCCTCCAACCTTCACAGTCCTCCAAGGCAGATCACAACTTGAATGCTCCTAGTGAATCTCATACGCATAGGAGTCCCGAACCTTCAAACAGTAGAAAGCTCGACGGTGAATCGAAGAAACTTCCTCAAAATGCTCTCTGGAAGGGCTAAGGCTTAGATCACAGCAATGGCCCCTTCATATTCGCTCACTCCGTTTCTTAGGATGGTTCGAATCAAAGCTAGGAGTGGGGAATGCTTTTGATTCCTTGATATGAAATATTTTGAAGAATGCACCTTAGCCTCACACACAGGTAAATGGGTATTTATAGTGGAAGAGAGAAATATTGTTGTTGTAGGATTTTATTTATATACGGACAATCTAGATCGAATGACTAGATCGTTTGGGTGTCATTTTGAAGAGAGATCAAAGCTTGGGAGCACCGCTTTATTGGGGCCACCGACTGCACGCTGCCCTAAGCAAAGCCCAGGTCGCTGCTCTGTGGGTCATGTACTGCACGTCCACATGGCAGCGGACCTGGAGTAGATCGATTTGAGCTTGGAGCCATGGACAAAGGGAGATGGGGCTGCGCGGATGGGCGGTTGCCGCCACCGTCGGGGTGTCTAGCTATGGCGGTGGCGAGGGGATCAGACTGGGAGGGTGGCCTTGGGTGGGTGGCGACGGGGCGCCTCAGAATCGCGTGGAGGTGGTGTGGCTTACGATCTGTCCTACTTTTTGAATCAATGAATCAATTATTGTACTACTCTTGAAAAAACAATGTATTAATTACCTTGATCAACAAAGCAGGTTCATGGAATAGATGTCATCATTATTTAATTTTCATGCATTGAACTTATATAATGATTTAATTTCCCGTTGGAGAAAAGCTTTAGTTTTCATTTTGCATACGTTACATTATATATACCCAGATCCACGAGTTAACACAAGGGCCAGACCGCGATGACCGGTCAGCAGCTGGCAGCATCACGCACGTACCCACCCATCCATGATCCATGGTGCACGCATAGCAGGACGGCCGGGGCCGGAAATATCTACCGCGCACACGGGTAACATATGCCCGGCTCTTTTGCATGGAACCCCCTGGCATTGTTCAGATTCGTTTCCAATGAAGCGATGAGAGAAAGGAGAAGGACCGCAGACGGAAACGGAAACGGAGACGGAGACGGACAGAAGCGAATAGCTGGGAGGGAGAAAGAAATTACTAGGCTGCCCTGCCCTGCCACTTTGGCACGCCGCTGCCAAGTGCCGGAGCGTAGGAAGGAACCCGGACCCACCCACCCTCGGTCGGTCCTTGGCTTCCTCGCGTACGCAGCTGAGCCGGGGCACACCCCACACACCCCACCCCACCCAACCCTCCGCGCACCCCTCTATAAATACACCGGTCTGCCGATCATCCAAACTTGGCTCACCTCCACTCCTCCTTCCGTCCATCTCCTCCTTTCTGGTAAGCGCGCGCCGTCCCTGGCTCCGTTCCTCTGTCCCCTTCTGCTCCCGGATCTGAAAATCTGCGAACGTTTCGTGGCTAACTTTGCACCGGTTTTGTTCTCCTTTCTACACCAGCGGAGCGGATCAAGCAGAGGAGGGAAGAAGACCATGGAGGTGATGCTCGTCTCACGATTCGCCCTTCAGTTTGCCGGTAAGCAGCCATCTCTTGGTTTGATGCTTCGTACGTACTTGACACCGTTGTTTCCGGGGACTGTACTAACCAAACCATGCATCGTCTTCTCTTGCATATCAACCAGGCATCGACGCGTCCACTGGGGGAGTGGCGCTTGCGTGGTCCATCGCCCAGTTCATCATCGGCTTTCTCGGTAGGTTGCTGGTTGCCAGATCTGTGAACACACTTGCCGTAACCCCGTAATACCTTGTCATGTCACTAATCATCATCATCTATCTGCAGCCGTCTGCGCGTCTGCGAGCAGATTCGTGATCCCATGGTACGTACGTTGAATCCCCGGCCCAAATCTGCTATCCCTGCGTGTATGGCCCAGATATCTGTACCAATCGAGCGAGCTCGGGAGGGAGAGCCCATAAATTCTATTGGATTTTTTTTATTTCGTTAATAGTACTGGATTTGCTTGCTCGGTCACACTGTTGGTCTGTTTTTTTAGTTTTTCCGTGGACGAGTCAGTCGATTGGACAGATTAGTATGCTTGCTCGGGTCACACGACGCTGGAATCACTTGCAACTGCTTGGATTGTTTTTGTTGTCACCCTGTCGATTGGATTTTGTACAGTGTGTTTCTCAAACTTTTTTTTACAGAGCAGTTTAAGAATTTCGTGCAAATAAAAACACTGCACCAACCATTAATTTTGTTTGAAGTGCAAATTTTTTTAAGGTTCAAACGGTAACATTACTTTCTCCATCTCGAAATAGATGTCGAAGATTTGTCATATGCAAATCTAGACAAATCTTTGACATCTATTTCGAGACGGAGAGAGTACAAGGGTTCATTTTCATGTACTCACTCCTTGCCAAAATGTGTAAAAATTACTTTTCATAAGTCAAGTTGGCAAAGCATATAGACAAATATCACATCTAGAGTTGCCATATGGAATTATACGTGACACGAGATGTTGAAATCTCGTCAAAATTTGGATGTATTTATATTGGCAAGTAGAGAGCACTCCCCCCTCTTTTATATGTCCACCCCCTTTAATTTTGCCGCAGCGTACCAACCGTCTTATTTGCTATAAACAATATTGAACATCAAAATTGCATGAGCATCATTAAATTTTTCCATTTTTGTCAAAATTTTCTGTCCCACACAACTTAATTTGGGTTCAATTTAATTTATGCGTGTAGCATTACCACGATTGCTGACATCCAGCGTGAGGGATCTGTGGGACAGCGCTCGTCCACCCCCTACGCCTTGGGCTTGGTGAACTGTCTGCTGTGGCTGATCTATGGTATTTCACCGAGGGGCAGCTGGTTCATCATCGTAACCAACCTGATCGGTCTCTGTTCGATGGTCTACTGCCTGGTCAAGTTTCTGCAGAACTGCGACAATGACCAGTTTCAGTGGGCACTGGTCTGTCCGATCTCGGGAGGGATGTTCCTAATCTGCTTTGGAATGTACTACGTGCCAAACTGGCGGAACAATTTGACGCTTCTTTCCTGGGTATGCGCTGCGTCCGGGGCTCTGCTAGCACTTCTACCACTCAGGAATTTGGTATGATATCTCATCCCATATAATTCACTCAGGAATTTGCTACTGTTACTGTTATATGAAACGTTGACTATCATTTTGTTGGAACATTGGTAGCCTACTGTGCGCAGGTCAATGAACATGCAGTGCATGCCCTCAGCTCTCTTGGCCACCATATCTCTTGTCGATGCCTTTTTATGGGGTTTATTTGCTTGCACAGGTCCATCCATGGACGGATTTATTTTCGTGAGTAGCTTCTGCTCAATATATAATTTGCATAATACTACTTGTCAGCAGGAACGTTAGGCCTCCCACTGATTATCTTTGTGTTTCTTCCTGTCAAAACGCGCAGGGGCCAAGTGTGGTTGGGTTCCTGTCCGCAACCGCACAGCTTATGCTACACGTCTACCTGAAGGAGAACATCGACGGGGTGTATGAGCCCCTCGGCTGACGACCATCGACTTGGGCTCGAACTGTTTCTAGCAAAGACTTTATCTCGTTATATCATCTGTGTTTTGCATTAGCAAACTTAAGCGCAAGGTTGCTGCTTCATATTTGTTTGTAGTTCTCTTTCAGCATTCAGACATTTGTGTTGGTGTAGTCCCTGGGTGTAGTCCTAGTTGATAAAACTAGAACCTTTTGCTGTTTCATGAGAACGCGCTTCTCTTTGCTTGTTTATGCCAACCTGGTTCTTCCTTTCACATTTGCTGATCTGCTGGCGTGCCGTGGACTACCTGAAAACTCCTTCAAAGTCGCATGTCCTTAAGAAAAGAAGTGCTCGACTTCAAAATTTTCAAGGAATCACCTCAATATGAAATCCATCTCCGCATATGCATCTGTCTCAACTTTAGAACTCAGAAGTATCGTAGCAGTACGATATGGCATAGCATCCCGTAGGCTGCAAGCACGACCTCAAAGAATATAGTTCAAAAATATATCTCAAAAATTACCCTCTTGCTCTTAAATTAATTGACTCAACTTTGTCTACACATATGTATCTATACAATAAAACATGTCTAGACACATGGATATCTAGACAAAACCGAGTCAGTTAATTTGGGACGGAGTGAATATATAAAATTGTCATTTTTCATGCAACTCTATTAAAATGACTAGTTTCTTTTAAAAAAAGTATACCATAGTGTGGTGACGTTACTTGTTTGAAGAGCAATATGATCTCAAATAAAGGATAGATGGGTCAATTAATTTGGGAAAGGGAATATATAAAATTATCATTTTCCATGCAAATCTATTTAAATGACTAGTTTCTTTTAAAAATGATACCATAGTGTGGTGACTTTACTTGTTTGGAGAGCAATTTGATCGGAAATAAAGGATTTTAATTGGTGCGTTGATTCCTGAAGAGTCGATTAGGTATCAGGTTTGCACTTGCTACGAAAATACAAGAGGCTGTTTATGTTAGACTTAACGTATCTTTACGATACGTGTATGGTCTAATACACCAACACTACCGTATAACCATGTACATGCCACGGTGGGAGCCTTTTCCACCTCTATATAACATGCAACCGAGGGCCAATCAGGGCATCATTTCCGCCTACATTAGAGCAGCGTAAGGAGTAGATAGATCTTACTCCGAGAAACCATCAGAACATGTACTTCGCTAATCCGAAACCATGGAGAATTGCTAGAGAGGGAAGAGAGCGTTCACAAGGAGGTGATAAATGAAGAGGAAGAGAGGAGGGCCTTTTATAGAGGGAGGGGGACTGCCCCTCTTTCCTCATTTATTCCTTCATTCATGTGGGTGAAACCCCATTTCAGTTGCATTAAAGGCCCATAGCATAAATGCATTTCTATGTAAATAAACTCTTTTATTTATTTATTTAGAATTTTGTTAATTACTTTAATTAACAAACATTCACATAAAACCCCTTGCATTGTTTCAATATTACACCTGAAACCATTTTCAACAATATTATTCAAAGCGGTGATCATCAAAACAATTTTAGCTCTATCAATATTATTCTTGGATATGTTTTATCTACCACTTAGTGTCAGAGAACCTTAAGTGTGTCACAATACGGTTCGTGAATGATGCAGACATGATAGAGACACCTCTCTTATCAATAATTCAAAGCGGGACCTGGAGATCCATACCGACTCTCACATATTTAACAATGACTCTAGTGATCGTGTGAACCATTAACGTCGTAACCAAATCCCTTTGTCTCGTGATATATTACATGTCCGATATACGATCATAGGTATCCCCATACTCAGTTTAATCTTATTACCGACAAGTACACTTTTCTCGTTCCCGTGATATAACATTCCTTGTGATCAAATCACCTGCTTGCAAGATGTTGTCAATGTGATATCACCAAGAGGGCTCATAGTATATCTCTCCGTCATAGGGATGGACAAATCCCACTCTTGATCCATGAGTCTCTACATAACACTTTCGGAGTACCTGAACCCACCTTTATAGTCACCCTGTTACGGTGTGATGTTTAATGTCATCAAAGTACTTTTTTATGTTAGTGATTGACATGATCTCATGGTCTAAGGATTAGGGTTACTTTGTATGACATATTATAGCAATGTAAACATAATGAATTTGATCGTATTACTATACTTCGGGTGAGTGTTCATCACTGATACGTCCAAAACGTATCTACTTTTCCGAACACTTTTTCTATTATTTCTCCTCTAAAATTGTGTGATTTGGATACAACTAACACAGACTGACGCTGTTTTCAGCAGAATTACCTTGGTGTCTAGTTTTTGTGTAGAAAATCAACTATCAGGAAAAATCCCGGAAAATATGCCAAAAATCCTATTTCGCCAGAAGATCCACGGAGTCAGAAGACGAAACGGAGTGGAGGCCTGGAGGGCCCACACCCCTGCCAGGTGCGGGTGGGCCTAGCCCACGCCTAGGGGGGTGCGGCCACACTAGGAACCCCCTCGGGCTCCCTCTTCGCCTATAAGTTACCCCTTGACCTAAAAACCGGGGGAGGGGGTTCGACGTTTTTCCAAAAAGAGTTCCGCTGCGCTGCCACCAATAGAAGCCGCGATTCGGATCCAGAAACTCTGTTCTGGCACCCTGCCGAGACGGGGAATTTGGAGAGGATCATCGCCATCGTCATCACCAACGCCTCTCCATCAACCATCAATGTTTCCCTCATCCGTGAGTGAGTAATCCCCCGCTGTAGGCTATGGGGATGGTATGGATTGGATGAGTTCTATCATGTAGTCGAATAAGATTGTTAGGGCATAGTGTCTAGTATCTCTATTAGTGCTATTTGGCTTTGTTGCAACTTGTTGTGCTTAATACTTGTTACTAGGGCCCGAGTGCCATGATCTCAGATCTGAACTTATTATTGAATCATTATGATAGTATTGTTTGTGATCTTATCTGCAAGTTGTGTACACATATCATTGTCTGGATCCAAAAGCCCCGAAGTGACAGAAATTGGGACAACCGGAGGGGATGGCTGTGGTGTGAGGATCACATGTGTTCATAGAGTGTTAATGCTTTGCTCCGGTGCTCTATTAAAAAGAGCACCTTAATTGCCAGTAGTTCCCTAGAGGTCCCGCTGCCACGGGTTGTCTGGACAAAAGATGTTGTGCAAGTTCTCATTGCGAGCAGCATGACTATATATGGAGCACATGCCTATAATTGTTTAGTACTTGGATGCTTATTCTTATTTATCTACATCGCCATAGATCTTGAAGTTACATGTTTAGACTCGTCCATGCAACGCCCGTCCATCCATCCATATGCCTACCGCACTCATATCCTACTGTTTGCTACTACTGTTAATATTGCTCTTGTTTTCCTGCTGCTGTTGCTACTACAAACTGTTGCTACTGATAAGCTTCTGTGAGCAAGAACTATTTCCAGGTGCAGCTGAATTGACAAATCAGTTGTTAAGGTTTGCAAGTATTCTTTGGATCCCCTTGTGTCGAATCAATAATTGGGTAATACTACCCGCGAAGACTGTTGTGATCCCCTATACTTGTGGGTCATCAAGACTATTTTCTGGAACTGTTGCCGGGGAACATAGATTTATTTGTAAGTTCACTTGGATCTATTATTGTTCACTGCTACTCCTTTCATCATGGGGAAGTCTCGTGATGGAAAGTTTCATATTTTACCATCCAATACAAGAAGAGGTACAGTCCTAAAAACCTCCGTTGCCCTTGATTCACCGTTTGTTATAAGTAAGCTTGTTACACCACCACCACATACACATGCTACACACACTGCTACTACTGCTGAGTCTGAAACTGTTTTTGATGCTCATGATGTTACTTCTACTATGCTTGATGTGAGTGGTTCATTAGGTCCTTTCCTATATGCTACTATGGCTAGTCTAGGAAATACTGAAACTCCTAGTGAAGACACTATTACACCTGTTAGCTCACCTGAGTCTAGAGAGAGTTATGATATTAATGATGGTTATATTGAGTTCACTGATGAATTTATTGAAGAGTGTCGGAACACGCATGGTGCTACTGCTATTAAGAGTCTCCTTGCTAGACGTACCATTATTCCTAAACTGTCCTCTGATCCTAAGTTTGCCACCTCTCCCATAGATATTAAAGATAAAAATTATGATTTCTCTCTTGATTTATCCTATTTGGACATTGTTGAGAAAGAACCTTTTTGTGGGACTGAAAATGAGAGTGCTGTGGCTCATATGAATGAGCTTTCTACTATGAGTGCTTTATTCTCTGATGATTTTAAGATGCGCAAGTACTTTATTACTAAGATATTCCCTTTTTACTAAAAGGAGAAGCTAGGGCTTGGTTTAATAGATTGCCTCCTGGTTCCATTGATAGCCCTGATTGCTTGATTACTTATTTCTTCCAGAAATATTTTCCTCCCAGTGCTAGACATGCTGCTTTGCAGAGACTTTTTGATTTTAAACAGGGAGAAGAAGAGAAATTGCCTGAGTCATGGACAAGGTTCCGTGCCTTGATTCATGCACATCCTGGATGTCCATTACCCAAAAATGAGCTTTTTGATATTTATTATAATGGGCTAACTGATGATTCTAGGACATACCTAGATAGTTTTGCTGATTGTGTTTTCAGGAAAAGAACTCCTACATATGCTGAAGAATTAATGACTAAGATAAGCAATAATTATGATGATTGGACTTCAACTAAGCTAAATACACCTGAGCCTATCACTCCTGTACCAGTTGTGCCTGAACCAGATCCATTACCAACATCAAAGAAGATGTGAGTTATTGCATTAAATGAGTGATGAAGGAATATAAGAAATGTCTAAAGGATAAAGGTATTAGAGTTGAAGATGTGAAGAATCTACCTCCTATAGAAGAATTATGCAAGCCAATTCTCCACTCATCCACTATTGAGGTACACTCTCTCCACTTTAATGAAGGTGATATTCCCTATGATAAGCCTCCTGATCAATGCTTAGAGGAACTTGACACATTTATTGTTAAGCAAGGTAATTTTAATAAACAAGTTCAGAATCATTTATTGAAAAACTCTAGAGCTATTAATGAGTTGAAAGATATTGTGGAAAGGAATTCTAATGATATTAAAATGCTTTGTAAACACTTTCAAATGGTTCAAACCCAACTTGATCAACTTGCTAAGGTACAAAATGATATGCTAGTTAATGCCTCAAGAGATAAACATGCTTATGGAATTAGAACTAGGAGTGGTATAGCTACTCAAGATCCTTTATATCCTGAAGGACACCCTAAAATAATTGAGCAGGATTATCAACAAGATGAAAATAGTGGTAGTCCTCGTAAGAGAAAGAAAAAGAAACATAAGGTAGTTAAGGAACCACTTGAACCTGCTGTAGATCCTAATAGTATATTTGTCTCTGATGCTGAAACTGAGAGTGGTAATGGTAATAATGATGCTCCTGATAAGGAGGAAGTTGAGGAAGAACCTGAGAAGCACACTAAGAACACTAGGTACACTAAGGAAGACTTTATTGCTAAGAAACATGGTAGTGAGAGAGAACCATGGGTGCAGAAACCTATGCCTTTTCCAGGTAAGAAACACAAGTCAAAGGAGGAACAACACTACAATAAGTTTTGTGAGTGGATGAAGCCTTTATTTTTGCAAATTCCTTTGACCGATGTTATTAAGTTGCCTCCTTATTCAAAGTATATGAAGAATATTGTCTCTAATAAAAGGAAGATTCCTAATGAGGAGATTTCTACTTTGCTTGCCAATCATTCCTTCAATGGTAAGTTTCCAAAGAAATTTGGTGATCCAGGTATACCAACTATTCCTTGCTCTATTAAGAATAATTATGTTAGAACTGCTTTATGTGATTTGGGAGCTGGAGTTAGTGTTATGCCTTTCTCTCTCTACAAGAGTCTTCAGCTAGAAAAGTTGATACCAAGTGATATATCTTTGCAAATGGCTGATAAATCAACTACTATTCATGTTGGTATATGTGAGGATGTTCCTGTTCAAGTGGCTCATAATTGCTTGGTTTTGACTGATTTTGTTGTGCTTGAGATGCCTGAAGATAATAATATGTCTTTTATTCTTGGGAGACCTTTTCGTAATACTGCAGGTGCTGTCATTAATTGTAATCAAGGAAAAGAAACATTCAATATTAATGACAAAGAGCATACTGTCTATTTCCCCAAGAAGGTTGTTAAGAGCTATTGCCTGAATTCCATTGAAAATATTGAGAGCATCAAGGTTGGAGAAATATATTGTCCCATTCCATATGAAATTTTTGAAACTATTATGATTGGGACCATTGCTATCAAGTAAACATAATCACCTTGTGGAAATCAAAGTTTTGTTTCATATAAGATTGTTTTGGTAACAAGACTTGATCAACCTTGTTAACAAAAGGATTTTAATGAACAAAATAATGTTTTCACTATGGTTATACTTGCTCTCTTTTACTTTTTCTCTTTCCTAGTCTTTGCCTTTTTAATGAACAAAAGGATTTTAATGAACAAAATAATGTTGTCGGGGTACCCGGACGTGTGTGCGATCACGGATGCACCACTGCTTTGCGGTGCTGGACGTGATGGTGTTGGACCGGCTGGACCAAATGGACTTCATCACGATCTTGAGATCGGCAAGCGTTCGTCTACATCATCCACGAGTACAACCTCGTTAACGCTATTCGATCTTCGAGGGTATGTATTCTATGGATGTATATTCACCCGTTGCGTGTATCTAGTAGATAAATCTTGGTACATAGTTGTTCCCATCGTAGGAATTTTTTTATTTTCTATGCTGCGAACCCTACAGTCACAACCAACTATAAATCATTTTCCTGATATTAATCATAGGAATCATAACCAGGAATATTCATATACATAACATCACTGTAAGAGACAGGATAATCTCAAACTGTATATGAATCTATAATCCAACAACTACATATACAATGACTTCATCATTCAAAAATCACTGTCAGTAACTAAGTAATGACAGTGGTGAGCTCTCAAACCACTAGAATCCCCAAGCAATGATTCTAGAGCAACTTTATCATCTGAACCATATCAAGTTTACCAATAGAATCAATCTGGTAAGCCACTAGCATCACCAAAGCTAATCATAAGCAGTAATCCACAGCAATTAATTACTCATCATGCTTAAGGATCATCAATACATGATCCAAATCATCAGATATTCAATCAACAGAGGGATATGAACCTTAATCAGAACAAAAACCCTAATCAGGACATGACCACTAGCCAGGAGTAGCCACTACCAACACATAGCATAGGATAGCTTAGCACAGAGGACAGAAGGGGAAGAAGAAGAACTTACTGAAGGATGTTGCTGTGGGCGAGAAGAGGAAGTAGAGGTAGACGACGAGCACTACGGCATGGGGAACACCCCAAGGGGGGCGCTGCGACCCACACCACGCCGAGGCGGTGACCATAGCCACGCCTGAAGGCGAGGAACACCACCACAGCACACGGCAGCAGCGGCGGCGACAACACCAGCATCATCCCAAACCATAGGGTTCGAGATGGAGCTAGTCTGGCCACAGGGGAGCTCCAGGTCCAAATAGAGTTGTACAGGAAGGTGGAGCATGGTCGAAAACCTCGCCCTACACCACGGCAGCAGCCAGGGAGGACCACGGTGGCGAGCAGCGCACGACGGCGACGCCATCGACCACGGGGTCAAAGGGAAGAAGAGAGATGAGAACGAGAGAGTGACAGAGAGAGTGTGGGCTGGGTTGGGCCAGGACCCCTTCGGGCTGTCATTTTAATTATGCCCTATTGGGCCACAAGGGCCCAACAAACCAATATAGGCAACCCATTTACCTAAACGCAGTTTTTAATAATTAAGAAAAGACCAAAATACCCCTGAATTTATATAAATTCTAGAAAATAAAGTAAAAATCCAAAAAATATACATAAAATATTTTTGGATTCACAATAATCCAAACTATCCAAATAAATTAAGAAATAAAATTTTAGACATATAAATTTTATTAAGAATCTTGTAATATATATATTCCTTCTGGAATTTTATAAAATTATTGAAAGGTGATAAAAATAAATAAAAATCACTCTCATTGTATATTAATATTATAGTATTTTAGAAAAATACTAAACAAATATTTAATATCAATTTTTGGTATTTACATGATAATTCTTAAAGGAATTATTAAATAAATAAAATTCAAATAAAATGAAATGAAATAAAAGAATACAATATTCAATAAATATTAAAAATTAATATTTAAAAATTCTTTATTATTAAAAAGATTTTTTATAATTTAGATAATGGGGGCAAATACACATAAAGCTAAATAATGCATTACATTACTCTGCATAATCATGTTGCTTCTTTAAATATTGTCCTTACCAGGCAATAATGATGGATTTGTAGACATAGAAGCTCAAGGTCCAGTGCAAGCATTCTACTTCACTACCTTGCAATCACAAGGCAAGTTCATCACTTGCTCATGCCCTTTGAAGAGTCATTATCAAAGTATTTGCAAATTGTGTGTTGTCATATATACTCCAATGAAAGAAAATATTATTTTCACAAATAAAGAAATTGTAGATATCATCCTAAGTGATGATATAATGGAGCAATAGAACTTAGGGTTCTGTTTGCAATAGTGATGAACAAATAGGGACTTAATAACCCATGACATCAGTGATTCTAGCCCCGTATATCACGCGTTAGCCATGAGATTTGGAATGGGACAGAGAAGTCAATTGTATCTTCTTCCTCTCGCATGTAGCCGGATGTGTAGGTCGTGGCTGTTATCACTCGTAGCGTGCATATTAATTGGTAATTCGTAGAGAATATGCAGTATATGGGTGGGAACCCTCAACGTCCCACAATAGTTCTGGCATCTAACGGTCTGTACAAACCATTGCCGTAATTTAATATGTGGGCATGGTGTACACCAATGAGGCATGCAAGGTCGCGAAGGGGGCAGTGATTGGCTTGGACCAACTACTGGGCCCCACATAATGGAATTGTGGATGGGAAAGTACGCCCGGTTGTGCAACAAGGATTTGCTCTCTCATGGGTAAAGTAACGCACCTCTACAGAGTGTAAGAATTGTAACTTGTTACTCCCTGTTCCGGGAAGGAGCTACGAACGCAGCAGGAAAGGAACTCCATGAAAGTTCTGGTCAACCTATGAAGGCTGATGGTTATAGATTTTTATAATAAAATCAATCTTTGAAGAAAGATTTACAAAAACTGCATAGTACCAAAGACTTATAGTCTAAGGTGGTAGCTAAAGCATCAAACTAACCACCTTGCATATAATGAACTTGCTGGGTAACGATATTACTCATCCTTTCCTTTGATCCCTTGCTTAGACTTTGAGGATCCCGAGCATACGCCAATGTATGCAGCCGAATATCAAGAAGATGTGTTCTACGAGGAGCCTGGCCTGTCAGGAGGTGTTGAAGGAGTGGATTACGAAATCCGCTATGGTGTTGATGACAACGAGTCCAACTAAGTATCCTAGTTAGTAGTAACCGACGAAGCCAAGCAGCATGAACCATATAGAATAAGCTGCTGAGCTCAACTCCTAGTTGGATTTTCTACGTTCGAATTCCGCTGAAAGACTTTATATTTTGGTTTGTAAGTTGAATCCTTTTGAAGTCTTAAACTTCTAGTATTGTAATAATAATAACGTGTGAATGTTTGTAATATGGACCCGCAATGTTTCTGTTGTACCACTCTGAGGAATGTGATATTTATAGAACGGTGTTCTGTGGATGTCATGTCAATGACTATAGTGTACTACACATGCAGTGGTATGCTGGGTCACCGCAGATCCTATGAAGTTGATTGGGCAATACAAAAATATACATAGACCGTCATCCAACTGCATCTATGACTAGAAGTCCACCTTCAGGTTATCATCCGAACCCCCTCCAGTATTAAGTTGCAAGCAACAGACAACCGATTTAAGCAAAGTGTGTAAGGTAAACAGTCCACATGTTCCATGAACAAGAGACCGTTGTTTTCTTCCTAGTAGCAACATCACATCTACAACTGAAGAGATTTTTGTCACTTCCCTTGGAAACTAGAGGCATGAACCCACTATCGAGCATAAATACCCCCCTTGGAGTCACTAGCAACTAATTGGCCAAGATAACCACTAGCAACGGAGAGCATGCAAGATCACAAACAACACAGACATGATAAAATCATAAAGATAAAACCATTAATCAAACCAACATAATAATCTCAATATCCATCGGATCCCCGTAAACACAACATGCATGATTACAAATAGATTAGATCTTGATCATCAATGGAGCTCACAAGATCTGTACATGAAAGCACAAAGGAGGAGATACAACAATATAGCTACTACATGGACCCATAGTACAAGGTGGAACTACTCACGGATCATACCGGAGAGAAGGCCTCCGGGATGATCTCCCCTCCGGCAGGGTGCTATGAAGAGCTTCAGATCCCCCCGATCTAGGGACGATGGTGGCGTAGGCTACAGACGGTTTCGTGAATTACTGATTGGGTACTCAGGGTTTCTTCATCGGGGGCTTCTTATAGGAGAAGGGGCGAGATCGGGAGGCGGCCATGGCCACCAAACCCTAGCCAGGCGCGGGCCCACCTGGCCCCGCCCCTAGGGTGGGTCTGCCCCCCTGGCCGGCCCCTCCGTCTCTCCTCTAGACTTCTTGTTCCCCACAGAAAGTAATTGACTTTGTCGTTTGTCCCGTCCAATTTCGAGAATATTTCTTTACTAACTTTTCTAAAACCAAAAACAGCAAAAAACAGGCATCTGGCACTGTTGCAACTTGTTAATAGGTTAGTATCAGAAAACATGTAAAAAGCATCTCAAAGTGTAGACAAGTAAAGAAAAGTAGATACTAAACAAGCATGGAACATAAAAAATTATAGATACGTTTCCAACGTATCAAGGTACTATTTCCTCCCATTCCATAGATTGTCCATTCTTCAGTAGCTTATACCATTCTTCAGCTCTTCCTTTCAATGGTATAGAAAGTAACCTTTTATTAACTTGTTCCGTTGTGATACCTGCACACTTAAACAACCTGTATAATTCATGGATAAAAAGCAAGTGATCACCAGGATGGACAGTTCCATCCCCCAAAATAATAGTTATCCATAACACGATCAACGTTTTTTGTAGGTATCTTAAAAGGATTTATCTCAGCAGGTGGTGGTTCATCTACTAACCTAGCAGTGGTAGTGGCTTTCCCAAATAGGAAAGCAAGTGGGTTACCCATATTGGAAACAAAGTAGCAAACAGAAATAATAGTGATAATCACAGTAGAAATTTCCTTTACCAGTTCCACTCTTCAATTCGGCTTCACTCCCCGGCAACGGCGCCAGAAAATAGTCTTGATGACCCACAAGTATAAGGGGTGTATTGTATTACTTTTGATAAATAGGAGTGTCGATCCCAATGAGGAGCAGGAGGTGTTGACTAGTGGTTTGGATCAGGAATTCTCTGCAAATACTTAGCAAATGGATTTTTAGGTTTTTTTAATAAAGCAAGGAAATAAAGTGCAAGTAAATAAAAGGCAACAATAATAATTGCAGCAAGTGGCCCAATCCTTTCTTCAGCAAAGGACAAGCCGATTATATTACTTATGAGGACCAAACGTTCTCGAGGACACATGGGAATACTGTCAATTTCTTTCGCTTCATATAGTTTAATCTTATTTGGTTGGTTAAGTGTTGTGTGGGTGAACCTATGCTAATGTAATGACCTTACTTGGACTAATACATACTTGTGATTAAACCCCTTGCAAGCATCCGCAACTACAAGAAAGTAATTAAGATAAAAACCTAACCACAACATTAAACTTTGAGATCCTACACTCCATTGTGCAAACGTTTCCTAACGGGAGTTCAGATTTCTGTCACTCCGGCAACCCCACAATTAGTAGCCAAATACACAATGAATTCCCCGAGGCCCATAAATGGTGAAGTATCATGTAGTCGACGTTCACATGACACCACTAGAAGAATAACACCACAACTTAAATATCAAACCATTGAATGTACCTCAACACAATTCCATTACTAACAAGATGACTTCTCCCATGTCCTCAAGAACTAAACGAACTAATCACGAGACATCATATGGATCAAGATCAGAGATGATATAATGATGAATAACAATCTGAATATAGAAAATAATTCAATGGTTCCACTCAATAGCATCAACTACAAAAGTAATCAACACCGGGAAAGTTCCCCTAAGAACTATGCAAGATTCAACCCAATTGTTACAGCGGGATGGAGTGGTGATGATGGTGCTGGTGGAGATGATGGTGAGGATGATGATGATCCCGATGAAGTATAGCTTGATGAAGTTGTTGATGGCGACGATCTCCCCTCTCCGGGAAGGAATTTCCCCGGCAGAAATATGCCTGCCGGAGAGCTCTTTCTCTCTCTGTAGTTTCCGCCCCGCAGAGGCGGCGGAATCTTTCTGTGGTCTCTCTTCCTCGTATTAGGGGTTTGAGAATATATAGGCGAAAGGGCAAAGTAGGAGGTGGGCCAGGGTGGTCACACCACCTGCTGGCGCGGCCCAGGGGGGCGCGTCAGGGGGTCATGTGGGCCCCCTATGGCCCACCTTCGCCTCCCCTTCTGGCTTCCTTCGTCTTCTAGAAAAATAGGATTTTCCGTATATTTTCTGGAATTTTCTGATCTCCGCGAATATTGCATCTAGACACCGCTTTTTCCATCAGAATCCTGACTCCGGCAGTTCATCCTCCAAAAGTCATCCAACATGCAAAAATAGATGAAATAACTTAATAAGAAATATATCAATGAATAACAGTAAATTATGATATAAAATAGTGATGCAAAATGAACATATCAGCGGTCGAGAAGTAGTAGTGCAAGAGGGAAAACAATTCCCTAGCTCGGAGAACAGAAAAATCAATCATGTCCCCCGATCAAAGTGTTTTTCGATGATGTTGATCTGGAGGTTCACCGACTACTCGCACAAATGGATAGAGATGATCATTGTTTTCCCATAGCTGAATTAGCATACATATATGAGTATGGGAAGCCTCTCTTCAGACCCGAGGAGGTCCCGCATCTACAAACACAAATGCGAAAATTGCATCATTGGTATTTGTAAGCCTCAAAGGAAGGGAAGAACATGATCATAGAGGCAGTTAGAGATGAGCATTACTTTCGTGGAAAAGACGAGATACATACTGACTTTCCAGAATTATTTCAGCTATTCAATCAAGGAGCCCTTGACAAATCTCTCGTCAGTTGCTATTGTCTGTAAGTGATTTATTTTTGTAATTAAGTCTCTAACTCAGCTCGTTCATTACATGTATAATTATCCTCGCTATATTCTTTTGTACGCTATTATGCAGACCAAATATTCTCGAATGCAAAAGAGGACAAATCTATGACCTTGGATTTATTGACCCAAATAACATTCATGAATATATGGTAAAACATAACGCCCAGAACATAACGGATTACTTGCTAAAGTTTTTATTGAAACAACAGACCAAAACGGAAATACTATTTCCTTACAACTTCGAGTGAGTGTTAATGTATTCTACACATTCGATTTCGTTTACTCGATGTTAAGTGTAATTGATGAGTTATGCATGTGAAGGTTCCACTTTATTCTGCTAATTATTCAAGTTGACACCAGAAAAATACTTGTCATGGACTCAAAATGTAAAGACCCTGAGAGATGGGTGGATCTGTTTTATATGCTCCAGAGATAATTTCAATCATTATCGAACTATATCGGCATATTTCATTCATTTCCTGATATCAAGTAACTCATTTTCTTTGCCGGGCAGAGTTTGGAAACGGTTCATCAAGACTACTACAGGTGAATGGAAAGAGGATCCGATATTTTGACAAATCCCCGTAAGTAGTATTAAGGCTAGGTCCGTGCATCTCTTTGATTCTTGTTTCAATACCATTACCATTCTTGATTATTATTTTGATTAAACTCTATTCTTGTGAAGTGTTTGAGGCAAGAAGCCAGAAACAATTTATCTGGATACTACATTTGCAAGTACATTTGTCAGACGACCTGTGAGCTGGGCAGATATTCACAACAATTTGAAGTACGTCAACAATGTTCACCATCTTATTTTATTACCACAAATTGTGTTAAGTTTTATTTATATATATTGATCCCCTTTTTTAAATTAGATTGAACAGATGCGGGAAGGTCTCCTAGAACAAGATCGCAGACGAGCTATTCAAGAGGAATTGACGAAATTGTTAGTTAAGGAGGTCATAGATCCAACCAGATAATACCATCGAGAGTTTATATTTATACAATAGGGATCGTAAGAGAAATTATATTGTATATATGCATATGAACATGTACTGTATGTAATATGTTCGACCAAGCACGAAAAAAGAGGTCACTCTTTGATCTCTATATTCATGACGATGTTCTGTAATGGTTCCTTCATTGCACGTCACAAACGCCAAACCTTGCTCTCCCTCCTCTACTGATTATCCTGCCGCGACAGAAAACCACCCCAAAACACTGCCGCGGCAGAACCTGCTACCGCAGAACCACCCGCTACTGTGATAGCCGGAACCCCAAAATAGTACCGTGGTAGAGCTCATGTAGTCCCGGTTCGTGCCCCCGCTCTACACCGCCGCCACGTGGAGCGACATTCGTCCCGGCTTGTGGCAGAACCGGAACTAAAGAAGGAAGGGAGAGGGAGGCTTTAGTCCTGATTTCATAGTTCCGATTTCCGTGATAGAGCTCTTATAAACTAGGACTAATGGACCATTTTCTACTACTATGCTTTAATAGTAACAGACATACTCTCATTTTTCATCAAAGGCTCGCGAGGTCACTACCACGGGGTGCAGCTTGTGCATAGATTGGCGTGTTTGACTAGATTCGTTCTCTTGGTGAATGGATATGTAGACTCACGAGGTTCCCAAAAAACAATGTAGACCTCCTGACCAGATTATAGACGGAACAACGGCCAGATTAGTTCTAGAATCCTGGTCCATACAATATACTATACGTTCTTTATAAAAAAAAAGGGAAAAATGTCGTGTGTACACATACAATACATATCCGTATGAACATCTATCTATCTATAATCTATAATCTATAATCTATATATATAATAATAATGAAAAAAAGTGTTTCTTGTAGTACCTACACTTTTTTGAACGACTTTACCCTTTGACCGAAAAATAAATTACCCACCAATACCACCGGTAAGTGAATCTATATCTATATCTATACATCTATACATCTATACATCTATACATCTATCTATCTGTCCACAAAAAATATGTTTTCAAACCGTTTAGTTCGTCTCTTGCCAACCCGTGCTTCCGAACTCGCTCGGTTTAGTCGAGGTGGGACAAAAATTGTCTACTGCGTGTATTTCCGTCGTTGATTTCTGTTCTCAAATTTATTTTATCTATCCAGGCGTACCTAGGGCTGTCAACGAGCCGAACTCGAGCGAACATTTTTAGGCTCGGCTCGAGCTCGGTAGAAGCTCGAGCCGAGCTCGAGCGAGTCTAGGTTGACCTTCGAGCCTACATCTAAGCTCGAGTTCGGCTCGACCAAAGCTCGAGTAGGCTTGAGCTCGGTTTGTTGAAGCTCGGTAAAAAAAAAAATTAAGACATCGACATGCAGCTACATAGCAAGAAAATAGTAAAACTTGAAAACGGAATAGCAGAAATGGCTTGCAGTTTCATATAATAGTAATACAGTGCCAACATGCCAGCATAATTATTTTAGCAGTCTTACAACAGATGGAATAATAATAGTAGTCTCAATTTTGCGGCTATACAAAAATCACGAGTTTTATCGAACTGTTTGAGTTTGGCTCGACTAAGCTCGCGAGCTCGAAAACAGGCTCGAGCTTGATTTGTTAGAGAGACGAATCAAGCTCGAGCCGAGCTGTTAACGCGCCGAACTCACACAGTTTGTCAAGCCCGGCTAAGAAGTACCTTAGATGATTCTTCTTGCCCATTGAAAGAGGTGGGGCTTGGGGCCGTGAGCTTTGGCCCTTGTATCGGTTTGTCAAAGGGGCAAGGTGTTGAAAGCTGGGCGCCTTTTGAATATGAGTGGGGCTCCTAGTCTAGGCGGCGCCTTCGTGGAGCCAAACCGAAGGAAGAGCAAAAGGGCGAGGCCACACCCGGCTTCGAATAGGAGGGGGGCCATGAAATTGGGTGACGTTTGTGCATGGATCAATTGAATCTTGCTCAGCTTTCCCTCAAAATTTTTTTTGGATCTTGCTCAGCTAGCTAGCTGAATCTTGCACGCGCAAAAAGATAAGAAAATAGAACGTACAATTCCGGCATGCGCATGCCTATAAGATGGAAAAAAACCCAGTCCTTCGAGCGTTTCCAAAACAACGCAACACGATAGAGTCTCTGGATCGGTTCATACGCATATGTGTGCGCGTACGCGAGCGGCATCAACCGTGGTTGTGGTCATCGCGACGCGCGCTTCGGTGCATCGACACCACACGCGCCTCTTGGCTCAAATTAACAGCGGTGGACGTAGCCGCACCATAACTGTCGGGACGACGGCAGGGCAGCTCCCGTCTTTGTAGTTCGTACGGAAAGACAGACCTGAGAGGCCTAAGGACATGTACAATGTTGAAGAAGGCACCTTAACCCTTCACATCATTTAGAGAAGACAAAATATATTAGTTGTATAATGCATTCTCTCTTATTATCATATCTACTTATCTAGTAATTAATGAGAATTAATTATTTTTAGTAAAAAAATATTTTTCTAAAATAACACATGCTACCATAGAGAAAATATCCTTTTCTTATTTTTAAGAGATCATCTCTTAGCTAAGAGAAGACAATCTCTTCTTTCTTATTTCTCTCACCTCCAACTAAACAAAAATTCAATGTGACACGAGGTTCCAAAAAAACAATATAGACCTCCTGACCAGATCATAGACGGAACAACGGCCAGATTACTTCTAGAATCCTGGTCCATACAATATACTACACGTTCTTTATAAAAAAGGGGAAATGTCGTGTGTACACATACAATACATATCCGTATGGACATCTATCTATCTATAATCTATAATATATATATATAATAATAACGGAAAGAGTGTTTCTTGTAGTACCTACACTTTTTTGGATGACTTTATATTTTGACCGAAAAATAAATTACCCACCAATGCCACCGGTAAGTGAATCGTTATCTATATCTATACATCTATACATCTATACATCTCTATCTATCTATCTATCTATCTATCTATCTATCTACTAATTTTTTTGAGATAGGTTAGTCAAATACGTTTTCGCCCATAAAAAATACGTTTTCAAACCGTTTAGTCCGTCTCTTGTCAACCCGTGCTTCCGAACTCGCTCGGTTTAGTCGAGGTGGGACAAAAATTGTCTACTGCGTGTATTTCTGTCGTTGATTTCTGTTCTCAAATTTATTTTATCTAGCCAGGCGTAGCTCATGCACCTGGGCCGGCCCAGCTAAGAAGTACCTTAGATGATTCTTCTTGCCCATTGAAAGAGGTGGGGCTTGGGGCCGTGAGCTTCGGCCCTTGTATCGGTTTGTCAAAGGGGCAAGGTGCCATGAAATCCGGTGACGTTTGTGCATGGATCAATTGAATCTTGCTCAGCTTTCCCTCAAAATTTTTTTTGGATCTTGCTCAGCTAGCTAGCTGAATCTTGCACGCGCAAAAAGATAAGAAAATAGAACGTACAATTCCGGCATGCGCATGCCTATAAGATGGAAAAAAACCAGTCCTTCGAGCGTTTCCAAAACACCGCAACACGATAGAGTCTCTGGATCGGTTTATACGCATATGTGTGCGCGTACGCGAGAGGCATCGCCCGTGGTTGTGGTCATCGCGACGCGCGCTTCGGTGCATCAACACCACACGCGCCTCTTGGCTCAAACGGCGGTGGACGAAGTCGCACCATAACTGTCAGGACGACGGCAGGGCAGTTCCAGTCTTTGTAGTTTGTACGGAAAAGACATACCTGAGAGGCCTAAGGGCATGTACAATGTTAAAGAAGACATGTTCCTTTAACCCTCCACATCATCTAGAGAAGACAATGGCCTTGGAATGACGGATCTTGGCTGCTCTGGGAGAGCGCCGAGACTCCGTTGACCTTGGCTACAATGGACTGACCCTTCGCGCACTTGGGCTGTATTGAAGCTGCCCTGTAGCCCGGCTGATATGGACCTTTTCCGGGCTTGCACGAAGATATCCCTTGGGAACAGAGAAAGGGCCTCCTTCTGGCACGACAACTGGTGCGGACGGGGGCCAATAAAGCAGTGGGCTCCCGACCTCTACAACATCGCCTCTAGGAAATCGAGATCGGTGGCAAAGGAGCTCTCCCTGGGTAACTAGATCCGATCGGTTGCTAGGCTTCACACCCCCATCCAGCTGTCTCAATACTTCGAAGTCTGGGACACCGTCCAGAACATTCAGCTTGAACCTCTCATTCAAGATTCCATCAGGTGGACCCTGACCACCGACGGGGTTTACACTGCCAGCTCGGCCTACCACGCTCAGTTCAATGGATGCTTCCCCAAATTGAAGGCGCAAAAAATTTGGTCTACCCACGCTGAGCCGAAATGCAAGCTCTTCTCCTGGCTGGCCCTCCACGGGAAGCTCCTAACTGCCGACATGTTGACCATCAGAGGATGGCCCAATGACCCTACCTGCAAGCTCTGTGGCTCGGCCCCTGAAACGGCTCTACATCTCTGCAAAGATTGCCCCTTCACGACTGCGGTGTGGACTACAACTCAATCGTGGGATAATGATGCCACGGGAAGTCACGGACAATCCCTCCCCTCCTTCTCCGAGTGGTGGGACGACCTGATCGAGGGGAAACCTAAATCCGAGCAAAAACGACTTAGCGGTCGCATGTTGTATGTGATGTGGAATGCATGGAAAGAGCGCAATAGACGAATCTTCACGGGTCGGCGAATGACCTACATCGAGGTGGCTTCGATTGCTAGAGACGACATCCACCAACGTTTGGCAGCCTATGCGTCGGGGGGGGGGGGGGCAGGCTATCCCAGCTGAACTCAATTAGTTCCTTTCCTTTGGGGCTGGAGGTTGCCGGTGGTTTTGGCACGTTTACACCTTAATCTAAAACGTGTCCCTCTGTATCGTGACTTTTTATTCCCCCTTCTAATAGAATAGGCAGAGCTCCTCTCGGTTGCGCTAAAAATAATAATATATTAGTTGTATAATGCATTCTCTCTTATTGTCATATCTACTTATCTAGTAATTAATGAGAATTAACTATTTTTAGTAAAAAAATATTTTTCTAAGATAACACATGCTACAATGGAGAAAATATCTTTCTCTTATTATTAAGAGATCATCTCTTAGCTAAGAGAAGACAATCTCCTCTTTCTTATTTCTTTCACCTCCAACTAAACAAAAATTCAATGTGGCAACCATAAATGAAGATTGACATCATCGTATTGTACATGTGCTAAGTCATACCCTCAGACTTCGGAGAAGCCTCAAAATTATCTAGACAAACATGGAATGGATGGAACCTAAGCGACGCGCATTTGAGTGCAATTGCGTCGCATAAACTGAAACTAAAACTGATTCAAATTAAACTTGACACTTCATTTCTACAATTGTGCCGGCCACATATCGATCTGGTTACCTGTTACCCTTGTCCAGAAATATACCCTGTAGTAAATGACCGAGATTTAAAGGATATGATCTCACTAAAGAAAACTACTATTCCAACAAGAAAAAAAATACTACTCCTTGACTCATACTCAATGCAACCTCGTAAGCCTATAGTCAATGGTCTGTGTCGTTATAGATAATGTATTTGAGGTTCCCTACTTCCCTCACATTTTGGAGTACTAAACTAAATACCTATAATTTAATTCATGCCTAACAAATAGAGTAGAATTCGTGTCCGGAGCTTTGGTTGTTAATTTGTTTTCTCTAAATATTTATAGCTGGGGCAAGTAATCTACGCAATAACTTCTACATGCAAATGCATCATGCCAAAATAGTAATAACCCGTAGCAACGAGTATGGCATATGTGCTAATCCATTATTTATTATTTGCTGATCCGTCGCAATGTAAGGATTCAATTTAACACTATTTAATAAGAAATAATATTCACAATGACATAGGCCATACTTTCGAGGATTTGATTTTCAAGGATCTTATAATATCATAAGGTTTTGGAAGAGGTGGAGATTCCAGCATAATCCACCGACATAGGCTATAACGCGATGTTGTTAGTGAACAAAAACTCTTGTGCAAAATTTAAAAACATTTACATTCATTATGTTTATAGCTACATGAGTAACCAAGCTTAAAGTACCGTGGTAACACACGGACATTCAGCTAGTACATAATAATAAAGAAAGGGGAGTGTCTACTGAACAGCTAGCTGTTTTTCAATTGAAAAACAGACACATTTTAAACCAATACAAACTCGACAGCTGTAAAAACTCGTTACTCAAGAAGCAATGAGGAGAAATGTGTCTGTTTCCTATTTTCCTAAAACAGACACATTTTTAAACTTAGCCCAAGAATATACTGAGTCAGGTCCAAAAGTCGACTACACAAATATTTAGTCCACCTCAGCCCAACACAACATTCTACTGAGTTAAAATCGTCCAAAACACAGTAGTGAATAATAACAGGACAAAAAGGCCAGAAAACTATCTGATGATAAAAAGCCCAGAACAGGAAAGCCCGGTTAAGTTGGAGCTCTTCCTTCTTCTTCCCCAAGAAAGAACATCACGCACCACGTCCTCTGCCGCTCAGCAGATCTGGGCAACGAGAAGAACATGACTCATTGCTCCATTCCCCTGCCGCTGAGTTGATCTGGAGGCTTTAGATCAACCAGTTTCCCTGCAGAAACACAAATCCCCCTGCAGAATCCCCCTGCAGAAACACAAAACAGGGCAATGCAAAAAGGAGAGATCAACCAGTTCCCAGAACAAACAAGAAAAATGGAATCACAAGACAAATTGGTACGACTTCAAGAAGATAACTTACTTCTACATGATGCTCAGTTGTCCCAGGTAAGCTACTATGAACTCAACTTGTTTTTCTAAAGAAATTTCTACTGACTAGTATCAGATCTAGAATTTAAACTTAGTTTTCTAGCTAGAGGGGATGAACTATAATAGGAGGGGACATACCTGGGATGCAGTATAGGGTAAGCCGACACAAAATGCAAAATAAAACCTGACATCATGTAGCACAGTTATTAGGTGAGATATCATATCAACAGATGAAACAAAAAAAATTAAGCTACCCTAAAAATACGTTGATAGTTCAATAAACTGCTTTATAATCTTCAAGTACAAGAATCAAAAAGGTAAATAACAAGTTTGACCAAAAACACATGCAAAAGTAGTTCAGAATTGGCCCATGAGAACATACATCACATATACTGATGAAAAATGAATTTCTTTTTTCAGGGATATAATATAGGGTGCACAAAGCAAGCAAGAGATGGAGAAATGGATGAACAACTATTTTTCCAGGTAAAAATACTAACTGGATTGAAAGAGAAGAATATAGACAAACTTTTCTATAGTCTACATATCTATAGTCATTTAGATATTTTGAAAAAAAAGGATGACTATCTTATTTATAAAAACTCTTTATAGAAAGACTTCTCATACATGGCTCTGCTGCGAGGTGATATTGGCATCGACTACTCAACTTACACTGCAAATCATCAGGTAAAAAACTGCTTAAATGCATAACCTTATATGGTAGATATGCTACTTGTCTTTTTCTTAAACTTACCATCTTCAATATGAATTTAAAACAATAGTTAGATCCCTATAGTTTGTCCTCTGGAAATGGTGGAATAACATGTTGTAGAACTACTAAGACAGATCAAGGAGAAACAAATCCATGTGATGTATAATTTATGCCAAAAATTAATCTCATGAAATGATAATGAATGTATAAGCAAAAATAAAAAAAATGTATAGAACTAACACCTTTACTACATAACTTACAGGTCAACACATTTAGGAGTGGTGAAGGGACATATGCAAGTTCATCATGCCCTGATAAAGGAGTCAGATTTGAGGTACATTTCAATCAAGCACTTGCACATTTACAAAAAACACTGATAAAATGAAAAACTCATCTGTCGGCAATTGAAACAGCAAGAAGGCACTCAACATGACAAGGATGAATGTAACCCATGGGATGCGGACCTATTTCAAGAAATGGAACTCGATGAGGTTAGATCTTCAAGCACTTGTTACATCATTTCAATTCGAGAACAAGAAAGTTTAAAATAAAAAAAAGATTAAAACTGTACATCTACTTTCTTGTAGATTGGTGATGATGATATCCCAAGAGATGAATCAAATCGTCATGATTTTGACCATACATGGAATTTAGATGATCAAAATGATAACAACAGTGGAAATCAGAACCAAAGTAACAACTATCATGAAAATGGCGACAATGAAATAGAAGAGATACATGAGGAAGATTTTGAAAATTTTCTAGAAAATGATACAGCAGATAATGAGCAGACAAAGTCAGGAGTAAGCAATGAGGTTATGCCCAAGAAGGGTATGGAATTTAAATCAAGAGAAGAAGCTCATCAATTCTTAAACATGTATTCTTTTGCAGCTGGTTTCTCTATTGCCGTTGTTTCCACTTATAGAACATCGAGCAAAAAAAGGAATAATGAGGTAACAAGGGTGACAATCAAGTGTAACAAGCATGGTCACAACACAGAAGCTGAAAAAGAGCAGCTCGTAGGACAGAGACAGTGCACAGTGATTGTTAAGTCAGATTGCAAGGTTGAGATGGTCATTAGTGAGAAAAATGGGATATGGCGGATAACTAACCTAATGCTTCAACACAACCATCCTCTTGATCCAGGAAGCAGGTTTTTCAGGTCACATGTCTGCATGACAAAAGAGGAGAAAGCAATCATAAGAACAATGAAGCAATGCAACATTCCCACAAGAAATATAGTATCTGTTCTAGCACACATGAGGGGGGGAATGGACAAGCTACCATACAACAAAAGGAAAGTCTGCAACTATGGTACAAGCGTGAACAGAGAATTGAAGAACAGTGATTTAATGGAAGTACTAGCCTGGTTTAACAAGAAACAAGCTGAAAACCCAGGTTTTTACTACTCAATGGAACTAGATGCTGAAAACAAGGTTCGAAGTGTGTTCTGGTCAGATGCAAGATCAAGGCAGTACTATGATTTGTATGGTGACTGTGTTAGTTTTGACACAACATTTCTCACAAACAAATACAATCTACCATTTGCTCCTTTTGTTGGAATCTCCCCTCATGGAAAAACATATCTATTCGCATGTGCCTTCATCGTGAATGAGACAGCGAAAACATTTAAATGGTTGTTCGGGGAGTTCAAGACATGCATGGGTGGCAAACATCCTCAATCAATAATTACTGATCAATGTAAAGGCATGCAAGCTGCAATTGATGTTGTTTTCCCAGATGCAATACACAGAACATGCTTGTTCCATGTAAAAAAGAAGTGTGATGACAAAAATGGGCCAACATTTCAAGCAAATGAGGGGTTGTATGAAGAAATGCAAGATATAATAGACAACTCATTGACAATAATGGAGTTTGAAACTCTCTGGATGGCTATGATTGCAGAATACAAGGTGGAAGGTGTAAAATTCTTTAATGATATGTGGACATCGAGAAAAAAGTATGTTCCAGTATACTTCAAAACCAGCTTCTTTCCATTCATACATACTACAACAAGAAGTGAGGGGACTAATGCTCTATTTAAGAAAGGTGTAGGTGCACAGTTCAGCATGACAAGCTTTCTTAGAGAATATCAGAGAATTTTGGACACTATCCATGCAAGAGAGGATGAACTGAACCATAATTCATCAAACAAGATAGTGCCACCAACAAAATTCTGCACTAAGTACTATATAGAAAGGCAAGCACATGAGCTCTACAACTTGGCAATATTCAGAAAATTCCAGCACATACTTAATGATGTTACAAGACTGAACATTAGAGAGGAAACAAGAAGGAAGATCTATGTGCTATTTCAGGCGCCCAACTATACAATTAAAGAACACAGACAAAGAAACTACATAGTGCAAGTTAACTTGGAAACAGAGGAGTATTCTTGTATATGCTGCAGGTTTGAAAAGGATGGCATTCTATGCTCACACATTCTAAAAGTAATGCTACACCTAGAGGTGGATAAAATACCAGATAAGTACATAATTGAAAGATGGAGAAAAAGAGACAAGAAACTGACCTACTACACCCCCGCCCCGCAGGAAATTGACAATGACTGCCTCAGATACAACTTGCTATCGAGGAGACTGACTCAAACAGCTTCGAAAGGATCAAAGAGCAGGGAGAAATGTCAATATTTGCTAGAACAAGCGCAAAGAATAGAGGACCACATGGATGCTATGGACAGGACTGCTGAAGATACTGCTGAGACCCAACCAATTGCTCAGCAAAGGTCAACAAGGACAGTATCAAACTTGTTTAATGCATCACTGCAAGAGGGCACCAGTTCAACTATTGAAATCCTAAACCCCGATCATGCTCACACAAAAGGGCGCCCAAGGATGTTGACAATAAAGGAGAAGATAAAGTCAAATAAGTTTTATAAATGCAGCCATTGTGGTAGCACTACACACACGAAGAAAAACTGCACAAACAAGCACCTAGTCTACAACTTGCAGAAACCCAAAAGAACTAGAAATCGAAACCTACAGGAGCAGGTAGCGACCACCATTCTTAACCAAAAAACTCCATTACGAAAAAATATCATAGCAAGGCATATTTAACTACAAATTATGTCTCTTTTGATTGCAGGAACAGAGTCTCCAACAAAAAAATCAGCAAAGAAAGGGAAGAAAGCCAAGGAGGCAGTGGAAACAAATCAGGAATTTCAAAAAGAAAGTATCCCAAATCATTGCAGCGAAGGAGCGTCTGCGACAACAATGTAGTTGTCAAAAACAAAAAATATTTGTTCTAGCCCCAAATTAAGTGTAATAATGAGCAAATGCTACAAAAGGTGCATGTATTGGGAGACTTTATCCAGGCATGTTATATTGTGCTACAAAGATGCCCACATATAGTGGAAAATATTCGAACCTGATGATCTATATTATATATCAGCGAGAACATTTATTTTAAAACCATGGATGCTATATATTTACATCACTTGAAAAAAGAGGTTTGTTGAAAAACAAATATTGATGATTTAGAGAATTGTTTTAAAATACTACACCAAACATTTCATGCTTGTTCTATGTCATGTAGATGCGAAAAACTTGAAGCGGAAAACATAGCGTGGAAAATGAAAACCGGTGGATAAAACTCATAGCAGCTTATTACATGAGGTTGCGTGAAATTGAAAAGATGATACTCAAGATCATAAAACTACATGCTAAATCACCATAGTTTCAATACTAAAACAACGACGAAAAGAAAAGTAACTGGATCCTCCTCCTTTACCCGGGCTTGGAACCGGCTATCCAAATTTAAAATCTTCTTGGATAGGCGGAGTTACCCACAAAAAACCTTCCCCGCAAATAAATGAAGAAACTAAGAGAAATAAAAACGACAAAAAGAGATAACTACAGAAGTAAAAGAGAAACATATGTAAAAGTACCTAAGGATTGACGAACAAAAGAAAAGTAGAAAATAGCAACACTGGAGAACAATATAGTCCGAGGAACAATACTAAGATAACTGATAAAAAGGAAGAAGAACAAAACTAAGAATGAGAATGATAACAACAAATAACAAAAGAGGAACTAAGATAAACAAAAGAGAAGAAAGAATGAAGAACCGAGAGTGCAAACTGAAATAATGAAAAACAAGATAATGAGAATGATAACACCGAATAACAAAAGAGTAACTGAGAAGTAAAAAATGAATGATAAACTGAGAGCAGAAACTGAAATGATGAAGAACAAGAGAATGAGAAGAGAAAAGCAGATAATCAAAAGAGAAGAAAGAATGAAAAACTGAGAATGCAAAACAAAACTGAGAAAACTAATAAAAAGGAAGAAGAACAAAACTGAGGATGAGAATGATTACACTAAGATAAACAAAAGATAAGAAAGAATGAAAAACTGAGAATGCATACTGAAATAATGAAGAACAGGATAATGAACAAATGAAGAATTAATAGAACTTAAACAAACAGAAAACAAAGCAACTCAGTTAACTAAAGCAAGACAAGAGTGAGAAGACTAAACTTGAATGAAAAACCGAAGAACAGATGAATTCAAGAAAGAGAGAAATAGAGGAAATCATGACTAAAATACTGAACTACTTAATACATAAAGACTAAAGAAAATAGACTGCATACTAAAATGGCTGATAAGGAATACTAAGAAAATGAAAATACGAAAGATAAATAAACTAAGATACTAAAGAATAAGAAAAACAATGAACGAATGATGACAAATAGCTAATTGCTGTAAAAAAATAAACAATATATGATAGAATATAAGACTAAAAGATGCTACATAAAAAATAACAAACTAAACAATTGAAAGGAAGATTAAATCAGAAAATGAAAGAAAGAAAGGAAAGCTTATTAATGAAGAAAAGCTTAGAAAAAATATACATCACTCCATATACAATATACACAATATGATATATATATCATACCAGAAATATATGTAAACAGTACGATGGTCCATATTATTTCTAAATGGCTTCCTACTTATTGATGAATACAATGGATGTCCATTCTACATGATATTGCTTACGAGGAAAAACAAAATATGTGGAATCATCTTCACCACAAAAAGCATCAGCTAGCAGGATACGCACATAGACGCGTAACAACCATACAGAAAAGCTTAGATTGCAACAAACAGGCAGAACACTACTCATGGAGATGAACGCTTCGCATCAACACATCAATATGTCTAGTACCATAATCGAGCATCTGACAAAATATATATAAACAAAAGAAAATTAAAAACTGCAAGCTATAACACAATAACAAAGAATAAGAAATTATTTAGATTCTAAGAAAATACCTAACTACCGTAATTAAGAACCAGAGACTTGTCTGCTTGATTCCTTGGGCAGAAATAAAGCTTGTTTGCAAGGTGAATTCTGATATTCACAATATCAACAGTGCTAAAGAAACGACGCATATCCAAATCAGGCTTAAAAACTTCCATGAACTTCATTGTGAAAACACCACAGTCATCACTGTGAACACTAAAGTGGAGAAAATGTAAAAAATAAAAAAATAAATACAGAAAAGAAACTATATTAAAAACTGCTGATAAATAACTAACTAACTTACGGATTGTTTTGCTTAGGGACATTGGCATAAAGGACTCCAAAGTTTCTAAAAATATTGTCTTCGCTGTTGAAAATTAGCTTCCAAAGTTTGGTGAAATTGTTGATCTAGAGGAAACACAAACATATCTAACTTTAATATAAAACAAAAAATAGATTAAAAGACATGTATATACATGGCTACATTCAAGCTTACAAGACGTTTCTTTATCGAAGTATGGAAGTCATCATCCTTGTTATAAAGAGAATCGAGAAAGATGAAAGCTCTATACTTGAAATCAACACAAAAGGTAAACCAATGCCGCATCCGGCAGATCGGGAAAAACAACTACAAAAAATAGAAAAAAATAGATAAGACAAACAAAATGCAGAAAAGTGAAGTAAAAAAGCAAAAACATAAACAAAAGATAAAATGTCTGAGACTCATACCCTGTCAGATAGTTCCAAACGCTTGCCTTTGCTAGCTGAGGAAGCACCTAAGAAGGCCTTGGAAACAAATGAATAATGTTCATCATTTTCATATTCCAGGATACACTCCTATGAAAAAGAAAAAAAGTTAAACAAGAAATGAATACAATGCATATTTGGTACACAAAAAGCAAAAAAATAAAAGGAATAGAAAAAAGATAGGAACTAACACCAACAAGGGAGAAGAAGTGGTGCCTCCCAGATTTAGATGGGTGGTTATCCTCGAAAATTTTTCGACAGAAAACTGGAATCAAGAAATTATCAACATGACCAGAGACCATTAGTGATTGACCTAAGGATATGTAACTGCAATGAACCTTGGGGTACTTCACAGCATACGACCTACAAAAATGACAAAAAATGTATCAACGAACCATACACAAAAGAAACAAAAAGTAGAGAACATACAAAAAAGAGTGAGGTATATGAGAAACTATACTTTTGAATTCCTTGGGTGTATGCCAAATCTACGATTGCGCAATAGTTCTTAATATCAAGATCTGACACAGGGAAACGACCATTCTGAACCAAGGGAAGAACCAAAGAATTTTTAGGCTGCAGAATAACTAAATTATCTTTCACAATCCTATCTTCAAAAGCATGTTGGGACAAATCAATAAAATTGTCTTCACTCTTGTTGTTGTCAGATTTGCTTCCTTTCTTTCCCAGAAGAACAACACTGTTATACAGTTCATCCCCTTTCTTAGCTAACTCGGCTTGTCTAAAACTGAAACTACTTTCCCCAGTAATCTGCACTTCTGGAGTCTGAACAATCTGTGGCAAAATATAAAAAGATATTATATGGCTCAAAATAGGTGAAGTTTATATGAAAGTAGGAGCAAAAATATATTACAAGTATGAGACTAAACAAAATGAACAATACACAATAAGCACAAACAGAAAACTATACCAGCTGAGGTTTTAGAGAGCAATCTGCAACAGGGATAGGGGCTCCTTTAGATCCATTAACATTTAAGATTCTACCGAATTGATGTTTTGATAAATTTCCTACTTTGGAAGTACAAGGAGCTTTGGGATCCTATGGCAAAAAATTAAAATCAAATGATGCTAAAAAAGAAGCAATGAATATGGTCATAACATAAAGATGGTTACAGGAAAACAAAAATTTACTAGTCACCTTAGTACTTAGATTTGGGGAGAAATTGATCCGAGAAATAGGAGAGCTCATGTATAAGGAAGACCTGGTATCTTTCACACCAGCTGGATAAGTGTTCAACAATGGAAAACCTTGCTCTTCAGGTAATAACTGTGGTAATCTGGATCTAACTTTAACCATTGGTTCAATTGCAGGAGCTAATGCAAAAAAATTAATGAATACACACCAATGAGTTATAAAAAAGAGGACAAGGTTATTTTAGGAAAAATAAAGAAGCACAAAATATCACATAACCAAACTAGCATGCAAAAAAATACAGAAAAGAAAAGGCAACAACAATATGCTTTCACCTACCTGTATTGAAAGTACCAAGCTCAGCAGCCTTGGATGACACATAATCAGGGGTTGCTGCAGACATAAATTTCAGTAAAAATTGGAACTATGTATATAAAGGTGAACTAAATAAATAAATAATTTTCGTAAAGCTAAACTATACAAAAAGAGGGGCATACCAGGATTATTAACAAATTTCCCCCCAAGTTTGCTACTGCCTGATACTTTCAAGAAAGCATTCGGACTAATGAAATCCAATTTGCTTGCAATATCACTCTGATGTGCACAAGAATAAACACATGCATGTAATGAGACTAAAAATAAAAACTCTACTTCACCAACCTCGAAGAAAATGTATAAAAGAAAATGAAAAAATGTACTTTACAAGAAACGTGCTTGCACCAACCTCGGTTACATCATGATCAAAAATGCACTTATCTTGACCTACGTAGAAAAAACAGACACAAATAGGGAATGAAACATACTAAAAAGTACATAGATAAATGACATGGCATAAACAAAAGTAAGGAACTAAGCAATAATACCTAGCACATTGGTGGGCTCACTTGGAGCATTATCAAAAGATTTAGAAACCATCAAAACATTCAGCACATTATTGACCATCAATTCACACTTCTGAACAGATTGTACATTTGCAAAATGAGCAGACTGAATAGATTCAGCAACGCCATCAATAATCTATAGATAAATCAATAAATTAAATCATGTAAGGCAAATGAGCTTGGATAATAAGATAAAAAGGAAAAGATACAATACCTTGACATCAAGTGATTTTCCAAACCTTTTGTGCAAACTAAGCTTAAACCCCCCAGAAAAACATGAATCAAACTGCTCAGCTGAAGCATCATTTTCGCTTTTGCAATCTCCAACATCTCCAAACTATAAATAAAATGGAAATCAGTGATGCCTTGAAGTTGAAATGATCTTACATAATAGGTTAACGAGCAAAAAAATGGAAACAGAACCTCTCTGTAGCAATGTGCAAGGTTTTTCTTCAACTGCCTCTTCCCAAAAATATTCTTCTTCTTGTAGTCTAGTTCAGAAAAGAACTTGATCAAATTCCCTTTCCAAACAGAAATCCTAGGTACACTCTGATCGAGCATTCTAACACCAAAATCCAAGGAATCCAGATAATACACCTGAACCAGAATATAATGCAACCATTAGTTTGCCGCTGATTAAAAATAAAAACTAAATACAGAAGGTAAGATGAAAGAATGATAAGAAAGAAGCTCACTGCAAGAGCGTAGTAGCAGAACTCAAAAGATTTTGGCTTCCTTCCATTCAATTTACAAATTCTATTGAATTTTGAAACTCCAGAAATAAGATGTTCATACACGAGCAAACAAAAGTCAACACCAATTGCAGAAGATGGTTCATCGAGAATGGACATGTAGTCTGTGTTTGGATACTCATCCATGGTAGGAAGAAGGAAGCAATTTAATGCGACAACCATGAAGCAAACAAATATCTCTTTGTCAGTTAATACTTCTTTAGATTTCAACTTGTTGCCAAAAAAAGTGATGTGTGGAAGCTCTCTCAACCCAAACATAGACATGATGAATTTAGCCCCGCCTTCGCTATCTGGGATAGGGACAGAGCCACTGTTTGGCAGTCCGATGACATGATGGACAAATTCCTTGGATATTGGGATAAACTTGCAATCATCAACAATAATCTGGGATGAAATAGGATCTAAGCAGCTAGCAAGCCAACGAACAAAAGCTGAAGGAATTTCGGATTTCTCAAAGAACAAAAGACAGCCAAAACCAAAATTCCTTATAACTTCCTTTCGACGATTTGACAAAGAATTAAGAACATCCCAGTAGTACTTGATAGAGTAACAAGTAAAATCATCCCTGCCAATAACATGCCCCTTGATCCTTTTATTCTGAAAAAAAACACAACAACATACAACCCAAAAAATCTATGACTATTAGGAACATGCCATAATACACAAATATGAATTCAAGCATATATAAAAAAGCAAAAGCAAATCCAACCTGCGCCGATAGATCAGAGTGACAGCAGAAATTTGAGAAATTATTCTTCAGAGATTTGATAGCCTAATAAAAATATCAAAAAAATAGGATAATCAAAAAAATACACACAAAAAATATAAAGGATAAGCAAAATCGAGCTAATAATTTCCAAAAAACAATTGTTTGGAGCAACTAACCTCTTTACGGAAGAACTCAAATAAAGCATCATCTAAATGTCTTTTTCGGCCTGGTCTTGCATTCTCCTGATATGGAAGGGAAAAGAAGTTATGACACACCACCTACAGAAAAGAGAAGAAAAAAATAACGCGAAAAAGCAAAAAAGAGGATAGAATATGGTACTTTGTCACTTGATGAAAAGCCATGATCAAGACTGTCAATATAAGATACTTCACAATCAGGTTCATAATCTGGCAAACGACATAGTCTTGAACTTCCTATTGATAAACCATCACCAAACCTCCTCGTGTTATGATCACTGAAAAAAGACAAGTGATCAGATATCTCATACTGAATCTAGCAAATCAGACCATGTGACCACTCCATCAAAACCTTATACAAAAAGTTATCAAACTGAAAGAGACATCATATGATCAACAAAAGCATAACTACGAACATACAACTCAGAACAACTAACCTAGTCAATCAAAAACATGTAACCAAAAACATTAGCACAGCCTGGATATGAACTAAGAAACATGATAAAGTGAATGGAAAATGTTCAAAATAGCCTATATATAAACCTTTCCACAGGAATGAATATGAACAGCCACATCCCTACTCCGTCTAACTAGTATTTTGAAATAATCATGTTTCAAAGTGTGCTGCTACATGGCCTCAACAGAGAGTCAGAGACAAGGCAGATATCACTGAAAATAGAACATATCTCACTCAAAAATATCGTCCATCAATATCAAAAGTACTACCATAAATCATAAAACTGATGCTGGACATGCATATAATAGTGGGGCAACGTGAACGTGGTATGTGCTAGTGTGAGTTAGGCTATCTCATAAGCAGCATATTAGGTGCGGTGAGTGTACATGTTGTTCGTACAAAAACGAGGCCACAACTCTAAAAACAAACAAGCCGAACAGAGCAAATGTAAAAAAATCCTCCAACCTATCTCTCGCATGTTCTTCTTTGTCAAGAATTCTAACATCAAAAATACAATCACTTTACTACCAATCATAACAGAGGGCAAAATCATACTGTATTTGCTATCAAATAAACTAAAATCCTAATGTACTCAACATCCTTGCGCAAAAAAGTGGTGTATGGATGTAAACAACAGCTAAGTTAATCAATAGTTGTAAAAAACAGCTACTGCATTTTAAATTGAAAAACATTTATTTGTTCAATACATCCAATAAGCTACACTAACAGCGAGCTCAAACAAAAATAACATCAGAAAAACTGAACCAAATGAGGACAAATTCCCTAACACCAAAAAATGATCTCTCCAACTACATCTGCCGCAATCCCTACAAAAAAAACAGGTACTCCCACCGCATAATCAACACAAGCCTACACAAAGCAAAAGACTACAGCAGTTATGAAATTCAGTGTATGGGTTACTGCATTTTCAGATACTGGTATTGAGGTATAAACTTGCTAAAACGATACCCAAACTTATGGTACTATAATATAGTATTTGACATGAAAAAAAGCTCAAATGAGAAGTGTGTGTATCTAGACATGAGTTGTACTGGCCGTCTACCTAAAATCCCAATAACAGAGGAGCCAAATAGCGACCCATGGCACTGAACCTATCTACCTGCACCATTGAAACTAGCTACAAATCAGAACACGCACTGCTACAGCCACAAATTCAGGAAAATAACACACGCACTAGCTACAGCCACAAAATCCCTCACATGTCGTGCTCCACGCACTAGCTACAGCCACAAATTCAGGGGAAAAAGGAAACACGCACTAGCTATAGCCACAAAATCCATCACATGTCGTGCCCCACAAAATAGCAGCAGCGTCCTAGGAAAAATCCCCATTCCAAATCGACAGACAGACTGAGATCTAAAAAATCAGAGCAAAACTACAATAGATGGTATTAGCAGGGAGGAGGCTGGATGAATACCCATCACGGCGGTAGCGTGCTTGCGTTCCCCGCTGCCGAATCGAAGATCTCTTTTCTGGTCGACGAAGAGGGGCGCGACCTGCTGCTCTCTCCAATCCAGCTATAGGCGGCTCCGCAGGGGCGCCTCCCTCCACCAGATGAATCACGGCCTCGCGAACCGCCGCCCCCTCCGGCAACGGTTGAGCTAGAAGCGACGTCGCCGCTGACATCGCCGCCATGCCTCACGCCTCTCCTTTTCTCTAGAGGAACACGAATGCACAGAGCTGTGGGCTTTCCCCAGATAGAGCGGAAAAGAAAATTCAAAAATAAAAAGACACTCAAGCGGTGGAGAAAAAGAAAAGAGAGACGTGGAGATTCGGACAGAGATCAACGGTTGAAAAACTGACCGTTTTTTAATTGCAAAACAGATAGCTGTTTTTTAGGAAAAGTGTAAAGAAATGAGTGTTTCTTATAGTACCTATATTTTTTTGGACGAGTTTATCCTTTGACCGAAAAATAAATTATCCACCAATGCCACCGGTAAGTGAAAAAGAAAAAAACACTCTGGGGGCGGCGGCGTCATGGTACAGGTCGAGGAGGGCGCCGAGGTACTGCAGCGGCAGCACGAGAGGTGAGGTGGAGGGCCGACGAACTTGCGGGCGGCCATGACCATGACGCCGCCGAGGTACTGCAGCGGCAGCACGAAAGGTGAGGTGTAGGACCGGCGAACTTGCGGGCGGCCATGGCACAGAGACAAGGACGGGAGGCACCTGGCCGGAGCCCTTGGTAGCAACACCGCCAAATTAAATCGGATTCAGTCATTTCGTCGACGAGAGACGACGGGAGAAGATCGAGACCACGCGCGACCACGCGCACGCAGGCGCTCATTACAGGTGCGAGCCCTGACGGCGGCCGGATCAGTCCCACGGCGACGTGGTCCAAGCATAAACAGGAGCAGGTGAATGGATCCCTGATGCCAGCTATGTCTCTACTCCTACTCACTGCAGGGAGAGTCCTTGATCTGGATTTATGCCGTTCTCCCCCGGCGGCCTCCTCGTCGCCTCGTCCAGGTCATGATGGCCTCGATGCGGCCAGATCCAGCGAGTGAGATCTCGCCGGCCACAGAGGTTCCTGGATTGATCCCTCTTAGCCTCATAGCCCATTTGCGACTCCATTCCCCATAGCCAGCTTGATGCCATGGCCTCCTCTGTCCTCTCTCGTAGAGCAGCAACAACAGAAGAAGCGGGACCTGAGATCTCTCTCAACTCACGTGGACGTCCCTCTCTCTGTCTTTTGCTCTGCATTTTTTTGGCAGGGAGTGGCTAAGGTAAAGGCTAATTTTTTTAAATAATACATTTTTTTTATTTATTTTCACAAATAATACGCAAAATTGGAAAATTGCAATTCTGTCGGTCCGTCGTCCGTTTAACGGACGACACAGCAGCTTCGTCTGTTGAAGAGACGACATAGTGTATCGTCTGTTGAGAGGACGACGGCCCAGAGCTTCGTCTGTTGAAGAGACGACACGGTGTATCGTCTATTGGAAGACGAAGGGTGCATTGCTCATGCAAACTTGCACTGATCGGCAGTACTGCCGCTAAATAATCGTCCGCCGCAGTTTTCCTTGCCAATCCTTTCCGCCTAATTTTCCCGCCAGTACTCCCCGCCGATTTTTCCCGCCAGTACTTCCCGCCAATTTTTCCCGCCAGTACTCCCCGCCCTTTGTTCCTGCCACTACTTCCCGCCCTTTTTTCCCGCCACTACTTCCCGCCCTTTTTTTCCCGCCACTACTTCCCACCCTTTTTTCCCGCCTATTCGGTTCGGTGCCTCTATAAATCCGGGCAACGAGATGTATCCTTTAACCCAGTTCATCTCTAGTGCCCTTTGCTTAGTCCTCCAAGCCTTCCCGTATGAAATATTGTAGCGGAATCTGACAGAAACTTTGTGAATGATAGCATTGACCCCCATGGCTTTGCCCTCCACTATCTCTGTGTACAACAATCTAGCTAGGAGGGTTGACGTGAGGTTACGATGGTCCTGAAGGACACTTTCAAGTGTGCATGTGTGCATCACAACATCGGTGACCTTCCAGTTTGTGTCATACCTAGGGACATGGGCATGCACCCTTGCAGGACATCCAGCTTCCTCGCAAACCAATGTCAAATATTGTTGTGATGACACCTTTGTTTTCAAGACCCGTTGCATGGACATTGACCACTCAACAATTGTTTCCTGCAGATGTCTCTTGCTAGGATATAATGCACCCAGAGAGATGTTGTTCGCGTGATAATGCCACACCGAATCATGCCCATCGTTCACAGTCATTGCTGCTGTGTTGTCATTATTCCATGATGCCGGAATAGGTTGGCCGATCTCTTCTTGATCAGACTCGCCAGAATTATCAGCCGTATCACTGTTGCCTTCTGAGTCTTCGGCTTCCATTTGATGTTGCAACAAACCATCATATATCTCGTCCTCATCAGCTTCGCCACTGAATATGTCTTCCCCTAATCCTTCACCACCGTCCTCTGATACATAACCATCACCCCTGGTGTGTGCATAGCTACTGTGACCTGATTCATAACCGCCGCCACCCTCTTGGCCCTGACTACTCTGGCCATGATCATAACTACCTCCAGCATGACCGGTCTGACTACTCTAGCCATGATCATAACTACCTCCAGCATGACCGGTCTGACTACTGTGGCCATGATCATACCCAGCCTCTTTCGCCACAGGTAACACTAAGAGACTGGGGTTAACTTCTCTTTTCTGGCAAGCTTGCACAAATTTGACCCATTTCTGTTGCGCTTCTATTGACCTTAAATAAAAATTAGGGGTTTGCCTTGACTTAGTCCATAAAGCATGCACACCGACAGTATGGGTAGGAGGGAGCCCTGAACGAACACATAACCAATCCTTCAACTGAGTAACGGGCACTGTTTCAGGATTCTGAAGCACTTCATCCATAAATCTAAACTTGCTCAAATCAACTCAGTGTTGGTTTATTCTAACGGAACCAGGACCATACAAGAACCTAAACACTACATTATTTGACATGATTTTCGACCTAAAAAATACCGAAAATAGTCAAAAACAGGTACATTGACACATAATACTCTACAAATATCTTGCATCTAAGAGACCCCATCAAAGGCTACCTATAAACATACACACATGACTGCAATTATAAAGAAATTAGGGTTTACCCTTAAAGCGTGCGAAGTCCTGCCGTGCAGCTGCCTCAGGTCAACGGATCAGCACCTCCACCATGCACCTTCCTCAAGTCCCAGCACCAGCCTCCACCATGGCCATTGCTCAACAAGAACACCACCAGATCCCTCCACCAAAACGACTCAAATCACTACACCAGGCTATCCCATTAGTAGATCGGGACTCTACTAGCTTGCTAATGTGTTAGAGCAGCGATTTTGGATAGAAATCTGGGCTACAAATCAGTGCAACAACTGAGAAAATGAGAGCAAGCGAGAGAGGAAGAACAGCCAGAGAGAGAGGCGGGCGAGCTGGGAAGGAAGACGACGGGCAAGCACGGGCAGGCGCGTGAGCTAGCTATATGCTGGGGCGCGTCGTCCGTTCAACGGACGAAACGCGCGTCGTCCCTTCAACAGCCGACGAAGCTGACCCCTGTCACCCGACAGCTCGGTCGTCTTTTGAAGAAAAGAAGACAACTTGGTCGTCTTTTGAACAAAAGAAAACATGTCGGTCGTCTCTTCAACAGACGAAGCTGCTGTGTCGTCCGTGACGGACCGACAGAGTTGCAATTTGCCAATTTTGCGTATTATTTGTGAAAATCAATAAAAAAATGTATTATTAAAAAAAAATAGCAAGGTAAAGAGTGTAATCAACATGATTTGTCAGCCCCGTGCATTCATCTTTTATTTATTTATTTTTCTACATATGTTCTGACTTTGGAAACGTTCTACGGAAGTGTTCTATGTAGAATCAGTGCAGCGAGCGTAATACTTGGTGACTTCAGTGCTTCTTTGATCTGAAAATGTACAACTATATGAAACTAAATATAATTGTGACAAACATATACTCCCTCCGTCCTAAAATAGTGTTTTAGATTTATCAAAATTTAGATAAATCTATATACTAAATAATATCTAGATTCATCAAATTTTAATAAATCTAAGACATCTATTTTGGAACGGAGGAAGTATATCTTTTCATCAATCAATAAAAGATGCAAAATCAAGAGTTGCAGTAGAAAAGTAATAGTTTCTTTCCTGTTTCCGTCGGTTATACTGTCATCTTTGATTGTTTCAAATTAGAATCTTTGGCAGCTTTCACATGTAAAATATTTGAACTCTCCCTAAATAGATAAAATATTTCACAAAATTAGTACAGGATTATTTAGAAATTTGAGGCCCTAAATAAGATACAATCTTTTACAAAAGGAAGTGATTTGATCGATTCATTTCTCATTCCAGGGAAGGTCTGGTCTCTAGCTGAAATTATATGTTGTGTCATTCCGGGTTTATAAAATAAAAAAATGCATATGTCCCTATTAAGCTCTGCTAAACGAATATGTTTGTCCTTTTACGTGAATTTCCTATGATTGTTAGAGGATACTATATTTTGGAGTATGCTTTATCTAAAAATCGACAAATCATCTAAGTATAGGTAGTGGAAATAATTTCTAAGTTGTGGCATAACTCTGTGAATAGGTTCGTCCAAGATAAGAAAATGTTCAACTCGATCGAGACAAGTGTCATGAGGCAAGACAAAAGTTTTTTCATGCGAATTAGATTGGTCTTCCCGGTGCAACGCACGGGCACATCTGCTAGTCTATTATATACTAAAGCAATAATAAGAGTGTTTTTCGAGGCACCGGGTTGATCCACATAACATAGCCTTAAAATATATACTAGGTTGATCTGCATTTAAACGGTTGAGATTAAAATATAAAAAATGTTACGTAAAACATTAAAGTGTACAAGTGGGCATATGACACGTCAATTCAAAAAGAAAGGATGGCAATTACCTAGGTCGGATTCGCAAAAAAAAAAAAATTACCTAGGTGGAGCTCAGGCCGGCCGGCCGACCCTAAGAAAACAAAACTTAAATGCGGATTAGGACTCCAGACTGAAAGAAACTCACGAGGAAGTGAACATAAGTTGCTGCTTAGGACTCTAGAAGGAAAAAAAACCTATACCGAAGAGAACATGCTATTGGTTTCCGGTTAGAATTCACGCAGGAAGAAAATAGAACCACTGAGGTTTCTATCTACCACCACAGAAACAATCAAACAGATGGTGGCATGGGACACACAATAGAAGGAAAAAATAAAATAAATCTATGTAGACATGACAACGCATGACATCTCTCAATGTTGTAATGGTCTATTTCATTAGAATTAGGATTCGTCTGATCAGGTACAAGTCTAATAGGAGTCCGTGATCATCTACAGTAAAAAGGTATTAGCCAAACCATGGATAATCCGCTGATGCACTAGCGGTTCGACAAAAAACGTTCGACGACAACGGGATCTCACAAAAAAAAAGAAATGTTCGATGACGCGACATTTATTTTGAAGGAAACCCGTCCAAGAACCACAAGAACAAGGTTGCCTCAACTATCTATGTTTCTAAGAAACAATTGATGTTCGGTCCAGCCGATGGACCATGCCATCCTCAAAGTCTAACATCAATTGATCGGCTCACCGACCTTCTATTGAACTCATTCGTGGGTCGTTGTTTAAGCATACAAACATGATGTGGTTATACATGGTACCAGGTATCAAAATGTGCTCGATGGCATAAGTTGGAGCCGAAGCTGGCTATTGACCATGGTACCCTTTGTTTATTAACACCAATTATTTTGTGCACATAAAGGTCAAATGTATTATGATCATCGTTTGTTTTAAAGGAAGGTATGTTACACACATGTATCGAACCGTACTCTATGCCTCTTGCAACTGATGATAATCCAAGTAATTATAGAAATAAAATTGTATTGTTTGTGTCAATATATATGCTTGGGAAAACATGCTTCGCATGATTATTTTGTGCCAGTAATATTTTTGAACTACGGGTAGTTTTACAGTACAAGTAAATTAGAATGTGTATTTCTCATATATGTAGTTAACAAGATTTTAATAATTCTTTAATGCATAGTTTTTTATTTGTGAAATGTTTGTGTCCAAAAGATTAGCTATAACTGTTTGTAAAATAATAATATTTGTTAGATACGACACATTTTAATATCTAGATACATGCGTATCAATGTTGAATTAGTTAATATGGAGCAGGGAATAATTATATTATTAAAAATTTATTATTCTATAGAAACTTGGTCAATCTTTTTAAATAATAAAGCAACTTTGATATATTTTAAAATTTTAAATTCAATCGTATAATGTGAATATTCCATCAAAAATCCATTCTCATTCCCTTCCACCAAACTAAAAAATATGCATGTGCATTTGCAAGGAACTAAGTCAGATACAGAGGAGGATATGTTAGTGTACCTTTTTTTTTTGGGTCAAATACGGGTAGATGGTATGTTATTGCTTTGGAGGATATAATGGTAGTCAGAGATAGTAAAGATACATTAATATATGTAATTGTGCATAAATATTCATTTGTTCAATTTTAAACTTATAATTCCTTTATTAGGATGGAAATACATTAGCATAATTGTTTTGGAACAATGGTGAAATTGCCTCTTGCATGGTGTAGAGATGATGAAAATCAAAGGACATTTTATTTGTTGAAAGAATATAGGGGCTTATTGTTATGACCATGGGGATCTATCAAGGGAAAATAGAGAAAGAACACTAATAATAAATAAATAAGTTGTTGAACTGTTAATTACTGCTTCATTTCCTAAAATGTGATGAACAAATAAAGATGTTTCCTCCACATTTGTTTAGAAAATAGGTTGATTAGTATTACATTTCTTCTAAAAAGTTCCATTGCTTTCTATTATTTCTTACCACTATACGTATATCTATGTTTGAAATGCTGTATACTCTGTAATAAAAGAGGTAAATGTGAGGAAGCAAATAGATATACTCCCTTCGTCCCAAAATATAAGACGCCTAAGGTTTAGTCAAAAATCAACGTTTTCTAAGTTTGACCAAGATTATACACAAAAATGCAAATATTTATAATACCAAATCAATATCAATAGATTTATCATAAATTATATTTTCTTAATGTGTCCATTTCATAATGTAGAAGTGCCTATTTTTTCTTTAAATATATGGTTAAAGTTAGTAAGATTTCACTTTTTACCAGTCATTAAGCTTCTTATATTTTGGAACAGAGGGAGTAAAGTTAAGAATGAATATTTAACGTTTTTGATGTACCAAAGATGATGCCCTCGCATTTGCGAGGGCCACCATGCTAGTTATATACTAAAAGCAATATAATAGTACGTTTCGAGGCACCTGGTTAATCCACGTATACTACATTCATTTGGCTCCTATATCTTAATTTTGATGGCTAGGATTTATCAAAAGATTATTAGTAACGTAACCTGTTTGATACTATATGTTGACAATATTACGTCTCAAACTTCTATTCGGTAAATAAGTAGTGTTCCTAAAAAAACAGATGCGCGCTAGATACCTGGCTGGAACGTTTGTAGTCTGACTTTCTCACGTGATCATTAGATATAACCCTAATCCTTCTCGCCAGAACAAGTACGCTAAGCAGCGCCCGGAGGAGATGCCGGCGGCAAACTCACATACGGGGAGCGAGAGATTTGTTGCCCAAACAACAGGAGCATAGGAGCAGCCGCCGGGCAAAACGGATCTGCTGCCGAGACACAAAACCAAGTATAGGCACCAGATTGGGAGGGTTCAATCAGTTTTTATCTGTTCAGCCACATGCACACAAAGTGACCAGAGATTCTTCAATCCGCTATGTACCTGCTAGAAGTCAATTTCTTTGCGTACAACAAGCAAGCTGCTGACCTTCATTTTTTTTAATGCGTGGTATGGTTCGAGTACTTCTAATAACTCTGATATCTTTTTTGAACTTCTAATAACTCTGATTTAGCATCTTATTTTTGCAAAGTTTATTATCCCGTTGGAGCTATTGATAGTGGAGACGCTTGAGGATGCGGAAAGCCACCACAAATCTTCTTCAATATTATGTCGCATGTGTGTGTTTCTAGGCACTCACTACAGCACGCGACGGCTACGCCAACGGCAAAAAGCCCTCGGCGTAGCCCACTTTGCCGTCGGCATACGCTACGCCGAGGGCTGCCGTCGGCGTAGCCCCCTCGACGAAGGTCTCCCTCGGCGGAGCAAAAACGGCCGTCGGCGTAGGCCGAGGCGGGCCCGTCGGCGTACCAGCCGTCGGCGAAAGGCGTCGTCGCCGTTACACGGCCGCTAACGGCGCTGACCGTACGCCGACGGCCGCGACCCTCGGCGTAGCAAGGGCACGTGGCGGCTGTTGGGCCTCCCCAGGAAATGGGCTGGGTCGACGGCCGTGGCCCTCGGCGTAGGGCCAGGCGTACGTCGACGGCCTGGCCCTCGGCGTAGCAAGGGCACGTGGCCGCTGCTGGCCTCCCCAGGATGCGGGCTGGGCCGACGGCTGGGGCCGTCGGCGTAGGCGCAACTGCTACGCCGACGGCCATGCCCTCGGCGTAGCCACGACCATATGGGACATGGCAGCTGCTATGCCGAGGGCATTGCCGTCGGCGTAGCAGCTGCACAGTATTTTTTTCTGCCTTTTCACAGCACCACTCACAGCACATCACCATTCACAGCACAACACCATATGTATCATCCATACATGCATCAACATAATTCATACATGCATCAACATCATCCATACATCATAATTCAAACATCATTCTTACATGTATCATCCACAACAAAGATCACATAATTCAAACATGTATCATCCATACATCGTTCATACATGCATCGACATTATCACACATCCCTACAACTCTGGAGGAGAGGGGGTGTACCCGAGATCTCCCCTGGTGAAAAGTGGCGACCTCTGGCGAGGGTTGCGTCTAGTAGAAGCAGCAGAAGAGCCACCTGGCGAGGGAGTAGGAGAAGTGTGAAGCTCGGGAGAACCACCTGCAGAATGGCCAGGAGATGGACCATTGTCATGAAGCGGTGTGATCTAACGCCCATCCGGCGAGGCGTGGCCAAAGTGCCGGTTCCTAGAAGCTCCTGTTCCCTACATGTTGCCTACATGTTAGCAACTTGCGAGGCAAAGTAAAGCGATAACCAGTGGGTTAGCAAAGAACTTACCGGTGTCGATGCGTAGTAGGTCCTAGCGAAGCTGTCCTTCGATTGCAAAAATGGCGCCGGACCTGGCGTGGGAGGCACGGGCCCTAAATCTCTATTCTGGCCAGTTTGAATATTCACCAACATGGCCTGCAAGATAGTTTAGAAGTCAGGCCGTAGTACAACAAACGGGGAGAAGTGGGACTTGTATCTTTTGCAAAAATAAAGGTTCGGACTTACATTTACGTATTGCATGTAGAACGCATTCGTCTCCTGATGCTGTCGAAAGGCCACCTGATATTCCTCATGAGCGGCATCGTAAGCCGCCTCTAACTCAGGCTACAATTTCAAATACAAGGAATCTCGTCAGCGGTTAGCCATGCAGGAACAAAAGTCATAAATATGATGAAAACGAGAAAAACTTACATCCTCTCTGGATTGACGAGGCTGGCCACGAGGCGGGATAGGGGGGCCGTCGGCGGGGTAGGTAGCCTTGAGACGGCTGAAGCTCGTGCTGAGGGTAGGCTTGGCCTTCTTATTCAGAATCTTGAGGCGTCCATGCTGCAATCCGTGCCCCGACAGGACCAACGACTCCTCGTCGATCTCCGCGTGAATGGGGTCATCCACATGGGGGTGACGAGCCTTCACCATCGTGCTGTAGTTCCCCAAGTCGTTCTGGGCAGTGCCGAAGTACACGGGCAATGAGGGTTGAGGCTCCGAGTAATTGGGCTTCTTTCGCCGCATCATATCATAGACGGCGACGTCATGAATCACCTCCCCGGGTTGTGCCTCGGCCACCTGTATCGCGAAAAGAAATATTATGCATATGAAGTACAAACATGACAAGAAATACACGCAGGTCGTTCCATGTATATACGTACCACCTTCCCCTTGAAGCGGTCAAAGTTGCGGTTTCCCGCGCAGTGCGTTCCACCATCACCTCGGTTATCCGCGTTCCGCCTCGACAAGGCTGCAAACTCCTCGTCTTCTCTGATCCACCTCGTCCTAACCAGCTCCTCCCATGCGAGTCGATGCGGCTCGGCTCAATCGGGGATAACCTGAAAATGCAATATTCAACTCCAGACAATGCAATGGCAACTTAGCAGCAATGTAGAATCTTATTGACATTTTACTCACCGACATGTACTCTTCTGGCGTCATCGAGTACTCAGGATTAGGGTTCGTACCGACAATGTCTTCCTTCCTGACCCTCACGCCCCTGTCAGCCCAGAAGTGGCTAGCGGCCGTGACCTTCTGGTTGTACCACACCTGGGGGGTCAACTTCACGCAAGCCCCAAGCAAAGTCCTCTGCGCCTTCTCCTGGTCCTCCTCGGCCACACCGTACAAGCACTTCAATCATGCATAAGAGTCATGAGTTAGCACGGTGGGGTCATCAAGTATGAACATAACTCGAGAAATATGCCTTACCCAAAACTTGGTGATGACAGCATCAGCAGTTGTCGGAAAGCCCGGGACACGGGTAGTCTGATAGTCCGCCCAAGTAGTAGCTAGCTTCCTGTCACCCTCGTGGGTAATATGATAGCCCGGCCAGAACTTCCTAATCAGAGCTGCAACGAGGCTGTTAGGAAGGCGAGCCTTGGTCCCCGGAGGAAATGTCCAATTGCTGCACAATAATAAACATTAGTACAGAATAATTATTTATGACCAACATGAAATAAAATGTTTTAAATTTCCAAATTAGTACACTTACTCAAGGCCATCTGGAATAATAAGGGCTTTCGCCTCCTGAGTCCTAGGCTCAAACTTCTCGTCAGGGACTCCCGATTCCCCACGATTCCGCAATTTCTTCGGCCCCACCAACTCGCGGCTAGTGTCCACCTCCGTATCGGTCCCCGCCTCCCTCTCGGTCCTCGCCTCCCTCTCAGACTCTGCCTCCCTCTCGGACTCTGCCTCCCTCTCGGCCCTAAAAGGCTGCTCTGTCAGGAACAACTCAGGAGCCACGTCGCCAGAAGCAGAGGGTGGTGGGTCAAAGTCCACGCCTCCTCCCGTGGCACCTCGTCCTCGTCCTCCTCGACCTCGGCCTCGACCCCGTCCTCCGCCAGCAGGAGCAAGATCGGGGTAACGCGGATTGGGATTTGGCTGTCTCCCACTCCGTGTAGCTCTTTTCTTGCGCTGCTTCAGCGCATTAAGCAAGGACGAACTGGTTGCCTTGCCGCTGCTCATATTGTTCAATCACCTGCATTAAGTAAGAGAAAACAGTTAAGCACAAAGACATAATAAAATGTATACACAAAGAATAAAGGCATAATGCAATTAATAAAACAGTTAAGCACAAAGACAAAATAAAATGCATTAAAAAATAAATACTCACTATCATTTTCATTCTCATTCTCATTCTCACTATCACTATCTTTTGAGTAGAAATCTGGATTCTCATCGAAGGGTGTAGGCTCATCATCGTTGTCATTCTCGGTATGGAGCTTCTCGAGCATACTTATGTCATGTAGATTCACCACTGACTCACCCCGAGTTTCTACATCGTTCCCAAGGTCCTCAAGATCAATCGGTTCTAAATCAAAGTGTCCGAAGTCCTCTTGCTCTTGATAGAAAATTCCCTCGTACGTTACAAGGTTAATGTTGTTGTAATCGTCCTCGGAGGGAATCGGTAGGTTACCATGTGGCGATACCTGGAACACAACTTCCCAGCCCTGGAGTTCCGCTTTCAGGCATGGGTAGGGCAAATAATAAACTTGGTTGGCTTGGTGAGAAACAACAAAGACGTCGGCTCCGCTATAAGTGGTTTAAGGCCTAACTTCAACTAACCCAATGGAAGGGGTACTTCTCAGTCCACCCCTTGGGTCAAACCAGTGGCACTTGATGTAGCATCCCATTTGTCTAACAACTGTAATGCTACTTGGTCTAGTAATAAAATGGCTACTTCCTACATATAATTGTTGCATCATCATGTTATCATGCTCATGTCATCATGCCACCTTGCATTTGAGCATCATACAAAAACCCTTTTTGTTTTGGTTCTTATCTCATAGGCATTATTATTTGTATTTGCCTCTTGATATTGTATTTGGTTCTTGATATATTGTCAAATGCCCAAGTTGAGTTGGGGGCATATCTTTTATTCAACTCCACCACCTTTCTTCCACCACCTTACAATTCCACCATCCCATTATCCATGAGCTTGTAATTATTTTTATTTTGGTGTTTAAGCAAGCTCATAAGAGATAGGGTGGGTCCAATCCTACAAGTCCTTTGCCTGACCCTTACTCCAACTTTGGAGGATGTAAATAAATAAATGGCATGAGATATCATTTTGTTTTCACAAGATAAAACCAAGGCATTTATTGATTTGCATGGGCCATGCAAGTATCACCACAATTAAGTCTTTTGGATTTTATCTGAATTCTTGAGTGGATCAACTCTCATCTCATCTCCCTCCCCTTTGTATCCCTATTTTGTTTTATACAATCAAGGGCCATTGTTAGGGTCCATTATTTTCATTTTCAAATGATTTTGTTCCATTTTCTAAACCCTAAATCCCAATTCTATCAAAATGCCCAAGATGAATATGTATGTGGGCATTCTCTCTCCTTATGTATCTTGTTCTCTTTTGCCTCTCCTCATGGTCAAACCCTCTGTTCAAAATTCCCTGGGAAAAAGTTCAGAAGAATTTGAAATTAGAAGCTGGTTTGAAATTGTATTAGAATAAAAAAAACAAAACAAACAAACAATTAAATAACAAATAGGCTTAAGAGAGAGAGCAGCAGCCCTGGCCCGATCCCTCTCCCTCCCTCTTGGGCCAGCCCGTAGCTTGCCACCAGCGGCCTGGTACCCCTTCGCTCCCCTCCTGTTCACCGTCGTCCTGCCGTCGCCCTCCCCTCTCTCGGCTTGTGACGGAGCAGAGCAGGTGGCCGTCCCGCGCCGTTTTCCTCGTCAGCACGCACGAGAGCACGTGAGCTATCCCCCGCCCGTCCCTATCTTAGGGGGTGTTTGTTTGGGCTTTTGACTACTTCTCCATTGGAAAAAGCCAGAAAAACGAAACAAACGGGCAGCTGTGTGTTGGGCTTTTGCTAAAATACTTCTATAAACAGACCTATCAGACAAAGCACGTCTGGGGGTGCTTCCCGCAGCTGCGGGCGAACCGTTTTTTTATTTAGGCATGTTATTCACCTAATTTACAACAAAATGCCACCTAAACTGGATCCCAACCCCGGTTCCCCCCAAAAAAATGCCCATGCCCCACGCACCCGTACGCTCGGGTCCTCCTCCCTTCCTCCTCCCCTCCGTCCTCCTCCCTCCCTCCTCCCCACCGATCACTTCTCCCAGCCACCAGCGGCCTCCCTCCTCCCCGCCAGCAAGTAGTGCGGCCTATCGTACGTATCATTAGCTAGGCTAGATAGGCGGAAAGCGACAACGCCATTGTTGACCCGGGCAGCAGGCGTGGTACTAGCCAAGTGGTACTAGCCAACTGATGCTAGATTGACAAGCGACAACGCCGACCGGTCACGGCACACGACCCCTGTCTGTCGGTGTGGATGGCACCGAGTAGGAAGTACATACTAGAACCAAGCCAGCGCTTTTTCTATCTTTCTTTACTTTACTAGTTTTCGCGAGGGCAACGCCAAGAGCACATGGATGGTGATGCACGGCCATTGAGTGAGGGGAGATACTATTAAACTCTGTTGAAGAAAGATGCAATTATTTTTCAGTCAGAAAGAAAAAAGGAAACAGAGCAAAGGAAGGAAGATGTGTGTGTATGTGTGTGTGACTATGTGTGGCATTACTCCCACAGCCCACCTCATTCATCCATGCCGTGTGTACCACCGAACCATCACGCCACCACCATTAACTACTGCAGTACTGCTACTCGCAAAACATATTATGTTTACGTTACCACTATCACGCCACCACCATTATGTGACTATCTTTATTTATTTAATGGTTGAATATATATTTTGGAGAAACTAATATGTGACATATGGTATGTAATAATAACATATGCGTTTATGCATTTCAATAGTGAAGTTTATGTGTTATATTAATTTCAGAGATATTACAGACATTTTCTTAGCACACAGCCAGACAGTCAGTCAAGTTGCCAAACAGTCAAACTTAGAGAAGTAGATTTTCCTGCACAGCAGCTTTCCCTGCACAGCTGCACAGCCAGCCATAGCCAGCCAGCCACAGCCCAAACAAACAGGCCCTTATCAGCCCTAGCTACTTTCTCGGCAGACCTAGAACGCACCCTCTCTACCTTGTCCTCCTCTTCCCTAGCCGCCGCCATGGCCACGGCCAGGCCCTAGCGATCGCCATCGCCGTCGGAGGCAACTCGGAGCAACGCGAGGACCTTGCTGGGCAGTACCTGGAGCAAGGAGGAGCAGGTCGTGTCCCTGCTGAACCTCAACGTCGTTCGTGCTAGCGCCTTCCCCGCGCACCGGTGTTCGCCGTCGCTGCCCCGCCACCCTGCCACGATCGTCACCGACGCCTCGTCGAACACTTCCCCCGGTGAGCCTCGCCTCCCTTGTTTCCCCTGTCCCTCGAGATCCGTCGCCCGCAGCCTTCCTAGCTAGCAACCCCGCCCGCGGACAGCAAACTTTCTCACCGCCGCGACTTCCGCAGGCACGCACGCGCTCCTGTTCCCGACTTTTCCCCTCGCGATTCAGTGCGCCTCCGTCAAAACTGCCAACATGAAATTTGTAGGCCTTGTGTTCTCCTTCATCTTTCGTCTTTGTGGCATAGCGAAAATCGCAGCGGATCGCTCGCCATCGTCTCCAGAAGATCAACTAATCTTCTGAAAAATTTGAATCCTGACAACAGTTTCGTGGCCGTGTTTTCTCCTTTGTTCATCGCAAGATCGGTTCAACCACAGACCATCCTAGCGAGTTCCTTCGATTCCTGGTTGGAGCCTGATGTCCCAGCTCTCTGGCGAGCCGTCCCACTCCCGATTCCGCTAAGAATTAAGTTCAGAATCCTTAACCGAAGTTGCGTCGTTTTGCTGTCAAGTTTCAGACTTTCGCTGCAACAGTTGAACAGTTTTGAACCCCCTCTGTTTCTCGGTGATTACCGATCTCTGGAGCCCTCCTCTGTAAATCTAGCCTAAACAAAAATTGTAGGTCTCTGTGTCCTCTACAACTTTGGTTTTTGCGTAGGCACGGAATTCCTAACCGTTTACTCGCTAACTTCATCCAAAAATGGGGTTCAGCTAGCAGTTTTTGCAAAATCGATTTCAGTTCGTCAGACAACCTCCGGGAAGTTTCTAAAAAGCCCCTAGACTTTTTGTCCACTCCACCCGCAGTCCCTCTCTTCAGTGCTTTTTGTAAAAAGGCACCCACGTTATTCCATCCTCAACCCGCGGTCCTCAACCACCTGTCCTATGCCCAGTCAGCGCCTGACCCCACCTGTCAATGATAGTGGCTAGAATTGCCTGAGTGCAAAAAGTATTTTCCTGTATCTGTTTTGAATTCATTTCTTTTCAAATTAATTCAATTCAATTCAAATCTGTTTAAACCTAAATGAATTCATAACTTTCAAATGGTTGGGAATTTGAATTTAAACTTAATATGAAAAATGTTTTATTTTTGAATATAAATTCAAATCTTTAATCAAACATTTTCAGAATTGATTAAAATAGTCAACCCTTTGACTTTGACCTAATTTGACTAATTTTGACTTTAAAATAAAATTAAATTCATAATTCCAAATAATACAAATAATATATGTTTTCAAATCAGAAAAATGTGAGGATTTCAAATATGCCATTCAAAATATTATTTGAACACTTTAAATTTCAAGTTGAATTAAATTACAATAAAATGCCCTTCACCTTAATTAATTAATAACTTTTGATTTATAACTCCGAATTTAACAAATGATATGTCTAAAATGATTAGCTCGACGAGACCTTTCTGCTTATGCTATCCATGACTTAAATTGCAGCATGCATCATATAAATATAAAGTATACAGCAACTAATATGACAATAAATTGTGGCCAAAACTCAATAAAATGATTTATTCTTGTATTCTACACCACACCCATGCCATGCTACATTATTGACATGCAACTTGTGCATCATTCATCATGGCATGATTGTTTGCTTGTCGCATTTTATTCATATGCTTGTGCACTTTATTTATGTTGGCCCTTGTTTGTTTGGTTCTTCTTCGAATAGACACTGAGCAGGGGATATATCAAGGAACCCAGGAGCACTACCCAGATCCGTCTCTCGCTTCAACTGAGCTGCCAGGCAAGCACTACCACATGCTTGCATACATACAGTACCTATTGCCTCTATCTTATTCTTGCATCATTGAGTCGCGATTGCATTAAATTGAATCCCAAGTACTGTATAGCCTTTATTTTTAAACCCCACCGAAGCTTGTTCCTCCATCCCATGAGCCTATGTGAGAGTCTGATGGATAACGAGGTACCTAAACAACTTAACCTGAGTAGTAATGGGATAACTAATGAAAGTGGCACCGGTGAGCAATATCTGCTATTTGGTTTTTCCTACTCACTTGTGTCCCGTAGGACCCCGAGTACTTGATTCCTGTTCCTTGATTATTCGCGCTATCCTCATCCGGGAGGCTTATGGGACCCCCCCTGAGCCAGAGCTTGATTCCGTCTTATTTCTTGGGGCCACAAACTAGTTTGAGGTTTATTTACTATCCTGTACTTATGCCATGCTTTACTGCTTTATTTAATATTGTGCGAGGAGCACCTGTACTGTTTAGGATCGTGGCACGATTCCGCGGTATCGACAAGCCCAGCCACACTTTCGGGTTCCCAGTCGTTTACAGCCGTCCCCATAACCTTGAGTCCGTCTCGGAGCCGGACGGCTTCGTTGCGGGTCTACTTTAAGGGGTGGCCCCCTGAAATATTTCTGAATCCTGTGATTGCTTTGTCGTGAAAGCCTCGTTGGGTTTTGATTTGGTTTTTTCGAGGTTGATCGAGTGTGTGTTGCTATTTGTGCACCCCTGCAGGGTAAAACTTTCTGAAAGCCGTGTCCGCGGTTATGGACGACTTGGAGCACAGTTTCTCGATCATAGACAAGCATAACTAAAGTACCGCTTTTAATTTGACTAAGAAACTGCCTAGTAATTAGTGCAACACTCATGGAATGGTTAATAAAATTGCCAACGGATGGGGGGTTGTTCGTCCGCTTCCTCGTTGGTAAGCGAGGAGGAGGATGGATCTGTGGATATTACTGTTATAACTGTTGTCATTAATTCACGGACATCCGTCTATCTTTGGTTAGGCGGATGGATAGCGAGTATCTATAGAACTGTTAGGGTTTATCTTTTGCTGCAGTTGCGTCACCCCAGGTTGTGTGCCTTTAGAGGCATAAAGACTTGCTGAGTACCCCTAGGGTCTCACACGATAAATTATTGGTTCAGATGAACAGGTACACTCACAAGATGGATACTGGGTGGAGGAGGCTGATGATGTGGGCAACGATCGTTCGGTGTAGAGATTCCGGCAACGGGGATCCGTGAGATCTGTGGGCGGGATGTGCTTATTTATGGGGCATCTTATGCCGATTTGCTTCTTATCCGTACTCGGATCTGATTTGCCGCTTCCGCCTGATACTCTGATGTGTGATGTATGAGGAGATATCCTAAACTATTATATCTATCTAGGTCATTTGAATCTTGCCGTATGGCGTTGCTATATTTCCTTTCTTTTTAGATGGAATGGCTCTGATGTACTATTGTATGGTGGCTTGCATACATACTCATTTGTGTATGTAGTTGATCCCTTCGCCTGCTGATTACGCCGCCCGTACTTGTCCCGATGAATGGAAATGGTTGGGACGGCCGAAAGGTCTACCCGTGAGTGGCATTTGGGCCCCACCGTACTATTTCAACCATTTCCGCTCATCCAGGCTTGTATCTAGGAGCGTAATTTACCGAGGTAGTTACAATTGGTATCAGAGCCATCCCGCCCTTCAGGGTCTCAGCCAAACGGTCGTTGTCAGTCTAGCAAATATTTTGGGTAGTTATGTATACTAGGGAAAAACAAAACGTGAGAGTAGGACTGCTTCCACTTTTCTTCTTACCCACCCACCCACCCTTTTCTGGTAAGGAAGTGTAACGTTTTCAATCCTCTCCTTAAAAGTTCAAACTAGGATTCACGTGTTCTGGGTTTCCGTAGTACCATAGGTTGTGTGTGTGTGTGTGTGTGTGTGTGTGTGTGTGTGTAATTCCTTGTCTATCTGTTGCATCCAAGTTGTTATCTAATCAGCCTTTGGTTATCAACTGTGGGTACATTCCATACCGACAGGTTTTTGTAAACCGACGCGATCTATCTGATTCGTTGTATACCGCCGCGATCTGTCTTACTCTTTGTTATCCGACGTTATCTTGTTTGGGGTGTTCGTTTCCGTAGTTACTAATCTTTAGGTTCATCGTGGGAAGAAGGGGTTAGGACATGTGTTCCACTTATTCATGTGCGGAGTAATGATTTGAGTGCGGGATGGAGTCGCGACCATACCACTACTCTTATCATTCGCTTTTGTATATTGAATTGGTAGAGTCACTAATCTTGATTCGTTAAGTGATTTTGCGCATCTATTGGTATTTTAATGCCGAAATTTGTGGAAAATTTTTCTTTGATATATCTGTGTACCACACTCCTTTTCAGTCGTGTGCGATATGCTTAATATCTTCTAGGTGCTTTGAACTTTGTTGATATTTTAATATCATCTTAGTAAATTGTATCCTTTAATCTTGGTTAATTCCATCTTGGTACTATTTCGGATTATTATTATTCTCCATTATAGTACTGACTTGTGTTTTATATCAATCACAGGATGGCTCCACCACGCCGTTCTGATGAGGACATACCACCTGAACTGGGATCCGCGTTGTCAAACATCGCCAATGCCTTGGCAGCAATGCAGCAGAACCAGCAACGCTTTGAGGAAAGTGTTCGGAGGAATGAGTTTGCTCCACTACCTCCACCTCCCAAGCGAGGAGACATCAAAAGCTTCCTGAAGTTCAACCCTCGCCAATTTGATGTTTCTGATCGACCACTTGATGCTGATGATTGGTTGCGTGAGATGTCAAGGCTACTCGAGACTGCTGATGTTCCTGAGCAAGAATGGGTAAAGTGTGCTACTCACCTTCTGAAGGGAGATGCAGCTCTCTGGTGGGAGAATTACCTGAAGGCAAACTGCACTGGTTTTCAGCCTACTTGGGAATGGTTCACTGGAGCGTTCAAAGAGCAGTATCTGTCAGAAATTGTCATGGAGAGGATGAAGGAAGCTTTTCTCAACCTCAAGCAGGGAAATGATAATGTCAACACCTACATCAGGAACTTCATGAATATTTCTCGTTATGGTGGCGATGAGATCTCCGATGACAAGAAGAAGAAAAAGAGGTTCCGGCAAGGGCTCAATGCATCGATCAAATATGCAATCACACATGCAAGGCCGGCATCTTTTCTGGAACTTCAGCATACAGCTCTGCAGGAGGAAGCAAGTAGGCAAGTGTTTGAGGAGTCAAAGAAACACAACCATGATGCACCAAGCTCTTCAGCTATGTCAGCTCCTTCTAAGCGGCGTGTCTGGGTTCCTAACACCCCACCATCGCTCCCGGCTCCACCAAGACCTGCAAGCTACGCGTCAAGGCCACCAAACTTCATCACTGCTGCTCCCAGGGGCTACAACCACCACTACCCTGGAGCGCCTGGCGGAGTCCCTGGCTACGTTGCTCCACGTCCACCTGGTGCTTGTTTCACGTGTGGAGACCCTGGACATCTAAACTGGAACCGTCCGTTGAAAAACAAAGCTCTTCCTCCACCCCCTCCAAGATCTGCGGCAAGCTCTCCTTTGGTTCGTGCACCACCACCTCAGGCTCTCAACATCAACACCAAGCCCGGGTCTACTGTTGCTCGTGCCAACTGTGTCAACGCCGCTCAAGCTGAGCATGCACCTGGAGTTGTGATGGGTATGCTATCTGTTAACTCAGTCCCTGCACGAGTTTTGTTTGATTCTGGTGCATCGCATTCTTTTGTTTCTCACAAGTTTGCAAATGAGAATGTGTTAGCTTTGGATCCTCTCCTTAAGAAGTTAATGGTCCTATCTCCTGGTTCAAACATGAGGGTTGCTTATATAAGCCATGGCAATCAAATTGAGATTGGTGGCTCTTCGTTCTCGGCGTCCTTAATTCTTCTGGGCAATTCTGACATTGATGTCATCTTGGGCATGGATTGGTTGACAGCAAATGCAGCTGTGATTGATTGTGCTGAACGCTCGGTTTCTCTGAAGATTCCTGAAGGCCATATAGTCTTTTCTCCAAGTTTGACTCCTGCTGTCCAGCTTTTCTCTTTGGCGGCTCTGAATGATGATGCTATGGAAGCTATTCAGAGTGTTCCGGTGGTCTGTGAGTTCCCAGATGTCTTTCCTGAAGAGTTGCCGGGTATGCCTTCGGATCGTGAGGTTGAGTTTGTAATTGAGCTTGAACCTGGAACGGCTCCTATCTCCAAGCGGCCTTATAAAATGGGTCCTGCTGAGTTGGCTGAACTCAAACGTCAGCTTGATGAACAAGAGAAGTTGGGTTTCATTCAACACAATACTTCTTCTTGGGGTAGCCCAACAATCTTTGTGAAGAAGCGTGACAGGACTGATAGACTTTGTGTTGACTATCGGGCTCTCAATGCTAAAACCATCAAGAACAAATATCCCCTTCCGCGGATTAATGATCTCTTCGATCAGCTAGCTGGAGCTGTGGTGTTCTCTAAGCTTGACTTGAGAAGTGGTTATCACCAAATCAAGATTCGCAAGGAAGATGTGCCTAAAACAGCTTTCACCACCCGCTATGGCCTGTATGAGTACACGGTCATGTCTTTCGGTCTCACCAACGCACCTGCTACCTTCTCAAGGCTTATGAACTCGGTTTTCATGGAGTACCTTGATAAGTTCATTGTGGTCTATCTGGATGACATCCTAGTCTATTCTAAGTCAAAGGAAGAGCATGAAGAACACCTTCGGTGTGTCCTAAACAAGCTTCGTGAGAACCGCTTGTATGCAAAGTTCTCCAAGTGTGAGTTTTGGCTGCCTCAAGTAACCTATCTTGGTCATGTCATCTCTGCCAAGGGCATTGCAGTCAACCCGGAAACTGTGAAGACAATTGTTGAATGGCTTCCTCCTGTTAATGTCAAAGAAGTGCGGAGTTTCCTCGGTTTGGCTAGTTATTGCCTTCGATTCGTTCAGAACTTTTCGAAGATAGCGAAGCCTCTTACCGATCTACTCAAGAAAGGCAAGAAATACCTTTGGACTCCTGCATGTCAAGCAAGATTTGAGACACTCAAAGAGAAGCTCACTTCCACACCAGTCTTGGTTCCTCCGGATACATCTAAGCCTTTCCAGATATTCTTTGACGCCTCTTTGCAAGGATTGGGTGCGGTCCTTATGCAAGAAAAACAAGTAGTTGCTTATGCCTCTCGACAGTTGAAGACGCATGAGATCAACTATCCCACACATGACCTCGAGCTCGCAGTAGTTGTATTTGCTTTGAAGCTATGGAGGCACTACTTGCTTGGCAACCGTTGTGAGATCTTTTCTGACCACAAGAGTTTGAAGTATATCTTCACTCAGCCTGATCTCAACCTTCGGCAGAGGAGATGGATTGAAGCAATCAATGATTTTGATTTGACCATCAACTACACTCCGGGCAAAGCTAATGTCATGGCCGATGCTCTCAGCCGCAAAGCTTATGTCAACAACCTCATGATGGAAGAACAACATCCTCTCTTGTGCGAGGAATTCCGTCAGCTCAACCTGGAAATTGTGGAACAAGGGCATCTCCTGAACCTTCTGGATACTCCTCTCTTGGAAGAAAAGATTCGCTCTCGTCAGCTTGGTGATCCGCACACCAAAAAGATCATCTCCAAACTTCAGCTTCCGAAGTATGAGTCCTTCCACGTCGATGATCAAGGCACGCTTTTCTTTGAACACCGGATGTTTGTTCCGAACTACCCGGGTTTGAGAGAGCAAGTTCTCAAGGAGGCGCACGATTCTGTTCTATCTATCCACCCTGGCAGCACAAAGATGTACATGGACTTGAAAACACAATATTGGTGGCCTAGTTTGAAACGATATTGTGCCAAGTATGTCTCGGAGTGTGATGTCTGCCGCAGAGTGAAAGCTGTCCATCAGAAACCTTTCGGTCTTCTACAGCCATTGAAACCCCCGGAATGGAAATGGGAGAAAGTAGAGATGGACTTCATCACTGGTTTTCCAAGGCCGCAGAAGGGCAACAATGCAATCTTTGTTGTCATCGACAGGCTTTCTAAAGTGGCTCATTTCTTCCCCGTCAAGGAAACAATTTCTGGAATTCAGTTGGCTGAGCTCTATATCAACAGAATTGTCTCTCTGTATGGGGTTCCGCTTGAGATCAGTTCAGACCGTGGAAGCATCTTCACTTCCAAGTTCTGGGAAAGTTTCCAAAATGCTTTGGGAACAAAGCTGAACTTCAGCACAGCTTACCACCCTCAGTCGCAAGGACAAGTTGAAAGGATCAATCAGATTCTGGAGGATATGCTTCGTGCTTGCGTCATTTCTTTTGGCATGAAGTGGGAGGAATGTCTTCCTTATGCTGAATTCTCTTACAACAACAGCTTCCAGAAAAGTCTGAAGATGGCACCATTTGAGGCTCTCTATGGTCGCAAGTGCAGAACTCCGATTGGTTGGTCGGGTGCAGGAGAAAGAATATGGTTTGGCCCTGACATTGTAACTCAAGCGGAGGAGAAGGTGCATATCATCCTTGAGAACCTGAAGATTGCTCAAAGTCGCCAGAAGAGCAATTATGACAGGAAGCACACGGACATGGTGTATGCCCCTGGTGATCTCGTTTACCTTCGTGTCACTCCCATGAGAGGCACACACCGTTTTGGTATCAAAGGGAAGCTGGCTCCTAGATACATCGGTCCTTTCAAAATTCGTGGAAGAAGAGGAGAAGTTGCTTATGCTCTTGAGATCCCGGAAAAACTCAAGGTCCATGATGTTTTCCACATCTTTCAACTCAAGAAGTGCTTCAAAGATCCCGGCAGGACCGTGGATCATGAACTAATCGATCTCCAAGAAGACCTGTCTTATCAAGAACACCCCACAAAAATCCTTGAGACCGCAGAAAGAAGGACTCGCAACAAGTCCATCAAGTTCTGCAAGGTGCAGTGGTCGCACCATTCCGTTGATGAAGCCACTTGGGAGCGTGAAGATGAACTCCGTGCCAACTATCCTACCCTCTTTGTGTCTTCTTCTTCTTCCTAGAATCTCGGGTCGAGATTCCTGTTTAGTGGGGGAGAGTTGTAGCATCCAATTTTTCTAACAACTGTAATGCTACTTGGTCTAGTAATAAAATGGCTACTTCCTACATATAATTGTTGCATCATCATGTTATCATGCTCATGTCATCATGCCACCTTGCATTTGAGCATCATACAAAAACCCTTTTTGTTTTGGTTCTTATCTCATAGGCATTATTATTTGTATTTGCCTCTTGATATTGTATTTGGTTCTTGATATATTGTTAAATGCCCAAGTTGAGTTGGGGGCATATCTTTTATTCAACTCCACCACCTTTCCTCCACCACCTTACAATTCCACCATCCCATTATCCATGAGCTTGTAATTATTTTTCTTTTGGTGTTTAAGCAAGCTCATAAGAGATAGGGTGGGTCCAATCCTACAAGTCCTTTGCCTGACCCTTACTCCAACTTTGGAGGATGTAAATAAATAAATGCCATGAGATATCATTTTGTTTCCACAAGATAAAACCAAGGCATTTATTGATTTGCATGGGCCATGCAAGTATCACCACAATTAAGTCTTTTGGATTTTATCTGAATTCTTGAGTGGATCAACTCTCATCTCATCTCCCTCCCCTTTGTATCCCTATTTTGTTTTATACAATCAAGGGCCATTGTTAGGGTCCATTATTTTCATTTTCAAATGATTTTGTTCCATTTTCTAAACCCTAAATCCCAATTCTAGCAAAATGCCCAAGATGAATATGTATGTGGGCATTCTCTCTCCTTATGTATCTTGTTCTCTTTTGCCTCTCCTCATGGTCAAACCCTCTGTTCAAAATTCCCTGGGAAAAAGTTCAAAAGAATTTGAAATTAGAAGCTGGTTTGAAATTGTATTAGAATAAAAACAAAACAAAACAAACAAACAATTAAATAACAAATAGGCTTAAGAGAGAGAGCAGCAGCCCTGGCCCGATCCCTCTCCCTCCCTCTTGGGCCGGCCCGTAGCTTGCCACCAGCGGCCTGGTACCCCTTCGCTCCCCTCCTGTTCACCGTCGTCCTGCCGTCGCCCTCCCCTCTCTCGGCTTGTGACGGAGCAGAGCAGGTGGCCGTCCCGCGCCGTTTTCCTCGTCAGCATGCACGAGAGCACGTGAGCTATCCCCCGCCCGTCCCTATCTTATCAGCCCTAGCTACTTTCTCGGCAGACCTAGAACGCACCCTCTCTACCTTGTCCTCCTCTTCCCTAGCCGCCGCCGCCATGGCCACGGCCAGGCCCTAGCGATCGCCATCGCCGTCGGAGGCAACTCGGAGAAACGCGAGGACCTTGCTGGGCAGTACCTGGAGCAAGGAGGAGCAGGTCGTGTCCCTGCTGAACCTCAACGTCGTTCGTGCTAGCGCCTTCCCCGCGCACCGGTGTTCACCGTCGCTGCCCCGTCACCCTGCCACGATCGTCACCGACGCCTCGTCGAACACTTCCCCCGGTGAACCTCGCCTCCCCTGTTTCCCCTGTCCCTCGAGATCCGTCGCCCGCAGCCTTCCTAGCTAGCAACCCCGCCCGCGGACAGCAAACTTTCTCACCGCCGCGACTTCCGCAGGCACGCACGCGCTCCTGTTCCCGACTTCTCCCCTCGCGATTCAGTGCGCCTCCGTCAAAACTGCCAACATGAAATTTGTAGGTCTTGTGTTCTCCTTCATCTTTCGTCTTTGTGGCATAGAAAAAATCGCAGCGGATCGCTCTCCATCGTCTCCAGAAGATCAACTAATCTTCTGAAAAATCTGAATCCTGACAACAGTTTCGTGGCCGCGTTTTCTCCTTTGTTCATCGCAAGATCGGTTCAACCACAGACCATCCTAGCGAGTTCCTTCGATTCCTGGTTGGATCCTGATGTCCCAGCTCTCTGTCGAGCCGTCCCACTCCCGATTCCGCTAAGAATTAAGTTCAGAATCCTTAACCGAAGTTGTGTCGTTTTGCTGTCAAGTTTCAGACTTTCGCTGCAACAGTTGGACAGTTTTGAACCCCCTCTGTTTCTCGGTGATTACCGATCTCTGGAGCCCTCCTCTGTAAATCTAGCCTAAACAAAAATTGTAGGTCTCTGTGTCCTCTACAACTTTGGTTTTTGCATAGGCACGGAATTCCTAACCGTTTACTCGCTAACTTCATCCAAAAATCGGGTTCAGCTAGCAGTTTTTGCAAAATCGATTTCAGTTCGTCAGACAACCTCCGGGAAGTTTCTAAAAAGCCCCTAGACTTTTTGTCCACTCCACCCGCAGTCCCTCTCTTACGGGCTTTTTGTAAAAAGGCACCCACGTTATTCCATCCTCAACCCGCGGTCCTCAACCACCTGTCCTATGCCCAGTCAGCGCCTGACCCCACCTGTCAATGATAGTGGCTAGAATTGCCTGAGTGCAAAAAGTATTTTCCTGTATCTGTTTTGAATTCATTTCTTTTCAAATTAATTCAATTCAATTCAAATCTGTTTAAACCTAAATGAATTCATAACTTTCAAATGGTTGGGAATTTGAATTTAAACTTAATATGAAAAATGTTTTATTTTTGAATATAAATTCAAATCTTTAATCAAACATTTTCAGAATTGATTAAAATAGTCAACCCTTTGACTTTGACCTAATTTGACTAATTTTGACTTTAAAATAAAATTAAATTCATAATTCCAAATAATACAAATAATATATGTTTTCAAATCAGAAAAATGTGAGGATTTCAAATATGCCATTCAAAATATTATTTGAACACTTTAAATTTCAAGTTGAATTAAATTACAATAAAATGCCCTTCACCTTAATTAATTAATAACTTTTGATTTATAACTCCGAATTTAACAAATGATATGTCTAAAATGATTAGCTCGACGAGACCTTTCTGCTTATGCTATCCATGACTTAAATTGCAGCATGCATCATATAAATATAAAGTATACAGCAACTAATATGACAATAAATTGTGGCCAAAACTCAATAAAATGATTTATTCTTGTATTCTACACCACACCCATGCCATGCTACATTATTGACATGAAACTTGTGCATCATTCATCATGGCATGATTGTTTGCTTGTCGCATTTTATTCATATGCTTGTGCACTTTATTTATGTTGGCCCTTGTTTGTTTGGTTCTTCTTCAAATAGACACTGAGCAGGGGATATATCAAGGAACCCAGGAGCACTACCCAGATCCGTCTCTCGCTTCAACTGAGCTGCCAGGCAAGCACTACCACATGCTTGCATACATACAGTACCTATTGCCTCTATCTTATTCTTGCATCATTGAGTCGCGATTGCATTAAATTGAATCCCAAGTACTGCATAGCCTTTATTTTTAAACCCCACCGAAGCTTGTTCCTCCATCCCATGAGCCATTACTACAGGAGTTGCTTGAGCCATGCGAGTCGTAGAACATCATGTGTAGGGTATGTGAGAGTCTGATGGATAACGAGGGACCTAAACAACTTAACCTGAGTAGTAATGGGATAACTAATGAAAGTGGCACCGGTGAGCAATATCTGCTATTTGGTTTTTCCTGCTCACTTGTGTCCCGTAGGACCCCGAGTACTTGATTCCTGTTCCTTGATTATTCGCGCTATCCACATCCGGGAGGCTTATGGGACCCCCCTGAGCCAGAGCTTGATTCCGTCTTATTTCTTGGGGCCACAAACTAGTTTGAGGTTTATTTACTATCCTGTACTTATGCCATGCTTTACTGCTTTATTTAATATTGTGCGAGGAGCACCTGTACTGTTTAGGATCGTGGCACGATTCCGCGGTATCGACAAGCCCAGCCACACTTTCGGGTTTCCAGTCGTTTACAGCCGTCCCCATAACCTTGAGTCCGTCTCGGAGCCGGACGGCTTCGTTGCGGGTCTACTTTAAGGGGTGCCCCCCTGAAATATTTCTGAATCCTGTGATTGCTTTGTCGTGAAAGCCTCGTTGGGTTTTGATTTGGTTTTTCCGAGGTTGATCGAGTGTGTGTTGCTATTTGTGCACCCCTGCAGGGTAAAATTTTTTGAAAGCCGTGTCCGCAGTTATGGACGACTTGGAGCACAGTTTCTCGATCATAGACAAGCATAACTAAAGTACCGCTTTTAATTTGACTAAGAAACTGCCTAGTAATTAGTGCAACACTCATGGAATGGTTAATAAAATTGCCAACGGATGGGGGGTTGTTCGTCCGCTTCCTCGTTGGTAAGCGAGGAGGAGGATGGATCTGTGGATATTACTGTTATAACTGTTGTCATTAATTTCACGGACATCTGTCTATCTTTGGTTAGGCGGATGGATAGCGAGTATCTATAGAACTGTTAGGGTTTATCTTTTGCTGCAGTTGCATCACCCCAGATTGTGTCCCCTTTAGAGGCATAAATACTTGCTGAGTACCCCTAGGGTCTCACACGATAAATTATTGGTTCAGATGAACATGTACACTCACAAGATGGATACTGGGTGGAGGAGGCTGATGATGTGGGCAACGATCGTTCGGTGTAGAGATTCCGGGAACGGGGATCCGTGAGATCTGTGGGCGGGATATGCTTATTTATGGGGCATCTTATGCCGATTTGCTTCTTATCCGTACTCGGATCTGGTTTGCCGCTTCCGCCTGATACTCTGATGTGTGATGTATGAGGAGATATCCTAAACTATTATATCTATCTAGGTCATTTGAATCTTGCCGTATGGCGTTGCTATATTTCCTTTCTTTTTAGATGGAATGGCTCTGATGTACTATTGTATGGTGGCTTGCATACATACTCATTTGTGTATGTAGTTGATCCCTTCGCCTGCGGATTACGCCGCCCGTACTTGTCCCGATGAATGGAAATGGTTGGGATGGCCGAAAGGTCTACCCGTGAGTGGCATTTGGGCCCCACCGTACTATTTCAACCATTTCCGCTCATCCAGGCTTGTATCTAGGAGCGTAATTTACCGAGGTAGTTACACTTGAACACAACAAGATTGAGTTCGACATTCGTACGATTGAAGGTCAGCTCGTATACATTCTCTAACCTTTCGTAGTAATCAAGGGAATCGGCTCCTTTGGTGAACACCCCAGTATTTACCATTTTTTGCATTCGGTCGCCCTTTCTGGTGCTCTCTGTATGGAAGCGAAACCCATTCACATCATACTTCTCATACTTAATGACGACACTGTTACAACCTTGGGAAACACATTTCAGCTCATCTGACATCTCAACGTTGGGATCAGCTCCCTACAGGTACAAGAGGAATTTGTTGCGTTCAGTAGTTACGTGGAATAAGAGCGACAAGTCACATATTGCAAGGTAAGAGGGACATGTTAGAAATTACTTTTTCCATAAACCAGGACACAAAGTTTTTTTTTATTTCCGGGAGCACCCTCTTTCAGTAGAGTGTCCAACTCCATGGGAGAGGGATCCGTCGGTCCCGACCACTGTTAATCCGTGAAATCTCTAAGAAGGAGAAAATAAGCATTAGACGGAGACCGAGTTACTAGCTGCATAGAGAAATAGGGTGTTCACCATTTTACCTAATGAAATCGACCACTTCCTTCATGTTCATAAGCACATAGAGCATTATGAAATCCTTCTCTTCCTTCGGCAACCTATATTTTAGTCCTTTACCGGCCTTGCCACCGGGAAATTTGAATAGTTCGAGATTGGGGTCATTCTTGGGTAGGTCGACATTGTAACGAGAGACCGGGTTATGCATAGTGGGAACATCATCGGGCCAGTAGGTTGTCGCGGCGTCTGCCATCTCCCGAAGGCATGTTGCTTCAGCTATGCATGCTTCAATCTTGGCTTTGTTTCCAGTTATCTTTTGAATATACTTAAACTCTCTCTCAATACAAAATTGCCAACGAAATTGCACCGCCCCCCCCAAGAGTGCCTCGTTCGCGAGGTGCACAATGAGATGTGCCATCGGAGTAAAGAAGCCTGGCGGAAAGATCATATCCAAATTGCATAGCAACTCCGGCACCTGAACTTGCATCTTCTCAATCACCAGAGGACATATCTGCTTAGCATAGAGGGTGCGGAAGAAATGGCTCAACTCCGCAAGCACTCGCCATACTTTCTCGGGGAGATACCCTCGAATCATCACCGGCATCAGCCGCTCAATCCATATATGATAGTCGTGACTCTTGAGCCTGTTGACTTGTCCCGTCAAAATATTGACTCCCTTACTTATATTCGAACAATAACCGTCAGGGAACATCATGACGTATTTGAGCCACCTAAATGACTCCTTATTTTGGACATTATCAAGGCAGTAGTAGGCATTCGGCTTGAACCAATTCTTTCGACGGACAGTAGGAGGCTGCATGTGTAATCTCTTCCTATCACAAAGCTTCTCAACATCGACTCTAGCCTTGACATTATCCTTTGACTTCCCAGGAATGTTCAGGACTATGTGAAAAAGGGACTCCCCGACATTCTTTTAGGTGTGCATCACATCGATGTTATGGGGAAGTTCGAGGTCCTTGTAATACACAAGATTCGTTAAGGCTACCACGTGAGTCCAATTATGCGTTACACCATATCCCGCAAATTGATGGCCAGTTCCCGGCGCCGCGGGCACGAGAGCACGTATCTCGGCATCACCAGCTGCACCCTCGAACTTTGGTACCTCTTTTACTTCATGCACAACTTTTCCCTTCTTGAAGTTCTTTCTATCTTCTCTGAACGAATGATTTCTTTTGAGGTACTGTCAATTCGTGTCAAACGCAACATATTTGCGACCCGACTTTAGCCAAAGGAACTCAAGTCGGTGCCTGCACACTGGGCATGGCCACTTACCAGCTGTACACCATCCGCATGTTAGGGCGTACCCGGGCATGTCATGCATAGTATACTGTAACCAAACTTTCATCAAAAAGTTTCTCTTTGATGCTCGGTCGTATGTCAACGTCCTGTGTATCCAAGAGTGGTTCAAATCATCCACAATCGGCTGCATGTAGACACTCAAGTTCTTCCCCGGATACTCAGGTCCTGGAATTATCAGCGACAAAAACATGGTCTTCCGTTGCATTAATACTCCGGGAGGGAGATTGAGCGGAATAACATATACCAGCCAGCAGCTGTACGAGGCCGTCGACATACCATATGGATTGAAGCCATCTGTTTCTATCGCAATTCTAACATTCCGAGCCTCTTCTGCCCACCGAGGGTATTTGTCATCGAAGTTCTTCCATGCCTTACCATCAGATGGATGTCCCATCTTCTTCCGTCCGTGCTCGTCCTCGTATCTTTTCCCCTTCTTGTGCCACGTCATCTGTTTGGCAGTCTCCTCGCTCAAGTAAAGCCGCTGGATTCTTTTTATGAATGGGAGATACCGAAGTATCTTCTTAGCGACCTTCGACTGCCTCACCTGACCATCCTTCCCCTTTATCTCTTCATATCTAGAGGCCTTACAAATGGAGCAGTACTTGTCACCCTCAAACTGTTTCCAAAACAAAAGGCAGCCTTTTGGAAAACAATCTATCTTTTCATAATCCATGTTGAGCTCCTTCATGAGTTTCTTCGTTTCGTGAAAGGTTTTAGGCAGACAATGCCCTTCGGGCAACATGTTACCACATGTTCTCAGATTAGCTTCAAAGTGAGAACGGGTGGCGGAGTACTGGCACTTGTCGGCTAGACACTGAGAGATGGCATCGAGCTGAGAAATCTTTGCACCCTCGTACAGAGGCCTCTTAGCCGCGGCCATCATATCAAGGAAGGCCTTCACGGTTGGCTCCGGTTCCTCCGGTTCTAGCGGTTCCTCCGGTTCTGGTGATTCCTCCCGTGGAGGTGGCGAATTCGGCTGGTCGGCATCGATAAGATCATCTAGCATGTTTCTAATCCCATCGTGCTCATTGCCATTGAGCCGCTGACGCATCACCTCACCTCTGTCACGTTCGTACCGAGCAAAGTCGACTTGCGTGACATAGTTAGACATGTACCCATATTGCAGAAGGTGTTTGTACATGTCATCCTTTCCCTGACAATGACGCTTAGTGCAATGAGCGCAGGGATAAAGTGCCCGAACCATTGCCTTCGAACCACGCGCTAACTCATTCACTGACAAATGAGTGTTCCGTACCCAATCGTCTGTTTTATTAGTCGCACTAATACGACCACTGTACATCCACCCATTATCAGCCATCTTCTTCTGCTTTGTTGGGAGAAAAACAACAAATATAACATTTTATATCAAACAGGAGATTAAATGCTTCATATTTTTACCATTCATCAACCTACATGTCCAATAGGAAAAGAGGGTCCTAACCAGCCACCGGATCCGTAGATTGGGTAAGTTCTCCCTGGTTCTACCCCGATCCAAGAAGAATTTCGGCAGCACCTCCCCGCTGCTCTCCCAATACACGTCTCGGCAAAAAGCCAAGAGGATGTGCATCCGGAGAACAACGAGGAGGCGCCACCGAAATCCTGTCTCGAATCGAGGTAGAGCCAGGGAGAACCAAACCCAACTACGAATCCGCCGACTGCCCGATAAAAGCCATAAGCGTTACGGTCCAAAATATGCGAGACCACTAATGCATATTAAGTCGCGTAACGCTTACGGTCGGGATGACGCCTAGGTGACGCGACATACTTGGTGATCTAGACATGAAAATAAACCTAGGTACAAGAGAGGCGAACGGATTCTCACCCTTGAAGCGTGATCAAATCTTCGAAGATGATCCGGGACCCGCTGTCGAAACACTCCCCCGCTCACCCTCCGGTAACTGCAAAAAACATGAGAAGATGGTTAAATATGCAACATCTATTTAGCAATTTCTAATTCTAATTCTAATTCTATTTCTACTACTATTTCCAGCATTTCTAATTCTACTCCTATTTCTAGCAATTCTAGTTCCATTCCTATTTCTACTCACATACTACAAACTACTTCTATTTAGGGTTTTCATTCTACTCCTACTTCTTATCCTACATACTACAACTACTCCTACTCCTATTTATCATCACATAAATATGCATACAAAGTAAAAATAAAAAAATACTAACCTAAATTAACTACATCTACCAATACTAACAATACACCTAACTAACTACACCTAAATTACCAATACTAACCTAATGGGGGAGGGTGTGCTCGGTTGAGGGGTGGGCAGTGGGGGAGGGGCGGGGCAGTGGGGGAGGCGACGGGGCAGTGGGTGAGGGGTGGGGCAGTGGGGGTGGCTGGCGGGCGGGAGGGAGGGGGTGCTGGCTGGCGGCGGTGGCTTGGGGGAGGGAGGGGGTGCTGGCGGTGATGGCTTGGTGTAGGGAGGGGGTGCTGGCGGCGGTGGCTCGGGGGAGGCAGCGGGTGCTGGCGGCGGCGGCTCGGGGAGGCAGCGGCAGCGGCCCGGGGAGGCTGAGGGGGCGGCGGCTCGGGGAGGCTGAGGGGGGGTGGCGGCTGGCGGCGGCTCGGGGAGGCTGAGGGGGCAGCGGCGGCGGGGACACGAGCAGAGGACCGGCGGCTGGCGGCGGGGTCGGGGGCGGGCGAGCGGGAGGTTGGGGATAGGATCGATTGGGGAGGAGTGGCCCGGGTGGGCCGCGGGCAGCCCTTAATGGATAGGTCTACGCCGACGGCCAGGCGTACGCCGAGGGCTGCTGTCGGTGTAGCTAGGGCGATTTTTTTACTTAGACCTACGCCAACGGCCTGGCATACGCCGAGGGCAGCCGTCGGCGTAGCTAGGGCAATTTTTTTATTAATAAAAATTTTTACAAGAAACTTTATTTGATGTTTACTAATATAACAAATGAAAATATATTATTTGGTGTCTACTATTATAGAAGAAACATGCAAGTTTTCATCCGATTCCGTTTCACCTAAACGGGGAGATTCCCCCCTTATACGGGTCCGGCGAAACCCTGATCTCTATGCACACTCGGATCGTCTACCCCCCTAGACGTTCCTCTGACAGGGGTAGCCCGACGTAGCTCTCTCTTGTTTGGTGTTTGTTTAGGTCATAGGGTGATGTAAAACCATGTTGGTTCACAAGTTGGGGCACTATCCTACCCGGTTTCACCTAAACGGGGAGATTCCCCCCTTATACGGGTCCGGAACCTTCGCCTCTAGGTTAGAGCACTTGCATGCGAGGGGGGACACATGCAAGCACCTATACCAACCTCTCACCACACTCACACACATATGCTAGGGACACATGCAAGTTTTCATCTAATTCCGATGTTCTCGTGGTCTTCCTCCGGCGAAACCCTGACCTCTGTGCACACTCGGATCGTCTACCCCCCTAGACGTTCCTCTGACAGGGGTCGCCCGGCGTAGCTCTCTCTTGTTTTGTGTTTGTTTAGGTCATAGGGTGATGTAAAACCATGTTGGTTCACAAGTTGGGGCACTATCCTACCCGGTTTCACCTAAACGGGGATATTCCCCCCTTATACGGGTCCGGAACCTTCGCCTCTAGGTTAGAGCGCATGCATGCGAGGGGGGACACATGCAAGCACCTATACCAACCTCTCAACACACTTACACACATATGCTAGGGACACATGCAAGTTTTCATCTGATTCCGATGTTCTCGTGGTCTTCCTCCGGCGAAACCCTGACCTCTGTGCACACTCGGATCGTCTACCCCCCTAGACGTTCCTCTGACAGGGGTAGCCCGGCGCAGCTCTCTCTTGTTTTGTGTTTGTTTAGGTCATAGGGTGATGTAAAACCATGTTGGTTCACAAGTTGGGGCACTATCCTACTCGGTTTCACCTAAACGGGGAGATTCCCCCCTTATACGGGTCCGGAACCGTCGCCTCTAGGTTAGAGCGCATGCATGTGAGTGGGGACACATGCAAGCACCTATAACAACCTCTCACCACACTCACACACATATGCTAGGGACACATGCAAGTTTTCATCTAATTCCGATGTTCTCGTGGTCTTCCTCCGGCGAAACCCTGATCTCTGTGCACACTCGGATCGTCTACCCCCCTAGACGTTCCTCTGACAGGGGTAGCCCAGCATAGTTCTCTCTTGTTTTGTGTTTGTTTAGGTCATAGGGTGATGTAAAAACATGTTGGTTCACAAGTTGGGGCACTATCCTACCCGGTTTCACCTAAACGGGGAGATTCCCCCCTTATACGAGTCCGGAACCTTCGCCTCTAGGTTAGAGCGCATGCATGCGAGGGGGGACACATGCAAGCACCTATACCAACCTCTCACCACACTCACACACATATGCTAGGGACACATGCAAGTTTTCATCTGATTCCGATGTTCTCATGGTCTTCCTCCAGCGAAACCCTGATCTCTGTGCACACTCGGATCGTCTACCCCCCTACATGTTCCTTTGACAGGGGTAGCCCGGCGTAGCTCTCTCTTGTTTTGTGTTTGTTTAGGTCATAGGGTGATGTAAAACCATGTTGGTTCACAAGTTGGGGCACTATCCTACCCGGTTTCACCTAAACGGGGAGATTCCTCCCTTATACGGGTCCGGAACCTTCGCTATATCTACAAGAGAAACTATCGTCCTCTCCTCATTAGGGTTGACATAACCACTTGCGATAAAAGCATTCAGTCTTTGAACAACTTCTCCAAAATGTGTGATACATAAAATTCACACACACTTCATGTGGGCGTGGTGAGTGCTATTCAGAACCACATGCGATAATAACACTTACAAACATATAGAAATTTCTCGGGGTGTGAGAAGATTCGCAACGACATTTCATGTGGATGTGTATACTGCTATTCAGAGAGTACGAAATTATCCAATTAATAAAAAAAATTGATACAAATATAAAATAAGTGAAAAATACAGAAGGCTACGCCGAGGGTGACCGTCGGCATACGTGGCTGGTACGCCGAGGGTCGCCATCGGCGTATAGTATGCCGAGGGTCGCCGTCAGCCTAACGGACGGCACCGTTAGCGCGCCGTCCATGCTGGCTGGTATGTGCCACGCGTCCGCTTGCTACGCCGAGGGCCGCCACTACGCCGAGGGTGACCGTCGGCGTAGAGTATACTACGTCGAGGGCTGGCCAGTTGGGCTGGCCTGGTCCGGTGCTACGCCGACGGCCCCGACGTTTGGCCGTCGGCGCATCTGGCCATTCCTGTAGTGACTCTGGTTTAAGTGCTCTTGAAAGTAGGAGAATGTCATTGCATTGAAGCTATCGACAGTAGAGGAGCACCAGGATGAGAACTGCTATGCAGATGATGATTTTCTGTCCGATGTTGAAATCAAACAATGTGTGTTTTGATTGCATGATCATCTTACGGTGTAGATGATTTGTTGTACCCACATCGGACATGTAGTGTCGTGTGCATATCAATTCTGCTTCAGGATTACAAAGATGATTCCGCATGAATCCATACCATAAGTCAGCGAGAATTATTAATGTGCACTTCCAATAATGTTGGAGTACGAATAATTTTATTTAGCTAATCAAGGTTGATATAGTATCTCCAGTGTATGTATCTGCGCTTTCTAAGGACATTGGATTATCACTTTATCAACATGCTAGGCTCTTTCCATCGCCACACTAAAAACTTGAGCAAAACCTTTCATCGCCTACTCCGTTTATAACTTTTTAAAGAGGTGGCCAAAACCTCAAAAGCTTGACTGAACCTATGACTTAAAAGATTTTTTTTGTTTGGACTCCAGAAAATACATGTGCGGGCTACTTGAGTGTAGCATATTAGACCGTCAATGTTACAATTTACTACTATGAATAGGCTAATTTATTCGTTGGATATAAAATAGCGAGTTTTTTCTTTTGGACATATACATGCATGATTCCTTCATAATTGTGTTAACATTTTAAAGTATTGTGTTACTTCTTGATATATGTAAGTATGTGTTTTCAGGTCCTGTTGTCCGATCCAGATAAACATAGCACGCAGGCGGAAATTCTGAGGTGCACGCATCTTGGGTAAAAAAGAAGTGTATTTCCAACACCAAATAATTTGAAAGATATCACATATTTCAAATCTCGATCTCTGTAAGTGCAAGTAAATATTGATGCGAAAGCGAAAACAGACAGTTCTTTACCAACACAAATTGGTGTTTAAGAGTACTTTTTTCTATTCATCAAATAGAATCGTTTCTTTCTGAAACTTATGAATGTGTTAAAACATGGACACATACATGTGCTGTTTCTTTTTGATTTTTTTCGCCATTGTACATAGTCATTTTCTTCAGATTTTGCAAGTCGCTCATATAGGGTTGGCGCTTTATATAACTGTAAGCCTGCATACAAAACACCTCTCATATTTAATGTGGATCATATTTACACTTTATGTAGCTAAACCTACATATATACAATGTTTCTATGTTTGACTATTAAACGTATTCTTTGAATATTATTTGTAGTATTTTGTTGTTATAACATAACTATCACTTTCTTTCTCATTTAATGGTAGGATATTTTCCAAAAACATTTATGTTCTCTAACCAGTTGCATCTTCCATGGTCTTTCGATTTCGAGGTGCTAGATACACATAAAAATTTATTGGTCGACAAGGTCTATTTAGAGGAGACCTTTGGTTTAATATACCTTTTTTATTAGTGGACCACAACCGGTAGATATTCATAGGTGTACCTAAAAAATAATCATTAATGTATTTTAACTATCCATATCACAAAAGGAAGTCTATCCTATGATTAAAATGTGCTAGAAAAGAACAATATGGTAGAGGAAAGAAAGTTATGTCAGAAGTTATCTAAAAAGCAAAACATTTGATTTTCAGTCTTGAGTAATTCAAATTTATCTTGATGAGATGTCATCCATAACTAAAAGAAAATAGATATAGCAAATGAAATATTTGTAGGTACTTGCATGGTCGGTTGTCAATTATTAGGAATGTGCTTGCATAACAGAGAATGCTGCTTTAGTAGAAGTATTAATAAAACAAATTAGGTTGTTATCAAGATATTTCACGATAATATCTTTACTGTCCATAATGATCTCTGACTCAATTTATTCAAAAGAATTATAGGGCCATCGTTTAAATTCTTAAGAATTTTCTATTGAGCTAGATTGTTTATTTTTGAGGGCTATAACTCTTATGAAATATTTTTTTGGAATAAAAATTCAATATGATTCTAATGAGTTCATGTGGCTTTCTTATGATCTGATTAGACACTCATTTAGACCCTTTAATGTGGTTTATTTTTTTGGCATGGAATATTATATGGTTCATTATCCGTAAAATTTAATATGTATATCATTGTAATTTGTAGCCATGTATAAAAATGATGATAAACGAAGATGAAAAAAACTATATTTTCCATGGCAGTATAGTCAGTTGACAAATATATGCAAGTAGGATCGATGAATGGCTGGACTGCAGAGTATGGTTAAAGGAGAGAGTTATATTTAAGCATTACTTTCATAAAGTAGGTCTTTAAATTAGAGATAAAAGTATCACCATATTTGAATCCATTCTTAATAACGTATTAAAAACTAAATAATGGTTAAGGTTATATATTGGAGACTATTAGGAAGATAGTCAACGTATCTATTAATTGGATAAATTCTATTTTAACTTTGGAAATGACCTACTAATCATGCACCAAGAAGCTATGAACAATTAAAAATGTTTTCTACGAACGTGACATTTATTTAGCATGATTGATTGCCTGCATGATGTATTATTACCAATCTCATAATATGAATATATGTCGGTGCACCTACCAAATACTTTGCCACAATCCATCCGGGGATCCATTGCGCTCATAATACTTTGGAAAATATGGGATGCGAGAAATACTATGGCTTTTAGATCCATAGACCAGCCCACAGCGGTAACAGTCAAGAACATAATTGCATATCTTACCCTATGGTCACACCGTTTCAAAAAAATGGATTCAAGATTGGCCGCCGACCTGTGGCGTGACCATCTCTCCCTTTGTATTATGTCATACACACTTTGAAGCAATATAAATTCAGGTGGGGATTCTCTCCCCCGGTGACAGCATAAAAAAATGAATATATGTCAATATATAATTGTATTTACTGGTCAATTACACTAGAGGAAAAAGGGCCATCCGTTCGCGACCCCTCGGAGCATTAGTCCCGGTTGCGCCACCAACCGGGACTAATGCTGGCACGCGTCCCGGTTGGAGCGGGCACGGGGCCAGGGGGCATGGGTCCCGGTTGGTAAGGGGGCATGCGTCCCGGTTGGAGCCACTAACCGGGACTAAAGGTTTGGCCACAGCCACGTGGCGTGGCACGCACCTTTAGTCCCGGTTGCTGGCTCCAACCGGGACTAAAGACCCCTTGCCCTCTATAAATGCAACGCCCCAGCCCCCTCTGCCTCCACTCTGTTTTTTCGAATGGTGTAAGGTGTGAGGGTGTGTGCTAGTTTTTTCTCATGCATGCATTGAAGGTGTTTGTTGAAATGTTTGAGTGAAAAATCCCGTTGAATTTCTCATAGTACAAAAATATAGAAGGTGTCCGAGACGCACTTGAGCTTTCTTCTCTTTATTTCCCTCGATCGAGGTTAGCAATCTTATCTTTTCTAGGTCATTGATACAATTCATGTGTCGGTGTGAATTGGTTATTTCACTATTTTTGATGTCCTGTTTTTTGATAAACTTACTTATATGATGCAGATGAACGGTCGGGAATGGATGTACGGTGACCGGCGGGTAGCCGGGTATATCAAAGGCGTGGATAAATTTATCGATGTGGCTACGGCAAACAAAGAGAATGGATTTATACGTTGTCCATGTGTTCAATGTCGGAACAACAAGGAGTACTCTTCCTCGAAAATCATTCGCGGCCACCTGATTATGAAAGGTTTCATGCCCAACTATAATTGCTGGACCAAGCACGGGGAAAGAGGGGTTATGATGGAAGATGGTGAAGAAGAAGATGATGATAACAACTATCATCATATGTTTCCTGAATACAGTGATACTGCAATGGAAGACAATGGAGAGGAAAAAGGTGAAGAACGGAAATCAGATGAGCCGGCTGATGAACTTGGTAGGGTCATTTCTGATGCAAAGCGAGACTGTGAAACAGAAAATGAGAAGTTGAAGTTAGAGGGCATGTTAGAAGATCACAAGAAATTGTTGTACCCAAATTGTGAAGATGGCAGCACAAAGCTCAGTACCACACTGGAATTGTTGCGATGGAAGGCAGATTGTGGTCTAACTGACTCCTCATTTGAAAAGATGCTGAAAATAATGAAGCCGAAGTTTCCAAAACATAACGAACTTCCCGAGAGTACCTACGAAGCAAAGAAGACTCTCTGTCCTCTGGGATTAGATGTGCAAAAGATACATGCATGCATTAATGACTGCATCCTCTACCGCGGTAAGGAGTATGAGAATTTAGATAAATGCCCGGTATGCAACGCGTTGCGGTATAAGATCAGACGAGATGACCCTGGTGATGTTGATGGAGAGCCCCTCCGGAAGAGGGTTCCTGCTAAGGTTATGTGGTATGCTCCTATAATACCAAGGTTGAAACGCATGTTCAGAAACAAAGAGCATGCCAGGTTGTTGTGATGGCACAAAGAAGACCGTAAGAAAGACGGGGAATATGCAAACGAATACATCATATGATGAGCCAAAGCGTCACATAGTTCTTTCAGGGAAAAGAAACATCGTGGGAATCGAGGACAAGACAGACATGTCAGAAGATTATAATAAGTTTGATGAAATTCCGTCCTTCACAGTGAAAACTGACCCAAGCATTCCGTTAAGTAAAGAAGATTCTCCATGGTTACGTCTGAAGCGGTCATAAGGAATGACATATGCCAAGAATTTCATGCTCATATTATGTAACTCTAGTTCATGTCTTTCGCGGTTTGTGGCTTGACCGAAGGATATCTTTCGCGGTTTGTGGCCTTTAGTCCCGGTTTTGTAGTCTCAGTTTTTAATATTAATAAATGTCTTGAGTGTTAGTCCCATTTTGTGGCTGGACCGGGAGTGCCTCTATGACCAGTTTCTTGGAGATGCCGGAGGACTGGGCTCCGTCGGCATCTCCCTGAAACTGGTCGTAGTGGTGTCCCTGCTCTCGAAAACCATCTTGCAGCTTGTAACTTCACTAACTAGATCAATACGCCTCGGAGCTAACTAATTTCACATATTAGGGAGTACCTCTATGACCAGTTTCTCGGAGATGCCGGAGGACTGGGCTCCGTCGGCATCTCCCTGAAACTGGCCGCAGTGGTGTCCCTGCTCTCGAAAACCATCTTGCAGCTTGTAACTTCACTAACTAGATCAATACGCCTCGGAGCTAACTAATTTCACATATTAGGGAGTGCCTCTATGACCAGTTTCTTGGAGATGCCGGAGGACTAGGCTCCGTCGGCATCTCCCTGAAACTGGTCGTAGTGGTGTCCCTGCTCTCGAAAACCATCTTGCAGCTTGTAACTTCACTAACTAGATCAATACGCCTCGGAGCTAACTAATTTCACATATTAGGGAGTGCCTCTATGACCAGTTTCTCGGAGATGCCGGAGGACTGGGCTCCGTCGGCATCTCCCTGAAACTGGCCGTAGTGGTGTCCCTGCTCTCTAAAACCATCTTGGAGATGCCTCAAACTGGCTGGAGGACTGGACTCACAAGGATGCATATTTATAGTACAAGCATCTCGGCATAATGTCGACACTCACGACATAATGTCGACACTCACCCCTATTATTAGTGCTGACTCATCTTTAGTCCCGGTTGGTGTCTCCAACCGGGACTAAAGGTTCATCTTTAGTCCCGGTTGGTGACACCATCCGGGACAAGGTACAAGCCGCACGACATAATGTCGACACTCACCCCTATTATTAGTGTTGTCTGGCCCACTCTGCGCAATCCCTTCAGTCGCGGTTGGTTTCTCCAACCGAGACTAAATATGAACCCTCTCTTTATATAGGCATTTCCCTCTATTTATTAGGTAACACTTAAGACATTTATTAATATTAAAAACCGGGACAAATCCTGACTAGCTAACACTCAGGCCTAAAGCCGCCCCCTTTAGTCATAATCATGCCTAGTCCTATAGTACGCAGCTTCAGGGTCTTCATCGTCGTCGTCATCATCATCGTCATCGTCACCTGCCACTCCGGGGATCCTCAACCCATCCATGGCATATACCAGGGGCCATTCCAGCCTCGGATTCACGGCGGGTGGGAGAGGGGTCTCCTGGAAGACGATGCCGCTACCGCCGGGATAGTGTGGGGCCTGTGGCGGGTGGACTCGTGGGCACCGTAGGCGAGGATGGTCTCCCCCGGCGATGTAGCGCATCACTTCGATGATAGTACGGTTCGCCCACCACAGACGACGGCCGACTTCGTTGTGGTTCACCGGTGGCGGGCCATCACCCTCGTACCTGGCGAGCTCCCTTTCCCGCCTATTAGCGAAGAATGCATTCCAGGTGTCATAGTTGTCGGGATCCCACTGGGGATCCATCCGCTGCTCCGGCGTGAGCTCGTGGTAGAAGTGGTTTGTGATGGCCGCCTGGCGTGCGGAACCTTGAGGGACAGGAGGGACAGGAACCCCTCCAGCACTCTGCATCTAGCCGGCGGGCGGCCGGTACCCCGGTGGACAAGGGTAGTTGGAGGCGCACAGCGCCTCGGTCTCCTTGAGGGTCAGAATGGCCCAGTAGGCGTTGTCCATTGTTCTAAGAGAGGAAGGTGTGGATGTGTGGATAGCCATTACACGATCACCCTAAATATAGAGGGAAAGGGCGGGAAAACTTGGCGTGAAGCTTTGGGAAATGGCAGGAAATATCTTTAGTCCCGGTTAGTGACTACATCCGGGACTAAAAGCTCTAGTAGAAAGGAAAGGTCGGGAAAACTTGGCGGGAAGAGGTGGGAAATGGCGGAAAATATTTTTAGTCCCGGTTTGTGACTACATCCGGGACTAAATGTGTGCCGAACATTGATCATGTTTCGAAAAAACCTTCACAAAATGACCTATCATGTTCGAGGTTTCATGGTTATATTTGCGACCCGACTTTAGCCAAAGGAACTCAAGTCGGTGCCTGCACACTGGGCATGGCCACTTACCAGCTGTACACCATCCGCATGTTAGGGCGTACCCGGGC